>CM030317.1:1070977632-1071314976 GCA_002915635.3 Ambystoma mexicanum
TGCCTGTCATCAGTGCACTGTGGAATGCCTGTCATCAGTGCACTCTGGGAATGCCTGTGCACTCTGGAATGCCTGTCATCAGTGCACTCTGGGAATGCCTGTCATCAGTGCACTCTGGGAATGCCTGTCATCAGTGCACTCTGGGAATGCCTGTCATCAGTGCACTCTGGGAATGCCTGTCATCAGTGCATGCTGGCAATGCCTGTCATCAGTGCACTCTGGGAATGCCTGTCATCAGTGCATTCTGGAATGCCTGTCATCAGTGCACTCTGGGAATGCCTGTCATCAGTGCACTCTGGGAATGCCTTCCTGTGCACTCTGGGAATGCCTGTCATCAGTGCACTCTGGAATGCCTGTCATCAGTGCACTCTGGGAATGCCTGTCATCAGTGCACTCTGGGAATGCCTGTCATCAGTGCACTCTGGGAATGCCTGTCATCAGTGCACTCTGGGAATGCCTGTCATCAGTGCACTCTGGGAATGCCTGTCATCAGTGCACTCTGGGAATGCCTGTCATCAGTGCACTCTGGGAATGCCTATCATCAGTGCACTCTGGGAATGCCTGTCATCAGTGCACTCTGGAATGCCTGTCATCAGTGCACTCTGGGAATGCCTGTCATCAGTGCACTCTGGGAATGCCTGTCATCAGTGCACTCTGGGAATGCCTGTCATCAGTGCACTCTGGGAATGCCTGTCATCAGTGCACTCTGGGAATGCCTGTCATCAGTGCACTCTGGGAATGCCTGTCATCAGTGCACTCTGGGAATGCCTGTCATCAGTGCACTCTGGAATGCCTGTCATAGTGCACTCTGGGAATGCCTGTCATCAGTGCACTCTGGGAATGCCTGTCATCAGTGCACTCTGGGAATGCCTGTCATCAGTGCACTCTGGGAATGCCTGTCATCAGTGCACTCTGGGAATGCCTGTCATCAGTGCACTCTGGGAATGCCTGTCATCAGTGCACTCTGGGAATGCTGTCATGTGCACTCTGGAATGCCTGTCATCAGTGCACTCTGGAATGCCTGTCATCAGTGCACCTGGGAATGCCTCGTGCACTCTGGGAATGCCTGTCATCAGTGCACTCTGGAATGCCTGTCATCAGTGCACTCTGGGAATGCCTGTCATCAGTGCACTCTGGAATGCCTGTCATCAGTGCACTCTGGGAATGCCTATCATCAGTGCACTCTGGGAATGCCTGTCATCAGTGCACTCTGGGAATGCCTGTCATCAGTGCACTCTGGGAATGCCTGTCATCAGTGCACTCTGGGAATGCCTGTCATCAGTGCACTCTGGGAATGCCTGTCATCAGTGCACTCTGGGAATGCCTTGTCATCAGTGCACTCTGGGAATGCCTATCATCAGTGCACTCTGGGAATGCCTGTCATCAGTGCACTCTGGGAATGCCATCAGTGCACTCTGGACTGCTGTCATCAGTGCACTCTGGGAATGCTGTCATCAGTGCACTCTGGAATGACTCATCAGTGCACTCTGGGAATGCCTGTCATCAGTGCACTCTGGGAATGCCTGTCATCAGGCACTCTGGGAATGCCTGTCATCAGTGCTGGGAATGCCTGTCATCAGTGCACTCTGGGAATGCTGTCATCAGTGCACTCTGGGAATGTCCTGTGCACTCTGGAATGCCTGTCATCAGTGCACTCTGGAATGCCTGTGCACTCTGGAATGCCTGTCATCAGTGCACTCTGGAATGCCTTCATCAGTGCACTCTGGAATGCCTGTCATCAGTGCACTCTGGGAATGCCTGTCATCAGTGCACTCTGGGAATGCCTGTCATCAGTGCACTCTGGGAATGCCTGTCATCAGTGCACTCTGGGAATGCCTGTCATCAGTGCACTCTGGGAATGCCTGTCATCAGTGCACTCTGGGAATGCCTGTCATCAGTGCACTCTGGGAATGCCTATCATCAGTGCACTCTGGAATGCCTGTCATCAGTGCACTCTGGGAATGCTGTCATCAGTGCACTCTGGGAATGCCTGTCATCAGTGCACTCTGGGAATGCCTGTCATCAGTGCACTCTGGGAATGCCTGTCATCAGTGCACTCTGGGAATGCCTGTCATCAGTGCACTCTGGAATGCCTGTTGCACTCTGGGAATGCTGTCATCAGTGCACTCTGGGAATGCCTGTGCACTCTGGGATGCCTGTCATCAGTGCACTCTGGGAATGCCTGTCATCAGTGCACTCTGGGAATGCCTGTCATCAGTGCACTCTGGGAATGCCTGTCATCAGTGCACTCTGGCAATGCCTGTCATCAGTGCACTCTGGGAATGCCTGTCATCAGTGCACTCTGGGAATGCCTGTCATCAGTGCACTCTGGAATGCCTGTCATCAGTGCACTCTGGGAATGCCTATCATCAGTGCACTCTGGGAATGCCTGTCATCAGTGCACTCTGGGAATGCCTGTCATCAGTGCACTCTGGGAATGCCTGTCATCAGTGCACTCTGGGAATGCCTGTCATCAGTGCACTCTGGGAATGCCTGTCATCAGTGCACTCTGGGAATGCCTGTCATCAGTGCACTCTGGGAATGCCTGTCATCAGTGCACTCTGGGAATGCCATGTGCACTCTGGGAATGCCTGTCATCAGTGCACTCTGGGAATGCCTGTCATCAGTGCACTCTGGGAATGCCTGTCATCAGTGCACTCTGGAATGCCTGTCTCAGTGCTCTGGGAATGCTGTCATCAGTGCACTCTGGGAATGCCTATCATCAGTGCACTCTAGGAATGCCTGTCATCAGTGCACTCTGGGAATGCCTGTCATCAGTGCACTCTGGGAATGCCTGTCATCAGTGCACTCTGGGAATGCCTGTCATCAGTGCACTCTGGGAATGCTGTCATCAGTGCACTCTGGGAATGCCTGTCATCAGTGCACTCTGGGAATGCCTATCATCAGTGCACTCTGGAATGCATGTCATCAGTGCACTCTGGGAATGCCTGTCATCAGTGCATCTGGGAATCGCCAGTGCACTCTGGGAATGCCTGTCATCAGTGCACTCTGGGAATGCCTGTCATCAGTGCACTCTGGGAATGCCTGTCATCAGTGCACTCTGGGAATGCCTGTCATCAGTGCACTCTGGGAATGCCTGTGCACTCTGTGGAATGCCTGTCATCAGTGCACTCTGGGAATGCCTGTCATCAGTGCACTCTGGGAATGCCTGTCATCAGTGCACTCTGGGAATGCCTGTCATCAGTGCACTCTGGGAATGCTGTCATCAGTGCACTCTGGGAATGCCTGTCATCAGTGCACTCTGGGAATGCCTGTCATCAGTGCACTCTGGGAATGCCTGTCATCAGTGCACTCTGGGAATGCCTGTCATCAGTGCACTCTGGGAATGCTGTCATCAGTGCACTCTGGGAATGCCTGTCATCAGTGCACTCTGGGAATGCCTATCATCAGTGCACTCTGGGAATGCCTGTCATCAGTGCACCTCTGGAATGCCTGTCATCAGTGCACTCTGGGAATGCCTGTCATCAGTGCACTCTGGGAATGCCTGTCATCAGTGCACTCTGGGAATGCCTGTCATCAGTGCACTCTGGGAATGCCTGTGCACTCTGGAACTGCTTGTCATCAGTGCACTCTGGGAATGCCTGTCATCAGTGCACTCTGGGAATGCCTGTGCACTCTGGGAATGCCTGTCATCAGTGCACTCTGGGAATGCCTGTCATCAGTGCACTCTGGGAATGCCTGTCATCAGTGCACTCTGGGAATGCCTGTCATCAGTGCACTCTGGGAATGCCTGTCATCAGTGCACTCTGGGAATGCCTATCATCAGTGCACTCTGGGAATGCCTGTCATAGTGCACTCTGGAATGCCTGTCATCAGTGCACTCTGGAATGCCTGTCATCAGTGCACTCTGGGAATGCTGTGATCACTGCACTCTGGAATGCCTGTCATCAGTGCACTCTGGGAATGCCTGTCATCAGTGCACTCTGGAATGCCTGTCATCAGTGCACTCTGGGAATGCCTGTCATCAGTGCACTCTGGGAATGCCTATCATCAGTGCACTCTGGGAATGCCTGTCATCAGTGCACTCTGGAATGCCTGTCATCAGTGCACTCTGGGAATGCCTGTCATCAGTGCACTCTGGGAATGCCTATCATCAGTGCACTCTGGGAATGCCTGTCATCAGTGCACTCTGGGAATGCCTGTCATCAGTGCACTCTGGGAATGCCTGTCATCAGTGCACTCTGGGAATGCTGTCATCAGTGCACTCTGGGAATGCCTATCATCAGTGCACTCTGGGAATGCCTGTCATCAGTGCACTCTGGGAATGCCTGTCATCAGTGCACTCTGGAATGCCTGTCATCAGTGCACTCTGGGAATGCCTATCATCAGTGCACTCTGGGAATGCCTGTCATCAGTGCACTCTGGGAATGCCTGTCATCAGTGCACTCTGGGAATGCCTGTCATCAGTGCACTCTGGGAATGCCTTGTCATCAGTGCACTCTGGGAATGCTGTCATCAGTGCACTCTGGGAATGCACAGTGCACTCTGGGAATGCCTGTCATCAGTGCACTCTGGAATGCTGTGCACTCTGGAATGCCTGTCATCAGTGCACTCTGGGAATGCCTTTCATCAGTGCACTCTGGGAATTCCTGTGCACTCTGGGAATGCCTGTCATCAGTGCACTCTGGGAATGCCTGTCATCAGTGCACTCTGGGAATGCCTGTCATCAGTGCACTCTGGAATGCCTGTCATCAGTGCACTCTGGGAATGCCTATCATCAGTGCACTCTGGGAATGCCTGTCATCAGTGCACTCTGGGAATGCCTGTCATCAGTGCACTCTGGAATGCCTGTGCACTCTGGGAATGCCTGTCATCAGTGCACTCTGGGAATGCCTGTGTGCACTCTGGAATGCCTGTCATCAGTGCACTCTGGGAATGCCTGTCATCAGTGCACTCTGGAATCCTGCTGTGCACTCTGGGAATGCCTGTCATCAGTGCACTCTGGAATGCTGTCATCAGTGCACTCTGGGAATGCTGTCATCAGTGCACTCTGGGAATGCCTGTCATCAGTGCACTCTGGAATGCCTGTCATCAGTGCACTCTGGGAATGCCTGTCATCAGTGCACTCTGGAATGCCTGTCATCAGTGCACTCTGGGAATGCCTGTCATCAGTGCACTCTGGGAATGCCTGTCATCAGTGCACTCTGGAATGCCTCTCATCAGTGCACTCTGGGAATGCCTGTCATCAGTGCACTCTGGGAATGCCTGTGCACTCTGGGAATGCCTGTCATCAGTGCACTCTGGGAATGCCTATCATCAGTGCACTCTGGGAATGCCTGTCATCAGTGCACTCTGGGAATGCCTGTGCACTCTGGAACTGCCTGTCATCAGTGCACTCTGGGAATGCCTGTCATCAGTGCACTCTGGGAATGCTGTCATCAGTGCACTCTGGAATGCCTGTCATCAGTGCACTCTGGAATGCTGTCATCAGTGCACTCTGGGAATGCCTGTCATCAGTGCACTCTGGGAATGCCTCATCAGTGCACTCTGGGAATGCCTGTCATCAGTGCACTCTGGGAATGCCTGTGCACTCTGGAATGCCTGTCATCAGTGCACTCTGGGAATGCCTGTCATCAGTGCACTCTGGGAATGCCTGTCATCAGTGCACTCTGGGAATGCCTATCATCAGTGCACTCTGGGAATGCCTGTCATCATGTGCACTCTGGAATGCCTGTCATCAGTGCACTCTGGGAATGCCTGTCATCAGTGCACTCTGGGAATGCTGTCATCAGTGCACTCTGGGAATGCCTGTCATCAGTGCACTCTGGGAATGCCTGTCATCAGTGCACTCTGGGAATGCCTGTCATCAGTGCACTCTGGGAATGCCTGTCATCAGTGCACTCTGGAATGCCTGTGCACTCTGGAACTGCCTGTCATCAGTGCACTCTGGAATGCCTGTCACAGTGCTCTGGGAATGCTGTCATCAGTGCACTCTGGGAATGCCTGTCATCAGTGCACTCTGGGAATGCCTGTCATCAGTGCACTCTGGAATGCCTGTCATCAGTGCACTCTGGGAATGCCTGTCATCAGTGCACTCTGGGAATGCCTGTCATCAGTGCACTCTGGGAATGCCTGTCATCAGTGCACTCTGGGAATGCCTGTCATCAGTGCACTCTGGAATGCCTGTCATCAGTGCACTCTGGGAATGCCTTCCAGTGCACTCTGGGAATGCCTGTCATCAGTGCACTCTGGAATGCCTGTCATCAGTGCACTCTGGGAATGCCTGTCATCAGTGCACTCTGGAATGCCTGTCATCAGTGCACTCTGGGAAGCATCAGTGCACTCTGGGAATGCCTGTCATCAGTGCACTCTGGGAATGCCTGTCATCAGTGCACTCTGGAATGCCTGTCATCAGTGCACTCTGGGAATGCCGTGCACTCTGGAACTGCATGTCATCAGTGCACTCTGGGAATGCCTGTCATCAGTGCACTCTGGGAATTCATCAGTGCACTCTGGAATGCCTGTCATCAGTGCACTCTGGGAATGCATGTCATCAGTGCACTCTGGGAATGCTGTCATCAGTGCACTCTGGAATGCCTGTCATCAGTGCACTCTGGGAATGCCTGTCATCAGTGCACTCTGGGAATGCCTATCATCAGTGCACTCTGGAATGCCTGTCATCAGTGCACTCTGGGAATGCTGTCATCAGTGCACTCTGGAATGCCTGTCATCAGTGCACTCTGGGAATGCCTGTCATCAGTGCATCTGGAATGCCTGTCAGTGCACTCTGGGAATGCCTGTCATCAGTGCACTCTGGGAATGCCTGTCATCAGTGCACTCTGGAATGCCTGTCATCAGTGCACTCTGGGAATGCCTGTCATCAGTGCACTCTGGGAATGCCTGTCATCAGTGCACTCTGGGAATGCCTGTCATGCACTCTGGAATGCCTGTCATCAGTGCACTCTGGGAAGCCTGTGCACTCTGCAATGCCTGTCATCAGTGCACTCTGGGAATGCCTGTCATCAGTGCACTCTGGGAATGCCTGTCATCAGTGCACTCTGGAATGCTGTCATCAGTGCACTCTGGGAATGCCTGTCATCAGTGCACTCTGGGAATGCTGTCATCAGTGCACTCTGGAATGCTGTCATCAGTGCACTCTGGGAATGCTATCATCAGTGCACTCTGGAATGCCTGTCATCAGTGCACTCTGGGAAATGCCTGTCATCAGTGCACTCTGGGGAATGCCTGTCATCAGTGCACTCTGGGAATGCCTGTCATCAGTGCACTCTGGGAATGCCTGTCATCAGTGCACTCTGGGAATGCCTGTGCACTCTGGAATGCCTGTCATCAGTGCACTCTGGAATGCCTGTCATCAGTGCACTCTGGAATGCCTATCATCAGTGCACTCTGGGAATGCCTGTCATCAGTGCACTCTGGAATGCCTGTCATCAGTGCACTCTGGGAATGCCTGTCATCAGTGCACTCTGGGAATGCCTGTCATCAGTGCACTCTGGAATGCCTGTCATCAGTGCACTCTGGAATGCCTGTGCACTCTGGGAATGCCTGTCATCAGTGCACTCTGGAATGCCTGTCATCAGTGCACTCTGGGAATGCCTGTCATCAGTGCACTCTGGAATCAGTGCAATCTGGAATGCTATCATCAGTGCACTCTGGGAATGCCTGTCATCAGTGCACTCTGGGAATGCCTGTCATCAGTGCACTCTGGGAATGCCTGTCATCATCTGGGAATGCTGTCATCAGTGCACTCTGGGAATGCCTGTCATCAGTGCACTCTGGAATGCCTGTCATCAGTGCACTCTGGGAATGCCTGTCATCAGTGCACTCTGGGAATGCCTTCATCAGTGCACTCTGGGAATGCCTGTCATCAGTGCACTCTGGGAATGCCTGTCATCAGTGCACTCTGGAATCTGTCATCAGTGCACTCTGGGAATGCCTGTCATCAGTGCACTCTGGAATCGCTGTCATCAGTGCACTCTGGGAATGCCTGTCATCAGTGCACTCTGGGAATGCCTGTCATCAGTGCACTCTGGAATGCCTGTGCACCTGGAATGCCTGTCATCAGTGCACTCTGGGAATGCCTGTCATCAGTGCACTCTGGGAATCCTGTGCACTCTGTGGAATGCTGTCATCAGTGCACTCTGGAATGCAGTGCACTCTGGAATCCTGTGCACTCTGGGAATGCCTGTCATCAGTGCACTCTGGAATGCCTATCATCAGTGCACTCTGGGAATCAGTGCACTCTGGAATGCCTGTCATCAGTGCACTCTGGAATGCCTTCATCAGTGCACTCTGGGAATGCCATCAGTGCACTCTGGGAATGCTGTCATCAGTGCACTCTGGGAATGCCTGTCATCAGTGCACTCTGGGAATGCCTGTCATCAGTGCACTCTGGGAATGCCTGTCATCAGTGCATCCTGGGAATGCTGTCATCAGTGCACTCTGGGAATGCCTATCATCAGTGCATTCTGGGAATGCCTGTCATCAGTGCACTCTGGGAATGCCTGTCATCAGTGCACTCTGGGAATGCCTGTCATCAGTGCACTCTGGGAATGCCTGTGCACTCTGGGAATGCTGTCATCAGTGCACTCTGGGAATGCCTGTCATCAGTGCACTCTGGGAATGCCTATCATCAGTGCACTCTGGGAATGCCTGTCACTCTGGAATGCCTGTCATCAGTGCACTCTGGAATGCCTGTTGCACTCTGGAATGCCTGTCATCAGTGCACTCTGGGAATGCCTGTCATCAGTGCACTCTGGGAATGCCTGTGCACTCTGGAATGCCTGTCATCAGTGCACTCTGGAATGTGTCATCAGTGCACTCTGGGAATGCCTGTCATCAGTGCACTCTGGGAATGCCTGTCATCAGTGCACTCTGGCCTATCATCAGTGCACTCTGGGAATGCCTGTCATCAGTGCACTCTGGAATGCTGTCATCAGTGCACCCTGGGAATGCCTGTCATCAGTGCACTCTGGGAATGCCTGTCATCAGTGCACTCTGGGAATGCCTGTCATCAGTGCACTCTGGGAATGCCTGTCATCAGTGCACTCTGGAATGCCTGTCATCAGTGCACTCTGGGAATGCTGTCATCAGTGCACTCTGGAATCCTGTCATCAGTGCACTCTGGGAATGCCTGTCATCAGTGCACTCTGGAGATGCTCATCAGTGCACTCTGGGAATGCCTGTCATCAGTGCACTCTGGAATGCCTGTGCACTCTGGAATGCCTGTCATCAGTGCACTCTGGAATGCCTGTCATCAGTGCACTCTGGGAATGCCTGTCATCAGTGCACTCTGGAATGCCTGTCATCAGTGCACTCTGGAATGCCTGTCATCAGTGCACTCTGGGAATGCCTATCATCAGTGCACTCTGGGAATGCCTGTGCATCAGTGCACTCATGCACGGGAATGCCTGTCATCAGTGCACTCTGGAATGCCTGTCATCAGTGCACTCTGGAATGCTGTGCACTCTGGAACTGCTTGTCATCAGTGCACTCTGGGAATGCCTGTCATCAGTGCACTCTGGGAATGCCTGTGCACTCTGGGAATGCCTGTCATCAGTGCACTCTGGGAATGCCTGTCATCAGTGCACTCTGGGAATGCCTGTCATCATGCACTCTGGAATGCCTGTCATCAGTGCACTCTGGGAATGCCTGTGCACTCTGGAATGCCTGTCATCAGTGCACTCTGGGAATGCCTGTCCATGCATCTGAACCTGGGCACTCTGGGAATGCCTGTCATCAGTGCACTCTGGAATGCCTGTCATCAGTGCACTCTGGGAATGCCTGTCATCAGTGCACTCTGGAATGCCTGTCATCAGTGCACTCTGGGAATGCCTGTGCACTCTGGGAATGCCTGTCATCAGTGCACTCTGGGAATGCCTGTCATCAGTGCACTCTGGGAATGCCTGTCATCAGTGCACTCTGGGAATGCCTGTCATCAGTGCACTCTGGGAATGCCTGTCATCAGTGCACTCTGGGAATGCCTCAAGTGCACTCTGGAATGCCTGTCACAATGCTGTCATCAGTGCACTCTGGGAATGCCTGTGCACTCTGGAACTGCCTGTCATCAGTGCACTCTGGAATGCCTGTCACAGTGCACTCTGGGAAGCCTGTGCACACTGGGAAATCAGTGCACTCTGGAATGCCTGTCATCAGTGCACTCTGGAATGCCTGTCATCAGTGCACTCTGGGAATGCCTGTCATCAGTGCACTCTGGGAATCCTGTCATCAGTGCACTCTGGGAATGCCTGTCATCAGTGCACTCTGGGAATGCCTGTGCACACTGGGAATGCCTGTCATCAATGCACTCTTGGAGTACATGTCATCAGTGCACTCTGGGAATGCCTATCATCAGTGCACTCTGGGAATGCCTGTCATCAGTGCACTCTGGGAATGCATGTAATCAGTGCACTCTGGGAATGCATGTCATCAGTGCACTCTGGGAATGCCTGTCAACAGTGCACACTGGGAATGCCTGTGCACACTGGGAATGCATGTCATCAGTGCACTCTGGCAATGCCTGTCATCAGTGCACTCTGGGAATGCATGTCATCAGTGCACTATGGGAATGCCTGTGCACTCTGGAACTGCTTGTCATCAGTGCACTCTGGGAATGCCTGTCATCAGTGCACTCTGGGAATGCCTGTGCACTCTGGAATGCCTGTCATCAGTGCACTCTGGGAATGCCTGTCATCAGTGCACTCTGGGAATGCCTATCATCAGTGCACTCTGGGAATGCCTGTGCACTCTGGGAATGCCTGTCATCAGTGCACTCTAGGAATGCCTATCATCAGTGCACTCTGGGAATGCATGTCATCAGTGCACTCTGGGAATGCTGTCATCAGTGCACTCTGGGAATGCCTGTCATCAGTGCACTCTGGGAATGCCTGTCATCAGTGCACTCTGGGAATGCCTGTCATCAGTGCACTCTGGAATGCCTGTGCATCAGTGCAACTGCTGTCATCAGTGCACTCTGGGAATGCCTGTGCACTCTGGAATGCCTGTCATCAGTGCACTCTGGGAATGCCTGTCATCAGTGCACTCTGGGAATGCCTGTCATCAGTGCACTCTGGGAATGCCTGTCATCAGTGCACTCTGGGAATGCCTGTCATCAGTGCACTCTGGGAATGCCTGTGCACTCTGGAACTGCTTGTCATCAGTGCACTCTGGGAATGCCTGTCATCAGTGCACTCTGGGAATGCCTGTCATCAGTGCACTCTGGGAATGCCTGTCATCAGTGCACTCTGGAATGCCTGTAGCACTCTGGGAATGCCTGTCATCAGTGCATCTGGGAATGCCTGTCATCAGTGCACTCTGGGAATGCCTATCATCAGTGCACTCTGGGAATGCCTGTCATCAGTGCACTCTGGGAATGCTTGTGCACTCTGGAACTGCTTGTCATCAGTGCACTCTGGGAATGCCTGTCAACAGTGCACTCTGGGAATGCCTGTGCACACTGGGAATCCCTGTCATCAATGCACTCTTGGAGTACATGTCATAAGTGCATTCTGGGAATGCCTATCATCAGTGCACTCTAGGAATGCCTGTCATCAGTGCACTCTGGGAATGCCTGTCATCAGTGCACTCTGGGAATGCCTGTCATCAGTGCACTCTGGGAATGCATGTCATCAGTGCATCCTGGGAATGCTGTCATCAGTGCACTCTGGGAATGTCTGTGCACTCTGGAACTGCTTGTCATCAGTGCACTCTGGGAATGCCTGTCAACAGTGCACTCTGGGAATCCCTGTGCACACTGGGACTGCCTGTCATCAATGCACTCTTGGAGTGCCTGTCATCAGTGCACTATGGGAATGCCTGTAATCAGTGCACTCTGGGAATGCCTGTCATCAGTGCACTCTGGGAATGCCTGTAATCAGTGCTCTCTGGGAATGCCTGCCATTAGTGCACTCTGGGAATGCCTGTCATCAGTGCACTCTGGGAATGTCTGTCATCAGTGCACTCTAGGGGTTGCCTATCATCAGTGCATTCTGGGAATGCCATCAATGCACTCTGGGAATGCCTATCATCAGTGCACTCTAGGAATGCCATCAGTGAACTATGGGAATGCCTGTCATCAATGAACTCTGGGAGTGCCTGTCATCAGTGCGCTCTGGGAATGCCTGTCATCAGTTCACTCTGGGAATGCTGTCATCAATGCACTCTGGGAATGCCTGTCATCAGTGCACTCTGGGAATGCCTGTCATTAGTGCACTCTGGGAATGCCTATCATCAGTGCACTCTGGGAATGCCTGTCATTAGTGCACTCTGGGAATGCCTATCAACAGTGCACTCTAGGAATGCATGTCATCAGTGCACTCTGGGAATGCTGTCATCAGTGCACTCTGGGAATGCCTGTCATCAGTGCACTCTGGGAATGCTGTTATCAATGCACTCTGGGAATGCCTGTCATCAGTGCACTCTGGGATTGACTGTCATCAGTGCACTCTGGGAATTCCTGTCATCAGTGCACTCTGGGAATGCCTGTCATCAGTGCACTCTGGAAGTGCCTGTCATCAGTGCACTCTGGCAACGCTGTCATCAATGTACTCTGGGAATGCCATCAGTGCACTCTGGGAATGCTGTCATCAGTGTACTCTGGGAAGGCCTGTCATCAGTGGCTATTGGGCCAGGTCAGGGCCAAAGGGTACTTAGCTCACGGCCTGGTCTTCTGCCATGCTGCTGGCACATCCGCGTAGCCCAATCTGTCTACTGGGCATGGCATGACAGACTGCCTGGAGCATTACGGACAGAGCCAAATTGGGCACCTCAAAGAGGAAAAAAGTGGCTTCTCAATTTTTTATTTTGTTTTCCTGTGCACAGCTCTTGCCCCTAGTACATGAAAGAGAATGGAAAGGACCTTGAGTACCCACGGATTATGGCCTCTGGACAGTGTGCCATGGGCACGGCTTCAGGCCATGCTCCAGGCAACTGAAAGAGTCCCCATAGTCCACTGTAAGTGCCATGTGGCAACCCTACCCCGCAGACCGTTCTGCAGCTGAGCCCCAGGTCCATATTCCCAAATCAGACCTAGTTTCATTCGAAGCAGAGCAGATCCCAGCTAGCCCTGCTCGGTGTTCCACCTCGCCTTTTTAATTCTCGTTCACAACGAATCTATTGATCCCGGTACAGAGTTGGCAGTTTGTGCAAACATGTTCAATCCATCTCTACCCAATCAGAAGGCCTTTCTTTCAATTAACAATCAAATAGCTTTTTACCATTGTTCAGGCCCAAAACTGATCAGCGGAGCAAAACAACCAGTTAGGTTCTTATTAGCAGTGTTCAGGGTCCAGTGTTCAGGGTCCACAGACTATTCCTTGAGCTCAGAATCTCTGTAACTCGATTTAGGATTGTGTGCCCTATTCCTTTGTTATTGGAATCTTCTGTATAGATTTTCATTGGACCAAAGGTAGCTTTCAAGTGGGACCAAGCACCCAGTATGTGAGCAGGCGTGTTGTAAATCCATCCAGAAGTCGTCACTGTAGATGAGAGCACATCATTCACTAAGTAAGGTGACATAGAACATGCAAGTTTTGCGACAGCACCATATGTCTTTGCTGAAGATCTCAAAACCTTCAATACCATGTCAGCCTTATATCTAGATTTGTTTAGTAAAGTTCTGTGTAGGTTCCTGGCACCAATCTTATTCACAACTGAAAAAGTGCTTGTCCAATGGCGTGTCCTACTTAATATACTATAGAATGCCTTCCGTTAACTCGTTTTAATGAGTACAGTTCTATACCTGTTTCCCAGCTGCCATACATTTATATACAATGTTGGTATTGTTGGGTAGGGCACTGGGTGTTACCGTGCATACACACTTACCATCAGGTTTCTCATGTGTTCTTTCCACTTCCGGGCAGCTGAATGTCGTGACATACCACCTACCTTGCCTTCATTAGATCCACTGTGGTCTACCTTCTTGGAACACATAGGGGGGCTAGCTCAATGAGTATCTTCTTGGCCTTCACTGGCCTCCCTAGTTAAGAGTAGAGGCATTGTGAGCAACAGGAAGGTGTTGATGCCCCCCCTCCTTTTACACACTGATAAGAGTTGTGACAAGGCGCATTGTGCATGAGAAGATACCCCATCAGCGGAAGGGGTGTCTGTAGCATCTCACTGTTAATGGAGTGGTGAGGTCAGAATGTGTGGTAAGCTAGACCAGAAAATGGAACTTAGATCTTTAAGAGAAAGATGCAATTCTATCCGTCAGTTGAGTGTGAGCCATGGAGGCATCCAGATGTTACCGGCGGGGTTAACCTTGTAACATACAATGAAGAAGACTTACCAGCTCACCACAGATTGCATAGCTTTTCACTGGTAATGAGCATCACTGTGAGCACCCCACCAAGTAGCTTCAATGTGCGGAACAGATACTCCATGATTTCTTGCTCCCCAGACAAGAAGGGACGCCTGCCATTAAACGACACCTAAGGAAGTGGGCACAACGAAAACAAGGTGAGAAGAACCACTTTCTACACCGTGCGCCGCCTGGTTTAATTGAAATTGGGACTCTCACCAAAGCAAGCACGGGCTTGCAGGGTGTGAGCTATAGAGCACGACCGCCAGACCGAATGATCGCATGCGCGCAAGGCGGCATTGCGCTTGCCTCAATCTGAGTCTCGGTCCTTGAAGGAAAGGACCTTAGCACATCCTATTGCATGCCGGCAGCAACCAAACTCAACTATTCTGCGACTGAAGCGTTGCTTCATATACAATCATTTTTCGCTTCACGGTACGCCGCCTAGAGTTTAGATTGAAAACACAAAAAAATAGGGGAGAAAGGAAACAAACGAATAAAAAGGAGGGAAGAGAGACTTTGCTGCATAACAGTGGATTGAATCCAGTGATATTAAAGTTATTTTTCTTCCCCAGCCTCACATAATTTGCACTCATATTAAATCCTTTATTTGATCAGCAGTACAATGTGAAGCTTACACTGTTGTTGTACCTAATACGACAAACTCTTCTTGAAACCAATAAGAGACGTCTCCCCAAGATCTCACATAGGTTTCCATATAATACGTTCTTATGGCTCTATGAGGCGTGCCTCATCCATACTATTACATGGAAATCCAAGGGGAACCCACCATACCCTGGAAAAGATGGAAAAACACTTTGTGCTTGCTGTACATGGATTGAACTTTTCTGGTGAAATGCACTGTTTGAGGAACTATGGCCAACCAAAAACAATTTGAGTATCTGCCTCCACTCTCACCCGATGAATAAACAGGCCTCACGGAGTATGAGAAGTGCATGCCAATGTTGGATAAACATTATGACAGGTCTGTAAGCATTATTCTAGAAAGAGACACATTCTCCAAAAGAGAACAACACAATAAATGGAGAATTGGTGGAGGAATATATTACAGCTCGACTATGAGACCAGTTCATGCTGGAATGCAGTGATGAAAAAGTAGGAGAGGCCTTGTGGCCCAAGAGTAATCCCTCCATTGATGAAGTACTCAAGGTAGCAAAAGAAGTGGGACAGACAAATAAAGGTGTGAAAGAGTTGGAAAAGAGAACTGAACTGGATGTTAAGAGAAGCAAAGAAGTTATGGAAGTTTCAGCAGTACAATCACGAGAACTGACAAGAAGCAACCGAATGATAAATAGGGTGGAGTGAGGAAGACATAGCTCAGGGGCAACACACTCACCTTGGAAGCAATACGATCCCCGGGTCCATGCTTAGAAACCTCTGTCTATTAAGCACATTATAAATAACCAATTACAAAAAGAAAATAGAGTAAACTCAAAGAAGGAAAGGAAGAAGATGTCAGGAATGATGATGACAGAAGGAAATGCTCCCGTTGTGACAGTCGTTTTCATATTGCGAGTTGTGATGAATGCCCAGCCTTCAAAGCTGTGTTTAAGAGACGTAACAGGAGAGGACATTCTTGTTGCAAAACCAAGCCGGAAAACATCAATTGTGTTGATGAATTGTGTGAAGATATGGAAGAGTGTACATATCTTGTGGATAGCACATTAGAGGAAATCACCTTGATTAGCGATGATGATGCTGAAATTGAGAGATCTATGTCCATCATTGAGATTCAAGCAGTGGATATAAGTATGGTAATTGATTCTGGGGCAAATTACACCCTACTTCCTAAGTCCATTTTTTACACCAAGTTAAAAAGAAATGATCTCCCTCAATACCATATACATCAGGCCTGTAGCATACAGTGGGAAAATAATTGAACTTGAGGGTTGGTTTTGGGCAATTATGAAATTTAAAGCCAGGTCAGCCAAAGGGAAAGTGTATGTTTCGAAGAAGACAATAGCCAACTTCTTATTTGGTCACATCAAAGTTAAAGATATAACTAGACCCCAATGCAGATGAGGCAGTTTACGCAATAGAAGGTGTACATGACCACTGTCAACACTGTGTGTTTCATGAAGAATTATGTAATTAAAAATGTTTCATGCACAACAGTAGAGTGAAGATTAACTCAGTTCCAATTGTACAAAAATTGAGGCCTGTACCATTGGCTACTGGAACTGGTTTAAAGGTGGATCCAGCAAGTATTGAATTGCAAGGGGTGATCGAGTGCATTGAGGCATCCAAGTGGGTTTCCGCTTTAGTGGTAGTGCACAAACCCAATGGGAAGTTAAGGCATTGTACTGATCTTAGGTTTGTGAATCGATGTGTAATGCCTGACAGGCATCCTTTACCCAATATATCAGGAATGTTGGGAACCATCAAAAAGACAAAAGCTATGAGCACCTTCGATGTATTTGAAGTTGGTATACCACCAGATTGTTTGGAATCCATCTTCTAGAGGTCTTACAGCGTTTATTACTCCAGAAGGTTTATTTCAATGTAGGTGCATGCCTTTTGGTTTAGTGACAGCAGCTGCATTTTTTCAGCACATAATGTACCAACTTTTTGAAAACATGGAAGGGGTTCTGTGCTTTCAAGGTGATGCTCTGGTCTTTGTGCTAAGTCAAGAAGAGCATTATGTCACATTGAGGAAAGTGCTTGATATCTTCATGAATGCAGGTTTGACTTTGAGTAAGAGGAAATGCAAGTTTAGCAAGCCAGTAATCCAATAGTTGGGTCATGGAATTTCTGAACAAGGCATTAGACCAAACATGAATTTGGTATACAATATTGTACATTTTCGCAGCCCTACTTACAAAGAAAAGTTATTCACTTTTCTTGGCATGGTTGAATATTGTGCCATATGTATTCCAGGGTTGGCCGACAAATGTATTAAAATAAAAGATTTGGTTTAGAAAGGTGTCAGGTTTCATTGGAGTGAACAACGTGAACAAGAATTTCAAGAAGTAAAAGCTCCCACGTTGAGAAGTGAGCTGACGACAGATGCCAGCAATCACGGTTTAGGCGCTGTTCTCTCCCAGAAGAAAGATGGAAGGTAGTGCACCTTTGCATTTGCTGCAAGGGCTTTCAGGTGCACTGAAAATAACTATTCCACTATTGAAAAAGAGCTGTTGGCATTCAAATGGGCAATTGAGAAGTTTTGTTCCTTTTTGTGGGGTGTAAAATTCATAGTGAGGTCTGAACACAAACTTTTAAAAGAGGTCCTCACAACATAAGGTTTGGATAAAGTATCATCCAGGATTCACAAGTGGGTAGCGAGTTTGCGGGAATAAAACAATGAAAGTATCTTCCTGGTGTAGGGAACAAGGCAGCAAAGTGTCCTACGAGGTTGGTGAATGTGATAGAAAATGAGGAGGAAGGAGAGGATAAAATGATCAGGTGTTGAGTATCAGCCAAGAAGTAGTACTGGAGAGTAAGTGGCGTGAAGCCAAGGAGAGACTTGCACTTGGTTTAAAGAGTAACCAAATCACAAGAGGTGCGATCCCTGATGCTGTTATACATGTGTTTGATGAACTTCTAATAAAAAAGGTTTGGCTTTGAGGGGAGACAAGGTGTTTCCTCTGGTAGGTGTTTCGTAAAAACCTTTTAGGGATGGCTCATGAAGGACATCAGGGAATGTCCAAAACAAAACAACAGTTAAGACAAAAATATTATTGGCCAGGTATGGATGTGCAGAATGAGAGGGTTGTCCAGGACTGCACAGATTGTGAAGGCACCGCCAAAGGGTATGCCACGAGGATGGAACCCATAACCCTGATGTCCATTACAAGTAGGTTTGGACATTTTAGGGCCCGTGAGGTCCCATGGATTGCTCAAGTAATGCATTGTGTTAGTAGACATGCTTTCACATGGGTAGAGATTATTTGGGTACAAAATGTGTGTACTAAAGACGGCATTACATTTCTTGATGACATTTTGAGAACAGGAGGCTATCCCAGCACTATCATAACGGACAACAGTGCTCAACTAATTCCAGAGGGAATGGGTGTATTTTTGAAAAAGAAGAGCATAGAACACAAAACTAGATCCATTTATCATCCTGAAACCAATGGCATTGTCGAGAGGTTTATTAGGATGATTAAGAAAAGTATCTGATCTGTCATCTCAGAAGAGGGTGATTGGAGAAAGGCTGCTCAAGACACAGTTGTAGCTTATAGGGTTACCTCTCATTCCACAACTGGAGTATCTCCCTTTTAAGTTTTAAGGGGAAGGAAGTCCAACACTAGAGTGTGTCCTGCCTGGTTAGGAAAAGCTTGTTTGAAAAACATCCATTTGGATATGATCAAGAATAACAATGGCAAGAAGCAAGTTTACAATAAATGTCAGGAATGCTGCAAATTAATGTTTGGTCACAAGAGGGCACTGGGTGTGAATAAAACATCTGCACAGCAGAATGGAAGGAGGTGTACGTTGGTCTAGACTGATACAGGTGACTAAGTGATTACATGGTGCATTGAAAGTAGCGGATGGAAGAGTCTGGAACGTCAACAGAGTATGCAAGTGTGTGGAGAAACCTGTGGGTGTGCAGGTTAGGAGAGGGCGAGTGCTCAGATTAATTGTGATAGGAAGGTTAAGTGTCGACAAAGAGATGGATCACTCAAAAGTCAATGATCATAAAGAGAACTGTCCGTACAAATGTAGTACTCACCCGGTATGAGGTTGTGGAAGACCCTCGTATCTTAGTGATTATGTAGAATAGCCCATATCCTTTTCATGCTAATCATCCTTTGGGCTAAATGATAAAACACACAATCTCATCTTATAGCATCATTTCATGTACATAGTTCAATTCTATGTGAGTCTGTAAATACTTCAGAGTGTTTGTTTAACAAAGTTTCCTCTAGGTTATTTCTTAACAAAATGTCTTCCCAAGGTTTCATTGATGTTATAAAAAAAGTCAGATATGTAGCATCTTTCTGTTACTAGAGGGTTGAGGTAGGAATGTGTGGTAAGCTAGACCAGAATGTGGAACTTAGATCTTTAAGAGAAAGATGCAATTCCATCTGTCAGCTGAGTGTGAGCCATAGAGGCATCCAGATGTTACCAGTGGGATTAGTCTTGTAACATACAAAAGATAAGACGTATCAGCTCACCAGAGATTGCAGATCTTGACACTGTGTTCTGGTGAACATGAATTAGAAGGTAAGCATATGTTGTGTAATATTTACATCACAGGAAGGTGTTGGTCATGCTCTTGCATGTTACCTATACAGGTAGGACACTTGCCAGCACAGCTAAATGTTGTTTGCAAAGTCTACCGAAACAAAGCATAACATCCTCATAAGAGTTACAGGGTCAAGTTGAACTAAATAAAAGTATTAGGTGCTAAGGCAGGCTGTGTTTCCAATGGATCTGCTACAGGCTTGAACTGGGCAGCTCACAGACATGCTGTGCACTGCAAGCCTTGAACCTATTGACTGTGTCTGATGTTTGCATTCTCAATAACTGAGATTGTCAGTGAATACAGAAACAGGATATTGTATTACAACATAATAATAAAAGAAACAATTACAGCATAGCCCATGTGCCCCCTCTCCCCAAAACTCAGAATTTTTTAGAATTAAAACCAAAACCTAGGATAAAGAATGCATGACTGACCGTGTCAGCCTCTGGAAAGATGCCTCACTGGGCCTTGGAGACCAACCCCCACTTCGATACCTATGCCCATCCAGCCTCACAGCCATCACCTGACCCAGATCCTTCTAGAAAGACAATTCTAATCCACCTCCTTCCACATGTGCTGGTGCTTTTCCAATCCAACAAGCAAAGCCATGATCCTTCACGGCACAAATGTCCCAACCACCTGACACCTTCATGTTTTCCAAAAGCAATGTCCCAGTTCTAATGCCAACCCTCTCATGCTGCAAGTTCTAGAACTGAGGCCCCAGAAGCCTCATCACAATCCACACAATGACAGTGTTCTCAATGGTAATAAAACACATTCCCCATAGCCTCCCTATTGGAAGCCCACACTGCAGAGACGTACAGAGGTCGGCTCCCACCCCATGATGCAGACACACTCTTACGACCACACAGAGGGAGCCCTATATGGGGTTTGATATCTAGGGTTGTATCGCTCCCTGAGAACTCTAACTAAACTTATTGTGGTTTGGGAAAGGGATACTTCCTTTGCAATGCAACAAATAATCCCTTTCAAATATGACGAACATTTCCTCAACTAGTTCATGCATTTATTATGTAAGCATAGTGCTTACTAAGAATGTATGCAAGGGTGGAATATGCCTTTGCAGGACTTGGCATTATAAAACACTTGGTCATTGACTGTCCATTCTTGGATGAAGAGGGAAGCCCCTTACTGGCTCAGGCCATTATGCTCGTACACATTCTTCAAATTACGTTATTAAATAATTATTCTATGCAACAAACACATGTTTTATGTAAATTGTTTAGAGCCGTTTGATTCTTGTGCAAGAGGCAGTTCCTTAAATTATGATTAGAGTTTAAGGAGTAAATGAGTTTGATAATGCTTAACAGAGTAATACGTCACTCAGAGAACCAGGAATGAGGAACTTGTGTTAAAAAGTTATTTTAAAAAAATATATGTAATCCACACACAAGAAGTTCTCTCTGAAAGGAGACAAGAAGGAACATTTGGCTCGGTGTGCAGATTCTGTTGCGCACACACAGAAACTTTGAAACGTCTTCTTCTGGGTTGTGAGTCTGAAAATACAAAGAACAAAACACTTGGGACATTTAGTAATAGACGCCCCATGTATTGATGTTGGGGGGTGGTGGGAGCGTTTATATTGTGGAAATGATTTTAGATACATTTTTGGCTTAGTGAATTTTCTAACAGATATTTTCCCAGAGATCAAAATGTTTTAAGGATAAATGGATTAACTGATGGAAGATTATGAAATGTTTTGACGTAAATTGGTTTTATATATTTTTTTCTGTTTTTAGTGTGTTGATGATTTGTGTCTGGTAAATGTTTGTAACAAACTATACACCAATCAAAATAAAAATAAAATAAAAATAATATGTTAATATTCTTTTGTTTTATTCTTTTGTTTTATGGAAATGTAATGTAAAGGTATTATTAAATAAACAATATATTAAATATTTTGTCTCAAATCAGAGCCACTGCAACAGTCTATTCCAGAACAGTTCCGGCGACTTCTGGATCCTTGGTGATGCCTTCATTAGAGAATACTATGTTGTCTTCGACAGAGCCAACAATCAGCTCGGAATTGCACCAATTCTTTCCCAACAAGACGGTGTCAAAAATGCCCGCACAGAACACACCAGCGAAAGCACTCCTCCTACTACAAAACCAATGCAGAGGCGAGACACCTCTTCCCCGAAATCTTCTTCTCACACCACAAAGTCTACCCACCTCATGCATTCCCCAGACACCACAAAATCTACCCAGCCCAAGCATTCCCCAGACACCACAAAGTCTACCCACCCCAAGCATTCCCCAGACACCACAAAGTCAACCCACCCCAAGCAATCCCTAGTCACCACAAAGTCAACCCACCCCAAGCAATCCCTAGTCACCACAAAGTCAACCCACCCCAAGCAATCCCTAGTCACCACAAAGTCAACCCACCCCAAGCAATCCCTAGTCACCACAAAGTCAACCCACCCCAAGCAATCCCTAGTCACCACAAAGTCAACCCACCCCAAGCAATCCCTAGTCACCACAAAGTCAACCCACCCCAAGCAATCCCTAGTCACCACAAAGTCAACCCATCCCAAGCATTCCTCAGACACCACAAAGTCTTCTAAAAATGGCCTAGAGTGTTTCTTGGCTCCATTCTTACCAATTTTAGTTGTAATCTGGGGATCCTGTTAAATAGTTTTTCAGAATATTAACCAGTATTGTCTAAATGAATAATATTTTGGGAAATAAATGTATGCTCATTTTACTGTGCACCCTTTCTTCAGGGTTGCACCCTAAACTAAGTTATCTTACTTGTTTAGACATCAGCACTAGAGCAACACCAAGACCTGCATGCACACTTCCCCAATACAATTTCTGGATGAACAGGGGACATGTATTATTTCTGAAATGATTAAAGTAAAAGAATGTAATTGTGTCATTGAGTGTGGAAATTGCATGTGTCACGAACATTGTAGGTGCTTTAAAGTGTGGTAGTACTTGGAGTCGCATTGCACCTAGTGTTATCACTGAAATGAGAATCCCTGGCAGAGGGATTCGATGCAAAGCAGATTTGTCAAAGTCCCTGATAGTTGTGCTTTCCTACCATAGGCCATGAGCTTTAATAATAATTGTGCATGTATATAGTGTCGCAAATCCTCAGGTATCTGCTTATTATTACCCACGGTGTGTGGTGCTCATTTATTGACCTCGTGAGGATGAAAGGCTGATTTTGGCCCTCCCGGGATTCGAACCTGCATCAGCTGGCTCTGCACAGATGTCAAAGCGAGCCCTCTATTTGCTGTGTTATCGGACCTGCTAATGCCTTCTTCAGCTTCTATATACAGATTATTTTAATGTGGACACATGTATGCAGTGAATATTTTATCTTCACTGGTATATTTGGTACTAGCAATGCTCCTGCAAGTACTTTCTACAATCGGACCCAGCCTACCATTGCCCCCATTAATGCTATAGTTCAAATGGCCAAGTTCATTTTGAGAGAATTGAAGTTGGGTGCCACTGACAGACCCATATACTGCTTCTGCTGCTTTTAGTATTATTGGTTACTTATATAGCCCTTCATGCAAGAATCTTCCAGTTTCTAAGCGCTGGCAGCATAGCATCATCCTGTTCCTAAGGAGATGGAGCCGCCCCTGAGGTTCGCTCCAGGCCTTTTGCACACATGTAGCACTTCATGTTCGTTCTCAGTGTAGGCAGCAAGAAATAGTTCGAGACAGAAGACAATGATGGTGTAGAGGAGGTCCCAAGTACAGCCCACACTCGAACCGTCCATTTCAAAGTGCCAGGAATGTTTACGCCAAAATATGTGACGAATGATGAGGAAATAAACCAGCAGGGAACCGCAGTGGGGCTCTGTCCAGTACCTATCCAAAGAACAGCACCTATTGAAGTACCAATACCAAGGAAAACATGGACAGTAAGGTATCATTAAGAAAACCCTACCAACAAATGACACGAAAGAAGATCGTCTGTGTACAGTCCCTGAAGAAACCAAAAAGGTCTTAATGGAAGACGAATGGTGACGACACGAGAACCCGAACTGACTCACATATAGAAGAAATGACGACCTGAGAATGATGTAATGAGGCGAAACACCATGGGCCAGGGATATCGTGGACCTAAAGTGAAAGGACGATGTCAAATGTAAGAAGCCTAAGCCACGAGCATGATGAAGATAGTCGACCAGTTTACACATGTACATATGCTTGGAACCGCAAGAAAGCTAAGAAAATCGTGCAGCTTGCTATGCTTAGTAGAAGGATAGTGCAGCAAGCGCCACATATAAATATCTACCTCAAACAAAGCATATCATATAAGCGTACTTCCACTTTGCACAAGAAGCAGAATCAACACAAAGATTACTAGAGGCCACACAAGAGAACTTCATATTTAGCAAAATCAAGAATAAAGCGGGAGAAACCAGACTTAGCAGAGGCAACCCGTGCCAGGACAACCAAGGTCATGTCAGTGGAATAGACGAACAGTAGCTACAATTAATTGATTTAAATATAAGAATATCCTGCTTCAGGAAGGTCAACATAAGAAACTGTAGCCAGGTGGTGGGTAAAACGAAATTCAAATACACAAATTATGTGAAGACGAGGCAAATCCACAGTCTCTGAATCACATGTCTAACTGAGCGAGCAGCAGTGCAACTTTCACACCTATGCATGGCAGCAGGCCAGGAGATGATATCAGAACTCTTCGAGACAGGAGATGCAGTCTCGAAGCCAACCAAAATGAACTAATTAAAGTAATGATTGATTGTAACCATAATTGGAGAAAGGCTGGGGGAACCGAAGGGCACCCTGCACCTGGTCGACTATTCTGTGTGCTGCTAAGTAAAGTGGAAAAGTATGAGTGGGGTTGGTGCCAACCCAATCACAACAGACCAAATAATCTAGGGTCCTATGGTTAGTGGAACCAATTGGACGTCGTACTTTTAGTGACGTCTACAGTAGCCAGGTTGAAGGTAGGGTTTAGATGCCCCTCCTGACAGTGTTTATCCAATCTCCTTAATCCGTTACCATATACAGATATAGTACCTATAGTAAAGTTACCTTTTCAAACCAATAGAATTGTGTGCCAATTTTTAAGTGTTACACGTCAATGATGACAAGTTATTAGTATAAATGTTGCATTTTCTATGAAGTTCGTTGGATTTGTGAAGCGAGAAGTAAGATCACGCATCTGCAGATATTCATGAGACTCCCCGTTTTTTGTACTTGTCATTAAACACACTCCCTTTGCCAAATCGTTAAGTTGTCATTATTGATTTGGTGTTGAAGTATTAATCTGCACCCCCATCCATCTCACGTGTGCTGCTATCTTGTCTTAAAGTGCTTCTGAGCAATTCCTGACTCTATGGGCCGGTTCGGGGTCTCAGAGCACACTTTGTAGCAGAGCATGGTTATCGATTAATCAAGACACCCATTGACCGTCGACATAACCTAACTCTAGGTCCTCGGCAATATCACAAGTCCTTTTGTCATCCGGTTGAGTAGACCATGAAGCTTCCCGTAGACAGTGGTTAGAATTAAACGCATAACCTGCAGGCAGAGGTCTGAAGGGACCTGTGTTCCCCACATAACCTTTCCTACAGGCAGACGAGCGGGTGAACGGCCGGAGAAGTCGGTGACAAAGGCGGTGATCCCGAGCATTCCGAGAGGAAACATGCGAACAGTGAGTGAAAAAGACTAATGCTTTGGCAAAAAGTATATACCTTAGAACATGTAAGGGAAAAGGTAACGGAGGGAGGTGGGAAAACAAAATATAGTCAGAAGTAGAGTAGAATATATATATATATGGGGAAGGAAATAGTAACTTAAAGGGCGGATAAAAGTAGTAAGAGAGAGGATACCGGGGAGGACACCCGAGAAGAGAGAGGATTCACCTAATTCCTACGCTTAATATGGTGGCATCCAGCGTCCCAAATAAAGGGTAACAAATAGGTCACCACAGCGGTTAAAGACGCTTTTGTGAAAAGGGATGTGTTTAAACTCCATGTCGGGGTAATATTAGAGGCAGAGGTCTATATAACCAGCTGGAGTTTGTCTAGTCTGTTAACATCTCTCTTATGTGTTATTTGTTGTGACGTCATAGGTTGAAATTTTTTCTTCAAGGAACTAACATAAAATGTACACAATTAAGTAAATGAGATATTGTTGTGCACAAATTGATGTTTATTGATTAAAATAGAAGATATAACATTTTGTGAGGAAAAACAGGATTGGAGCTTGCGACGATTGGTGCTCGCTCATACTGTTGAAATTGTTATAAGGAGAAAGGGAACAGATTTAAACATGGAAGACATGACACCATTAATACATCTCTGCAAACCATTGCCGAAAAATGCACCTAAGCCGAAAAAGTACAGTGCAGAATGGGTTAAAAGAACCACAAACAAAATGTTTATGCCATGGCCACAGGGTGGATCGTTATCTAAAATGGTCTTACAACACATGACGACATACTTGCATGCCACATACATGGGCAAAAAGTTGGACACACGCCTAGCGAGGCAAGAGTTGTGGAAAATGTACCAACAGGATAAAGAGGAAGAACCGCCATTAGATTGGATACTTAACGTATGCACTGAGGCGGGTGAGACGCCCTCAGCGCCACCTGCTCCATCTGAAATGAAGATTGAGAACATAAAGGTTGAAGGGTTATGCCCACTGGGAGAACTGAAAGCTGCCACAGGGTATAGCAACCCAGCATATGAGTCACCTACGCAAAGTTATGACACAAATCTAGAGAAGGATAAAGATAGAGATATCACCTCCAAAGTGCTGAGGGACAAGGAGAGACATGAGAATGAGAGAAGAGACCACACACAAACAAGTACATCTCTCGACACAGAGAGAGAGAAGGCAAAAGATGGAAAGGGAATGAGGATAGAACTGATGAAATAACATCCACAAAGAACAAATGGATGGGAGGGCAGATTTTATTGAAACTCGACAGCAAAGGCATTGATGATGCAAAAAAAAAGAGAAGTTAGACAATGTGCAGAGAAAGGAGCGGGAAAAGGAAAAAGGATTGAGAGACAAAAGAATAAAGAAAAAAGATAGGCAGAGACGAGAACAGTTATATTGTGAAGAACCAAAAAGGCAACACGATTGTAAACAAAGCGTAGCCAATGCTCAAGACAGACTAGAAAGGCGAAGGATAGAGGAAGAACAAAGGATACGGGAGATAAGCATAAAGAGACGGAGGAATGAGGCAATCTGAAGGGCAAATGAACATAGAGACACAAAGAAAGAGGAATAAGATAGGGTCAGAGAAGAAGCAAGGAAGCGCAGAGAATTTGATGACGATGTAGAACGCAAGCGAAGACAGAGAGCACGCAATCTTGAATATCTGGAAAGAGAGGTTAAAAAACCTGAGCCAGTAGTAGAATGGGAAGATATAGAAGAATTCTTTCCTGAGTACGATTCAGTACCAGGCACATCTAGGGTGAATACCGAGGATGACTTTGACACAAGAAGCATCAGAGAAACGATTGATCGAATATATGATGAAATGGGACTAGAACAAGAGCCCAAAGGCGATGGGGAAGACGAGCACCTGGAGAGCACTCAGTTTTACGATACTGAGGACGTCTCCCGAAGTAGTGGAAATAGAGAACTATCCTTCGATAGGTTGGAAATAAGTATAAACAAAGATGATGCAAGACGTTGCACAAGTTGGGCACAGACAATATCTGACACCGAAAGAGAAGAGCATGAGGAAAGAGCAGAAGAGAGGAGACACAAAAAACGAATCGCAGGAGGGATAAGATGGCTAGATTCTAGTGGGTCTGCACCAAGGGCATCAGAATCAGCCACACACTCAGACCGACACGAAGAAGTATCTGACGGTCAGAGGGGGGTGTCTCCACCACCCTATGTGAGCCGGCTAAGGACATTGGCCCTCATTACGACCCTGGCGGAATCCGCGGTGCTAAATGCACCGCGGAGCATGGCGGAAAGCCGCCGATAGCGCCATGGGGGTTGGCGGATTTACCACCCCATGCCGACCTTGGCGGAGCGGTAAATCCCCAATCCCCATTTTACCCTTCCCCATTCCCATTCTTGCCCCATAGGGTATAATGGGAGTGGGGAAGGAGTTAATTACGCCGCCGTAAAGTACGGCGGCGTAATTAACAACGAGGTCCCTTAGCGCCATGGTTTTCTCCGCCCGGTAAAACCAGGCGGAGAAAACCTCCATGGCGCTAAGGGAACTCGTAGTACGGCGGACGGGTCCGCCGCGATTAGCGCTGGCGGAAACCCACTCCGCCAGGGTCCTAATGAGGGCCATTGCCTGTTAGGTAGCGATTCAGGAATAGTACTCCTGCACTAGACAGAAAAACAATGAGAGAGGAAAGAGGACTATGCATCCCAATTTCCGTTTCTCGAGAACGATGGACCAAGACCACAGTATATTCCATGGCCACACATGGCCCGAGAAAACCTGAAGAATAAGCTTCTAATGTTGACATCGGGAGCTGGAAAATGGAAACACGAGCTAGAAAAAATGACAGGAGGGAACGTGCTAGATATAGGGGATATCAAAGGTCTCTTAATCGCCATACTGGAAAGCACTACGATTGCTATATCCAGATACTTCTGACATGGGAGCTATCATGACTCTGGAAAATGAAGGACTCGGAAGACCCATTGCTTTACATTCAGAAATTTCCATAATGCATGTGTACTCGAAACACAGGAATTTTGGGTGAAATCTATACCTGTGTTCTACCATATATTATGCCAAGGGCTGCCATATCTGGTACAGAAACAGCTCAAGAAATTGGTAGAAATCGAGGCCAAACCATACAACTGACCATTGCACACTATTGCAGGCTGCTGCAAGAAAATAATTGTAAAAAAGAAGCTGCATGAAAGGGTGAAGAGGCAAAATTAGTGCCGAAGAAATGCTCTTGAAGGAGCAATGAAAACTAGCACAGATGGATCGAGTATACAACAAACCAATAATCCGCAGCAGAATAATCAAGGCAATACTGGGTTTTACCGCAGGAGAAGAGGATTTAGAGGAAGAGGATGGCAAAGTAATCAGGGAGATTTCCAGAATAATCAAGGAGGCTTTCAAAACATGCAAAATGGCAATCAAGATAACTAAAATGGGAAAATGATCCGACCACCGCCTGTATGTTGGTTGTGTGGGATGATAGAGCATCTAGCACGCATATGCAGAAATCAAGGCATGGTGCAAAGCGGCCAAGGAACAGGAGCAGGTATGGTGAATCCACCTGCGTTTTTACAGCAGGGAGGAAACAGAGTTGCACAAAATCACACAGTGCAACACCAAGCACCAGGAGCACAGCAAGGTGTGCAACCTCAGAATTCGGTGAGTTTTCCACAAAGACAGTCTCAACAGGCGCTGATGCAACTGTCACAGATATTGAGTACAGGACAGACCGTGAACCCTGGAATGAGGGGTAACACAAGTGATGGGGGAAGACCATTCACACAAGGTGGGACAAAATTGTATTTGGACTAGGACAGCTCACTGGGAACACTGATGTGTTCTATCCTATCAGTGACACCAGACCCTCACCAGGAACCAATGGTGGAGGTCATTATAAAGGATAAAGAATATTAATTCTTAGTTGACACAGGTGCATACGTGAAGGCAAATTTTCCTTGTCCGGCGATGCTACAGATACTCGAGTTTCACAGGAGCTACAATTCATGTTACTTTTATAAATGCACTTCCAGTCTCTATAGGAGAATGTGATATGAATGTATCATTGTTATATTCAAGGCAAACCCCAGTACACAACTTGGATCGAGATCTAATGATGAAATTAAACATGACAATCTCATTCACGGAGGAGAGCATAGTATGTTCAACTCCAAAAATGCACTATTTGAACGTAAGATGATTAGAGCATACACAGGACACACAGCTATGAAGGCAGTACCACTAGAGCCAGAAATATTTGCATATGGAGCATGTGTGTTAATGACAGGGTTGCCAGGCCTTGCTGAAAAAACAATGAGGACCCCAGGTGAATTTTTGTTCAGGGCAAGGATACCTATGCACGAGGAAAGGGGACAAATATTTCCCTTAATAATACACACAGCCACAATGTGAGGGAAAGTGGTTTTGATTGATAGTTGTGATGATGAAGGCCGACAATGGTGCACAGTAATCGCCATTGAAGAAGGGTACAGGTTGACTGACGTCACTGATGATGATCTGTTTGACAAACAAGCAGACTGGGGGAGGAACAACAGTGGAGGTGAACCTCAACTTTTGGGTGAAAATGATCAAAAGAGAAGTGCCTCAGAGAATGATGTTAGCACAGAACCATCCAGAATATTCCGAGGGCGACATGGCATAGGTGCCTATCTCAGTATGGACCACAGGCCCCTAGGATGTAGGCTTATTGAAAGGAGTCAGAGAAGTGAAGATTAAACTGAAACCAGGAGCGATCCTACCGAAAGCACAACAATATCCCAAGTAGAGGGAGGCAGGTGAAGGTATTTTTAAGAGGATTTCTTCCATGATGGACCAGGGCATCTTAGTGACATCAGAGTCATCATGCAGTACTGCAGTTTACCCTGTGAAAAAAGTAAAGGGGGGTATTGGAGGCGAGTACAAGATCTGAGACTTATAAATGATATTGTGGAAGCCGAGTTCCCTTCAGTCCCTAACCCAGCTACTATCCTTTGTAATATACCGGTGAGGCAAAATATTTCACAGTGATTGACTTGAAAAATATATTTTTCTCAATCCCATTGCACAAAGATTCACAAGATCTGACATCATTTACATTAAGGCAAATGCATCTGATAAGCACGAGCCTACCCCAGGGGTACTGTATGTCTCCTTCTATCTTTAACAGAGTCCTGCAGATGGATCTAAGCAATATTGCATTGGAAAGTGTTGTCTTACAATATGTGGATCACATGTTAATTTGCAGCACGACAGAGGAGAAATGCAGACATGATTCTGTTCAGCTATTGACTATATGGGCTGAGAAAGGATATAAGGTTGACAAAGAGAAGCTACAATATTGTCAATGAGAAGTAGTATACGTAGGTCAGTTGATCTCTCATGGGGGGAAAAGAGTCACCCCTAAAAGGGATGAGGCCATATTGACCACAGCCAAGCCACACACTGTAAAACAGATGCAGAGTTTCCTAAGCCTGTGTAATTATGTGAGGGCATGGGTCTTCGACTATATCTCATACACCAAGCCTTTACTTCAGGCCCTAAAGAAGGCACAAGTGACGAAAGGGAACATTGAATGGTCTGAGACCATGGAGAAAGGATTTGCTGAACTCAAAAGTGACATTTGCACGGCACCAGTTTTAGGGATTCCTAATTATGCAGAGGAATTCTACCTGTTCTCACACACACATGGCTGCATCATGACAGCAGTACTCACACAGAAAACCATTTTGGGGGACAAGCCCCTAGCCTATTATAGTGGAATTTTGGACCCAGTGATGAGAGGCCATTTCCCTTCCGAACAAATTTTAGCTGCTGCAGCATTTGCCATTGAGAAGCCTACTACCATTTTAATGGGATGCTCAATGACATTTTATGTCGAGCACTCACTATTTGCTATTCTAGAGAAGCCAAAGGTCACACTGACATCTCAGAGATCTTCTGCTTATGAAGTTATCATATTGAATCCCTCAATTAAGATAGTCCGATGCAAAATAGTGAACCCAGCTATGTTCATAGCAGAGCCAGTCACTGAAGTAGAGCCAATACATGACTGGGCAAATTATGAAGAATTCTATGATGAAATTCCCAGAGTAAAAGAGAATGCATTGGCAGAAGGAGAAATTGTCTTTATTGACGGTTCTTCGATAATCGATCAAAACGATGAGCAAAGTTATACAGGCAATGCTGTGATGAAGCACACAGCAAATGGAGAATTCCCAGTGCTACTTAGTGCATGAATACCATCTCATTATTCAGCACAGGCTGCAGAATTATTAGAATTGATACTTGCGATTGAGAATCACGCAGACCAGGAAGTAATGGTGTATAGAGACTCTGCCTATGTGACGACCAAAGTGCACGCAGGTTTAGCACGTTGGAATAGGAGGGGCTACCTCCGAGTGGATGGCATGCCAGTGCAGCACTCAGCCTTATTGGACAGGCTGATTAAGGCACTACAGCTCCCAGTGGACATAGCGTTCGTGAAATGCGCCACCCACATGAAAGGGACAGATTTTATCTCAAGAGGAAATCAAGCAGCAGGCACTGAAGCCAAGCATATTGCATCCAAGAGCGAGACGATCATGGAGGTGGAAGTCGCTCACATTAATGAGAAAATGATTGTTGCACAAAGTGAACCTGAAAGCTATAATAATATGGGGCAAACCCATTTAATGGAGCTCCAGAGGAGGCACCACAGGAGGAAAATAACGTATGGAAACAGCAAGGGTGTTCTTTAAACCCCTCCGAAAGCTTGTGGTGACAAGACAGCACCGGTAAACCAGTAATGCCTATATCCCTGTTAAAAATAGTGCTGGAACAGTTACACTATCCAGCACACATGACAAAAGAGAATCTAACGGCAACACTCGCTGAAGACTGGTTCGTAACATACTTAGCAGAGCACATTGCATTTTTTATGGTGAACTGTATAATTTGCCAACAGTTCACAGCTGGGCATACACTAAATGTAATAAGAGGAGTTATACCAAAGCCAAATGGACCTTTTCAGGACTTGCATGTCGATTACGTCGACATGATTCATGTATGTAATGGGTACAGATACCTAATTGTTGTGGTGTGTCCATTCTCTAGAAGGATAGAAGCAGGTCCATGTCCACACCCAGATTCTACCTGTGCTGCCAAATTTCTAGTGAGAGAGGTATTTCCTAGGTGGAGCGTATGTGAAGTCATGGGATCAGATAACGGGACTAATTTTGTAAATGAAGTTTTTGAGCAGATTAATTTGTTGCTTGGTATAAAGCACACATGCTCATTGGCATATCATCCGCAAGGTAACAGCATATGTGAGAAGCTCAACTGCTAATTAAAAGAGAGGATAGCCAAGTTGAAGCCTACTCTAAGAAAGAGATGGTTACGCTGCCTTCCTTTGGCACTGTATGCACTCAGAAACCATCCTGGTTCTGATCACCATCTTACAACCCACAAAATAGCCACAGGAAGAAGAATGCTCACTCCCTTGACACCACAAGACAGAGCTAGATGTGATGCCCAGTTGACAGGAGAAATCTTAGGGTCTGAAATGCAAAATTACTTGAATTGCATGTCATCTTGCTTTACTGTAATTTCAGGCCAGCTGCAGCGACGACGAAAAGGGGGCAGGGCAGCAAGATAAGGACTTTGTGGTCCATCCATTTTTCCTTGAGATACTGTCTTGGTAAAGAATCACTCAAGGAAAAAGTGAGACGAGACAAGGTTTAACAGTCCCTTTATAGTGGAAGACTGCAATTACTCTTCAGTAAAGCTACAAGGACGAAGAGCTTGGATTCTTTTTGGGTGACATCAAACCATACATCGGAGAATGGCCCCTGCCTGCACCCCATCTCAAAGAGACTACGGATGACGGGGAAGAACCACTGCACGTACAAACGAGAACCAAGTTGAGGATGAAGGACGCATGACCAGCAGCAAAACAAAGACAAAGAACTTTTGTGCAAATGTTGTGGCTTCATTTTGGACATTCCTCTGAGCAAAAAAGGGGATAAGGATATAAAGGTGGACACTCTTTGCATCCTAGTTGCAGGGTGAAGAAGAAAAGTACACATGGAAGCCACAACATAATCTGTCAACTTTGAACTTTGGACTGAGGCACACTGAAGCCTTGATTAGAAAAGAATATGCCAAATTTTGATTGAGGACACATCAATTGGAAAACAATACAATACCCAGACTCTTTCCACACTGACACCTTGTTCAGAATCACTTACGGTGTCTCACAGTAGCGACATCACCAAAGATGTGGTGACATATTTCGATCTAGTACTGAGATCATAACCTTCATTGGTGGGGAGGCTCACCAGTGTTGTCACAATCACACTTTGTAAGGGAAGAGAGTTTGACACTCTCTCCGGAACCACAGAAGCCGGATGAATCGACCTCTTGCACTGTGGTTGGCACAGGTACCTGACAGAGGTATACACAGTACACCACGTGGCAGCCAATGGGGGGAAGATGGATTAGGGAGAGGTTGTGGATAGGGTGGGAAAGTAGGAACACCGGAAAGAGGAGAAGGAAACACCTAGTTTGGATAGGACTGGGGAAACACACAGTAAAACCTAACCTAAATGACCCTATAATGCATATTCAAATACTTAATACCTGCACGTCTAACCACACACACATACACCTTAAATGAATATTCCCTACTAAACCTGTCTCCTGACCCTACCTGATTAAACACACTTAGATATATGTGTAGATTCAACATGGACACATGAAGAACAATTTGCCATAAGTGAGATGAGACAAACAAATGGGAAGTTTCCCAACATGATAAGACACACACATGGCCTCTTAGGCAAGCATAAGCAATGCATAACGGAACACAAAACACATTTGGAAGCAGACTCTAGTTGACAGCACTACATTAGCATTACCACCCCTTGACACATGCTTTGCTAACACACATAACTTCCTGATTCAAGGATCTGTTGTCTCCTCGTGATAAATGACACTTGGCATTGGCCCCATAAAGGATGAGCATTAGTATTTGCCCAAAGTTCGAAAAAGGTGCATAGAAAAGAGGAGTAGCTAGAAGCCCCCCCCCCCCGACTGCAGTAGAAATACTCCTGTGTTTTATGACCCGGACCGTAGCACACAATAGTTCATCTCCAGGCCCCTCCCATACTTATCTTTAGTCTGGGAGCCCCACGGGACTACCCGGACAAAGAAAGCTCTTCAAAATGGACGAATCGGCAGCGTTCCTGTCCTCCTGCCCAATAGCTTCGTCCTCCAACCGTCAAGATTTCAGTGCGAGTGGCGCACCGAGAACTCCTTCCTCCAACGGCATGAACACCTCACATCCAAAATAAGCTGCACCTGTCTAGCGTTGCCGGTTGATAAGCTGTTCTTAATCACAGCTGGCCACGCGTGCGCAACCAAAGACTACAGGTGCCCTCTAAGGCTGCTGGAAAGTGTAGTATTTGCTTCCCGCAGCTCCCAAAGCACTTCATCGTGCAAAATGTACCACCCCATGTCTGCCCCATCCTCTATTCCTGACAAATGTCACTGACTTTCTTCAAGATCCTGAAAATGAAAAGACAATAAGGAGACTGCTTACTGTGATTGCCGAGCCGTCACTCCTACTTCCGGAATACAGCGAGGTAAAATCAAATGTCCCAAGCGGAGGAAGAAGCTTATAGGTTTATCAATGTACTGTTCTTTCATCCAATTGAAGACTGTCCAGATCTTTGCGGGATAACTACAGACATATTGACATTTCTTCGAGATCCAGGAAATGCAGAACTTCTAAGCATAATCCTAAACGATATTGTTATCTTCAAGCACACCCACATTGTAGAAACTGTTCACAGTAAGTGAGAGCCAATGATCCCAAATTTCAGCAAGGGCAGGACAAATGTCCCTGTCGCCAGAAGACAGCAGGTTGGCGAGTAATGTGTTTTTTTACCTAATAGAGGATTTTCCAGAGCTTCTGGGGAGACCTGTCGATGTTGATGTCTTCACATTCATTAGAGACCCAGCAAATTCCATGCAGATGGGCATGCTCTTGCATGGTATCGTAATGCAAGTCGAACTTTCCAACAATCAACAGGACTATCTGAGAAGATTTTAAACTTTCCGCCGATGGACAGATCGAGAGAGCAGTGCCAGACATCTCATTTCCTATTTTTATATTGACAAGAACACAGCATGTCTTCGGGAATGAAGCAGATCAGAAGCACAGATTGGGAGTTGATATATTTTGAACATGCACAGTAAAGAGACTTGCTGAATTATCAACTGTTTGACATTCCGGTGTTCAGAAAAAGGGGGGAAATTCTTTAGTACCTGCAACTCACATGCAGAACCAACAGAATTCAGAGATAATATTGCTTAAAAGTTATATTAAAAGTCAGTATATTTCAATGGATGATCGAAATGGGGATCGAAAGTAGTAATTTAGTACTCCTTCAGGAGGAAAGACGTTCGTACATTTCTGGAAGTAAATGCTGCCGATTGACCTACAGGGGTATAATGTATTTATGCATATTTTGTATCATTGTTTTACTATCATTGACAATCAGAACTGCTTTTTGTATTGGTGTACAAAGTGTTCCTATCCCAGTGCACCCACCTAATGGTGCACATATGACACCCACAAAAGCACCCAGGCCCTTTATGGTAATTCCAGTCCCTAGCAAATCTGATGGTGGAGTGAGTGAACTTGAAATGGATGTAATTAGCAATGACACACATATACGTATGGAAACAAGCAAAGTGAAAATCTGGCGACAGGGTCGTCAGAGTCTGAATGTAGAAGGAATATTGACAACGACACGCATGCAAACACTGAATGCACACATGCCAGGCCTAGTGTCAATAACTGTATAACCACAGTCTAAAGCATGGAAGAAGAAGAGATTGCCTACTATGAGAAGTTCCACTACAAGTAAAGTGAAAAGACTAATGGGAAAAGCTGAACTCCTGAAGAGACGTAAGGAGCTGGAGAATGAACAAACAGATACAGCATTGACAAGCACATATTTTCCAGTGAAGGAAACAAGTACAAGTTCTACAATACAGCCATATACTAGCCAAATAACAGAGTGGATATGGACACTATCAACCGAAAAAGAAGGAATGCAAGAAAAGTTGGAGAAGAAACCAACCGAGATAACATTGATGAACACCCCTAATGCGACACCTACGGAGGAGAAGACAAGCTCAAGGGAAATTTCACAAGCACAGCTGATAGCAGAATTGATATTGCCGTCATTAGCCAGAGCCAGGAAGAGAGCAGAGGAAATAGAATCACCAGACTTTCCTCCACTCGACTGGCACAGATGAAGATACCCGCATCATGTACCAGGATACCTGTGAATCCTCCAGCAAGAAAGAGCCATATAGATGCAGTCAGGGATGTAGTTATAGCAAATTGCAAGAAAACCTTAAGGATCAAGAGAAGCATATACGGAGAAGACAGTGAACTAAACGACTACTTGGACAGAACAACACATCTGGGAAACAACATCTGGTACCAGCACATGAAAGAAGTCTGAAGACGGAGTTCAGAATGGGAATGCTTTGTTTGTGCACTCCTACCGTACAGCATGGGGAAGTCCAAGATCTTCGTAGCTGTAGAAATCGATGTCCAGACAGCACACTGTCTTTCACACGTAGCAATGTGCAAGACCAGAGGCCAGTTCATGGGAAGTGATGCCTCACTAAAATGGGCAACCGAAGCTACCGATCCAAAGGAAGACGAATATGTCCAGGACATAAAGACAAGAAACAGTGGAAAAACAAAACATATTTTGATCAGATATGAGAAGCCTGGGGTTAAAGGAGCAGAAATCAGAAGAGAAGCAAACCAGAAACTAAATGTCTTAGAAAAAACTCCAGAAGAGGCTGGAAGTTTGATAAACAGAGGCAAAATACATATTTGGGGAACAGTGCTTTCATCAGATGGATGGGCGAAAGGAGTAGTAATATGTAGAGCGTGGATGGTCACTGGTAGTTACCAAGGCACCATTGACATAGTACAGAATGGATGCAAGCCATTGTGGCCAAAGCTTGCAAACCTGCTGACATGGGTCGAAGACAGAGGAGGACCCTTGCAGATAGTGCCACTGGAAAGCCCAAAATTCAGCTTCATGAATAATGGCACCAGAAAGTTGTGAGAAAATCAGAACTGTGGACACGTTTTTGATGCTCCAGGAATGATGCATGGGACTGCAGTAATTATGGATCATTACTGGGCATATGGATCAAAAGCATACAAAAGCATACATCACACTGCTGAGAAACTGAGGAGGTATATGTACAATAGTGAATGTCCACGTTCCAGCATTGGTGATCCTGAAGAGTGACCTAATCATTGACAGTTTCCCGAAAGCAGATGCTCACCTAAGGAAGAAGAGATCAGTGGAACTGCTGATTCAAATGAAGAGAGAAAAATACTTTTCTGCCAAATCAAAAGAAGCATTCCATGCAATCCCATATGAACACAGGCTATTCAGTCTTACCTCATCAGTGTTCACGACGATTTTCATGCCAAGGTTTCAAGTTGGAGCAAATACTAAATGGTTGCAGATAACCAGATGGGAGTTACTGCAGACCATCAGCACAACCATAAAGGGATTCAACACAATCAAAGAAGAGTTAAGGGTAGTCTAAATGATGACTCTCCAAAACATATATGCACTTGACATGATCACAGCTATGGATGGAGGAGTTTGTGCAAACATTGGAGACTCATGTTGCACATTTACACCATCTCACAATGAATAAAATGGAACTCTAACAGAAGCCATAGGTATGCTGATAAAACTACAGAACCAAATGATTGATGAAACTGATGAAATGGATGATGACAGCTGGTTTGGATCACTATGTTCATGGGTTCCGCAATGGATGCCAGATGCATTCAAATTCCTAGGAGCACTGCTAGTGATGATATTGTTAGGTTTCTGTGTTATCAAGATAATAATATCTCAATGCCAGAAGACTGCAATAAAAAGCCACATGGATGAAGATAATGATTGAAGTCGAGCCAGGATGGAAACCCAAAGACCTGACCAACTAAGAGACAAGAGACTTTGTGAAAACCAGCATTCATGCACCAGAAGGAACAAAGTTTCAATGTCCCAAGAAGCATAGAAATGATGTGGGAAGATGGGTTTATTGCAGCCCAAATGGACAGTGTCAACTAATGACGTGGAACAAGGATGAACACGTGAGAACAGCAAGAAGTCTGAAAGGAGTTATAAAGATATGGACCCAAAGAGACTTCTTCAGACATGTATAGACACAGAAGATGAAGAAGGATGGACCCGAATGGAAGTGAAACAGAGAGACCAAAGAAGATGGATCCAAAGAAAGAGGTGAAAGTGGTCGATGAATCGCCCAGAGGGGGGAGTGTAGAGGAGGTCCCAAGTACAGCCCGCACTCCAACCGTCCCATTTTGAAGTACCAGGAATGTTCAAGCCGAAATATGTGATGTATGATGAGCAAATAAACCAGCAGAGAGCCTCAGTGGGGCTCTGCCAGTACCTATCAAAATAACAGCACCTATTGAAGTGCCAATACCAAGGAAACCATGGACAGTAAGGTATCCATTAAGAAAACCATACCAACAAATGAAACGAAGTGAAGATCGTCTGAGTACCGTCCCTGAAGAAACCAAAAATGTCTTAATGGAAGACAAATGGTGAGGACACGAGAACCTGAAATGACGGCCAGAGAATGACGCTAAGAGGCAAAACACCATGGGCCAGGGATATCGTGGACCTAAAGTGAAAGTACAATGTCAAATGTAAGAAGCTTAAGCCATGAGCATGGTGAAGATAGTCGACCAGTTTACGCATGTACATATGCTTGGAACCGCAGAAAAGTTAAGAAAATCGTGCAGCTTGCTATGCTTAGTAGAAGGATAGTGCGGCAAGTGCCACCTATACATATCTACCTCAAATGAAGCATATTATATAAGCGTACTTCCACGTTGCACAAGAAGCAGAATCAACCCAAAGGTTACTAGAGGCCGCACAAAAGAAATTCATATTCACAAAATCAAGAATAAAGCGGCAGAAATGAGACTTAGCAGAGGCAGCCCATGCCAGGACAACCAAGGTCATGCCAGTGGAATAGACGAACAGTAGCTACAATTAATTGAATTACAAAACAGCATATCCTGCTTCAGGAAGGTCAAGATAAGAATCTGTAGCCAGGTGGTGGGTAAAACGAAAATCAAATACACAAATTATGTGAAGAAGAGGCAAATCCCAGTGTCTTAATCACGTGTCCAGCCGAGCAAGCAGCAGTGCAGCTTTCACACCTACGCATGGCAGCAGACCAGGAGAAGATATCAGAACTCTTCGAGACAGGAGATGCAGTCTCAAGGCCAACCAAAATGAACTAATTGACACATGGCCACTAAAGTAATGATTGATTGTAACCATAATTGGAGAAAGGCCGGGGGAACCGAGGGGCACCCTGCACCTTGCTGACCATTCTGCATTCTGCTAAGCAAAGTGGAAAAGTATAATTGGAGTTGGTGCCAACCCAATCCGAATGGACCAAGCAATCTAGGGTCCTATAGTTAGTAGAACCAAGGGGGTGTCATACTTTTAGTGACGTCTACAGTAGCCAGGTTGAAGGTAGGGCTTACTCCGTTACCATAAACAGTATAGTACCTATAGTAGAGTTACCTTTTCTAAACCAATAGAATTGTGTTCCAATTTTTAAGTGTTACACGTCAATGATGATGAGTTTTTAGAATAAATGTTGCGTTTTCTATGAAGTTCGTTGGAGTTGTGAAGCGAGAAGTAAGATCACGCATCCGCTGATATTCATGAGACTCCCCGTTTTTTGTACTTGTCATTAAACGGACTCCCTTTGCCAAACCATTGAGTTGTCATTATTGATTTGGTGTTGAAGTATTAATCTGCACCTCCATCCATCTCACGGGTGCTGCTATCTTGTCCTAAAGTGCTTCTGAGCAAACCCCGACTCTGGGCTGATTGGGGGTCTCAGAGCACAATGGTTTTGAGGATATTGGCAGATATCTTTGTTGCCAGTCTGAGGGGCCTCTATGTTTACAGTGTTGAGGCAGAGCTCTTACATGCATACAGTGTGCCGAAAAATAGGATCATGCCATTTAGTACAGATATTACATGGCTCAGGACTTTTTGAAATCCAGTGCAGAGTAGTTACATGCAAGGAGGGCCCGGCCAGCAGGAGATTATCTGTATTGCCAAATGTGAGTAACCGAGCAGGAAAGATAAGTCCTAGTGCTGACAGAAAAAATAAACATTAATACTTTCATTTGCTGTATTTCACTTCACATCACAGGAGGGCTCTGCTAGTTTTTCTTACATCTTTAGTATGTGACTATGACTAGCAAGGAAAGTGAAACAAGTCGGAAAGATTCATTTTCATTATTCCTTTATTTTTTTGTTTGTTTTTTTAAAAAGAGTGCTGGTGTTGTGTTATGCTATGTTGTTATTTTGCATTTATATAGCACCTTATATACCATTGGTATGGTCTGAAGGCGCTGGTAGGTTGAACGCCCTTGGGAACCAAATTTCGGATCAGTAGAGAGAGTAGAGAGTCAAAGGTGCGTGTGAGCACCGGATATGTGTGCAGCTGGCGCGGTATTCGTGTAATAGCTGCTTCTAGGTGGTAGGTGTGGTGGTTGAGAGGTCAGGAGTATGTGTTCGTTCTGGCAGGATTTATCCAGACCGAATGTGGCTGTGTTAGGCCTGAGGAGAACGCCTGGCTGGGGGGTGTGAAACCAGCAGTGTTTACATAGAGTGATGGGGAGTGAGCGCGATGTTGATATGAGAACAGTTATACTGAATGGTGTCATAGTATCTCTGTGTTCTAGTTGAGTGGTGGTGTAAAGAAGAGGGTAAGTGTATGATGGGTTACATGCTCTTTCAAACGTTCCCTGCAGTCCGAACCATACTATATACATCGCGCTAGGCGCTTTCTCAATTCAACTTTATACAGGGAGGGTATTAGGCATAATTCTAAAATCAACTTTGCACAGAGCGGTTATTAGGAAGATTGGTCAGTTCAGCCGGGCACGCTATTAGACTATTAGGATATTGGGCACACTTCTAAATTCAACTTTCGCAGTGTGGAGGCAGGGGGTCACAGGAAGCGGCCATTAGCCACACAGAAACAGTTCCATGTCCTTTCATCGCCAGGCAGTTCTACACCTGCATTTTAAACGTGCATTAAATAACGAAAATGTTCCACCTATTTTTAACTATACCAGACCACCCCAACTCATATCTGCTCTTCCACACAGCCCCCCAAAAAATTACATGAACTTTCATGTTGTTTTGTATATGTTTAAAATGCAGGCGTAGAAATGCCTGGCAATGAAAGGACGTCATACCATAGAAACATGGGCAGGAAATGGGGAACATGGCCTGCTGGCTCAGCTCACTGATTGGCTAGCTCCTCCAGAGACCGCTAACTCCTCCAGAGACATGGCCGAGCTCTGAGTAGGGAACAGCCCATGAGCCAGATAAGAACATGGGCGGGAAACGGGGAACACGACCCGCTGGCTCAGCTCACTGATCGGCCAGCTCCTCCAGAGACATATCCGAGCTCTGAATAGGGCACAGGCCATCAGCCAGATAAGAACATGGGCAGGAAACGGGGAACACTGCCTGCTGACTCAGCTCACTGATTGGCTAGTTCCTCCAGAGACATGGTCGAGCTCTGAGTAGTGAACAGGCCACCAGGTGGATAGGAAAATGGGTAGGAAACAGGGAACACGACCCGCTGGCTCAGCTCACTGATCGCTAGCTCCTCCAGAGACATGGCCGAGCTCTGAGTAGTGAACAGGCCAACAGAGTAATTTCTGGAGTATATTATTGAAAGAGAAACCAAGAGGTTTAGTCACAGAGAAAGTACATGTTAACACTCTCAGGAGTTTGTGTTAATCTCAAACTGGAGGTACTTTCCAGAAATCTTTCATTTCTTGGACTGTATTTATTATGTTGCTTGCAACAGAGAGACTACCATATTTTGCAAGGTAACAGGCACTGCTAAAGAGGCCTCGCTCCTAATTCATACATGTGATTTCAAGCTGGTCACTTCCAGGCATTTAGCCAGGCTATGCCATCCATGGGCTGTCGTGCTTTAGTCCAATCCTTTCATTTGCATATATTCTTGTCAGTCAGATTCTGGAGCTTGAGCTCAGTTGCACAGAGGTCTGAATCGAATCCTGAGAAATTGCCCTAATGCTTTATAGGACAACGCCTGCTAAGCAGTAATCTTTAGGGCATTGATTACCAAGACCTCGGGATATTGTAGATGCCTTGAAAAGAAGCAAGGCTCAAGCGACGCAATCGAAGTTAGACAGCTTTGAACAATATTAATCAATGGGGATATTAACTATAGTGTGTTCTTATATCAAAATAACATCGCAAGCCTGCACCAGTTGTATGTGAATTTGCATGTCTCAAACACCCAACATGTTACTTTACCTAGGTCTTGGTGGCAGAATGAGATTGAATGAATCCAAGTGTGTATTTACATTGCAGCCTCTACTAAAGGAAAGCAGAGCTAATGTGAGAAAGCAGCATTAACGCCAGCAAAGGGATGTATTTCCAATTCTATGCTAACCGAGAAACCCATGTACCGTTTCCTTAACCCTAGCTCTCTTTGTGTTTTCTCCAACTCCCTGACCCCTCTACAAGCTCTACCCGTCCCAACCCCCCTGGCGCTGCTGAATCATTGTCCTGGAGTGCATTGTTGGTTCCCCACGCCACACAAGCTGGGAGGTTCACAGCCACATGGCTCTGTGGGTGAGGGGAGAGTGTGGCAAACCAATCGTTCCAGTCAGAAATGGATTGCAAGCGGTCACGAAATGATTGACTGGAGGCTGTACAATCCGACATTTTGCAAATAGTCTTTTCAATGATGGAGGCGCAGGCCCTTTAATTTGTCATTTTAAAAATAATGCACAGTAAAAGTGAAAATAGAAAAATGGGCCAAGTAAAATTGCCAGGTTAGACAACAGTTGTTTACTAAATGGTGAGAATTATTGGTCCATTGAGTGCTTATGTCCAATCCCAGTTTACCCTACTAAGTACACTTTTTTCTGGTGGGGTGGTTCAGGTAGATGCTATACGCAATTCCACAAATGTGCACATGCTTGGCAAATATAGAATTGCTGATCAGATGTTGAGCAATCAGTGGTACAGGTGACATATCTTCTGGAATAAAGGCCCCTGGATAAAGGCCTGGGAGGATGTGTTCTCGCTTCAACGTGTGGTATCAAGGAGAGCCGCGCCGGGTTCTAGGCACTCACGTCCACTCCACAACTGCATGCCACACCACACATCCCCCCTGCAAAGAACTCAATCAATCCATCAACACATTCATAGAGCACACTTTCACCGATGGTATCAAGGCGTGGTCTAGAATCGTGGGAAGAGAGAGCACACAATGTAGCCGCCTTCACTGGGATGGGAAGGAATCCAAATGTTAATGGTCAGAGGTCCGGGCAGTCGATGCGGCCGTTGAGCACATAACTTACTTGCACTGTAAGCTACGGTCACTCAGATCACCTCAAAATGAGCCGTTGGCACCAAATTGTGTCTCTCGCCAGCCGTCACAAAGAGAATGTTCAGACAGATTGAGTTTATTCAAGGAAGGTAAGGAGCCGGGGTTGGGCTGGAGTGATCAGGACGGCATTGAACTGTGCCTCTGAATAGATGGTGACGTCTAATCCATTGCACTCCCTTCAGGTCAAAGTGGATACTGTGGCTATCTCAGCTTCTTCATTTGGCCTCCCACTGACAAATATTCCTGCTCGGTGTTTAGGCAGAGGGTGACCACATGCAGGCGACTCTGCATATCGGCGATGGCAGCCAAAGCCTGAAACTCCACTCACCAATCACTGCCTCCCTTTGAGTACCTATTCTGCTGGATGGCCACCAAGCTTGGCAGCTCTGGAAGAAATATCAAGGTTTACATTGCTCTGTCTTTCCAGGCCATCAGGCACATGCAGCATGCAGCATTGTGCCAAGATAGTGAGCATGACTAACAGGGCCCTCGCTCAACCTTCCCCAGAATCCTGCGGCATATCTCTTTTTAGAACTCTTTCACACTTAAAGACCTGCAACCCGCTGAAAACTTGTTAAAATATGTACATCTATTTGGATTTTGAAGTTCCTCTGCTGAGGAGGCATGCCTACTTATTTGTAGCTATGCTTGTTACCAATCTTGGGATTTTGCAAAGAAAACTACAATCATTCTTAGACATCAGAGGAGCTGCAGTGGAGTGGCGAGTGATCAGAGGAGCTGTAGTGGAGTGGTGAGTGATCAGGGGAGCTGCAGTGGAGTGGTGAGTGATCAGAGGAGCTGCAGTGGAGTGGCGAGTGATCAGAGGAGCTGCAGTGGAGTGGCGAGCGATCAGGGGAGCTGCAGTGGAGTGGCGAGCGATCAGGGGAGCTGCAGTGGAGTGGTGAGTGATCAGGGGAGCTGCAGTGCAGTGGTGAGTGATCGGGGAGCTGCAGTGGAGTGATGAGTGATCAGAGGAGCTGCAGTGGAGTGGTGAATGATCAGGGGAGCTGCAGTGGAGTGGTGAGTGATCAGAGGAGCTGCAGTGGAGTGGCGAGTGATCAGAGGAGCTGCAGTGGAGTGGCGAGCGATCAGGGGAGCTGCAGTGGAGTGGTGAGTGATCAGGGGAGCTGCAGTGCAGTGGTGAGTGATCGGGGAGCTGCAGTGGAGTGATGAGTGATCAGAGGAGCTGCAGTGGAGTGGCGAGTGATCAGAGGAGCTGCAGTGGAGTGGTGAGCGATCAGAGGAGCTGCAGTGGAGTGGCGAGTGATCAGAGGAGCTGTAGTGGAGTGGTGAGCGATCAGAGGAGCTGCAGTGCAGTGGTGAGTGATCAGAGGAGCTGCAGTGGAGTGGCGAGTGATCAGGGGAGCTGCAGTGCAGTGGTGAGTGTTCAGAGGAGCTGTAGTGGAGTGGTGAGTGATCAGAGGAGCTGCAGTGGAGTGGTGAGTGATCAGGGGAGCTGCAGTGCAGTGGTGAGTGATCGGGGAGCTGCAGTGGAGTGATGAGTGATCAGAGGAGCTGCAGTGGAGTGGCGAGCGATCAGGGGAGCTGCAGTGGAGTGGTGAGTGATCAGGGGAGCTGCAGTGCAGTGGTGAGTGATCGGGGAGCTGCAGTGGAGTGATGAGTGATCAGAGGAGCTGCAGTGGAGTGGCGAGTGATCAGAGGAGCTGCAGTGGAGTGGTGAGTGATCAGAGGAGCTGCAGTGGAGTGGCGAGTGATCAGAGGAGCTGCAGTGGGAGTGGTGAGCGATCAGAGGAGCTGCAGTGCAGTGGTGAGTGATCAGAGGAGCTGCAGTGGAGTGGCGAGTGATCAGGGGAGCTGCAGTGCAGTGGTGAGTGTTCAGAGGAGCTGTAGTGGAGTGGTGAGTGATCAGAGGAGCTGCAGTGGAGTGGTGAGTGATCAGGGGAGCTGCAGTGCAGTGGTGAGTGATCGGGGAGCTGCAGTGGAGTGATGAGTGATCAGAGGAGCTGCAGTGGAGTGGCGAGCGATCAGGGGAGCTGCAGTGGAGTGGTGAGTGATCAGGGGAGCTGCAGTGCAGTGGTGAGTGATCGGGGAGCTGCAGTGGAGTGATGAGTGATCAGAGGAGCTGCAGTGGAGTGGCGAGTGATCAGAGGAGCTGCAGTGGAGTGGTGAGCGATCAGAGGAGCTGCAGTGGAGTGGCGAGTGATCAGAGGAGCTGTAGTGGAGTGGTGAGTGATCAGGGGAGCTGCAGTGGAGTGGTGAGTGATCAGAGGAGCTGCAGTGGAGTGGCGAGTGATCAGAGGAGCTGCAGTGGAGTGGTGAGCGATCAGAGGAGCTGCAGTGGAGTGGCGAGTGATCAGAGGAGCTGTAGTGGAGTGGTGAGCGATCAGAGGAGCTGCAGTGCAGTGGTGAGTGATCAGGGGAGCTGCAGTGCAGTGGTGAGTGATCGAGAGGAGCTGCAGTGGAGTGATGAGTGATCAGAGGAGCTGCAGTGGAGTGGCGAGTGATCAGAGGAGCTGCAGTGGAGTGGTGAGCGATCAGAGGAGCTGCAGTGGAGTGGCGAGTGATCAGAGGAGCTGCAGTGGAGTGGTGAGCGATCAGAGGAGCTGCAGTGCAGTGGTGAGTGATCAGAGGAGCTGCAGTGGAGTGGCGAGTGATCAGGGGAGCTGCAGTGCAGTGGTGAGTGATCAGAGGAGCTGTAGTGGAGTGGTTGAGTGATCAGAGGAGCTGCAGTGGAGTGGTGAGTGATCAGGGGAGCTGCAGTGCAGTGGTGAGTGATCGGAGGAGCTGCAGTGGAGTGAGTGAGTGATCAGAGGAGCTGCAGTGGAGTGGCGAGCGATCAGGGAGCTGCAGTGGAGTGGTGAGTGATCAGGGAGCTGCAGTGCAGTGGTGAGTGATCAGGGAGCTGCAGTGGAGTGATGAGTGATCAGAGGAGCTGCAGTGGAGTGGCGAGTGATCAGAGGAGCTGCAGTGGAGTGGTGAGCGATCAGAGGAGCTGCAGTGGAGTGGCGAGTGATCAGAGGAGCTGTAGTGGAGTGGTGAGTGATCAGGGGAGCTGCAGTGGAGTGGTGAGTGATCAGAGGAGCTGCAGTGCACTGGTGAGTGATGACAGGAGCTGCAGTGGAGTGGTGAGTGATCAGAGGAGATGCAGTGCAGTGGCGAGTGATCAGAGGAGCTGTAGTGGAGTGGTGAGCGATCAGAGGAGCTGCAGTGCAGTGGTGAGTGATCAGAGGAGCTGCAGTGGAGTGGTGAGTGATCAGAGGAGCTGCAGTGGAGTGGTGAGTGTTCAGAGGAGCTGCAGTGCAGTGGTGAGTGATCAGAGGAGCTGCAGTGGAGTGGCGAGTGATCAGAGGAGCTGTAATGGAGTGGTGAGTGATCAGAGGAGCTGCAGTGCAGTGGTGAGTGATCACAGGAGCTGCAGTGCAGTGGTGAGTGATCAGAGGAGCTGCAGTGGAGTGGTGAGTGATCAGAGGAGCTGCAGTGGAGTGGTGAGTGATCAGAGGAGCTGCAGTGGAGTGGTGAGTGATCAGAGGAGCTGCAGTGGAGTGGTGAGTGATCAGAGGAGCTGCAGTGGAGTGGCGAGTGATCAGAGGAGCTGTAGTGGAGTGGTGAGCGATCAGAGGAGCTGCAGTGCAGTGGTGAGTGATCAGGAGGAGCTGCAGTGGAGTGGTGAGTGATCAGAGGAGCTGCAGTGGAGTGGTGAGTGATCAGAGGAGCTGCAGTGCAGTGGTGAGTGATCAGAGGAGCTGCAGTGGAGTGGTGAGTGATCAGAGGAGCTGCAGTGGAGTGGTGAGTGATCAGAGGAGCTGCAGTGGAGTGGTGAGTGATCAGAGGAGCTGCAGTGCAGTGGTGAGTGATCAGAGGAGCTGCAGTGGAGTGGCGAGTGATCAGAGGAGCTGTAGTGGAGTGGTGAGCGATCAGAGGAGCTGCAGTGCAGTGGTGAGTGATCAGGGGAGCTGCAGTGGAGTGGTGAGTGATCAGAGGAGCTGCAGTGGAGTGGTGAGTGTTCAGAGGAGCTGCAGTGCAGTGGTGAGTGATCAGAGGAGCTGCAGTGGAGTGGTGAGTGATCAGAGGAGCTGCAGTGGAGTGGTGAGTGATCAGAGGAGCTGCAGTGGAGTGGTGAGTGATCAGAGGAGCTGCAGTGCAGTGGTGAGTGATCAGAGGAGCTGCAGTGGAGTGGTGAGTGATCAGAGGAGCTGCAGTGGAGTGGTGAGTGATCAGAGGAGCTGCAGTGGAGTGGTGAGCGATCAGAGGAGCTGTAGTGGAGTGGTGAGCGATCAGAGGAGCTGCAGTGCAGTGGTGAGTGATCAGGGGAGATGCAGTGGAGTGGGAGTGATCAGAGGAGCTGCAGTGGAGTGGTGAGTGTTCAGAGGAGCTGCAGTGCAGTGGTGAGTGATCAGAGGAGCTGCAGTGGAGTGGTGAGTGATCAGAGGAGCTGCAGTGGAGTGGTGAGTGATCAGAGGAGCTGCAGTGTTGTGGTGAGTGTTCAGAGGAGCTGCAGTGCAGTGGTGAGTGATCAGAGGAGCTGCAGTGGAGTGGCTGAGTGATCAGAGGAGCTGCAGTGGAGTGGTGAGCGATCAGAGGGAGCTGCAGTGCAGTGGTGAGTGATCAGAGGAGCTGCAGTGGAGTGGTGAGTGATCAGAGGAGCTGCAGTGGAGTGGTGAGTGTATCAGAGGAGCTGCAGTGGAGTGGTGAGTGATCAGAGGAGCTGCAGTGGAGTGGTGAGTGATCAGAGGAGCTGCAGTGGAGTGGTGAGTGATCAGAGGAGCTGCAGTGTAGTGGTGAGTGTCAGAGGGAGCTGCAGTGCAGTGGTGAGTGATCAGAGGAGCTGCAGTGGAGTGGTGAGTGATCAGAGGAGCTGCAGTGGAGTGGTGAGTGATCAGAGGAGCTGCAGTGTTGTGGTGAGTGATCAGATGAGCTGCAGTGGAGTGGCGAGTGATCAGAGGAGTTGCAGTGGAGTGGTGAGTGATCAGAGGAGCTACAGTGCAGCAGTGAGTGATCAGAGGAGCAGCAGTGGAATGGTCGATGATCAGAGGAGTTGCAGTGGAGTGGTGAGTGATCAGAGGAGCTGCAGTGCACTGGTGAGTGATGACAGGAGCTGCAGTGGAGTGGTGAGTGATCAGAGGAGATGCAGTGCAGTGGTGAGTGATCAGAGGAGCTGCAGTGAAGTGGTGAGTGAACAGAGGAGCTGCAGTGTAGTGGTGAGTGATCAGATGATCTGCAGTGGAGTGGTGAGTGATCAGAGGAGCTGCAGTGTAGTGGTGAGTGATCAGAGGAGCTGCAGTGGAGTGGTGAGTGATCAGAGGAGTTGCAGTGGAGTGGTGAGTGATCAGAGGAGCTGCAGTGCACTGGTGAGTGATCAGAGGAGCTGCAGTGGAGTGGCGAATGATCAGAGGAGTTGCAGTGGAGTGGTGAGTGTTCAGAGGAGATGCAGTGCAGTGGTGAGTGATCAGAGGAGCTGCAGTGAAGTGGTGAGTGAACAGAGGAGCTGCAGTGTAGTGGTGAGTGATCGGAGGAGCTGCAGTGGAGTGATGAGTGATCAGAGGAGCTGCAGTGTAGTGGTGAGTGATAAGAGGAGCTGCAGTGGAGTGGTGAGTGATCAGAGGAGGTGGAGTGGTGAGTGATCAGAGGAGCTACAGTGCAGTGGTGAGTGATGAAAGGAGCTGCAGTGGAGTGGTGAATGATCAGAGGAGTTGTAGTGGAGTGGTGAGTGATCAGAGGAGCTACAGTGCAGTGTTGAGTGATGACAGGAGCTGCAGTGGAGTGGTGAGTGATCAGAGGAGCTGCAGTGGAGTGGTGAGTCTTTCAGGATTGAGACAATTGCTTTGAAACCGGAAGCTGGCATGAAATTTGATTTTTCTGCAATAAATGTTCTTGTTATATCAATAAAGATTGGCTATGTGGTTTGTCACAGTGTTTTGTTCCTATTTAAGGTATCCGACTTACTAGCCATGTAAGTGATGGCATGACCATATTTAGCTGAGTCTTAGGTCCCCATCCCAGCAGGCACATGTTATATTATGCCAGTAGACTTATTACAAGCTTGCCAATTTTTTCATTTTTGATTTGCCCATTTTTTATTTTTTGGTGGGTAGTATTGGATTAATCTTAGGAATGTCCTTAGGACACCTATATAGGAAGACATTTCCACTGGGGACAGACATGGAAGCAGTTGCAAGGCAATAAGGGGAACACTCTCAACATGTGAAAATCAGCAAGGTTGTTGAGATTTGGTGAGCACGCAAGAGTCAAGTGCTGGGTTTCCTGCAGAGGCCTTGGAGATCAGGCCTACCCTGTGTCTAGGGTGACGGGGAGGTGGGTCACCCAAAGTAGAGCAATCATTGACTGAGTCAATGGAAATACCAGTAATGGTCACACAGTCTTCTGATATTCCCCAACATCCTTTGGGTGTTCTGCACTGCACTAGCTACCATCAGTGTGGCCTAACTGCACCACTACTCATGGAGAAGAATGGTGTAACTTGAGCTATCCAGACTGTGGTCGGTGAGAGATCAGAAAGAGGCCAGAAGGAGGAGGAAAGGTAAAGTGTTTATATGTAAACCCCCAGCCTCTCTGTACTGATGGGAGGGGGTGATGAGCAAAGGATGGAGTTTCTGGTAGCTTGCCTGTAGTGTCAGTGTGCAGAGATCAATGCAAGGCATTGATTGGAAAGGAGCCCAATACTTGACACTTATGACCTGACGCTTAGTTCATGAATGGCTGCATGACAGGTTAAGATGTGCTCAAGTGTACCCCTGGTGTTACTTTTGACATGACCAACACTAGAGAACATTAATCTGGGATAGCCCAGCTGACTCCCAGAGGTGACAATGCATATAGGAGACTGCGTGCAAAGGAGGTGGATACCCAGGGCTACAAGCAATAATGCATGCGGCGCTCTAGCAGAGTGTCATACATGCTTGGGCACATACCAAGGTATAAATAGTATGGCAGCATAAGTTGCATGTGTGATCGCTGGCTCAGGGTCAATAATGTCAGGAGTAAAGAAGCGGGCCATCACGAAAAGAGAACCTACGGGAGGTACCCAGGAGAACCGTATTACTGCATACTTGCCAACCCTACCGATTCAGGCAGTAGGCTACCACTTTTTAAGCAGTCCTACCACCTACCGATTTGCCTGTCAAAACCTACCGATTAATGATGGCTCTTCTAGGCCTGGCTGCCAGGCCCAGGGCAGCATCCTTCTATCAGTGTGGCATCTGCCCCGTAGTACGCTAACAGGTCATGAGCACAAGGAATTGTGAAGCTGAATCATCCCCTGACGTCACTCCTTTTTGAGGTCATAAAACAGGCCCCCTAAATGGAACTGCATACTTCGAGGAAACGTAGCACGGGTGGCTCTGTGTTAATTGTACAATTGGTGAGTTTATCTTCCCTGAGTGTTTATTACAGACGCTGTGTCTTTTATTTATGTGAGATATAACACTGCTTTTCCACTCTATCAGACACAGCGTTTTAAGAGCTATATTCCGGCATGCATCTTACAAATAGACCATTTTAACACTAGTACAGCTGACGATATTTAGACATTTAATAAAGCGTCCATTATGTTTTCGTTTACACTTACTTTTAAGATGTTATGATGTTGTCAAATACCCTTGTTACATCATAGTCAACAGGTGTTTACTGTTTTTCAAGATGGATGTTTGACTCATCACTGTCAATTGAATCTCTGTGAATGAGTTACCTTTTAATGAGGTAGACATTATTAATGTCCTTATACATGAGCCAAAAGATGATACGGTATCATGTTGCATTTTGTTTACCACTTGTTCATGGATCTTTGTGGGAATGGTGTGTTCTATGTTTATGATTAGATGGTTTTGAGGAACTATGGAACATTGCACCGCATGTTTCTTTTATGCTATTTTATCAGGTACCTTATTTTGTGGATGTTCCCAATGAAGGATGAGTAAATGTCCGAAATACATTGGGCACAGAATTGATAAACATCTGGTTTTTGCCTGTTTTGTCCAAGACTGTTGATTATTCACTGAACATCTGTATTTGTAACCTACCTGAATATTCAGTAACATAAGCAGCTCTGCCCTCAAAATGTTGAACTAGCACCAAGAATTGCTCCACTGCTCTTTGTTCTAGGTTTTGTTTGGCCACTCAGTGCGAGGGGTGTCTGTGCCACTTCATGCAAATAACAGTTTAGTTATGATGTAGACAGATACTTGATTATCTTGGAGCTACAGATTCTGGCATGTTAAATAGCCCATTCATTTGATGGATTGATGCTGCCTGACAACAGATGATGTGAAACTGACACTGCCCAGTGCCTGTGCACCATGAGGTCCAGGCAAGTGTCAGAGCGTCACGGCATGACACCACACACATGATCCTTGCCTCTCAGAGCTGCCTGCCTGAGCTCATCGTGCTGTGGGATAATTGACTTTGCTTGTTCAGAGCTCCTCGGTGCTCTGTCTCTCACTACAGAATAGTGACCTTCCCAGGATCTCTGCTCAATACACACAGCTGCAAACGTATGTTCTCTGAGGCAGGTACATTTGTTACTATTTTGAATATTTGATGTGTCAAGGGCAGGGATGGCATCAGGACCTTTCAACCATGTCATTTGAAGGGGTCATGAACCTCAGGGAGACCTCCAGCAACTTCCCCAAGCTTCCAGTCAGCAGTTATAACACAGCAATATATTTCTCTTTCTATTACTATTGTTCTGGGGCTTGCATTTTAGGGAGCCCTTGCGGCCGTGGCTTCCCTTGGGGTATACAGAAGTGTTATCACACGGTTCCTTCACAGCAGGCACTTGCGAACATAGAAGGATTTATAGCTTCTCAGTGGGTATTTTTCTGTTTCAGCTCCCTGCTGGCTGCCCGTCTCGTGTTAATCGCCAGCTATTAACCCCCAGCTCTATTTCTTTGTCTCCCTTTTAATGTATGCACCTCACAGATTCCTCTGACTGTTTTCCACTCTACACAAGGGCAGTGCCCAACCATTTTGTTGAACTTTCCCGTTATCTCATCATGGCAATACGCCATTTGAGGTCAGTTCCTGTGACATCATACGGTCAAAGTTCACATTACATCATTTCCTGTGATGTTATGCCCTGTCATTTTTTCATTGGGTCAAATTGATGTGACATCATTTCTTGTGATGTCATCTTTATGCTAATTACTATTTTTGACACTTTAAAATTCCTACAGATTTTTGGTCGCAGAATGTTGGCATGTATGTTACTGAACATACAGTCCATACAATAAATCATGTTCAATGGCAATATACTCCCAGACTGGGGGACCCGCCCAACACAATGCTGCGCTGTTTCTCCTCATGCTATGGCTCATGTATCGAGAATTTGAGGATTGCCATGTCAAAACCTTGTGCTTGATTACGGGATTGGAGGTATTTACACCAGACAGTAACACTGTTAGCCAGTTTTGGAAAACCACATACTTGAAGAGTCAGCATAATTCTGAGTCGCGTACCTCCTTCAGTTGCTCACCATTTTGGGAGTGTTTTTCAAATGACTGCATGTGGTCATTAACACACTTAGTAATGCATTTGTGTGGAGGTAATTAACTGCACAGAGAAGCTGTTGTAAAATATGATGTAGAGTACTACAAATCGTGTTTTGGCAGAATGGAAAAGCATCTGTTATTCTACTACTGCCAAACTTGACATCCTTAGTTATAACCAGCATTCTGATGACATCATACTCTGAGATTGTTTTAGGTAGAGAAGAAGCCCATAAGTGTCAATGGCCACAGTGGTTTTGGGGGCAGGCATGGTTTACTAACAACACACGAATATGCACAGGGCAATTCTAAGCATAGCACTTAATAAATGTTGATATTGATGAATAGAGGATTTGCATTGAAGTATATCTACTATGCACATGTGACAGATCGTACGGAGGACACATTCTAGCTCGACTAGGTGGACCTCTCATCCACGACTTGCCGCAGCTGGCATCATACCGCAAGTGCCAGCAGAAGCCAAGGAGACAGAGAGAAGATAGGGTCTGTGCAGAGCCACACTCATTTTCAGTACTCAGCTGGCTCCCATATCAACACTTTGAGAAACCTGAAGGTGTCTCGCCCGCTAGTCCCTGAGGATCTATCATCCAGGTGACCAGGACATGGCCATCGCTATTGGATCCAGTTCCCGCGGTGGACCAGTGAGGGAGGATCACCTAGATGGGGGGTCCTTGGGAAGTGGGAGTGGGACACAGACTGGTGAGACGTGGTATCCCCCTTCCTTTAACACCTTTCCACCATCCTCTCAGGTAGGACATTCAAAACCACTGCCCCCCCCCGTTTTCCACCGGGAACATTTTCGCACAACACAACGGACTCACACTAGAGCTGTTTACTTGACATGTCCCGACACAGGGGTCAGGCAAAGTCAGGCAATTAACTCCAATCACACACACCTGATGCCCTTTCCAATCTCCACAGGGATAAAAGATGGAGCCAACAAGCACAGTATGAGCAAGACGGATACGACAGGCAGCACAAGGAGAAGGCTAATAAAAGGCAGCAGTTCAAGAGAAGGAAAAAGGTGGCAGAAGACGGGAGTGTGGCAAGGAGAGAGACAATCTTGCCCTTTTCAACTCAAGCCCGCGGAACACTCATGGAGAGGAATTTGAGATTGCGTACAATAGAGCAAGTGTCCTGCTGCAGATGGCAACAGTACACTGGGCAAGCCTATGCTGATAAGGCGGAGCGGAGGAGACTTCCGCACCTATGCTACTGGCCTTGACTCCAGAGAAACCAAAAGCCAAGTGGTTCATCACAACCGGTGAGTCGACGGGAGAATCGATAAGCGCCAGGCTATGTTGGTTGAGAATCGCAAAGTGACAAGTTTTGAACAAAGCTAAGGAACTGGTGAAAGTGTGAGCGGGAGACCAGTTGCAGAGGGAAAACGGCACAACGTGGGTGCTAACTCGAGAGACTCTGGTCGAGCCCCATATTGAGAAACTACAGAAACCAGAAGTCCAAAGAAAGGCCTCCAAAGGAATGCAAAGTGGTCATACGTGAGGGTCGAGCAAAAGCCCTCTAGATTCGAAAGACTTTGATTCGTGAATTGGCGTAAAGGCAAGGAAAGTGAATCCCAAAACCTAAGAACTGTATAAAAACAAAGAAAGAAAGAAAAAAAGAAAGAGAACATTGAAAACAAAGAGGGGTCAGACCAGAAAAGGGGGGCCCAGGGGTGTAGCCATCACACTATCTGAACACAGGATTATAATTGATGGGGGTCAGCCCATAAGAGGGGGACCCTGGGTGAATACACCACCCAATGATTATTGGGAACAAACTTTCATTTGTTAAATTAAATGAGACTGGGCCATCGACGGACCTGAGAACAGTTATTGTAACTGTCGTCTCGTGCTAGAGAAGCCGGAGACTGTACTGTGCTCCACCAGCTCCCATCCTATCCATGCTAAAACGTGGGAAAGGGAGACCCAAACCACTGCATCCTGACTTAAATTTAAGAATACATCTTTATTTTCTTGAGAACTATCCCACACCCTTTTCTGTAATAGTTGTAACGTTTGTCAATAGGTTTCTTAGTATATTTTATTTTGAAACAATACCACTAGGACAACCTTATTTTTCATTTGATGGTTGACACCTGTCCCCCTCTTAGATATAGGTTTAGATTAGGCGTTTTTCCATCCCGCACACCATTTTTCATTGTGCAATAAACACCCTTGAACTGTGATCATTTGTGTCTGTGTTACTTGTCTCACAACACACATAGGCATCTACAGACTGTGTAGGAGGCCTGGAGCACACATCATTTCCAGGTCTAGTAAGGCATGCATGCATGCACTCTCAAGCATCTCACCTCTACATTGGGGTACACAAATGAAGTAGGTAATAGAGATGGTATAGGGCCAGGCACAGTGCTCTGCTTTACCCCAGGATTTGTCCTGATTGCATTTGTTTGGAGACCTTGGCTCGAAGCCTTTTGGGGAGTGGTATGCGTACTCTCCCGCCCATGCAAAAAGGTTCTGATGAGGCTCAATCTGTTTATTGTCAGGAAGGCCTTTATTGGGGGATTCTGGCTGGGCTTCAGTTACTGACACACCCCGGGTTGCCTCAGAGGACCTTAATGCATGGGTAGGTCCATTTACCTTACATGCAGTAAGCAGCTATGGTAGATACATGTGCCTGCTCATGAGTTTTAGAGAGCAGTCTGAAGGATGAAAGTGTGGGTGGGTGTTACTGCTTGAATATTAAACAAGCATTGGCAAAGCCAGCAATTTGGGCTTGTGTGTATGAATGGGATAGGTATTAGCTTGGCACTGATGTAATGGAACCACCTGGTGTGAGGCTGACCACCAGACAACCAGACCAAAAAAACAATAATCTAAGGAAAAGTCTTGATGCACCCCTTTGCAAGAAAAACAAGTTTTCTGATTGGAAAAACTCTAACGTAGCTCAGCCAGAGCTCCAGGGAGGTTGGGGGTACTGCACCCATCCTTGGGCGTCTGTTGCCCATGTGTGTCCACCGTCCCCAAGTCCAGTGCTGGTCCTGGGGAGCCTCGGCAGGATCCCCGCCCCTCCCCGGAGGAAAAACCTCTCACTGGGATGGCAAACTGTCCCACATTGTGCGTTTTGGAGGACTCTGTCCCAGGCTGGATGGATAACAGTCTTGCGTCCTTTTGATTAGGCAAATGCTTTGTTTGTTGGGTTGTGGGCTCCTGTATCTCACTTGTGTTGACCATACCCAAGCCCAGCGGCGGTCCTGGGGAGGCCCAGCAGGGTCCCCCTCCCTCCCTGCAGGACAAATCTCTAAAGGAGCCCTGTTAGAGCTCTAGGGCGGCTGGGGGTGCTGGGCCCTGGCCTTGGGTGCCTGCCTCTTACATCGGTCACCGGTCCCCAAACCCAGCAGTTGCTTTTAGGGAGCCCCGGCATTGTCTCCATCCATCCCTGCAGGGAAAAGCTCTAACATGGAGGGACAGGCTCTAAGGCAGTCCAGCCAGAGCACCAGTATGGTGCTACCCACGGCTGTGGGTGCCAGTCTTGCACGTGGGTCACCCACCCCCAAACCAGCAGGGGTCACAGGGTGGAGTCCCTGTCCCTCCCCGGAGGGAAAATCGCTAAAAGGGCCTTGCTAGAGCTCCAGGGTACCCGTGGGTGCTGGCCCCGGCATTGAGCGCTTTTCTCCCACATGGGTCGACCATCCCCAACACCAGCGGCAGTCCTGGTTAGCCCTGACGGGGTCTCTGTCCCTCCCCAGATGGAAAAGCTCTAAAGGGCCCCCCAGTGCTCCAGGGCAGCTGGGGGTGCTGGCCGTAGTCTTGGGCACCTTTCTCCCACATGAGTCAACCGCCCACAAGCCCAGTACCGGTCCCTGTGTGGTCCCTGTCTCTCCTTGGAGGGAACAGCTGTAAGGCATCCTGGCCGGAGCTGCAGGTTGAACGGGGGTGCTGCCCCCAGCCTTGGGCACCTGTCTCGCAGGTGGGTAAACCATTCCCAAGCCCAGCGGCCATCCCTGGGAGCGCTGTCAGGGTCTACATCCCACCTTGGAGGGAAATGTTCTAACACAGATGAAAAGGTTGTAACGCAGCCTGGTCAGAGCTGCAGGATGGCCGGGGGTGCTGGCCCCATGTCTTGGGCGCTTGCTTTGAACGTTGGCTGAATGTCCGCAGTGGGGGGGCCCATCCTTCCCAGGACTGAAAAGCTCTAATGTGGAAGGAAAATCTCTAAAGCAGCCCGGCCAGAACTCCAGCACAGCGGGGTGCTAGCCTGGCTTTTGGGCACCTTTCTTGCATGTGAATCGACCATCCCCAAGCCCAGCTCTGGTCCTGGGGAGTCCAGGTCGGGTCCCCGTCTCTCCCCAAAGGGATAAGGTCTAAAGGGTCCCTTCAAGAACTCCAGGGCAGCTGGGGCTATTGGCCTGGGACTTGGGTGCCTGGTTGCCATGTAGGTCGACTGTCCCCAAGCTGAGTGGAATTTGCAGGATTGAGAGTGTGAGGGTCAGTTTAGGTTTTGGACACAGGACGGTGAACTTTGTTTTGGACATCCTGACTATGAGTGCTCCATTCATTAGTTCTGTTGATGCAAGAAACCCCCTCATGGAGTTGGGGCTAATGAGGCATTTTTCCAACTCCTTTTATTATTTAAATAAAATAATTTGGACGTCCAAACACCCCTGTGTCTGTTTTGCTTAACTACGACCCCTCACATAATGTTATCCCATAATTACTCATTCAGGTCCAGGTGATGCAGCCTTATGATGTATCTGACAGAAGTAATGCAGAAGATACCCCAAGTAATGGGATGTATTGCCCAGTATTGCTCAATGTGCACAGGTGTGCTGCTCGCGTGGAACCCTGGCTGCGATGCTGCTGCATGTGTGGGAACTTGCTGTCACTAAACACCTGACCCGGTGCATTCATTCTGGGTAAAGTCAGGAATGTACGCATTGCATCACTCACTGGCCACGTGATACTCCTCTGCAAATCACCACCTGCTCGGGCGCTCACCCTGGGGATGCAGCTGTGCGCCGAGAGTGCACTCACAAAATGGCGTCAAGAGCTGCATTATAGAGCGAACAGCCAGTACCGAGTATTGAAGTCATGTTTAATCAACAGTTGCCCGAATGCCTGTATGCCTCGCCTAAACATGCATGTAGTCCAATACACTAACTACGAAATGCCAAGCTGTACTAATGATCCACTGCCAGAGGACACGTGTTAACATGTTTAAGGCTGAAAGAAACTGAAGGACCGACGGAAGCACTTCCCAGCTGACCCTTCCACTTCCGAGTCCTCCTTCCTTGTTAGAGCATCCTGTTTCTGGAAGAAGCCTGACATTTGAGCAACGTGAGATTGTCACATCAAGGCAGCATGGTCACCAGAATATGGGGGCTCCTGCTGCTGTCTATCCTGGCAGACTATACCCCTTCACTCGGAGTGTCTGGATCCCCTACAGCCAGTCGTAGGAGCCTCGGTTCCCTGATTTGGAGCTCTGAGCACAACAAGGACCAGTTTCAAGACAATTTTCCAGGAAGTATCCATTTAAATATTCGAAAAATGAAAGCAAGAAAAGGGGCAGTGTCTCACAACACACACTGTTGGTCACTGCCTGCCTACTTGCTCATATTAACCTATTACAGCCCTCATACCATGGTCAACAAACATCCTCACTACCAATCTCTCGATGGCACCTCACGCCACCCTCCAATGCCCCGCTCTTCGTCTCGACCTCTCCCACTCTCGCCACCCATCTCCTCCCCGTTCAATGCATTACTCATCAGAAACCATCAGTCTGTCAGTCCTGCTCCAATGCAATTCACGTTTCTCAGCGCCCCCTTAACACTGGCCCCCCTCTCCCCGCCCAACTACAATTTCCCCTGGACTTTCCAATGCCTCATCAGTATGCATTAAAACCTCCTTTGATCCTCATGCAGCAAGTAATCTCCTCCTGCCCTGCGGTGCACGCGAAACTTCACTCCCACAACACTGCGGCTCTACCCTCTGGTGCCCACGCCATTATCTACTCGTCCTGCTCGAATTATAGCGGGGGACGAGTTGGCATGATGATCCTCTGGGCTCTTTACTCTCCTGCTCCATCGATGTAGCTTCCCTGTTTTACCTTTGAGGTTACAGTGACCCAGCTCCTGCTTTCTACCCCCACCCAATCCTCCCCATCAATTGGACACCTGCCCTAATTAACTCCTTCCTCCCTTGTCCTGATCCTACTCCTTGACTCCCTTCCCACTGAAGTCCCCATAGCTGACATGAAACACGTACAAACCTCCGCAACTCCCCAACTCAATCTTCACTTTTCTTTCCAACCATTCCCTTGCCTCCCCCACACCCTTGCCACGTACGCCCAAGGAAGCCCCCTGACCATATGTGTCCTTCCTCGTCCTTTGGGCACCTACCCTCAGGATGGATCTCGCCCCATCTGTCACTGCCTTCTCAGCTACAGTGCTTCAGTTCCATCCTGTTTCCTCTTCCATTTCCCAATGTCATTCCAACCGTCTCACTCTTCACTCATTCATCGACAGTCAGATCCTCATTCCTTCTCCCATTCCTCCCTTTTCTGCACCTGTGGAGCAAACATTCAGTGGCATGCATCTCTGTGTGGAGTCACCACCTTTCCCACACCGTCTCATCTTCAATGCCCAACCAAGGGAAACCCTGCAAATTCTAAACTCAATATCACTTCTTTCCACCTCCCTCTTCTATCTCTCTGTCCTTCCTGCCCCCACTCGCTCCCCCTGCCTTTTTCTGTCTTGCCACCACAACGTGTGAACTGTGTCTTGCCACCACACTATATGGACTGTGTCTTGCCACCACACAGTATGGACTGTGTCTTACCACCACACAGTATGAACTGACTCGGTCCCATCCTCTGGACCATCAACCCCTAGTGTTCTCGGGTTGAGTAGTTTACTCGCTTCTCTTTAATTCACCCTCGATATTAGAACTTTGCCACGTGTTTCTAAGTAGCCACATTAACACCTAACATCAACAAGCCATTGCAGATTTTAACTACCAAGCCATCTGCTGGCCTTTTCACTCACGCCCCATTACATTAAAATCTAGTATTTTAAAAACCCTATGGGTTTTTTGAAGCAATGATCTCTGTGAACCCCTGATCTCTAGCTTCTAGCCCTGCCATTCTACTTAGATGCCTGTGGCCCACATTGCTGACTTCTTCCTGTGTGCCCACCACTCCAAAACCACCCCCACCCTAACAGCACTGGTCATATCCGCTGCCTGCGACACAGCTGCCTATATACCACCCCCTGTCAACCCTCTCTAACTTTGGGGATCCAGGGATCCATTCTCTGCTGGATGGACTCTTAACTTTCTTTTAATTCCTTCTCTTTCTGTCGACCCTCTCTAACTTTGGGAATCCAGGGATCCATTCTCTGCTGGATGGACTCTTAACTTTCTTTTCACTCCTTCTCTTTCTGTCGACCCTCTCTAACTTTGGGAATCCAGGGATCCATTCTCTGCTGGATGGACTCTTAACTTTCTTTTCACTCCTTCTCTTTCTGTCGACCCTCTCTAACTTTGGGAATCCAGGGATCCATTCTCTGCTGGATGGACTCTTAACTTTCTTTTCACTCCTTCTCTTTCTGTCGACCCTCTCTAACTTTGGGAATCCAGGGATCCATTCTCTGCTGGATGGACTCTTGACTTTCTTTTCATTCCTTCTCTTTCTCTGGAAACATAGGCTTCTGTGATCCTACTCGCCCCCCCCCCAGTAGAAGTCCTCAAAGCTCACCCTCATGCCATCTGCTCTTCACGCACCATCTCCTGGTTCTGATCATCCTCCCACCTCTTTCTGGATGATACTCACATATGTGTCTCCTGCCCCTCTTTCACCTCTGACCTCTCTCTGAGGCTCTCTGACTGCCATGGACTGGCTTTTTGTGTCTTTCGCTCAACTCTCTAAAACCAATATCATCGACCTTCCTGCCTCTCCTTCTCCTCTCTCCTTCTCCTGTTTCCTTCCTGCAATAACCTCATAACCTCACACAAGACTCCCATACTTGCGGTCCACAACTGCAGAACGTCATCACCTCCATAGCCACTGTGGTTGGAACAACCTTCTCAACGTCCCTGAAGGATATTCCCCTCCCGCACCTGTCACTCCCCCCAAACTTGTGTTTCCCATCACCATCTTCAGCTACCCAGGGTACTGCTCACTCCCATCACCTCCTATGCCCCCCTTTGGAAAGTGCCCATGTTTGCCGCAGGAACCCTGTGCAATCTGCATACTTATGCAGGAACTACTTTGCCCTCCTCCATCTGTTTCTCTCTGGTCGGCCTTCTGTATCCTTGGGTGAGTGCTCCTTTTCACTGTTTTCCCCCTTCACTGACAAACACCACCACTAACCTCCACTCTCTCAACTCAGTCCTTTAGCTCCAGCTCACTCACCTTGCCGGTGCACCCGCTCACCTTGACGGTGCACGCGCTCTTGGCTGCATAATTGCCAGCCATCCCTTGAAGCTCCCCTGCATAGTCCCAGCCAACCCCCATCAGTCCCAGGTAATTTACTAACATTCCTATGACTGCAAATTCATGTGAATGGATAGAAGTACAAGACACAGATGTGCCCACATTACACAAGGCACACATTCACAACTACTGTAGCCCACAACACCACACCCCCACCCCCAACCCCACCTGAAGGACGGCTGAGGAGGCATGAGCGTGCACAAAGCTCCAACTGGCTTTTGACATGTTCTGTTTGGTTTAATTTCCTCGTGAGCAGGAGCACTCAAACAGGACATCTTGCAATGTGAACTCTTATCATGCTTACTATTTGCTAAACGAGGCGAAACGGTGTTTTTGTGCATGACTTCAACAGCGGGCACTTAGGACTAAGCTCAGAAAGCGGCCGCTTAGATATGGCTGTGTTAGTGGTGGCCAATCTTATCAGCCAAAGGAAGTCTTGCTGCTTAAAAGGCGGCCCCCGAGCTCCTGCCCTCGCAGTCTGGAGGAACCATGCGGTGGGTGCTGTTTCTGGGGCTGGTGGTATTTTCTGAGTGCCTGGTGAGGTAGGTGCCTGCTGGTCGCTGCTGCCTTTGCTGTTAGCGATGTGGCTCTTTTTGTATTTTGTATTTTATTTATTTGTAAAGCGCGCCGAGCCCATTGGCATCTTTTCTCATGGCATGCCTTTTACATGGGTGTGGCAGACATACTCTATGGCCGGTGCTTGCAATGGGGTAATTTATGAAGCCCTCGATCCAGTCCATATAATGGTGATGGGTGACTGAGCAAGAGCCGGGAGGGAAGGCAGAGTGGGCAAGGGACACAGAAATGGTAGATTCACAAAATAGTCCACCGACAATAAGACAATTAAGTTGGGGCATCAATAAAATTTAAGTTGGATTCGCTGCCCTCCGTCTCACCAGATATCACTCATTTCCTTCTGCTCTGGAGATCGTTTACTTTCTAGTTTCCGCTTACACTCATTGAGAGGACTGTGAACACCTACAGTGAGGGGACCCTGAATCAACCGCCAGAACGCCCCCCCATTGTTACCGCCCAACCTCGCTCCTGCATAGTCCAAGTGAGATCTTTAATAAACCTGTAACGAGGAGTGTCGAAGAGTGGGCAGAGAGTCATGCAGTGTTACCTTCCTTCCAGGCGGGTTCCGTAGTGGGTTTTCAACTATGGACCGCTGCTTGCTTTTACATATCCTGTTTGAGAAGTATTGATCGATAAGAGGGAACAGCCTGCATGTGGCCTTTTTGGACCCTGAGAAGGCGTTTGATCAAATTAACATGAGATTCTGTGGCAGAAACTCAGGAACACGAATACACCTCTAAACCTACTGCAGTTGATTCTATGCAGTTACCAAGATGCTACAGCCACTGTAAAAGGTAAATAACCAAGGTCGGCTAATGGGGGAAGTCCCTACAAACCAAGGAGGTAAACACGGTTGCTTCCTGGCACCGCTGCTATTCCTCCTATTTTTAGCCAACTTCAACCCTGCAGAAGCCAGTTCTAGGACCAACCCACCCCATTCGGGAGTCACGTCTTTCGATGCACTATTAGATGCTGATCGATTGGACCCCGTATGGCTAAAAGCTGGTGTTGACTATGCCGCGGGGTGTTTTAAGCCTAATAAGTTAACCTTGAATAAGGATAAAGGAAAGACTGTCATTTTTTGCAATAGCAGGAAGAAGGTAGACTACTCATGGTATCTCAGTGGTGAGAAAGTCGAGGTTGTGGATCCATTCTGTTACATGGGGCTGACCTTTGACAGTTCACAGGAAGTGGGAAAAGCATTTGGAATCGGTATGTCTAAAGGCCAGGTCAAGGTTAAATGGGTTAATTAGATTCTACCACAAATTTGGTTGGCGCATGCTGGGTAAGGCGATAGCGGTCTATAAGTGTAAGGTGGGGAACATGCTACTGTGTGGCAGTGAAATCTGGGGGAGTTCTAACTGTGAGAAGTTGGAGGGTCCCCAAAATAAAATTATGAAAAGGCTGATGGGTCACCCAATGGGAACCCCAAATTGTGCCCTGCATTTGGAGCTGGGGATCACAAGGATAGCCACACAAGCTAAATTGAGACAAGGCGCCTTCTTTTGAAAGGATCGGCAGGTACCCCCGAAAAATGACAATATTCAGTGCCTGTCATCGGAGATGGCAGGCTCAGGTTTCTCTTTACAATTCAAGTGATTTTAACACACTGTTGACGGCAGGGATTGAGTCCCTGACCTCATCAAGAGACCTGAGCCTGACAGAGTTAAAATCAGAGGTCAAAGAGGGGATAGTTAGTAGGGACGTGATTCAGCAATGGAATGCGGTTCAGGCCTTAGGCTCTCTGGATCTGTTTCCACATATAAGATTTAATGCTGAGCATGGGGGCAGTGTACGCAGTATCCCCTCCCCAACTGTCGGCGCTCTATTTTATTAGTGCATTTAAACATGTTACCACTTAAAGCCCGCCCCAATCCGGTACTGGGAGACCCATCGAAAAAGTGCACCTGTGGCCTGAAAGCAAGGGAGGATCTTAGGCATGTTTTGGGAATATGTAGGTGGTCCCTAGATTTGCCAATAGATTTGTAAAGGCCTTGCTTCTTGGAAAGTCAGATAAGGGACTGTAAAGCGGCACTGTATTTAATTTGGAACTGTCCGGACCTTGACATTATTTTTAAATTGGGTACCTACGTGAGCAAGGGCCTGATAAGACATTCAAAGAAAGTTTTAGATTGAAACTGAAGTGGGGAGAATTCTCTTTTTAACCTTGTGTTTTAAACTGATTTTACATTTTGTAATTGTTTTTGTTTTTGCTATGATGTGTTTAAGGATGTATGTTAATGGTGAAATCCGATCAATAAAGTTTACTCACTCAACCATCAGAACCCCCCACCCTGCCCCGTATGCTAGAAGACAGAAAGGCTGTAGTGTGTGATCAGGAAAAGCGGTCGCTATATGAGGTCAGGGACATCGGTCCATTTGTGACTTGCGGTAACAATCTTTGATATTCGCTGTCAGGTAGGGTGGTCGATAGGTGACTCAATAGCTCTATTTTGAAAATAAAACATTGGTGCAGACTGAACCCTTTCATGGTCCTTCTGTGTGTGTGTGTTTGTGTGTGTGTGCGTGCGTGCGTGCATGCGTGTGTCAGGATAGTTGGGACATCATAAGGTCAAGTACCCATAGCATTTTCAAGACGTCATTTGTCTAGTTACTTGTATTGCTCACAAGGCTTAACCATAAAGCACTCCCATCATGTTCCATGGCTCGTCATAACTCGCACAGGTATCGGCACAATTCCCAGCTATTGCCATCATAGTCGAGGTACTCAGAGCACACGCCAGGTCTGACCTCATATGTGCAGCTACTGGGACCATCAGACTGCATCATTTGCCCGATATTGTAAGTTCCCTGGTCACAGTCCCAATCGGCCCTACCAGCCCCTGCGAGCAATGTACTTCCACGTCTAGTACCCCATCAAGCCTCCAACGTTGCAAGCTGGCACTCTCGCCTGCACGTGTCTGTACATTGTGTGAGGTGCTGCGGGCAAAGATACACAAGCAGCCTCACGAACATAGAAGTGTAAACATGCAAAAAAGAAACCGTTCGCGATAAGATTGAATGGAGAAAGCTGCTCATTGTCGAACGAGAACACGTTCAGCGGCAGTTCAAATGCTTGGGGAATGTGCGTGCTGTAAAGACTCCCTTCAGAATGTCAGGTGTGGTACCTAGACACGTGGAGTTGTTGCGGGGCGGTGCTGGTGTGCAGAAGAAGGAGCACTTGTGTGGTCGAGGGGGGCAGTGGGTAAGAAAGCAGCAAGAGGCTGTGCTGTCTGTCTTCCTCTTGCTGATAAATGTTATCCATTAGCTGTGATTATTGGATTCCAGGCTTGAGCCTCATTACTCCATCCTCTCGGGTTGGGGATGGAGTCTTGGGTTAGGATTCTTCATGGTCTGTGTGGACTTGTCACAGTAGGGCTGAGGGTCTAGCCCTGGGTTAGGTTTGTTCTTGGTCTGCGTGGACTTGTCACAGTAGGACTGAGTGTGTAGTCGTGGGTTAGGATTCTTCATGGTCTGTGTGGACTTGTCACAGTAGGGCTGAGGATGTAGTCGTGGGTTAGGATTCTTCATGGTCTGTGTGGACTTGTCACAGTAGGGCTGAGGGTCTAGCCCTGGGTTAGGTTTGTTCTTGGTCTGCGTGGACTTGTCACAGTAGGACTGAGTGTGTAGTCGTGGGTTAGGATTCTTCATGGTCTGTGTGGACTTGTCACAGTAGGGCTGAGGATGTAGTCGTGGGTTAGGATTCTTCATGGTCTGTGTGGACTTGTCACAGTAGGGCTGAGGGTCTAGCCCTGGGTTAGGTTTGTTCTTGGTCTGCGTGGACTTGTCACAGTAGGGCTGAGTGTGTAGTCGTGGGTTAGGATTCTTCATGGTCTGTGTGGACTTGTCACAGTAGGGCTGAGGGTCTAGTCCTGGGTTAGGATTCTTCATGGTCTGTGTGGACTTGTCACAGTAGGGCTGAGGATGTAGTCATGGGTTAGGATTCTTCATGGTCTGTGTGGACTTTTCACAGTAGGGCTGAGTATGTAGTCCTGGGCTTGGATTGTTCATGGTCTGCGTGGACTTGTCACAGTAGGGCTGAGGATGTAGTCGTGGGTTAGGATTCTTCATGGTCTGTGTGGACTTTTCACAGTAGGGCTGAGTATGTAGTCCTGGGCTTGGATTCTTCATGGTCTGTGTGGACTTGTCACAGTAGGGCTGAGGATGTAGTCGTGTAGGATTCTTCATGGTCTGTGTGGACTTGTCACAGTAGGGCTGAGTGTGTAGTCGTGGGTTGGATTCTTCATGGTCTGTGTGGACTTGTCACAGTAGGGCTGAGGTGTAGTCGTGGTTAGGATTCTTCATGGTCTGTGTGGACTTGTCACAGTAGGGCTGAGGATGTAGTCGTGGGTTAGGATTCTTCATGGTCTGTGTGGACTTGTCACAGGGCTGAGGATGTAGTCGCGGTTAGGATTCTTCATGGTCTGTGTGGACTTGTCACAGTAGGGCTGAGGATGTAGTCGCGGGTTAGGATTCTTCATGGTATGTGTGGACTTGTCACAGTAGGGCTGAGGATGTAGTCGCGGTTAGGATTCTTCATGGTCTGTGTGGACTTGTCACAGTAGGACTGAGTGTGTAGTCGTGGGTTAGGATTCTCATGGTCTGTGTGACTTGTCACAGTAGGGCTGAGGATGTAGTCGTGGGTTAGGATTCTTCATGGTGTGTGTGTACTTGTCACAGTAGGGCTGAGTGTGTAGTTGTGGGTTAGGATTCTTCTTGGTCTGTGTGGACTTGTCACAGTAGGCTGAGTGTGTAGTCGTGGGTTAGGATTCTTCATGGTCTGTGTGGACTTGTCACAGTAGGGCTGAGGTGTAGTCGGGGTTAGGATTCTTCATGGTCTGTGTGGACTTGTCACAGTAGGGCTGAGGTCTAGTCCTGGGTTAGGTTTGTTCTTGGTCTGGTGGACTTGTCACAGTAGGGCTGAGTGTGTATTTGTGGGTTAGGATTCTTCATGGTCTGTGTGGACTTGTCACAGTAGGCTGAGTGTGTAGTCGTGGGTTAGGATTCTTCTTGGTCTGTGTGGACTTGTCACAGTAGGGCTGAGGGTGTAGTCGTGGGTTAGGATTCTTCTTGGTCTGTGTGGACTTGTCACAGTAGGGCTGAGTGTGTAGTCGTGGGTTAGGATTGTTCTTGGTCTGTGTGGACTTGTCACAGTAGGGCTGAGGATGTAGTCGTGGTTAGGATTCTTCATGGTCTGTGTGGACTTTCACAGTAGGGCTGAGTATGTAGTCCTGTGCTTGGATTGTTCATGGTCTGCGTGGACTTGTCACAGTAGGGCTGAGGATGTAGTCGTGGGTTAGGATTCTTCATGGTCTGTGTGGACTTGTCACAGTAGGGCTGAGTGTGTAGTCGTGGGTTAGGATTCTTCATGGTCTGTGTGGACTTGTCACAGTAGGGCTGAGGATGTAGTCGCGGGTTAGGATTCTTCATGGTCTGTGTGGACTTGTCACAGTAGGGCTGAGGATGTAGTCGCGGGTTAGGATTCTTCATGGTCTGCGTGGACTTGTCACAGTAGGGCTGAGGATGTAGTCGTGGGTTAGGATTCTTCATGGTCTGTGTGGACTTGTCACAGTAGGGCTGAGGATGTAGTCGTGGGTTAGGATTCTTCATGGTCTGTGTGGACTTGTCACAGTAGGGCTGAGGATGTAGTCGCGGGTTAGGATTCTTCATGGTCTGTGTGGACTTGTCACAGTAGGGCTGAGGATGTAGTCGCGGGTTAGGATTCTTCATGGTCTGTGTGGACTTGTCACAGTAGGGCTGAGGATGTAGTCGCGGGTTAGGATTCTTCATGGTATGTGTGGACTTGTCACAGTAGGGCTGAGGATGTAGTCGCGGGTTAGGAATCTTCATGGTCTGTGTGGACTTTTCACAGTAGGGCTGAGTATGTAGTCCTGGGCTTGGATTGTTCATGGTCTGCGTGGACTTGTCACAGTAGGGCTGAGGATGTAGTCGTGGGTTAGGATTCTTCATGGTCTGTGTGGACTTGTCACAGTAGGGCTGAGGATGTAGTCGTGGGTTAGGATTCTTCATGGTCTGTGTGGACTTGTCACAGTAGGGCTGAGGATGTAGTCGCCGGTTAGGATTCTTCATGGTCTGTGTGGACTTGTCACAGTAGGGCTGAGGATGTAGTCGCGGGTTAGGATTCTTCATGGTCTGTGTGGACTTGTCACAGTAGGGCTGAGGATGTAGTCGTGGGTTAGGATTCTTCATGGTATGTGTGGACTTGTCACAGTAGGGCTGAGGATGTAGTCGCGGGTTAGGCTTCTTCTTGGTCTGTGTGGACTTGTGACAGTAGGGCTGAGGGTCTAGTCCTGGGTTTGGATTCTTCATGGTCTGTGTGGACTTGTCACAGTAGGGCTGAGGATGTAGTCGTGGGTTAGGATTCTTCATGGTCTGTGTGGACTTGTCACAGTAGGGCTGAGGATGTAGTCGTGGGTTAGGATTCTTCATGGTCTGTGTGGACTTGTCACAGTAGGGCTGAGGGTGTAGTCGTGGGTTAGGATTCTTCATGGTCTGTGTGGACTTGTCACAGTAGGACTGAGTGTGTAGTCCTGGGTTAGGATTCTTCATGGTCTGTGTGGACTTGTCACAGTAGGACTGAGTGTGTAGTCGTGGGTTAGGATTCTTCATGGTCTGTGTGGACTTGTCACAGTAGGGCTGAGGATGTAGTCGTGGGTTAGGATTCTTCATGGTCTGTGTGGACTTGTCACAGTAGGGCTGAGGATGTAGTCGTGGGTTAGGATTCTTCATGGTCTGTGTGGACTTGTCACAGTAGGGCTGAGTGTGTAGTCGTGGGTTAGGACTCTTCTTGGTCTGTGTGGACTTGTCACAGTAGGGCTGAGTGTGTAGTCCTGGGTTAGGATTCTTCATGGTCTGTGTGGACTTGTCACAGTAGGACTGAGTGTGTAGTCGTGGGTTAGGATTCTTCATGGTCTGTGTGGACTTGTCACAGTAGGGCTGAGGATGTAGTCGTGGGTTAGGATTCTTCATGGTCTGTGTGGACTTGTCACAGTAGGGCTGGTTTCACAGGGACTTTGCAGTGATGGGCCGCGGGTAGTAGTTGAAAGTGTTTGCAGTGGTGGCAGCGAGTCTTCTGGTCAGAGGGTCCGGGTTCTGATCCAGTGGCAGCAGCAAGAGGCACTATGAAGTGGAAAAATATATCATGGTCACCTACGCGATCTAACCCACCTTATCCAACTGAACTGACTAGTAGTGGCAAAGGAGATGATGAAGATGATGGTGATAGTGAGGATGACATGTTATTGGTGATGATGACAATGGCAGTGGTTGTGTCATTAGCGATGATAATTAGGGTGATGATGGTTTTGGCATTGATGATGTTGGTCATGAAGGTGATGATGCTATATTAGTGGTGATGATGATGCTGATGCTGATGATGATGATGGTGCTGATGAAATGTTATTGGTGATGATGACAATGATGTTGGTGGTGGTTGTGTCATTGGCGATGATAATTAGGGTGATGATGGTTTTGGCACTGATGATGTTGGTCATGATGATGATGATGTTATATTAGTGGTGATGATGATGCTGATGTTGATGGTGATGGTGCTGATGAAATGTTGTTGTCTCGGTGGAACCTCCAGAGTGCTATTACAGTGTTTATGGTTACGGTCCACCAGATCAAGCAATGGTAGCCCCTATCCCGGCTGTTTAGCTGATTTCCCTGTGAAGCTACTACCTGACGTTGACAGGCTTGGTCTTTCCCTTGGCCCTCATCCTCACAGCTCGTGCTTACATTTTGGTTTTGGTAAAGGTTTGTGGTGCTTGCGCCCCAAAAATGCTGAAACCATTATTACAGTAGGGTGAGAGAGGGCATAGGGTTTCTGAACACAGAATATATGGTTGGTCTATCAAACAGCAATACCACAGTATGAAACTGCCAAATGACTCAAATCTTTTTTCCAAACTCCTCCCTTGTACTACCCAATGAGAAGTTCCCTGACAACATGCACTCCAATCAGCAGCTTTGTCGGGTGTAAGTCAGGTGTTTGTCTTTCCAGTTCCTTCAATGTTGGCTATTTTGTAGACAATTGGGCCATTTGTGGGCTAGTTATGACTGCAGCTCTTTTGTTGTCCTCCCGAGACTGCCTTTCTACAAACTCCCGCACTACCCCTCTATCTACCCCAATAACCCCACTAACAATTTCTCTATATTCTGACACACCCCACTCCTTCTAGCCCCATCCACCCCACCAACCCAATTATGGTTGCGGGATGGGTTTTGTTTGACCTATATTGGGGTACTTCTTTTGAGAGTCCACCCAAGGATGCTTTGTTTTTCATGTTTTTGCCCCAACCAACTACCATCACCCACCCACCTCACACCCACTCCCTCTACCCCCAACCACTCACTCGCCCCACCTGCTCTCCCCAACCACCCACCCTACCCCAATCTCTCTGCAAGCTCCATCTTCTCTTCCCCCAGCCGCACACGCAACCCCCATTATCTCCACCCCAGGCCATCCACCCTACCCTCAATTGCACTAACCCCACTCTACCCTCACTCTCTCTCCCCCACCCACCCTAAACCCATGCTATCTACCTCCACCCACAGCACCCTCCTCCCACTCTCTCTACCCCCACTCACCCACCTCACCCACACTCTCTCTACCCTATGCACCCACACTACCCCCACTCTCTCTACACCCACCAACAATACCTCACTCTAACTTCCCTCAGCCACCCACTCTACCGACACTCTCTCTACACCAGGGGTCTCCAACCTTTTCGTTGGCAAGAGCTACTTGTAGTTAATAGCCAATAGGCGGGAGCTACTAGGGTGGTGATATCCATGAGTATGAGAATTTCGACCAAGATGTTTTTGGGCAGTTTATTTGCTCTTCATATAGAAAAGGAATACTGTATGTATTTATTGTGATATTAATATATCAATAACTTCAAAAACATGTTTATTTTATAATTAGGAAACCAATCCAGACATTTAATGTGAAGGATTAACCTGCATGCTATCCACCAGTGTTCAGTAATCTGGTGTAAAGCTTGAAAAAGCAACCGCACTCAGATGCTGTCAAACGGGATCAAGGTTTTGATTTCAGGAAGTTCATCTGAAATAGTCAGATTCACAGAGACAGGCAATCACATTGGCTGATAGTGAAGATACCTTTTTAGTCATAGTGAGTGCACACCTGACATGGCAGACATACATTCAGGACAGTTTTTAAACTTGCTTACAACAGACTCAGCCATGGGAGTCAGAGGTGGGCTCATCCTTATCACGCCATATTCCATCCTAAGCTTTAAAACAGTTTTGGTACTAGAGCTTCAAAACCGAGAACTCAATATCTGAAAATATAAAAAATAATTCAGTTTCACCATAAACACGCAAAGCGAGATGTACCTTTTTTCTTGCAAGCTAGGACTCGCATGGATTGTTATTTTTCTATGCACACACACACACAAAAACACGGGTGCTGATAAAGTGATTACAGCTGTTTCTTTATTTCCCCCATTCTGATTGAAAGCCTACAATTACCAGCATGCAAAGTAATGCTTGCTGAAATAAATCTAAAGAAACACAGTGAGACTGAAAAATCACAGACCAAGCTTTTTTTTACACAGCATGCAGATTTATGCACCCATGCCCTCTCTAATCCACCATCATTTGCACCTCTTGGTGACAATCGCCACAACACACATTTCCCATTTACTTTTGTTATTGATAGTTAACCCCCTATTGGGACGCTGCCCAAGCCCTTCAAGCCCAGATGTAGCCCCTCCTCTCACTGTGCACACAGCTTTTGACCGTTTACTTTACAGGAAGAGGAGTGAGAGGGGGCAGGTGAAAGGTCCCAGGGACTTCAGACACCAAAATAAACACACAGGGCTCATTTTGGGGTCTGATCAAAGAGCTACTGGGAAGCCTCAGGTGAGCTACCAGTAGCTCACGAGCTACTGGTTGGAGACCACTTCTCTACACCCACCCGCTCTACCCCTGTGGTCCACACTACAATCAGGGCTGGACTGGCCTATAGGGAACTCTGGAGATTTTCTTGCAGGCCTCTGCACCCTGAGCCTCTTTTGTGTGGTAATCTATTTTATTTCCAAATGTTCTCATAGGAAAAGGGTTGGGCTTGCTGAAAATGTGCAATATGGGGCTGCTTTGAACATTATTTCCAGGGCTTCTTCTGATTCTCATTCCACACCTACCTACCATCACTCACTCTTAGGCCAACCACAATACATCACTGTCTTTACTGCCAACTACCCTACCCCCACACTCGTTACCCCCACAAACCCTACCTTGCCCCCACGCTCTCTACCCCTACCAACTCTCTATAAAGCCATCCACCCTACCTCCACCCAACCACCAAACACCCACTATCTCTACCCACCACACCCATCCTACCCCCACTCTCTTCTACCAGCACCCACCACACACCACCACACCCTCTCGAGCTCTCCCTATCCCCACTCTCTCTACCTCCCACTCTCTCTACCCCCACCACCCACCCCCCCACTCTCTCTACCCACCCACCCACCCCTCCCATCCTCCTCTCCCCCACCCACCCTGTATAACCCTAACCACCCACCCTGCCCCCAACACTCTACCCCCACCCAACTCCCACTCTCTTACCCCACGCACCTTTCCTGCACTCTCTCTACCCACACCCACCAACCCTACAACACCCTCTCTACCGGCCCACCACTGCCCTACACCCACTCTACCCCCCCCACCCTACCCCACTCTTTCTATGCCCAATCTTTCTACCCCACCCACTACCCGCACTGTCTTCACCCCATCCCATCCTACACCTGCTCTCTTTATCCCCTCCTACTGACCCTAACCCTGATCTTGCCACCCCCACCTACCCACCCTATGCTCACTCTCTGTACCCCACCCATGCACCCTTCCCCCAATTTTTCTACAAGCCCCACCCTCTATGTACCCACCAACCCATCCTAACTCCACTCTCACCATCTTAAGGAACCCACCCTACCCCCACTCTCTCAACCCCCACACTACCATCACTCGCTCTATCCCATCCACCCTACCCCCACTTGCTTTACCTGAATGACCCACCCTCACCACTCTCTCTATCCCCACACACCCACCCTACCCATACCTTTTCTACCCCACCCATCCATCTAGCCCACTCTCCCTCCCCTCACCCATCCACCCTACTCCCACTCCCTCTTTACCCCCACTCTCTCTTCACCCATCGACCCACTCTAGCCCCAAACTCTCAACCACCACCCACTCTCAATACCCCACCCACCTACCACAGCCCCACACTCTCTACAACCACCCTGCCACACTACCCCCACTGTCTCTACCCCTACTCACCCAGCCAATCCCCACTCTCTGTACCCCTACTCTACCATCACTTGCTCTATCCCATCCACCCTACCCCCACTCGCTTTACCTGAATGACCCACCCTCCCCACTCTCTCTATACCCACACAGCCACCCTACCCATACCTTTTCTACCCCACCCATCCATCTAGCCCACTCTCCCTCCCCTCACCCATCCACCCTACTCACACTCCCTCTTTACCCCCACTCTCTCTTGACCCATCAACCCACTCTAGCCCCAAACTCTCAACCACCATCCACTCTCAATACCCCACCCACCTACCACAGCCCCAAACTCTCTACAACCACCCTGCCACACTACCCCCACTGTCTCTATCCCTACTCACCCAGCCAATCCCCACTCTCTCTACCCCTACACTACCATCACTCGCTCTATCCCATCCACCCTACCCCCACTCGCTTTACTAACCCACCCTCACCACTCTCTTCTATCCCCACACCACACCCTACACCCATACCTTTCTACCCCACCCATCCATCTAGCCCCTCTCCTCCCCTCGCCCATCACCCTACTCCCACTCCTCTTTACCCCCACTCTCTCTTCACCGATCGACCCACTCTAGCCCCAAACTCTCAACCACCACCCACTCTCATACCCCATCCACCTACCACAGCCCCACTTCTCTCTAACCACCCTGCCACACTTCCCCACTCTCTCTCCCGACCCACCATACCTCCACTCTCTCTACCCCACCAACCCACCCTACCCCCTCTCACACATCCCCACCCAAACTACCCCACCAACCCACCCTACCACCACTCTCGACAAGCCCAACCCTCTCTGCCCTCATCCACCCGCCCTACCCCCACACTCTCTTTCCCCAGGATACCCACCCTACCTCCACTCTATCTACCCCCACACCCCTACCCCTCTCTACATAACCCAACTAAACCTACAACCACCCAACCATCCCTACCCAACAACCCGAGCCCCACTCTCTCCTCCCCAAAACCCACCATAGAACCACTCTCTGTACCCCCACCGACTCTTCCCCAATCTCTCCACTCCCCACTTATGTAGCTTACCCTCACACAATCTACCCCACCTCTCTACCTCCACCGTCCCCATTACTACCACTCTCTGTACCCCACTGACCAACCCTGCCCCAGACTCACAACCATACTCACCACCCCACCCCCACTCTCTCTACACCCACTCATGCTACCCCATGCACCCAACCCTATCCATCTCTAGACTCACCCACCCACTCAACACCCACCCTCTCTACCCACCTACACACCTTACCCTGAAACCCAATACCACCACCCATACACTGTACTGTACTCCACTCTCTCTATTATATCCCCACTCTCTCTACCCCCACCCTACCCCATTCTCTCTACCCCCACCCACCCACGCTACCCCCATGCACCCTACCCTGTCCATCTCTAGACACACACAATACCCACCTTCTCTATCCCACCTACACACCCTACATTGAAGCCCTACCTCCACTCTCTCTACCCCACCACCCTACCCCCACTCTCTCTACACCACCCACCCTACCCCCACTCTCTCTACCCCCACCCACCCTAAACCACTCTCACTACCCAGGCCACCCACCGTACTCCCACTTTCTCCACCCCCACTTTCTCTACCCCGGCCCACCCTTCCCCAACATGATCTACCCATCCTCCCTACCCTGACTCTATCTACCCTCCACTGACTCACCCTACCCCACACTTTCTTTACATAGCCCCACTTTCCCTACAACCAACACCCACCCTCCCTACCCCCATTCTCTCGACCCCAACCCACCCACCCTACCCCCACAAATGTTGCCCCCACCACCCTATGCACAGTGTATGTACCCCACCCACACTACCCTGTGAAAACAGAATCAAAATATCGAGGCTGAGTACACCAAAAGGAAATACACCGAACACGGGTTACAAAGGAACATTCAAAGTACTTTATTTTATACTGAATCCAGTTACAAAAACAGAGCAAAATCAGATAGCTATCGGCCCTCAGTACAACACAACGAACTCCAGTTTGGTTCAGTGTGTTCAGTCAGAGACGTTGTACATTAGAATGCATTCGCTTTTTATACACTTGGTGGGCGCCATGTCCAGCCCCACTTCGGGTTAATATTCCTTTTAATACATCACCGATCTAGGGTTCATGCCAAGTCTCAAACAACCGCATATAACTGGTTTGCCTTTAATACATGTATCAACAAGCCTATGCAATAACTGTGTATTCTAAGATTTTCCATGCAGGCCTTCTTAAACATTAATACAATGTAGTTAAAAAGATGTTCTTCGTTCAGTATTGAATACACTGTCTCAACATATGCTCGTGGATTAGTTTCATTCCACGAGTAATCCTTCTACACATAGGTCAACGAAGGACAAGGTCTCAGTTCACGACCTCAACAAGTGGCCTGCAGGCAAGTTACACATTAGCTGTGTACAGAGGTCAAGACGGCCATGTTATATTCTGGAATGACATCATCCACCATTTTAACTCACAGGGTGACTTTTACACAATGAATCCTAAAATGGCGGTTTGACCTAAAATGGTGGCTTACATGGATTTAAGGTCAGGACCTTGCAACACGGATTTCGTTCGCAAGCGACTTTCGAGCAGCTTGGCGTAGGCCAATATAAATATATATATTACAATAGGATGCACAATATACTTTCTCTTTCGACAAACCCTCCTTTTGGCCTATGCCAAGTGCTAAAAACTACTTTGAATCTCCTTGAAAATAACTCTATGCATCATCGTCCATGCACCCTGAATCACTATCGGAAATATCTATTGCCATTAGGTCATTTGCTAAAATATCCTTCAACACATATTCTTTGGAAGTCTTATCTGGGGCATACACTTTATGTCCTATCGAACCTATCGCTTGTGCGCAACATCCTCCTAGCATCGAACACATACCAGGTAGACACTGAATACAGCAACAAAGAAACATCAGGATTCCCAAAATAATTAGTAAGAACGAAAGTACCTTCCAACCCCAAGATCGCAAGAAGTCCCAGAACCAAGCACTTAGATCCCAGTTTTCTTCGGGAACATGCACTTCGGAACTAAGGACGTGCAGATTCTGTATTGCCTTGAAGATAGTTGGGGAGGAATCTGGTACGAAAACACAGCAAGCAGACGCCACTAATTTGCACACTCCACCATGCTCACCAAGAATGACATCTAATGCCATTCGGTTTTGAAGTGCTACTAATCTTATTGCCTTTTGTTCTAACGTTATATTATAGAGTATGTCTGTGGTCCGGTTGATGGTTCTCTCCAGTACTCTCGCTAGTTTTCTGATATCTTCTGAATTTGCTATCTGCCCCCAAAATGGCACAACTGATTTAGCTATATCAACCAAGATTTGTGCTGGGGTGTCCCCATTCTCATCCCGCCGTGGACGAGCCTTCTAAACTTCTTTTGTACTAGCTATAAACACCCCAGGTAACAGGATCCCTAAATATCAGGTTCCCTGCCAATCCCTGGGCAACCATGGGAATGCTACATTGCCGCAGACAAAGTAGACAGGTTCGCCTACATACAAAGGTCTGTTCTCCCCAGTCAAATTTGCAACGTTGGCACAACCTAGAAGATTCCCATTGACTGAGTTCTATTCCTCTGTATGCAAAAAGAAACTGAATCGGGGCTATGGTTAACAGTGTAAGAAGGAGGCATGGCATCCTTATTGCCTATTGGAGCCATTTCAAAGGAAATCAAAGATTGGAAAGGACGAGACAGTTTATCAGAAGGCCTAATAGAAGCAACATTCGGTTTACTCCTATTTGCAAAAAGCGTGCATCCCAGGGGAGTCAAAACACGTTTCTCAAATCTATTCAAATTGATGCCATCAAAGTTCCCTGAGATGCTATCATTCCATCGGCCAAAGAACAGTTCTCTAAGAGAAGCATAGCAGGCAGTTGTCAACGGTAAAGGATGAATATACCAACCTAGCCCCTTATCCCCGTGTTGCGGTAAATGTGAGCAGATCCAACAGTTAGATTTATTAAAAATGGCATGTGTAGCATTCATGATAAGCAGTAAAGTGTTATTGTGGTACCTTTTTCTGTGCTCGGAATCCCGAGGGGATAAGGTATGCAAATGTACAAAGGGACTAGGAACAATGGGTGCACTTTCAGTAGGCAACAAAAGTTCTAAAGAGTGAGTTTCCTCGAGGTACCAAAAAAACCAAATATCATTATAAGAATACAGCAATACATTTTCGTGGCCCAGGCATTTTGTCCATTGTCCCGGTTAGTCACCCCCTTATTTACAAGTCCCATACGAGAGGTAGCGGTGGCGGGCATCGTAGTCTTCAAACGGATACTCCAAAGTTTGTTGCTGGCGACCTCCTGGTCGAGCGACTTCTTAGTCCTTCCACTACCCTAGCCAACAGAATCCCCTTTCTCAATTTTGGGCAAAAAGCAAGCCCTCGGTGACTCTTTTCCTTCTCCGAATGCACAGCCGAACCGTGCCGTAAGTCTATCAGATGCACAGCAAAACCGTGCCGTAAGTCTATCTTCGTGGTCATAGATTATATCGTACTTTTCCTGGTACTGATTGATCCGGAAACAATATGTCGTCACTTCCTGCTGGAAGCAACGTGTTAGAGGCAAGTGAAGGGGCTGAATTCGAAACAGCAGTTTCCGGGTGCAAAATTTGTGGAGAGTGCAGAGACAAAATGGCTGCTTCCCCAAGCCTCCAGGGCTCAGAGAGATTCTCCGACACACTCTCAGTGCTGCTTACTGCTTTGGGATCATTGGTTGCAGTGTCAGCAAGGGGTTCTGTTTCTTCTGCAACGTGTGGCACAGGGTGAGGAAGTTTCTTGATGTGGGACGCGTGGATCCAGTTCTTTCGCCCAGCGACCCGCACCGCTGTCTGGGTGACCAACAGGACTTGGAATGGGCCACGCCAGCTAGGCGCGAGGCAAGAGGTGCGCTCAAACGATTTGACGGGCCCTCATATTGCACAGGTAAAGCTTCTCGCACCTGGTGATAAATCAAATACAGGTTTTTAGTCAATTGGCTACAATATTCTGAAAGTAGTACATTTTCAACATTTCTTAACGAGTTACATTTAGGAAGGTTCCAAATATTGGCAGGTCTCCCCATTACCACCTCAAATGGAGAGAGCCCAGTCTTAGTTTGAGGGGTTGTACGCATAGATAACAACACGATCGGTAAGGTGTCCGGCCATTTTAGTTTGGTGCCGGCACACGTCTTAGCGAGTTTGTTCTTGATGATACCGTGGTGTCTTTCTACAAGTCCGGCTCTCTGAGCATGTCTGGCCGAATGGAACCGTTTGTCAATTCGTAATGTTGTACATATCTGTAGGATTACAGCGACGACAAAAAGTGGACCATTGTCCGATCACATAACTCTTGGCAAACCGAACCATTGGAAGTATTCATTTACCATGATTTTTGCAGTAGTCATAGCTGTAGCATCTTTAACAGGGAAAGCCTCAACCCATTTACTAAAAAGCACTGATAACCACCAGTACATATTTCTTATTATCGCATCTTCCATTTCAATGATCACTTCAAAGGGGACAGAGGGTTCCCCAAAACTACCCGTTGGAGTTACTGTCCCCTTTCCCACGTTGTGTTGCAGGCAAACCATGCACTCCCGGACGTAGCACTGGGCAATTTTTGAAATTTTGTCATTTACCCAAACCTTCTCTAATATTTTCTGGGCACATACATGCGCAGGACCATGAGCCATGATGACCATCATCATGACATACGCGTCAGGGAGTAGCCATTTCCCTTCTACTATGTCCACCCAACACCCGTCATCATCAAGTTTCCCCAGGCCTTCAGCCCACCTTTTGGATTCTTCTAACATTGCATCAGCTTGGATATCCCGTACAGACCCAACACCCTCATCTATTGCATAAGCATCTACAGATTCCCTTGAAACATACATCTCCGTAAGGAGATCGGTAGCAGTTTGCCTAGCTATCTGATCAGCGAAAGCATTCCCTTTTCCTATATCATCTGTAATCTTTCGATGTGCTGCACATTTCATAACTGCTAACTGAGTAGGGAGCACAAGCGCTGAGAGTAGTTGTACTATTAGGGAGCCATGTTGAATTTTGGTGCCATGCAAAGTTAGGAACCCTCTCTCTGACCAAAGTCTCCCAAAGTTGTGGACCACCCCAAAGGCATACTGACTATCAGCCTGCGCAAAATTATGCGTGATTCTCTTAGTTTCCACAACCGTGCTCAATGTAGTGATCATATAAGCAGCTGTGGATGTACCATCCGGAAGTTTGAAGCAGGAGCCGTCACAAAACAGCTCTCCTTGCGGATTATCCAAGGGAGTATCTTTCAAATCAATTCTACCCTTCTTCTCTTGTTCGGTCGTATACAAACAATCATGTGGCACTTCATCGCCGCAAGTAGCATCTTTCGGGAAAGGTAGGAGTTCAGCCAGATTAAGGACGCAACACCTTTTAATTTGAATGTGAGGAGCAAACAAGATCAATTCATATCTTGTCAACCGTGCAGAAGTGAGGTGTTGCGTTTGAGAACATCTACAGAGTGAGGCACCATCAGGGTTAGATCATGGCCTAGGACCATTCCCTCACTCTGTTTTACAGATGCCGCAGCAGCAGCAACAGCTCGCAAACATCTTGGCAAAACGCATGCTACAGGATCAAGGGCAGAAGAAAAGTAACCGCACGTCCTATTCTTCCCTCCATGTTCCTGCGTTAATACAGCCAAAGCACATCCATCACATTCATGCACAAACAACAAAAAGGCCTTTTCATAGTTTGGTGTGCCCAAAACTGGTGCAGAGCATAATGCAGTCTTAAGCAAGTCAAACAACTGCTGGTGTACCGCGTTGCATGGCAATGGCGAAGAAATGACCTTCTTCGTCAAAGCCAACATCGATTTGATCACTAGTGAAAAATTCAGGATCCAAAACCTACAGGAAGAAGCCATACCTATCAAGGCCCTAACTTCCTTCTGTGTATTTGGGACAGACATACCGGAAATGTGGTTTATTCTTTCAGGTGTCAATCTTCTTCCCTCCTTTGACAGGAGATAGCCTAAATAGGCAACCTCCTGACAACAATATTGAAATTTTTTAAGCAAAGCTTTGTGACCATGCTTAGCTAGATGAATAAGTAATGACACAGTGCCCTCCATACAGGCACTCTCAGAGTCAGCAGCTAGAAGCAAATCATCAACGTACTGAAGCAAAGTACAGGTAGAGGGCAATTCAAGGGTATCAAGTTGTTCTTTCAAAGCCCTACTATAAATGCTAGGACTCTCTGTGTACCCTTGAGGTGCACGAGTAAATGTAAACGAGCGTCCCCCTAAGGTGAACGCGAACAAATATCTACTATCCTTGTGTATAGGAATACTAAAGAACGCATTCTTTAAGTCCACAACACTAAAGTAAGTAGCTGTAGCTGGAATCATGGTTAGGATTGTTGTTACATCAGGCACAATTGGAAATTGTGGTGCCACAACTTTATTAATGGCACGTAAATCAATTATGAAATGGAATGGAATTACATTATCGCCTTTCTTGTACACGGGTAAAATCGGACTGTTGCACAAGCTTCCTGAAATTTCTTCAATCACCCCGCGATTCACAAAATCAGAAACAATACATTTCAAAGCTTGCTCGCCCTCAACCGAAATCTTATACTGGGGAATGCGTGGCAGCTCAATGCCATGTTTCAGAACTATTTTGACAGGCTCAATCTGTAAAACACCAACATCATTGTCGTCGACAGCCCACAAACTCTCTAGTACATCAATGAATTCTGGAGGCAAAGGTCTAGTCAAGAATTGCGAGGCAGAAAATTGCTGTGGTGAAATCGTCAAGCGCACTCCATCAGAAGAACAATAAATCACTGCATTTAATTCTTTTAACAGATTCAACCCCAGCAAGTTCTCTCCGCAATCCCAAGTCAACAGTAATGGACAGTGGTCTGTAAAGGGACCCAAAGAAATAGGTACCGGCATAGAAACGGGACAAACAACTGGTGTACCAGAAAACCCACCAGAAACATTGGTTTGCCCTGACAGTGGAATATTTAGAACCCGTGAATGACCAATGGAACACTTCTGTGCTCCAGTGTCTATCAAAAACTGATGTTTCCTATTTCCCACCCCCATTTCAACATAGGGACCTTTCTGATTGACGGGAATAGGTGTAGGTTCCAAACCCTGCTTCGGGCAATCTTAATGAAACAGAATATCATCAAAAGGAAGCTCTTCAGATAAATATGCAGCGGAACGATGATCAAATATGTTCCTGCTGTCCACACGCGGAGTCTGATTGTCCTGCGAAAAAGGTTGCTGAGGGTCCTCTGTGAACTGACCTCTACCAGGGCCCCCTACGCCCGGGCGACCTCTGGATCACCTACCTATATTACCAAATGTATTATTCGACCTTTGTTGAAGGACGGGGCATTGTGCTCGCCAATGACCCTCTCGACGACAATAAGCGCACTGGTTAATGTTCACAGGACCCAAGGGTACATTCCCCTGTGGGACATACTGGCCTCTAACCTGAGAACTACCCCCTCTGGGGCCCCTAACAATTTGCTGCAATAGCACTTTAGTTTTTAAATCGCCTTTCCGTTTTTCAATCCTATCTTTTTCATTATTGACACGGTTCTCGGAGTACTGAGCCATGTGCAGTACTTCTGATTGTGATTTCGCCTGCCAAGCGCTCTCAGAAGACATAATTTGTGACTGGATGTCAGGCAGAAATCCACATACAAATTTGTCCACAAATAATCTTTTCTCAGACTCTGTGCCTAAGTCTTGTCCACTGAAATCCGAGAATACCTGTTCGAACCGATTAAAGAACTCGGTAGCACCCTCAGACTTTCCTTGGACACTGGCCATAAGCTTGTGCCAAATAATTCTCTTTTCGGGAATTATGGTTTTTAATTTAGCAGCGATTCTATCAGGCAGAGTTAATATCAGCTGAGGCGGTCTTTCGCCAGCTGGCCTTTCCCCATCGAGTCTAGTTATATTCACCCATGTATCTCCCAACCCGGGTACGTCGTCAATAGTTCTAACTTGTTTCCATAAATCTATGGGCAGGAGTACAGGAAACAACAAATCAATGTCACCTAAGGTGAACACTGAGGACTGCAAAACGGATTCTATCTCTTTATAGAACCCTGTCGGATTTTTCCTAATATCAGGAATATATTGCCTAATAGTATTCACTTCCTGTCTTGAGAACGGGACATGAACGAACTGCGATACATAATGTGCGGGAATGTTCACAGCGACTATACCCTGTGCCGCATCGGCCGCAACCACAACCTTCGGGAACAAATGTTGGAGGAACCTCTCTCATAGGCAACTGTGAAATAGGTGACTCCGAACGCTTACTAAGCAACAGGGCCATGTCGAGCGCTAAAGCAGTCAAAGAAGTGTCAATTGAAAAAGCTCTCTTATAAATGCTCAATAACTCTGTGGGACAACTAATCTTCTTTTTTACACACTCATCCTGCAGGTACTCTACCATTACCTTGATCACTTTCCTCTGCATTTCTAGCGTATATTGACTATATGTGTCATATACCTCAACTGGAGTTATCGATATGTCTGAAATCCATCTAATCGCGTCTTTCTTACAAATTCGCATTCCCTCCGATATCAGCTTACAACACGGAAGGAACCGTTTCTGTACATACATATTTTCCTCTTCGTCATCCTCATTCTGTAACTTTTCTAACTCCTTTCTATACCCAAATATCCTCTCGACATGCTCATTTACCTTCTCCAGAGTGTCTCTAGAAAGCGCTACAGTATTTAGATCCCTTAACCCTTGCGGAAAATCTGCATTATTTAATCTTCCCCACATTATACATAACTGAATCCCTAAACCTTCAATAAAAAAAAATGTCTCAGGTAAATTATCCGTATTACAAAGTGTGGCAAAAACGCTAGCTTGATCATCCTTCTCCATACAATGCTTAGCCCATGCGATTAACTCACGTTTCTTCTCCGGCGGTACAGTATTGCGAGTGACAACCTTTGTTCCTGTACCTCGATCGATTACAAGCGGCTCAGGACCACTTGGAAGAGAGGGAGCAGGCATATTTGATGGAGGTACTATAACCAGTGCGATAAAAAGACGTGCAGGAGCTGGAGGAAGGGGAACATTAGGCGGAGCAAGAACAACGGGAACAACAACAGGTGGAGCAGGAATAACAGGAGGAAGAGGCAAAGCAGCAGAAAGAGGAACATACGGAGGTGGCGCAGAGGCACCAGGCCTTCGTTCATTTAATATTTTGTCAATAAACTCATCAGAAATATGAAGACCTTTAGAAGGATAGATTTTATGAATTCCGAGTGAGAAAGCCCTATCCATATTTTTTGTCGCCTCAGACTGTTTGTCCTGATCATATAACAACGCTTTTTCAGCGTTTGCTTTATGACGGTGTGCATGTTTCTCTCTACTTTGACGTTGTTGCAACGCTTCTTTTTTTCCAATTCTGCAAAACATCAAATGCTGCAGGTCTAGCCTTTTTCTTTAATAGAATTGACTCTAAATACTCAATACGAGCGATTTCAAAACTACCATTGATTGACCACTGAAGTTCAGAGGCATGTCTGTTTTGTCTGTGCCAAATGTCATTAAATACTATACTCCCAATGCCATGCTTACAGTACATAGTACATGCCGGTGACCCCTCCTGTGGTGCGGGGCGGCTAAATTCCAAAGATTGTCTATCACTGCGGAATAATGCCCTAAAGCAGGTAGACAATTTCCCAGGCATATCTCAAATTCTTGGTGTTACCTGGTCAATAATTGTGTCTGCAGATACAATGCGCCAAAATTCAAATTGTCAGGGTTAAATTAAGAATCGGGTCACGACTCACCTGACCAAACCTAAGGAGGGCCGATCGGATTTCTAAGAATCTTACCTAACTAATCTCACCTCGTGTATGGTGATTTCGGCAAATCTGCCCGCCTCGATAAGTGGACACTCGTCAAGATGCCGTCTCGGACCACACGCTTATCGTCCACGGATCGGGTCGTGAAGCGCTGCTGAGGTGTCACATCTCGTTCAGGGGCCCGCTTATGTCACACCGTCCGATCCCGGTCCGATAGCGTGCGTCAACCTTCAACAATCCGGCATCAATCTTGAGGGTCCCTATTCGGGCACCAACTGTGAAAACAGAATCAAAATATTGAGGCTGAGTACCCCAAAAGGAAATACACCGAACATGGGTTACAAAGGAACATACAAAGTACTTTATTTTATACTGAATCCAGTTACAAAAACAGAGCAAAATCAGATAGCTATCCGCCCTCAGTACAACACAACGAACTCCACCGTGGTTCAGTGTGTTCAGTGAGAGACGTTGTACAATAGAATGCATTCGCTTTTTATACACTTGGTGGGCGCGATGTCCAGCCCCACTTCGGGTTAATATTCCTTTTAATACATCACCGATCTAGGGTTCGTGCCAAGTCTCAAACAACCGTATATAACTGGTTTGCCTTTAATACATGTATCAACAAGCCTATGCAATAACTGTGTATTCTAAGATTTTCCATGCAGGCCTTCTTAAACATTAATACAATGTAGTTAAACAGATGTTCTTCGTTCAGTATTTGAATACATTGTCTCAACATATGTTCGTGGATTAGTTTCATTGCACGAGTAATACTTCTACACATAGGTCAACGAAGGACAAGGTCTCAGTTCACGACCTCAACAAGTGGCCAGCAGGCAAGTTACACATTAGCTATGTACAGAGGTCAAGACGGCCATGTTATATTCTGGAATTACATTGTCCACCATTTTAACTCACAGGGTGACTTTTACACAACAAATCCTAAAATGGCGGTTTGACCTAAAATGGCGGCTTACATGGATTTAAGGTCAGGACCTTGCAACACGGATTTCTTTCGCAAGCGACTTTCGAGCAGCTTGGCGTAGGCGAATATTAATATATATATATTACAATAGGAGGCACGATATACTTTCTCTTTCGACAACCCCACTCTCTCTTCAACCCACACTCTTTATACCCTAACCCACCCTACACTGTTCTTTTCAAGACCCACCCATCTATCCTACCCCCAACTTCTCTACTCCCAGCCACACACTATACATGAACATCTCTACCCCCACATACCCTACTGCACATTCTCTATTCCACCCACACACCCCACCCTACCCCCACTCTCTCTATCCCAATCCAGCCACCCTACCCCCACTCTTTCTTCCCTCACCCTACTCACACTCTATATACCCCCACAATATTTACTCCCACCCACCCTACCACAATGTTATCTACCCCACTCACCCACCCTACCCCTACTCTGTCTACATACTGGCACTCTCTCTACAACCATCCACCCACCATACCAACCCCCACTATCTCTACCCCAACCCACCTAACCTACCACCACCCTACCCCACTCTCTTCCTCCACCCACCCACCCTACACCCATTCTCTCTACACCCACCCTACCCCACTCTCTCTACCCACTCCATTCGACACTATCCTCATTCTCTCTTCCACCACCCACCTTGTCTCGGGAGGATAGCTCAGGGGCAGCATGCTCACCTTGGAAGCAAGACAACACGGTGCAACACCAGTTCAATCCCCGGGTCCGCACTTAGAAACCTATGGGTATTAAGTGTATTATAAATAACCTATCATATCATATCACCCACCCTACCCCCACTCTTGATACCCAAACCAACCCACCAAACTCCACTCTCTCTACCCCACCCACCAAATCCCAATCTCTCTAGACCCACTCAGACACCCTATATCCATCCACTCTACCCCAACACTCACTACCCAACCACCCTATCCTACCCACACTCTCTATACCCCAACTAACCCTAGACCCACCTGCCCTACCCCCACTCATCCTACCTGAACCCCCACTCTCATCCTTCCTCTCACACGCTTGCTTTATTTCTTACCCTCTCACTCTCAACCTTTCTAGCTCATATTTCCTCTTGCTCACCATTGATGGCACCATCTATCAATAGCTTCCTCCATTGCTCTATTTCTCCTTCGTATTCTCTTGTACACAGGCACCCCTTAACATGTCCTCCTTTGTAACTTTCCATTCTCCTCCTCACACCCTGTTGCCTATAAATGCAAAATGGAAAGCATAGAAGAAAATACCAAAACTATTGGCTTTGTCAATGCTTGTTTGCATGGGTAATTTCCATGCCAATCTGTCTCTGCCCATCTACTGGAGGGCAGATGGGGAGCAGCTGTAAGTGAATCTAGATCACCTGGCCTAAGCCCCGCCCACCTGGTGCCTTCCTGCTTGCAGCTCTTTTCCCTACTTAAGGAGCCCTCCAACCTCTTTTCCTTTGCAGATGGGGAGCAGATGCAAGTGGACCTAGGTCACCTGGTCTAAGCCCTGCCCACCTGGCGCCTTCCAGGTTGCTGCTCTTTTTACTCACTTAGAAAGCCCCCCCACCTGGTGCCTTCCAGGTTGCCGCTCTTTTTCCTTACTTAAGGAGCCCTCCAGTCTCTTTTCCTTTGCAGATGGGGAGCAGGTGCAAGTGGATCTAGGTCACCTGGCTTAAGCCCTGCCCACCTGGCGCCTTCCAAGTTGCCTATCTTTTTCCCCACTTAGCAAGCCCCACCCACCTGTTGCCTTCCTGGTTGCCACTCTTTTTGCCTACTTAAGGAGCCCTTCAGCCTCTTTTCCTTTGCAGATGGGGAGCAGGTACAAGTGGATATAGGTCACCTGGCCCAAGCACCACCCACCTTCTTAGCCCTGCCTCTTCGTTCCTGCTCTTAACTCTTAGATCAAGGGTGTCTCTTGCCCCGGCGTCCGAAGCGAAGGGCTGACTAAGAAAATGGCAATTTCTGTTTGGACCTGTTCGGACCAGGTGGCCCCAGGGCCAGACCCCCTGCTCAGACAGCAGGTAAGCATGCACAAACATGTGTTTACTCCCTCTGTCCCCACAGGCCATCCCCACCCCCTCTGGTCCCCCTGTGATGTTCCCTTGTGCCCCCCACCCTTCTCACACACAGGTGTTGCCTGTTTTCCATGGATCTTCTACCCTAATCACCCGCCCCCCTTCAGCCCACTTCTGCGGGAGTCCGGACTGATACATTCTGATTTCGCCATCACTGTCTTGTGGCCAATGCTGGATTTAACTTTTATGGACTTCATTCATTCACAGTGCGTCACCCTTTCTGAACTCTCATGCTGGACTTCCTTTGTATCTTGTACTCATGGTGGCCCTGAATCATGCTGTTCCCATCTTCATCTTGTATCCTGGCTTGCAACATTATGTGTTACTACTGACTTCTGCAATTGTATTCACTCTCCACTCTTGCTTCTCCACTCTTTTTGACTGCTTACTCTCTGTTCTCTCCTCATTTCCCTTCTCCCTTTTCCTATCTCCTCCCCTTACTTTCTTCTATGCACTTACACTATCAGAATTGTCCCTGGACATAATATGATAGCAACCTCGTCTGTTTCCTCCACCCTCCCCTCACTGTTTTTTTCCTCCCCAAACCCCCTTCAGCACTATCTGAAATGTCGTCAGGCCTGGTATGATAATCACTTGTTTTGTTCCTCCCCTCCCTTTCTCCTCCCCCTGCCTCACCTCTTGTTTTTTTTCCGGCTCTACCAGAAATGTCGTCGGGCCTAGTATGGTAGTCGTCTGTCTGTTTCCATTTCCTTCCCACTCTCCCCCTCCCTTCCTTATCCATGTCTTAGCTCTTGCACTATCTGAAATGTCATCAGGCCGAGTACGATAGTTCATTTCAGATCCTTACTGTTCATGGCCTGTAAGAATGTCATTGTATTTTCTCTTGTTCCCTCCCTTGCCTTGAAGCGCTTTGGAACACATTGTGTACAGGCGCTATATAAATAAACTATCATATCATATCATACTCTTTATTATTGTGTGTACATTTCCCTGGAGTTTGTTGCATAGATCCAGGAGAAATCACTCCTGACCTCAATGTATACAACTTTGATTTCTGGACAAGGTTTGGAAAATGTTATCAATTTCAAACAAGCACTGACAATGCCAATAGTTTGGGCTTTTCTGTAGGCGTGGGAAAGGCACTTGCTAGGCACAGGCATAGCGGTATTAACTACCCATTGTACGTGGCAGGTGAAAAATTGTGTGACTGCCTTGGCATCTACTTGCAGTGCCTGGCAAAATCTTAACACTTATCCAGAAGCCAAACACCTTGGCTTTGCCAATGCATGTATTAAGCATGACTTCAGTGGCATTGCCAATGCTTGTTTTTAGCAGGACTTCAGAGAAGGACACAGAGTCCTTATACATCGAGTGGCTGAAAGCGGGCCGGATAAGGCATTTGTATTACACTGGTAGCCCGTCTAAACTGCTTTTAAGGGCCTGCTTTACAAACATGTTTTCAATGGAACTTTCCCATGTTAAAACATTTTTGTAAATCAGGCCCCAAGTCATGAACTTTCCGAAGACTGTTCTGAACAAATACTGACAGGCACTTTGACTGCAAAGCCTGATGGTAAGGCTTGATTAAAGTGAGCTCAAAGAGTTCCCATGAAGAGGTGTTTTGGGTGGGCAGCGGCAACACTTACAGACTCTGTATCCCTCCTCATATGTCAATCCTCCCTAGCTATACTTCAATGCAATCAAACAGCTTATAGGTGTCGCAAGCGACACCTACGAGCCCAAATCAACAAAGGACGAGGGGGTAAAGAAAAAATACAATGGTGGGGTGGGAGGAGGGGTTGTCTCATTATTAAAAAAAACAAGATGCAAATGCAAAAATATGAAAAGGCAGTTGGTGTAAGGACCTGGAACCTATAGGTGAGCACTGGAAGGAACAGGCGTGGGTTTGGCTTCCTGTGGGAAAGATCGCAGCTTGCATGACAGATCGTTCCCTCCGCAGGCAGAGTGCTGCTGTGTGGCAGCCAATCCAGACCACGCCAGGGACTTTCCAGAAGATGTGTGGGGGCCCATTTCAACATGATGGTTGGGTGCCCCCTGCTTAAAACGAAAACAGTCTGCAGTACCCGCAGGGGTGCATGCATTACAATTGCGGAAATGAGAAGGTGAATAGCAGCCGATTAGCTTGAGCTGGCCAGCCAGCAGGGAGCTTAAAGACTAAATGCCCAATGACAAGCTCTAAACCCTTCTTTGTGAGCAAGGGGTTCATGAGCAGGAAGCAGGGTTAGAAGGCAATGAGGTGATAACACTTCTGTATCTCTCATGGGAGCTGATAGCACTTCTGTTTTTACTCTGGAAATCGAAAGCTCAGCTTCTAATGCTGTTCACATTTTACACAACAGAACCAAAATACAGTAATTCATATAAGTCTGTATTACACAGGAGCTGGGGGCCCCCCTGTGGCTTGAGGTCCTTTTATTTGAAAAAGTTGAAAGACCCTGAAACCATCCCTGGCAGGGGGGGTGGCGTCGAGAAGGGCTCACATAAAGGGGACTTGCTAATTGACAAGCTGTGTTTGCCGATCTCATTGGCTTTTGGAGGCCGCGTGTCCTGCTGTTAACTCGGAATCTCTGGCATGGACGTCATTTAGGGGTCGCCTGGGGTTGCAACTGTGACCACTGAGGTTTCCCTTGCTACCCCTGTGGTCTCCCTTGCTACCCCTAAAAGACATTTTCTTTACCGTTTTTTTTATTTTTTATTGAGGCCCATGGGCGGTGGCCAGCTGCAGCATGTGGCTGTTTGTTTCTGGAGTGGCTGGTTTCCTGATTGCTATAGCTGGCAAGATAGCTCAGTAGGCTGAGCGCCGCCTGCTGCAATGTGTGTGATGGGCAGGTTGCAGGTTCGACTTCCAGCAAGGTCTACTCAGCCTTTAATCCTGCAGAGGTTGATAAATGAGTACCAACATAGGTTGGTTGATATTGTATGTATATTTCTTCTATATGAAGCGCTAAAGCGTAAGCGCTATATAATAACACATCATTTGGCCATGGGCGTCTGCTTGCATTCACAGTAATTTGGTAATATGGGCCTATACACACTGATATTAATGATAGATACGGCGATCCATTCTTGTATGAAATGTATATCAGTTTACAGTGATATCTTAACCATATTTTTCATAGTGTACTTAGAAACAATTCTGTGTGGTGCCACTTCCTGTTTTTTGTCGAGGAGTCAAAGGTCGTGTTCCATTACTTCCCATGATGTCACTTTTGGGTGGCATCAAATGCCATCACTTCCTGTGATGTAATCAGAGGTCAATGGTCGTGTGATGTCACTTCCCTGGCCTTTTGGTGAAATGATGTCCCTGACCTCTGTGTGAGGTGGGGGTGGGGTGGGCAGCCCAAACATTACGGAAATGGAGGCGCATGGCAACACAAAACCAGTGAGGACCCGAGATGATAAAAACATTTTTAGAGGAACACCCACACCAGTGCTGAAACCTGTAGACAGAACGGCAGGCAGGTGGAACCGCACTTCCAGAACAGAATCGGACCACATCGACTCGGTTAGAAGACTTTTTTGCACAGAGCGTGGTGCAGTGCCGTGCGGTGCATCCGCCCCAATACCCCACACAACCTGCACTTGATTGAGGGAGCTTTAGAACTCCCAGCAGGGCTGCAGGGCCAGGCCGTCCTCAGCGTGCTTTATAAATGTGATAATACCTGCGATTAGTATAGGGCGCGGCCAGGCACAACGCACTGTATAGAGTTAAACACCTGCTGCTCTTATGCATAAGTGAAGAACGCAGAGCTGGCTATTATGCATGTATAGCAAGACTGTGTGCGGCCTGCAGTTCACGAGTTGGAATGCCTGCGGGGTCAGCCCAGCCTTTCGCCCTTCCACGGACCATCAACAAAGCCCTGATGTATGTAACAGTCTAGATCACCAAACCCTCCCCCTCCTCTCAAGACGGTGTCTCCCTTCACCCATCACCTCTTTACTGGTTCAAACTTGCCGATAAACTCAATTAATCCAAGACCTGGAGAATTCCTCCCTCCCCTCCTCTTATCTGTAGGCGCACACTGCTGGAGTTCTACGCCATTCCACAGAAGCTTGCTACAATGCAGGAGTACTTCCTGTATTATACACATGTGTGTAACTCCAGCTCCATGATGCCCTTCACCATCCACCCTAGTCATTTCCTCTTGTCCATGCACACTGTCCTCAAAAGTCCACCACGGTGTAAAACACCATCTTCTCTCCTGCTGCTCCAACTGCAAACGATAACCAGAATTATTAGTATTTATCTTCACAGAATAAAGCATTGTGGAGGTTTTATCGCATTAATAAATGGTGGGCCTACACCATTGTGGCATTATATGTTGAGAGACCACCCTTAAGCGGGGGTGTTGCTTTCCCGCCCCAATGACAGAGCCCCATGACAACTCGAGGACGCTATTTTAGCACTGGCCCTATAGATGACTCATATAGAGCCACATAGATCCCCCCGCCCCCTGTGCCAACAATGAGCCAAGAATCAGGCCATGGAATACAAAGAAGTATTTAAGTATTTAAGTTATACGCTCAACGAATACAATTATTAGTTAATTGCACACGCCACCTTCACTGTGGCAGAAAACAAAGCTTCAAATACAAAACATACTTTTTTGGATGTTACATTTAAACACACTTCTTCTGCGTTTACTTTCAGCTCACAAACATTGAACGCAGGCTAAACAAACAGTTCAACCCACTTGTCTGACAAACCCCTTTTGTTACATTAAAGAATACTTGGTAACATGAGTAGAGTATACACATCAGCACTTCCTGATAAGGGTATACTTTTAAATCACATACACATTTCGATTTTCAAAGCAATTTTACAGCAAGATTTCTAAGGTTAATTTCCCTGCCTGCTTGAAAGTGCTTGCAGCTTGGGAAACATAGATTTGAACACATGCATGAGGCAAATAGTTCCGCGTTTCCTTTTCACCCCAAAGCAGTGCACACTCATTTTGCTATCTGGGTCACTCACTCACTCTCAGGAGAGAGTGTATATTACTCACTGGAAATTACACTAGAGTCACTTTGCAAAACACACACCCCTGCCCCCCCGCAGCAACACCTGTGCAGCAGAGATATGCAACACCCCTCAGTTTAAAGGCCAGATCTACGGAGCTAGGACAGTTTAGGGATTTCGTAAGTGTACCCTTTTTGTTCCATACAATGTTTAAGGAGTGCTGAAAATTGAGAATTTCATTTTAAGATAAGTATCTGTTGGTTTGAAATGCAAGGTTTGTGGATGGAACAAACACTGTTTTGTTTTAAAGGCAACATTTGGGAAGGATGTTAGATATCAATTTCATTTTGGTGGCAAGAATACCACAATTACTTTAGGTGGCTATAACATTATTGCCGCTAAGAGAGAGGGTGAGTGTTTTGAATTCTTCCAAGCTCCCCCCTGTGTAAATCTATTTTGGAGTTAAATTAATATACAGTGAAATATGCTAAGTGTCTACAAAACTTTCCCCCATCGACTAATGGAAGGGCAAATGTTACTAAAATATATCCCATGCTGACATTTTGTTGGACAATTTACTTACTTTTGGAAATCTCTGGGCTTGGCCCTCATGGAGACTGAGCAGGACTTTGCTTTTGGGAAAAAACAGGATTCTGGTTAGCACTTCATTCAATGGGCTCCCACAGCAATACTCCCTATACGGCTCCAGGTAAAGATCACAGCCTCCGTTTTCTGATCTCCCCAGCAATGATGTTTCAGCAGATGTCCCCTCTTCCATAGTGCAAGACCTTTTTACTCTCTAAGCCCCTGCCATGGAAAATGGGCATTAGACAGAGCTTAATTATGATCTCGCAACCAGGACTGGACATTTACATTTCTCTTCACCCCCCAAAGTCCAACCCCTCTCGAAGGATTAGTTCAGGAGTCCATAACAGAAATTGTGCACCTCCCATTTGATATTTACATTTGTTTTCCATGTCCAATTTGTACCTCAAATGTCCCTAAGTGGCAAAATGTTGCACTCTACCAATACATGCCATGATATATGGATATTAATATTCCCCTCCTCATGTCGGATTGGTGAAGCTTACCTTCATTGCAGGCACTCGTTGTATGGGGGCGCTATGATTTTCTTCCCTTTTCACAAAAAGTACGATAGTTATGAATATGTAATTTCATCTCCAGAGATAAAATTTTATGACTCATCAACTGGGCAATTCATAGATTTAAGACATTTTCAGGGCAGGAAGAAACACATTAGCTTTCTAATGCGATTCCATAAGTCTCATGTGGATAAAATGTATTTCAACAAAATCGCTTTGGAATTATCTTTAAAATGACATATGAGTGGACCTGGTGTGACCTATCGTTGCTGAGAAAGTCACTAGTTATGATAGTCCATTTAAACTAATGGGAAGTCTTCAGCATGTATGCAAATCTTAACTTCCATTTCCCCATGTAAGTTTAATTTCTCTGCAAGCATATGACCAGAGCCTCTTGGGCTGAACGTTGGTTTAAGGCCGGAGTAAAAGCCATTAGCAATTTGTTCTTTGAAATTTGATGGGCTGAGGAGATCCTTATCATTCAGCAGTTAGTGCACCTCTGTCCTGTGATGCCACGAGGCCTTCTTTATATCTGGCATTTTGTCCTGTAATTGGAAGTCAACCACAATTTTGATCTCAAACTTTACATATCTAAGCATTTCCCCATCCAGTGCTGGGTCTGTGCTGATCTGGGCCGGTCGTAAATACCTTGGCCGTACATCAGCTTCACAGAGATTTACCTTCCAGATAAGGAGCCAGACAGGCCTTGAAAATCTTCCCAACCACAAGAAACAGGGTCTGTCTCGGGCCTTAATGAGATTTACATGTGACCTATGGAAACAAAATAGCCCTTTTCAATTGTTGCCGGCATTTTGCATGTCAAGCATATTATACATTTTAATACATTGCATCTTGCCATCACACACCAAGTCTTTTCCCTGATAATGTTGTGTTAGCACGGAAATTTTTTCATGTCTTGAATCAAAATTGCAATATGCACATGCAGTACTTTTTTAGTTTCAGTATTTGAAAACTATGCGCTTCATGTAGAAGGGACCTTTCAGTTTGAGCTTTCACTTTGTAATGAAAGATAGGCCTTTTGCTGTCCAGTCCTTGTCCATCCACATAGCATTTCCATTGTATCGCAACTCTTTCTTGTGTTACTTGCAGCGACACACAGGCTGCAGTACTAAACTCATTCATGGGCTGTACTCTGTTCTCAGATATTTTGGCTTAGGTTTTGCACAGTATTTCTTCAACTCTCAAACCCCTCCTTGCTCATCACATTCGGAGTGGTGAAGCAGAGTAGAGTAAAAGGACGGTATGTGCAGCATTGAGGAGTTGGTGCAACAGAGAGCGAGAACAACGTAAATTGGACACTTCACAACATGGAGTGTCTTACGTTTACACAAACAAGTGAGAACATGACTTGTGCTCTGCAGGATAAAATGGATGAGTAGTGTCTAAAATTTCTACTCAGATCAACACTACTAAGAAACCATCAGTCATCCAAATCATAGAGATACAAGAGGTACAGCACAAAAGATATACCTCCTGCACCTTCAGCTGATCCAGTAATAACACAAAGAGTGCAAAAACTCCAAAATAAAAGAAGGTTCAATCATGGTTCTTCACAAATATACAATTTTAATTTAAAAATTAAAATACAAAATCAACCCAATACAGAAACACAGAAAATAGAATCTGCTGTAGAATAGCACTCATGCTGTTCATGCACTTCATTGACACAATGTCAATGCTCAAGGAAATATCTAGAAGAAAAAGGCATAGGAGGGCAGCTTAAAAATCACTATGGTTGAAAAAGTGGACCGGGGACACAGGTCCCCTACACAATAGCCTATTACTTTGTATGTGGCTTAACAGCATTGAACCAGGCTTTTCAGCATTGTACCAGGAATCTGTATGCTCTCAGTGTCCATTCGAGGTCAATTCGGGAATGGCAGTGGCAGATCCCAAACATTTTTTCAGGTTGAATACACTGAGAATGTAGGTGGTGTTGTGTCCTCAGCGCCGGGAGACTCAATGACCTTGGGGATGGAGAAGCAGAGACTTGCCCTTTGGCACTCACTGGATTAGCTAAACATGGCTTCAGAGCACTTCAGCGGTGCCAGCCAGGAGCTCAAAGAAGCTGGTGAACAGGTTGTGGTGTTCTTCTGGGCATGTTAGAAGACTTGGCAGGTCTTAGATGTAGCGACAGTAGAGCTGCGATATTGAGAAAACTCAGAGTTCCACAGGCATTCGAAGGATGAGATTAAGGATGATTCAGACGGCTCCCTTGCAGCAACTTGAATGGCACAAAGGTGCTGGGGATCAGCATATCCAGCAATGCAGGGAGAGAAAATGGCTGCCTCCTTGCTTCTGTGGTTGGTGTGGGGCCCAATCCAGTGACTCCAGGTCAAGGAGACCTTCTGTTGTACGTCCAATCCTAGGAACTTGACTGGATAATACAAACATTGCTTTTCCTCCAGTGATAGGGTCCTGGTTCCAATGCGGTCGGCCACAGTGAGTTAGCCCAAGAGAAGTCACACCCATTGTTTCCAGGAAATGGTCAGGGGACAGATCTTTTCACTGCTTTCGCTGACTTCTGTCTTCACCTCTCTAGTACAGGACTTTGGAATGGACTGCATTCCGAACTGAGGTCCTAAAGTGTATTCATTATGTTCTTAGAGTCTAGAAATGAATCATCAAATGAGGGCTACCCCTCTCCTTTTATTGGCGAATTGCCACAGGGAAGTGGTTCAAAGCAAACCTACTGTAAAGGGTTCAAATCCCTGATGTTGTAACAAGTGCCAATTGCCTATGACATCACACCCAGAGTGTGTTTCTTGGAAGTAAGGGAGGGGGCAGAGAAAAATAAGAAAGTCCTAAAAGAAAATAAGATAGTGGAACCCCTCTCCATTCCTTCCTTCACTTTCTGGCTACCCTAACTCCACCCTTTGCATGCCTGCTGTCTTTAATGCCATTCTAGTTTTCACTATCCTGGTGTGAGGCTTGCTTTGTTATGCCAGTTTTGACTCTCAAGCACCATTCCCATGAGACCTCCAAGGGAAAGTGTTGATGCCCTGATGGAAGGAGGCAGGAACCTTCTCATGGTTCCACAAGGCAGCTTGTTTGGAGACATTCAGCCTATATGCAATACTCTTCTTTGGCATGCTCACAGGGTTGATACTGGTGTACATATAAAATTGATGTGACTTTTTAATTGCATACACTTATCAGTCACCATGCCACAACCAGGCATGGCTTATATTTAGAAACGTCTCTACCACCAGGCTCATTAAGGTGGATAATTATGAAAATGTACATCAGAGGTTGAGAAGTTAACTTTCTATCTCTGCATCTGATGAATGTGTGCTCTTGCAGCTGTCAGAGATCCACAGGTAATCTTTGAACCTTCTCCAGAGCAGAACTGGTGCTGTCATGTCATTAGGATGGTTACAGCAAGGCACCTGGGTGCACTATCATTTTGGCAAGAGGCATTTTTAAGGAGGGGATCTGATTTTCAGACCTCTCTTTTCACTAACAGAATTGCCTGCTGTTAGGGAGAATTCTCCAGAATGGCTAATTTCCCGTACCTTTTGAGTCCCTCAGCAGCTTTGCTGGATTTCTAGGGTTTAATTGTTTACCTGGTAAGAGTACCACTCTTTTTTTCCCACTCTTACATGTGTGTTGTACATTTTATGCTCATGGACTATGGAGTCTCACCGACCCTTAGGCATCATCTGTTTACTGTGTGTCAAACAGCACCTTTGGTGCAGTGACACAGGGTTGTCTTTTCAGGCTTCCCACTTTAAACTCCATTTTCTGGGACTGACTACTGTCTCCCAGAACATGTAAAGTTACCATTGACTTTACTAGTCTTTTTGAATTTACAGACCCAGTACACCCTATCTTCCAATAGAGTACTGGAGGGGTTAATAGTTATCCCCTTTTCTCTGATTCTCATGGGACTTTATTATGTTCCCCTTTCTCTAAGATTTGGCTGGTGACAGTGGTATCTACCATTTGTATTCTACCGCAGACTATGAAAATAGCCTTTGGTACCATTGGAGGCTATGGTGGTAGCCTCGAACTCAAACCCGGTAATCCACTTTTATTTTTCTTTCTAGTGTTTTATTCTGCGTGCCAAACCAGGTTTGGTTCCTTTGTTTGCCGTCCTTTGGCGGGCTTCTGCACAGAAGCCCCCTTTAGGTGGCTGAGTGTCTGGGTGGACAGGATGTGTGGGAGGGGTTTGAGGCTCCCTGCACAGGGTCTCCTTGGAGACCCAAGTCACAATCTTGTTTAATTGGCCAGGTGGCTGCCCCGCCAGGACAGCCACCCTGCTGTGTGATTGACAGCCAGGCTGTATGAATGGGGGATTTGGTGCATAAAAAGTCAGTCTCTGGGACTGGAAGGCAGAGCCGCCATTGGAACGAGAGAACCAAACAGAAGCTAAAGGAAGACAACTGCTGCAACTACTGGACACCCAGTGAAGCACTGCTGCAGGTCCGAATCACCTGAAACTTCAACAACAGAGGAGATCTGCAAGGAATCTTCTTCCCATGAGCTTGGTGGGAACAACCAGCTCGCCAAACACCAGACACCGGTCCTCATCGTGGTTGAATTTACTGTGCATTGCTGCAGTAGATCGGATAGCCAGTGGGAAGAGAACCAGTTTGAGTTTTAGGAAGCACACCTTTTTATTTGTCGTTTTGCCCCGCTGCTGGCTTCTTCCCTGGGCAGTGCAGGACCCTCCAGCCGTTCCATTCTTGTCACCATGATTGAAGCTTCAGGAACCGCGAGCCTGCAGGAACTGCCAGAAACAACTGCCTCAGTTACAGCATTCTTCTTCTTTAAAGGTACTGTGAAAATTCGGTCGTTCTTTCCGTCCGACCGCAGTGAAAGCGCAGGATATCTTTCGTCTCTCCGAAGGCTTGTCCTTCTCTTCTCCTTTAAGTAACTTTTCCTCCGACCAACTTCGTTTTGAACTCTTGGCTAAGACTTAACCGCAAACTACTTTGAACTGTGTGATCCTCTGCAAAGACTCTGAACCATTAACATTGGCCCAAACCTATTGATTTGAATCCTAGTTGTAGTAGCCTTTTATAGATCGCCCAGCCTATAACTTGTTGGTGCTATTGATTTTGGATAACCTTGTCTTTTCTCCCTTTTAAATTGCTGGAGTGCCATTTTGCTCACACTTCATTTTTAGCTTAACTTGTCCAGAATTGATTGGGGGTCATTGTAGTGTATTAAGACTGTGATTTTCTGCTGCTTTATAATAGTGAACTGATTCATAAATGATGGTGTAAATACATGTATATTCTTTTACTCCGAAACCTTGAGTCAGTGTTTGTTTGAACCATAGTAATTGTTGTCCTTTGTGTAACCTCTTGTACTGCTCACTTTACTCTTGAGATAACCTTGGCTGCTCAGCCACCGCTACCAAATACTGTGTAGTACGGGCTTGTACCAAAGATGAATTTGTACTGTCACTTGTAGTTTTAATTGTGTGTGGTGTTCCCAAAGGGTACTGCACATGATTCTGCCTAACACTTGCACCATTATATATTTTTTTTTTTAAAGCGAAGGCTTTCATGACCACACCAGTTGACATTCGGTCACACATTGTACATGTTGAATAAATAAGTGTTTCATTTAAACTATTGGATTAGTATTGTGGTCTTACAATGTGTTGCTCCCTGATGTCTGATTTTATGTTCACTGAGCCTGCTTGTTGAACGTATTGTCCGATAGTAGAACCTTTACTAGTATGAATGATTTTATGCGAGTTGAGAATGTGCTGCTGTGCTCCAGTTATTGGGAAGAATGCCAGAGCCCTACAATGGGGGTCTACTAGGATATCTGAGGAAGAGGAGGATAATTAATGGAGACATAATTGTTCTATATTTTTATAGTTCTATATAACAAGAAAATGAAAAGGTGACACCATCCTCTACGTTACCACTTTCCAAAGATTTAGGAAAGCACAACTGAGGCAGTAAGAGGGCCTTCAGTGCAGAATATAGTGCTAATAGATGATAATTGTGAGGAGGTTATCTCAAACTCTCTATCTGGAGTAGGACTTGGAAAGGCCCACCTAGGGATAGCAAGGTTTCCTACAACTTCAGTTGAACAAAGCCACTCACTTAAGTAGTCCTGACCAAGCAGCAAAGATGAACTAAGGAGAAAGGGGGCACTGCTGTGCAGTACAGTTAACACTTAGCAGACCAGGTAAGTAAAAGACCCACTCAAGTAATGCTGATACAGAACCAAAGTTCAGTTGTTACAGGGCAATTGCAACAATGCAAAAGTCCTGTTCCAGGGTGAAGAGGAGCAACTACCACCCTTGGGATTCTTCAGGAGGACACCCAGAAGTACTGACCTGGACTCTGCCACCCTGCTCCAGCCCCAGATAGCGCTAAGGTAAGCATGACTTTAACCCCAATGCAAACCCTATGATAAGATGGGGCAGGTCAAGGGACATAAGAAATCCCATGCCCAGAATCCCCTAGAAAGTTAGGGAAGGTCCCAGGCGACAGTAAATCGCTGGGGGAAGCAAGGATCCCCTGTGTTGTCACTCTGCAGGGTCGTCTGGTCGTAAGTTTGAAGTTGAAGAAAGGACCCTCACTGAGGTCTTCACGGATGCACTTCAGGCATCGACCTGGGACAGGTACTCAGCGACTCGGCAGTTGAACTTCAGTTGTGCTGCAGAGACAGGGCCTTTAAGTGCTGCCTCTGTGAAATGCGAGAGCAAGAAAAGGGGCCGCAATGCAAGTGGGGCAGCAGCAGTGCATATGCTTAGTGCTGTTGCACTTAACAAAGTGCTAATACAGCTTTATGCCGCACTAAACCTATGGGGCATATCCCTGGTCACTCTAATTGAGAAAGAATCTCTTTAAAACGTTTCAATCAAATCAGAAAATATAGCCTCTTTTCAATCAAACTTTCAGAAAACATAAAAAAAACATACTCCGTAAATGTCTTTTAGTGATCATGGAAGAGCCTGTCAAGGAATTTGCATCCCCTGACACTATTTCCAAACAGGCACAGAGAAACGTGTGTTTTTGGCACATTTTAAAGTGAATCTTTTGTGTGGTTTCAGGACTTTGGTTAAAATGCGCAGAAGCATCCCTTGAGTTGCGTAATGTGCAAAGGGGTGAAAAGGGTGAAAAGTGTCCCTGAATGGGTGCACAATCAAATTCCCTTTCTGGATTTCAATGTGCACCTTTTGTGGTGCAAGTGAAAATATATGCGGTGCATCTCATAACTTGTGCCAGTATTTTCTGACCTGAAATGAAAGGCAAAAGTGCAAGAAATAGATGCGCAGGATTGTGTGAACTCAGAGATGTGTTGGTGGAAAAAGGCTGCACAGAAGCAAACAATGCTCAAAGTGGGCAGAAAGCGTGTAAAGCAGCCACATTACGTATGCAAAAGAGGAGTGACCTGCACAAGTATGCAAAAAGGCACACCCATCAAACAACAAAAGTTACAAAATATAGTTGCTCAAAAAAATGCCAGTCCCTATATCATCCAAAAATACATAGTTGCTGGCCGCTCTCCCAGGACTTTAGAGGGGCTACTCAAGGAGGACACAAAGGCGAGCGCAGATCTGGGCCAGCACCGCCGTGCAACCCCACCCTCACTCCCACAGAAGAGCCACAGATTTCTTCATGATTTAAGCAGTTCAAGGTTAACCACTTCCCCAGACCTTTACTGACTTGGCTTAACGTCTTGATAATAGTACTCAGGGTAACCTGGTTCAACCCAGGAAACCTGGCTAGACTTCAGTGTGCAAAGTGAAACCTGGCTAGACCTCAGTGTGCAAAGTGAAACCTGGCTAGACTTCAGTGTGCAAGGTGAAGCTCCGGGTTCCACCCAGGAAACCTGGCTAAACTTCAGTGTGCAAGGTGAAGCTCCGGCTTCCTCCCAGGAAAACTGGCTAGACTTCACTTTGCAAAGTCAAGGTCCGGGTTCCTCCCAGGAAACCTGGCTAGACTTCAGTGTGCTAGGTGAAGCTCCGGGTTCCTCCCAGGAAACCTGACTAGACTTCAGTCTGCAAGGTGAAGCTCGGGGTTCCACCCAGGAAACCTGGCCAGACTTCAGGGTGCAAGGTGATGCTCCAGATTCCTCCCAGGAAATCTGGCTAGACTTTAATATACAAAGTGAAGGGGGGCGTGGCCAACTGGCGACCGATGAAGACGTGAGCCCGTAGAGCTCCCGAAGCCGCCAGCTACATCCTGCAATATCCTGCGAATTTGGGCTAATCCAGCCCCAAAAAAGGTTCCTACAGGGTGGCGGAACCCTAGTAGGAACGATATCTGCAACTGGAGCTGATTCCGAAGCGCCAATCCCGAGATATCGGCATTTAGAAGGAGAAGCAATCGGCGCCAAACGGAAATCAAAATGGCCGACAGAGACACAATCTAGACCCACAGGCGCTGCCTCTCGTGGAATCGAAAGAAACTCGTCTGAAATTGGGAGGGGCCCATCCAGCAGATTCGACGCCAACCATCGCTGGGGGACTCAGCCGCCCAAGCTATCAGTGCTGACCCCCCCACTCCCCGCGGTCCTTGCTGGGACGCCCATCTATCGGAATGACCCCGGCTTCGCCGAGGCCTGCAACAACAACGGACTTTGCGGGACCAGCACGACAGACCAAGCAGAGCGGGCGCTCCGATCCTTCGACAGCAGCAACGGCCGCTGCGGTGCCGAACGAAGCCTGGTGAGCGGTATACGGCGGAGCCGGTAAGGAGGAAGGGGAGGAGGGGAGACGCGATCCTGAGACACCGAAACTTAGCAAACGGCACCCCGGCTTACCGTCCGCCAGCCCGCCTACGCTTCCCCGACCTCTGCCAAGAATAACGGGGGGAAACACAAGAGCAGCACCCCCCCACACACCGGACATGGGCAAAGATAGGCTTAGAAGAACTGGAACCAGAACACAATGGAACAATACACAACCGCCTGCCCCGACATCTTCCACGGCCCAGAATAGAACCGATGAATCACCAGACCCTGAGGCCGACATATCCCTTAGGGACGTGATGAATGCTATCTCCAATTCTCGATCTGCCATGGAAGTCAAAATGGATAGCATCTGTACGGAGGTCTCTCTGCTGCGCCATGACCTGCAGAAATTATCATCTCGTACAGGGGAGGCGGAGGCGCGCATATCAGTGGCAGAAGACAATGTGAGAGGCATGGGCCAGCAAATGAATGCAGCACTAGGTCGCATTAAACTACTGGAGGAGAGGGTGGAAGAGGGAGAGGCCGATCGAGAAGAAATAATATCCGCATCCTCGGCCTGCCAGAGAAAGAAGAAGGACCCAGCATGGAGCTGTTCCTCGAACAATGGCTCGCCGATTTATTCGCTCCTAAATCTCTCTCAAACTTCTTCTCAATTGAACGGGCACACCGGATACCAACTGGCAGACCAACTCCCGGAGCACCGCCACGAGCGATAATAGCCAAGATCCTAAATTACAGAGATCGCGACGCGATACTCCACATGGCAAGGACGAATGGAGCCATGACCTATAACGGCTCCAGGATAGCCTTCTTCCCGACTTCACCAAAGAGGTACAAAGAGCAAGGCAATCCTTTGACACTCTCAAAAAGAGATTACAAGGGCTGAATGTGAAATATGGTCTGCTATTCCCAGCCCAGCTAAAAATCTTTCATAAGGGCACTACTGTGCATTTCACTGATCCAAGAGAGGCATGGAGCTGGGCAGAACGCAACCTAGAAGGTGAATGGGGCCCATGGAGAAGACAGGAAAACCGTAGAAATAGACCCGACCAAACAGGCCACCAAATGAGCCGCCACAGCAACCGATGGAAGAAATAGCACAGAATGCCGACGCCTAAACACAACCGACAAACATACGGAGGCACGAGCAGGAAAGAACACTACTCAGAACGGCTGGCGGCTGCGTTAAGACACATCACGCAAGCCACCCCCCGATTGCAATCGGTATAGAACAGACCCTGCAATCACCCGCCGTGGTACCACCAACCCACGGCGGCCTAAGCAAGTTACGGACTCTTCACTACGGCACCTCCACCGCCACAGTGACAAGAGATACCCCAAGTTCAACGGTTGTTATTAAGTTTGGTTGTGTGGGCGACAGATGCTTCAGTTGGGGAAGGAGTATAGGGAGGGGGTAAGTTGGATTTGTTCACGTTCTATGCTGGCAACAAGGAAAGCACGGCTTAGACAAGCACGCTGAAATGGGAAGACAACAGGGCAGTCCAAACACCGATAGAGCAGGACTCCTCTCGTCTAAACTGCTACCAATGGCACAGACATACGAACAAGATAAGAAATGAGTGCGAAAGGGACAGACACCAAAAAACTTAACATCATGACATGGAATGTCAATGGCCTGGGAAGCAGTATCAAGAGAAGCTAGTAACACAATACCTGAATCGAAACAACCCGGACCTAATACTGCTTACTGAGACACATTTGGCCGGCACAAGATGCCAATTTTTCAAAAGAACCAAATACCGTACAGCAATACATGCAGGTTTCTCAATGGGCTCGAGAGGTGTGCTTATATTAATACACAAAAGAATCCCTATAGAGATATCCAACATAACCCAGGGACACCGGAGGGAGATTTGTCCACATAAATGGAACGCTATGGAATCAAACCATTGCCATACTGGCGGTCTATGCTCCCCCGGCGCTCACAAATACCTTACTCGACGACATCACACCGATCATAGCCAACAACACCGCGGATATACTAGTTGTAGGTGGAGACTTCAATGATGTAATGGACATTAATCTAGATCGTACACATATCAGGGGGAGAAATCCGATGATACCGACGAAATTAGCCATCTTTGCCACAGCATTGGGACTGAAGGATGCATGGAGGGATCTGCACCAGATGGAGAAACAATACTCTTTCCATTCAGGCGCGCATGCATCGTTGTCTAGACTAGACTACTTCTTCCTCCCTGGTGTAGACATACATAAAGTAACGGAGGCAACACTCCAGCCAGGGGGATCTCGGACCACTCACCGCTGAAGATCCTACTCGAAACAGAACGACCCAGGCCTCCACTGACTTGGCGCCTGAACTCGTATTATTTAGGGTTCAAAGAGTTAGTAGAAAAGATGCAGGAAGCCACTGTCTCATATTTCGAAACAAACCAGGACTCGATAGAGGACCTAGGAACCATTATGGGAGGCGTACAAAGCAACCCTGAGAGGGGGTAGTACTGAGCTGGACTGCTGCACACAAAAAAGCGCACAGGAAGGAGGTTGAAGACGCTGAAACAGAGGTCAGAAACGCTGAAGTGCGTATATATAAACACAGGCGCATCAGATGACAACAGAGCCCTACAAGCGACACAAAAGAAGCTGCATGATGTCACACTTACCTGTGCGAAACAGGCACACAGGACAATGCGTACCAGGCTATACGAGACTGGAGACAAGGCCGGCAAAATGCTGGCGTGGCTGGAAAAAAGAGAGGAGGGTCAACACCAGATAAGATGTATCACTACCAGGAATGCAGAACAGACCTATACCGACTCAAGCATTGCTGAAACCTTTGCAGAGTACTATGAGGCATTGTACGCTCCCCCGACGACTGCACTGGATCCCAGCATCCTGGACACACTCACCATTTCCACACCTAAGCGATACGCAAAGAGCGAGTTTGGAAACAGAGATTACAGAGGAAGAACTGTCGACAGCCCTATCCCAACTCCAAAATGGGAAAACCCCAGGGCCTAACGGCTTCCCAGTGGAAGCTTGGAAAAAGATCGGCAATGAGCACATAGTACCACAGATGCATAAAATGTTCCTATATGCCAAAGGTAAAGGAATTCTGCCCCCGGATCTGAGAAAGGCCACTTATAGTGGTGATACATAAGGAAGGCAAACCAGCAAACATATGCAGCTCCTACAGGCCGATCTCACTTATAAACATAGAAGCTAAGATACTGGCCAAGACACTGGCTAACAGGCTCCAGACAGTCATACACACCCTTATCCATCCAGACCAATGTGGCTTTATGCCACGGAGATCCACACGAATGAATATCCACAGGCTACATGCCGCCATTGAGAAGTCTCCATCGCTGCGGGATGCACTAGCACTCCTCGCGATTGATTTCGAAAAAGCCTTCGATTCAGTCCACTGGGAGGCCTTGTGGAGCATTATGGGTAAAATGGGGTTGGGTGAGCAATTCATAGGCTGGGTCAAGCTGCTCTAACAACACACCGACAGCTGAGATAAGGGTAAACGGGTGGACATCACGTAGTATTAACCTGGGTAAAGGGACCAGGCAGGGCTGTCCCCTTTCGGCAATGCTATTTGCACTGGCAATCGAGCCCCTGGCAATAATGCTGAGAGAATCACAGTTGTGGAAGGGGTTCCGGTGGGCCCGAGATTGGGAGGATAGGGTTTCCCTCTATGCCGACGATTTACTGATCTACATGAGTGATCCACTAGTATCATACCCCATCGTCACCCAAATACTAAATAGATACGGAGCATTTAGTGGTCTACGGGTAAACTATAACAAATCCATCCTTTTTCCGATCCAAGGAACTGATACGACAGCTCTACACAATTGCCCATATAGAGTAGAAACCGAGCATTTCAGATATCTTGGGGTACAGGTTGCGACGGACCTCACGCAATATGTTCCCCAAAATCTCCATCCAATCAGAGATAGATTTGCGAATGATGTGAAACACTGGATGACCCTACCCCTCACCCTGCTAGGAAGGGCGGCAATGTTTAAAATGCTCACTCTGCCACGATTCGTGTACATCCTCCAAAACGCCCCACTGTATGTACCCAAGATAGAATTCCTAAAAATAGATGAGACTCTCAGAAAGCTCCTCTGGGGTGGAGGGCATCCACGGATCGCGCTCAAAACCCTACAACGTTCCGCATGGGAAGGAGGTATAGGACTGCCCCACCTACAAACATATTATTGGGCAGCCCAGATGCCGGTGATAAATGATATCCTGCATAACAACCCTGAACTACCACATATTAAAGCGGATAGCCAGATGAGTGCCGGGCTCACCCATTAGAGACCCTCTACAATAGTAGGGTACGCATGATCCCCAACACGATTAGAGCACATAGAACGCAAATATGGCTAGATGCACACAAGCACCTGGGATGGGATGGGAAACTCACGCTGGCACAGCCCTATGGCGTAACAAACGTCTGCCGGAGCTAAGTAAAATCCCAAAATGGGCGACCTGGGAATCAGCTGGGATAACAAGGCTAGCAGACATAATACAAGATGGAGCAATAATACCATTCCAGACCCTGCAGGACAAATTCAACCTACCCCCCACAGAACACTTCCATTACAGACAAATACATCACGCACTTATCACATGTGAGATCGACCCACCGAACATTCCAGATTGCACACCAATTGAGAGAAACATCGTGGTAGATCGTATCGATAATAAAATAACCTCCACAATGTACAATGCAATAGCCTCTTTCGCCAACGGAACTTACAGATCTGAAAGCAAAATGGGAAAGAGATGTGGACCAATACAACGGAAGAATGGATCAAAGCACTCATGTATCCGAGGGAAATTGCCATCTCGGCTAGAATCAGATTGATCCAACTCAAAATTCTACACAGGGTATACTATCCGAGAGAAGCTTTACATCAATGGGGGAGAGCAACTGATCCCAACTGTCTAAGGTGCCAACAGGCGAGGGGACCTTTTTTCACATCTTGTGGGAATGCCCACGAATCCAAATTTCTGGCAGAAATGTTGTGACAGGTTATCGGCAGTCATCGGCCGACGAATGCCCATGGACCCCAAATTGCTATTACTAGGGATGGATGACGACCTAGACATCCCCGATATGAGAAACTCATGCTGGCAACAACCACGGACTCATAAAGAGGAATCTGGCCCAATTGTGGGGCTCACCTTATCCCTCAATGTGACCAATGGATAACAGACGTGGATATCTGTGTGCAAATGGAAATGAGAATATACACTACCAGAGGGTGCCCAGGGAAAGCACGCAAGATCTGGCAAAAATGGGAAGACACGTAGGGCTCTGCGAACTCATGAATAGACTTGACAGGGAAAGCACGCAAGATCTGGCAAAATGGGAAGACACGTAGGGATCTGCGAACCCATGAATAGACTTGATAAACGTTTGGAGTCCTGCGAAGACTCATCTGCACAATGTATAATTTGGACGCCTAGTAACCCATTTCATGAAGGACCTAAAACTCTGAAACTTGCAATGTGCATGAAGAGCTATGCTTAGTGATTGCCTGTATGCCCGAGCGATGACTTGTTATTAACTTGTATGTATATGTTTACGTTTATAAAATAAATAAAATATGTTATTAAAAAAAAATATACAAAGTGAAGCTCCGGGTTCCACCCAGGAAACCAGGCTACACTTCAGTGTGCAAAGTGAAGCTCCGGGTTCCACCCAGAAAACCTCGCTAGACTTCAGTGTGCAAGTTGAAGCTCCGGGTTCCACCCAGGAAACCTGGCTAGACTTCAGTGAGCAAAGTGAAGCTCCGGGTTCCACCCAGGAAACCTGGCTAAACTTCAGTGTGCAAGGTGAAGCTCCGGGTTCCTCCCAGGAAAACTGGCTAGACTTCAGTGTGCAAGGTGAAGCTCCGGGTTCCTCCCAGGAAAACTGGCTAGACTTCACTGTGCAAAGTCAAGCTCCGGGTTCCTCCCAGGAAACCTGGCTAGACTTCAGTGTGCAAGGTGAAGCTCCGGGTTCCACCCAGGAAACCTGGCTAGACTTTAGTGAGCAAGGTGAAGCTCCGGGTTCCATCCAGGAAACCTGGCTAGACTTCAGTGAGCAAGGTGAAGCTCCGGGTTCCATCCAGGAAACCTGGCTAGACTTCAGTGTGCAAGGTGAAGCTCCGGGTTCCACCCAGGAAACCTGGCTAGACTTCAGTGAGCAAGGTGAAGCTCCGGGTTCCATCCAGGAAACCTGGCTAGACTTCAGTGAGCAAGGTGAAGCTCCGTGTTCCTCCCAAGAAACCTGGCTAGACTTTAATATACAAAGTGAAGCTGCGGGTTCCACCCAGGAAACCAGGCTACACTTCAGTGTGCAAAGTGAAGCTCCGGGTTCCACCCAGGAAATCTGACTAGACTTCAGTGTGCAAGGTGAAGCTCCGGGCTCCACCCAGGAAACCTGGCTAGAATTCACTGTGCAAAGTCAAGCTCCGGGTTCCACCCAGGAAACCTGGCTAGACTTTAATATACAAAGTGAAGCTCCAGGTTCCACCCAGGAAACCAGGCTACACTTCAGTGTGCAAAGTGAAGCTCCGGGTTCCACCCAGGAAACCTGACTAGACTTCAGTGTGCAAGGTGAAGCTCCGGGCTCCACCCAGGAAACCTGGCTAGAATTCACTGTGCAAAGTCAAGCTCTGGGTTCCACCCAGGAAAGCCGGCTAGACTTCAGTGTGCAAAGTCAAGCTCCGGGTTCCACCCAGGAAACCTGGCTAGACTTCAATGTGCAAGGTGAAGCTCCGGGTTCCTCCCAGGAAACCTGGCTACACTTCAGTGTGCAAGGTGAAGCTCCTGGTTCCACCCAGGAAACCTGGCTAGACTTCACTGTGCAAGGTGAAGCTCCGGGTTCCACCCAGGAAACCTGGCTAGACTTTAATATACAAAGTGAAGCTCCGGGTTCCACCCAGGAAAGCAGGCTAGACTTCAGTGTGCAAAGTGAAGCTTTGGGTTCCACCCAGGAAACCTTGATAGACTTCACTGTGCAAAGTGAAGCTCCGGGTTCCACCCACGAAACCTGGCTAGACTTTAGTATAACAAGTCAAGCTCCGGGTTCCTCTCAGGAAACCTGGCTAGACTTCAGTGTGCAAAGTGAAGCTCCGGGTTCCACCCAGGAAACCTTGATAGACTTCACTGTGCAAAGTGAAGCTCCGGGTTCCACCCACGAAACCTGGCTAGACTTTAGTATAACAAGTCAAGCTCCGGGTTCCTCTCAGGAAACCTGGCTAGACTTCAGTGAGCAAAGTGAAGCTCTGGGTTCCACCCAGGAAACCTGGCTAGACTTTAGTATAACAAGTGAATCTCCGGGTTCCTCTCAGGAAACCTGGCTAGACTTCAGTGTGCAAAGTGAAGCTCCGGGTTCCACCCAGGAAACCTTGATAGACTTCACTGTGCAAAGTGAAGCTCCGGGTTCCACCCACGAAACCTGGCTAGACTTTAGTATAACAAGTCAAGCTCCGGGTTCCTCTCAGGAAACCTGGCTAGACTTCAGTGTGCAAAGTGAAGCTCCGGGTTCCACCCAGGAAACCTTGATAGACTTCACTGTGCAAAGTGAATCTCCGGGTTCCACCCACGAAACCTGGCTAGACTTTAGTATAACAAGTCAAGCTCCGGGTACCTCTCAGGAAACCAGGCTACACTTCAGTGTGCAAAGTGAAGCTCCGGGTTCCACCCAGGAAACCTGACTAGACTTCAGTGTGCAAGGTGACGCTCCGGGCTCCACCCAGGAAACCTGGCTAGAATTCACTGTGCAAAGTCCATCTCCGGGTTCCACCCAGGAAACCTGGCTAGACTTTAATATACAAAGTGAAGCTCCGGGTTCCACCCAGGAAACCAGGCTACACTTCAGTGTGCAAAGTGAAGCTCCGGGTTCCACCCAGGAAACCTGACTAGACTTCAGTGTGCAAGGTGAAGCTCAGGGCTCCACCCAGGAAACCTGGCTAGAATTCACTGTGCAAAGTCAAGCTCTGGGTTCCACCCAGGAAAGCCGGCTAGACTTCAGTGTGCAAAGTCAAGCTCCGGGTTCCACCCAGGAAACCTGGCTAGACTTCAATGTGCAAGGTGAAGCTCCGGGTTCCTCCCAGGAAACCTGGCTACACTTCAGTGTGCAAGGTGAAGCTCCTGGTTCCACCCAGGAAACCTGGCTAGACTTCACTGTGCAAGGTGAAGCTCCGGGTTCCACCCAGGAAACCTGGCTAGACTTTAATATACAAAGTGAAGCTCCGGGTTCCACCCAGGAAAGCAGGCTAGACTTCAGTGTGCAAAGTGAAGCTCCGGGTTCCACCCAGGAAACCTTGATAGACTTCACTGTGCAAAGTGAAGCTCCGGGTTCCACCCACAAAACCTGGCTAGACTTTAGTATAACAAGTCAAGCTCCGGGTTCCTCTCAGGAAACCTGGCTAGACTTCAGTGTGCAAAGTGAAGCTCCGGGTTCCACCCAGGAAACCTTGATAGACTTCACTGTGCAAAGTGAAGCTCCGGGTTCCACCCACGAAACCTGGCTAGACTTTAGTATAACAAGTCAAGCTCCGGGTTCCTCTCAGGAAACCAGGCTACACTTCAGTGTGCAAAGTGAAGCTCCGGGTTCCACCCAGGAAACCTGACTAGACTTCAGTGTGCAAGGTGAAGCTCCGGGCTCCACCCAGGAAACCTGGCTAGAATTCACTGTGCAAAGTCAAGCTCCGGGTTCCACCCAGGAAACCTGGCTAGACTTTAATATACAAAGTGAAGCTCTGGGTTCCAGCCAGGAAACCAGGCTACACTTCAGTGTGCAAAGTGAAGCTCCGGGTTCCACCCAGGAAACCTGACTAGACTTCAGTGTGCAAGGTGAAGCTCCGGGCTCCACCCAGGAACCTGGCTAGAATTCACTGTGCAAAGTCAAGCTCTGGTTCCACCCAGGAAAGCCGGCTAGACTTCAGTGTGCAAAGTCAAGCTCCGGGTTCCACCCAGGAAACCTGGCTAGACTTCAATGTGCAAGGTGAAGCTCCGGGTTCCTCCCAGGAAACCTGGCTACACTTCAGTGTGCAAGGTGAAGCTCGTGGTTCCACCCAGGAACCTGGCTAGACTTCACTGTGCAAGGTGAAGCTCCGGGTTCCACCCAGGAAACCTGGCTAGACTTTAATATACAAAGTGAAGCTCCGGGTTCCACCCAGGAAAGCAGGCTAGACTTCAGTGTGCAAAGTGAAGCTCCGGGTTCCACCCAGGAAACCTTGATAGACTTCACTGTGCAAAGTGAAGCTCCGGGTTCCACCCACGAAACCTGGCTAGACTTTACTATTAACAAGTCAAGCTCCGGATTCCTCTCAGGAAACCTGGCTAGACTTCAGTGTGCAAAGTGAAGCTCCGGGTTCCACCCAGGAAACCTTGATAGACTTCACTGTGCAAAGTGAAGCTCCGGGTTCCACCCACGAAACCTGGCTAGACTTTAGTATAACAAGTCAAGCTCCGGGTTCCTCTCAGGAAACCTGGCTAGACTTCAGTGTGCAAAGTGAAGCTCCGGGTTCCACCCAGGAAACCTTGATAAGACTTCACTGTGCAAAGCGAAGCTCCGGGTTCCACCCACGAAACCTGGCTAGACTTTAGTATAACAAGTCAAGCTCCGGGTTCCTCTCAGGAAACCTGGCTAGACTTCAGTGAGCAAAGTGAAGCTCTGGGTTCCACCCAGGAAACCTGGCTAGACTTTAGTATAACAAGTGAAGCTCCGGGTTCCTCTCAGGAAAGCAGGCTAGACTTCAGTGTGCAAAGTGAAGCTCCAGGTTCCACCCAGGAAACCTTGATAGACTTCACTGTGCAAAGTGAAGCTCCGGGTTCCACTCACGAAACCTGGCTAGACTTTAGTATAACAAGTCAAGCTCCGGGTTCCTCTCAGGAAACCTGGCTAGACTTCAGTGTGCAAAGTGAAGCTCCGGGTTCCACCCAGGAAACCTTGATAGACTTCACTGTGCAAAGTGAAGCTCCGGGTTCCACCCAGGAAACCTTGATAGACTTCACTGTACAAAGTGAAGCTCCGGGTTCCACCCACGAAACCTGGCTAGACTTTAGTATAACAAGTCAAGCTCCGGGTTCCTCTCAGGAAACCTGGCTAGACTTCAGTGTGCAAAGTGAAGCTCCGGGTTCCACCCAGGAAACCTTGATAGACTTCACTGTGCAAAGCGAAGCTCCGGGTTCCACCCACGAAACCTGGCTAGACTTTAGTATAACAAGTCAAGCTCCGGGTTCCTCTCAGGAAACCTGGCTAGACTTCAGTGAGCAAAGTGAAGCTCTGGGTTCCACCCAGGAAACCTGGCTAGACTTTAGTATAACAAGTGAAGCTCCGGGTTCCTCTCAGGAAAGCAGGCTAGACTTCAGTGTGCAAAGTGAAGCTCCAGGTTCCACCCAGGAAACCTTGATAGACTTCACTGTGCAAAGTGAAGCTCCGGGTTCCACTCACGAAACCTGGCTAGACTTTAGTATAACAAGTCAAGCTCCGGGTTCCTCTCAGGAAACCTGGCTAGACTTCAGTGTGCAAAGTGAAGCTCCGGGTTCCACCCAGGAAACCTTGATAGACTTCACTGTGCAAAGTGAAGCTCCGGGTTCCACCCACGAAACCTGGCTAGACTTTAGTATAACAAGTCAAGCTCCGGGTTCCTCTCAGGAAACCAGGCTACACTTCAGTGTGCAAAGTGAAGCTCCGGTTTCCACCCAGGAAACCTGACTAGACTTCAGTGTGCAAGGTGAAGCTCCGGGCTCCACCCAGGAAACCTGGCTAGAATTCACTGTGCAAAGTCAAGCTCCGGGTTCCACCCAGGAAACCTGGCTAGACTTTAATATACAAAGTGAAGCTCTGGGTTCCAGCCAGGAAACCAGGCTACACTTCAGTGTGCAAAGTGAAGCTCCGGGTTCCACCCAGGAAACCTGACTAGACTTCAGTGTGCAAGGTGAAGCTCCGGGCTCCACCCAGGAAACCTGGCTAGAATTCACTGTGCAAAGTCAAGCTCTGGGTTCCACCCAGGAAAGCCGGCTAGACTTCAGTGTGCAAAGTCAAGCTCCGGGTTCCACCCAGGAAACCTGGCTAGACTTCAATGTGCAAGGTGAAGCTCCGGGTTCCTCCCAGGAAACCTGGCTACACTTCAGTGTGCAAGGTGAAGCTCCTGGTTCCACCCAGGGAACCTGGCTAGACTTCACTGTGCAAGGTGAAGCTCCGGGTTCCACCCAGGAAACCTGGCTAGACTTTAATATACAAAGTGAAGCTCCGGGTTCCACCCAGGAAAGCAGGCTAGACTTCAGTGTGCAAAGTGAAGCTCCGGGTTCCACCCAGGAAACCTTGATAGACTTCACTGTGCAAAGTGAAGCTCCGGGTTCCACCCACGAAACCTGGCTAGACTTTAGTATAACAAGTCAAGCTCCGGATTCCTCTCAGGAAACCTGGCTAGACTTCAGTGTGCAAAGTGAAGCTCCGGGTTCCACCCAGGAAACCTTGATAGACTTCACTGTGCAAAGTGAAGCTCCGGGTTCCACCCACGAAACCTGGCTAGACTTTAGTATAACAAGTCAAGCTCCGGGTTCCTCTCAGGAAACCTGGCTAGACTTCAGTGAGCAAAGTGAAGCTCCGGGTTCCTCTCAGGAAACCTTGATAGACTTCAGTGCGCAAAGTGAAGCTCTGGGTTCCACCCAGGAAACCTGGCTAGACATCTATGTACAAAGTGAAGTTCCGGATTCCTCCTTATCCGGAAACCTGTGAATCTGCTGGATGCACGCGGAACATGTGCAGCCTGTCAGGTGCATCAGGAAATGGCCCCTTAGTTTGCACCTTTGCCACAAACAATTCCACTTTCTATAACAAGATGCACTTTCTGCAGTATTTTTTGGTGGATCCAGGCACCCTGCTAAATGGCTCTAATTCACGGTGCAAAGACTACTTTTGCAGTGCAAAGTGACTTTGCACTGCACGAATACACTTTCCACCGCTCTTTGAATGCACTGCACGAATACACTTTCCACCGCTCTGTGAATGCACTGCCAAAAATACACTTTCCACCGCTCTGTGAATGCACTGCAAAAATACACTTTCCACCGCTCTGTGAATTAGGGAGTTTGTTGGCAATTCAAAGTCACTGTGCGCCCGCTAAACATTCCATGATTCAGGCCCTAAATGACTTGGGTTTATTTGTATGGAAAACGAGCAAGATTGTAATGTAAAGCGCAAACCCGCTTATGATTCCAAAACCCCAATCGGTAGAACTGCAGTCAATTTCCTCGAAATACAACAGCCTCTCTGATAAAAAGAAAATAGTTCACATGTTCAGTGTAAGCTGTTTAATATTTTTGATTATCTCAGTATCTTTGTTTCATCACTCACTGTTTCTCTTACTCAGCACACAATGCCTGAAAGTACTTTCTTGGCGTGATAAGGGAAGCGAGCCTTGCCAGAGTAAACAGGTGGATTTATAAATACCAAAGAACGCATACATTGCAGGAGTGATTGGTCCAGTGTCCTGGCCCCTTAAGCGACAGAGGTTACATGCATTGCATTTTCCCTGAACTGTGAACCTTTCTCTTTCCTCTCTCACGGCCTGGTCTCTCTGAAACCAAGGTATGGAGATGAGTGCTTGCCAGAGGCCTCGCCATCCAGACGCTTAACCCCTTCGCTGCTGCCGTACATGCAGTCAGTACTAGCGTGTACTGTAGCAGGATCTGCGCAGGAGTGCACTCCACTTGCTGAAGGCACCCGAGAGGACCCTGGACATCTCTCCACTGACAGCAGAGAATATGCTTGCCAACTCTCACGTTCCAATAGCCTATTAGGCAGAAACGTGAGATCTACTGAGGGGCGGCAAAGACATGGCATGTGTCCTTCTGCGCCGGCTGCCACAGTGTCCAAAGCCTCCAGATGTGGAGGCACATGTCACACAGAATGCACAGGAGGCTGTTGGGGGGACAGGCATGTCCACAGCAGTGCAGGCTGGGTCTTGGAGTGAGGTCAGGGCTGGTAGCAGTCAATGGAGTGCAGATCAGCTATCAGCAGGCACAGGAAGTCGGGCTTGCCAAGAGGGAGAAAGGCCATGGGGAGTGGAAGACGTGCACACATGATGGTGACGTGGCAGTGAGATATTGAGGCAGGCAGGGGTCTTAAACGCTGAACGCCCCAGCGTTTTCGATAGCATCTCCTGTTAGTTTGTGGTGGCCGTTTCCTTGAACCATGTCAGATCGAAGTTTCGAGGCCCCGAATAGTTGTGTTTGTCCCTGACCAGTTTGCCCAATTATTTCCGGAGGAGTCCTAATCTGTGGTCTCATGGGGGTGTGCATGCTTGAGAGAACCTTACCCCCTCACGGTCAGTATGCCAAATGCACCCTGTTTCCCCTTGCCGGTCTCCCAGCAGAGGTGGCTGTGTGACAGAAGCGGTTTAATTATAGGGCTCTGATGTACACCCATGGGGTTCTTATAGGAAACCCCCTTAATCTCCAGTAGAGTCCAGTGACCACGGTTCCCACAAGACCGTGAGAAACGGATATTGCCATGTACAGAGCGAGAGGGCTGCGGATCGCAGAGTAACTATGAGTGGTGCCCGAATGAGTCTAGTCTGAATGCACACCTGGCAGGAAGATCCAGGTGTAGCTCACAAACGTAGAACATGGCAGCCCCCTAAGGACGGGGAGGTCATCAAAACATTGAGCATGTGCAATCCTTTGCTTACCACTGAGAGCCCAAGCAGCCCTAACCCAAGGCCGGCATCTGTACTTTACCGAACCTGGGTATGATATGACAGTTTATTTATAACGTACTTAATACCCAGAGGTTTCTAAGCGTGGACCCGAGGATCGAACCTGCGTTGCTCCGTGACGTCTTGCTTCCAAGGCGAGCACGTTGCCCCTGAGCTATCCTCCCGAGACAGGATTGAACCATGGAGGAAGGCACCAACCTACAGATGGACAGTGAGATAGATCAGTCGGTTCCTACGGTCCTCAAATAACTGGCAACCAACGACTACCCACAATGTGCAGATGCTGGACCTTTACCGACCACTGAGAGGCAAGAGGCCAGTAATCTATACAATCTCTCCAGGACGCTTTGCTCCCAGGCATGATCTGCTGCCTACATGAAGAGGACAATACCAAAGGCATGGCTTAGATTGGCAGCCTTCTGGATATGAGAAAAAGAAAGCACCAGCATAGGGGAAACTCAACACTGATGCGGGGACTGCAGAGAGCCCACAGCTGCATGCGATGGACACATGTGGACCACTCGCTGCTGAGGGCCCCCTCAGTGAACGGGAGACAGTCCGGATACCCTTGTTACAACAGTTCTGCTCTTTTCTGGGTCAACACATCCACCTGTGACTTCCTGATAGCCCTCCTTGCTTCCACGGAAGCCAGTGCTACCCGCCTAGAGCACTAGGGCACCCACCCCTGATCTCTCACCTTGTGATGGTCAGATAGTTACCCGGCAGTCTGGGAAATAGCCAAAGACACACAAAGTGCAGTGCTATCAACACTCGGAGTGCATATGAAAGGCCCCCAAGAGTGTCTGATGTGAACCCCTGCACTAACCATTGGCCCTATACTTCCATTTCAGGTCCTATTGCGCTTTTGAGGGACCCTAGAATCAGGGCTACCTAAAGGAGGAAAATTGTGGGGTTTTATTAGAGTCCCCTCTCCTGTCCTGGACAATGCTTACAGTAGTCCCCAATAGAGAACTAACATCCAGAATAAGGAAACTGGAAAACATGTTTTTTTTCGGTTACAAAGTCGCCATGTTGTTTAGCAAAATGTAACACAAGTAGGATAGAGCTAGCGTTGCCACACGGTAGGGAACTAGGGAGGGCTAGGTTGCTGAATACACAGAGAAGGAACATAGTGACTGGCAGCAGGCATTGCTAGGTATGCTACATATGGGAACATTATGGCAGGAGGATCGTCAGTTAAATGAGCAAGCGATGCATAATCCGTAGCTAAAGTAATACAGCATTGGAGTCGAATGGCCTAATGGAGATTTGTGTTGGTCCGCTGGGGTGCCCAGAAGGCTGCGGATGCCAAGGTTGAGAACCAAGATATGGCCCGATAGGGAGCTGGCATTACACACATCGGCCCTTTACCAGGATTCCAGCTTGAATAAGCAACAATTAAGTTAGTTTCTGTTGACAGACAAGAGGAGCATACAGCGCTTTAATGGCCAGATGCATGCAGTGACATTGCTAATAATACAACAGCAAGATGATCAATCACATCGTGCCACAAATGGCAAAAGAGGTTCAGTGCACACACAAAAGAACACAGCAGCAGGACAAATATAACAAAGTAGTGGGCATTGTACACTGGCCCTGCACCACAATGAAGTCGCTATTAAATTAGAAGATACACCTGCAAGCAGCAGTGTGTACTGCGAGGGAGGACATGATGAAATGTCCAAGGTAAGGAAACTGTCTGGGAGATTGAGGCCAGCGTGAGAAAGTGAGATGGGAGTACGTTTGTTATTTCTGCCTAGTGCAACATTTTAATGTCTCCCTTCCCATTCAATATAATTGGGTTATTGTGGGTAGATGCAACATCCAAGGACGTATGATTAAGAATTGACCCATGGCACGCCTTTCTTGTAACAGTGTCAGCATGTTGTGGTGCCATACAATTACAAATTGTCTTGTTGATGTTCATAAAATGACATCTCACTTAGTGTGAAGGACCCTGGGCTGGTTTGGAGATTAGGGATTTATCAATCACTGCTTTTAATATGTGCAATAATATAGGCACTTGTATTCCAACATCCAGTTGTTTTGCGAGGATTACATTTTTTATGAGTATGACAATATATTGTATTTTGGTTTATGATCCCATGTGTGACAGGGATATTATGAGAGCATCTTTGTACCTTCTTCCAGCTGATTCACGTCGGAATAAAGACAATAAACAGGTTTCTTCATGCACCTTTAGCTCGCTCCATTATTTTGGATAAGTGAGTGTTTGGGAGTTTGAATTCAAAAACAACAGAGCCATTCTCACTAACACGAAATGAACTGCAGCCAGAAACAATGGGGAACAAACAGTGCCATTCATGCAAACACTACCAAATCACCTGTGCCAGAAACAGTGGGGAACACAACAGTGCCATTCATGCAAACAACACCAAATCACCTGTGCCAGAAACAATGGTGAACCCAACAGTGCCATTCATGCAAACAACACCAAATCACCTGTGCCAGAAACAATGGTGAACCCAACAGTGCCATTCATGCAAACAACACCAAATCACCTGTGCCAGAAACAGTGGGGAACGCAACAGTGCCATTCATGCAAACACCAAATCACCTGTGCCAGAAACAATGGTGAACCCAACAGTGCCATTCATGCAAACACTACCAAATCACCTGTGCCAGAAACAGTGGGGAACAAACAGTGCCATTCATGCAAACACTACCAAATCACCTGTGCCAGAAACAGTGGGGAACGCAGCAGTGCCATTCATGCAAACAACACCAAATCACCTGTGCCAGAAACAATGGTTGACCCAACAGTGCCATTCATGCAAACACCAAATCACCTGTGCCAGAAACAATGGTGAACCCAACAGTGCCATTCATGCAAACAACACCAAATCACCTGTGCCAGAAACAATGGTGAACACAACAGTGCCATTCATGCAAACAATACCAAATCACCTGTGCCAGAAACAATGGTGAACACAACAGTGCCATTCATGCAAACAATACCAAATCACCTGTGCCAGAAACAATGGTGAACCCAACAGTGCCATTCATGCAAACAACACCAAATCACCTGTGCCAGAAACAATGGTGAACACAACAGTGCCATTCATGCAAACAACACCAAATCACCTGTGCCAGAAACAATGGTGAACACAACAGTGCCATTCATGCAAACAACACCAAATCACCTGTGCCAGAAACAATGGTGAACCCAACAGTGCCATTCATGCAAACAACACCAAATCACCTGTGCCAGAAACAATGGTGAACACAACAGTGCCATTCATGCAAACAATACCAAATCACCTGTGCCAGAAACAATGGTGAACACAACAGTGCCATTCATGCAAACAATACCAAATCACCTGTGCCAGAAACAATGGTGAACCCAACAGTGCCATTCATGCAAACAACACCAAATCACCTGTGCCAGAAACAATGGTGAACACAACAGTGCCATTCATGCAAACAATACCAAATCACCTGTGCCAGAAACAATGGTGAACACAACAGTGCCATTCATGCAAACAATACCAAATCACCTGTGCCAGAAACAATGGTGAACCCAACAGTGCCATTCATGCAAACAATACCAAATCATCAGTGCCAGAAACAATGGTGAACACAACAGTGCCCTTCATGCAAACAATACCAAATCAACTGCTGCCAGAAACAATTGGGGAATGCAACAGTTATATTCAAGCAGACACTACCAAATCACCTGTGCCAGAAACAATGGTGAACCCAACAGTGCCATTCATGCAAACACTACCAAATCACCTGTCCCATAAACAATGGGGAACACAACAGTGCCATTCATGCAAACACTACCAAATCACCTTTGCCAGAAACAATGGTGAACACAACAGTGCCATTCATGCAAACACTACCAAATCACCTGTGCCAGAAACAAATGGGAACACAGCAGTGCCATTCATGCAAACAATACCAAATCACCTGTGCCAGAAACAATGGTGAACACAACAGTTCAATTCATGCACACAATACAAAATCACCAGTTCCAGAAACAATGGTGAACACAACAGTGCCCTTCATGCAAACAATACCAAATCACCTGTGCCTGAAACAATGGGGAACGCAACAGTTACATTCAAGCAAACACTACCAAATCACCTGTGCCATAAACAGTGGGGAATAAAACAGTGCCATTCAAGCAAATACTACCAAATCACCTGTGCCAAAACAATGGTGAGCCAAACAGTGCCATTCATGCAAACACTACTAACTAACCTGTGCGAGAAACAAATGGGAACACAACAGTGTGATTCAAGCAAACAATACCAAATCACCTGTGCCAGAAACAGTGGGGAACGCAACAGTGCCATTCATGCAAACAACACCAAATCACCTGTGCCAGAAACAATGATGAACCCAACAGTGCCATTCATGCAAACAACACCAAATCACCTGTGCCAGAAACAATGGTGAACACAACAGTGCCATTCATGCAAACAATACCAAATCACCTGTGCCAGAAACAATGGTGAACACAACAGTGCCATTCATGCAAACAATACCAAATCACCTGTGCCAGAAACAATGGTGAACCCAACAGTGCCATTCATGCAAACAATACCAAATCATCAGTGCCAGAAACAATGGTGAACACAACAGTGCCCTTCATGCAAACACTACCAAATCACCTGTGCCAGAAACAGTAGGGAACGCAACAGTGCCATTCATGCAAACAACACCAAATCACCTGTGCCAGAAACAATGGTGAACCCAACAGTGCCATTCATGCAAACAACACCAAATCACCTGTGCCAGAAACAATGGTGAACACAACAGTGCCATTCATGCAAATAACACCAAATCACCTGTGCCAGAAACAATGGTGAACACAACAGTGCCATTCATGCAAACAATACCAAATAACCTGTGCCAGACACAATGGTGAACCCAACAGTGCCATTCGTGCAAACAATACCAAATCATCAGTGCCAGAAACAATGGTGAACACAACAGTGCCCTTCATGCAAACAATACCAAATCAACTGCTGCCAGAAACAATTGGGGAATGCAACAGTTATATTCAAGCAGACACTACCAAATCACCTGTGCCAGAAACAATGGTGAACCCAACAGTGCCATTCATGCAAACACTACCAAATCACCTGTCCCATAAACAATGGGGAACACAACAATGCCATTCATGCAAACACTACCAAATCACCTGTGCCAGAAACAATGGTGAACCCAACAGTGCCATTCATGCAAACACTACTAACTAACCTGTGCCAGAAACAAATGGGAACACAACAGTGCCATTCATGCAAACAATACCAAATCACCTATGCCAGAAACAATGGTGAACACAACAGTTCCATTCATGCACACAATACCAAATCACCAGTGCCAGAAACAATGGTGAACACAACAGTTACATTCAAGCAAACACTACCAAATCACCTGTGCCATAAACAATGGGGAACACAACAGTGCCATTCATGCAAATACTACCAAATCACCTGTGCCAGAAACAATGGTGAGCCCAACAGTGCCATTCATGCAAACACTACTAACTAACCTGTGCAAGAAACAAATGGGAACACAAAAGTGTGATTCAAGCAAACAATACCAAATCAACTGCTGCCAGAAACGATGGTGAACCAAACAGTGCCATTCATGCAAACAATACCAAATCACCTGTGCCAGAAACAATGGGGCACAGAACAGTGTGATTCAAGCAAACAATACCAAATCAACTGCTGCCAGAAACTATGGTGAACACAACAGTTTCATTCAAGCAAACACTACCAAATCACCTGTGCCAGAAGCAATGGTGAACACAACAGTGCCATTCATGGAAATAATACCAAATCAATTGCTGATAGAAACAATACTGAACACAACAGTGCCATTCACACAAACAATACCAAATCAACAGCTGTCAGACACAATGGTGAACACAACAGTGTCATTCAGGCAAACACTACCAAATCACATGTGCCAGACGCAATGGTAAACACAACCGTGCCATTGATGGAAATAATACCAAATCAACTGCTGCCAGAAGCAATGGTGAACACAACAGTTCCATTCAAGAAAACACTACCAAATCACCTGTGCCAGACGCAATGGTAAACACAACCGTGCCATTGATGGAAATAATACCAAATCAACTGCTGCCAGAAACAATGGGGAAACAAAAGTGCCATTCATGGAAATAATATCAAATCAACTGTTGCCAGAAGCAATGGTGATGACAACAGTGCCATTGAAGGAAATAATACCAAATCAACTGCTGCCGAAACAATGGTAAACACAACAGTACCATTCATAGTAATAATACCAAATCAACTGCGCCCAGAAACAATGGTGAACACAACAGTGCCATTCACACAAACAATACTAAATCAACTGCTGCCAGAAATATCAGTGTATACAACATTATCATCCATGCAAATACCAAATCAATTGCTACCAGACACAATGGTGAACACAACAGTGCCATTCATAGTAATAATACCAAATCAACTACTGCCGAAAACAATGTTGAACACAACAGTGCCATTCACACAAACAATACTAAATCAACTGCTGCCAGAAATATCGATGTACACAACAGTGTCATCCATGCAAATACCAAACCAATTGCTACCAGAAACAATGGTGAACACAACAGTGCCATTCACTCAATACCAAATCAACTGCTGCCAGAAACTAAGGTGAACACAACAGTGCCATTCACTCAATACTAAATCAACTGCTGCCAGAAACAATGGTGAACACAACAGTGCCATTCACACAAACAATACTAAATCAACTGCTGCCAGAAATATGGGTGTACACAACCGTGTCATCCATGCAAATACCAAACCAATTGCCACCAGAAAGAATGGTGAACACAACCGTGCCATTCATAGTAATAATACCAAATCAACTGCTGCCAGACTCCTTAACCAATTGAATCACATGAATGAACAATTACAGTTTCAGATCGTAGAATTCAACACAATTCACCCACACGTTGGTGACCACAAAAATTACTTTTACAAAGAGACACTTTTTCGGCGTACTTGTTATCTAGCCTTCTGCAGCCAGGCGTGAATGAATTGATATTAGTTTCATCTGTGTGCCATATATAATTACAATATGGGTGTGTATTCTAGTTGCTGGATATTATTATTTTTGGTTACATTTTAAGTCTGTTTTCTTGCTTTTTGGAAGTCGTTTATCAGTTTGTACCGGGAAGTGCCTGGAAGTCGTCCTATCATGACTGATCTGTAGTGTGGTGGAACGCGGATGCAAGGCGATCTGGCCAGTCATCTCCTAGGATGTTTATTTTTCAACAATTAAATTATAATGATTTCAAACTACACACAAACTAATGACTGTTTAAAGTGGAAAATTTGTTTAATAAAAGAAAAAGTCAAACAAAGCCACAGCTCCGGTGCAGAAAGGGTGCCTTCCTTTTAAGAGAAAACATGTCCATTCACTAGACACTGGTAGTGTGTATTGTAAAATGGTTAACAGTCCCTTAGATACAGTGGGGCCAGCCCATGGCTTTCTGACTGGGGATTATGTCAGAGGAAAATATAAAGTTACAGAGATATTGTTTACCTGCAGAGGTTTCGTCTGCCGACGCCACAATCTTAAAATCTTTTGAAGCACACAGACTATTTAGTAGTTTAGTATTGCATTCCTCTGCTGTGATCGCAGGAGATGTCAGCATAGCACAAGCAGCAAATGGAAGGGTCACATAGAGATGAATTAATTCCAAAATGCAGACAGGGCAGTTATAGGCATGGCCCCACTCGTTAATCTCAAAGCAAACCCATGTGCACCCAGGGACCACAAAGACTCAAACCAAATGCCAATCAGAGAACTCAAGTGCACACTCTCACCAGAAGTCCCAACCAAGGGGAGGAGGGAGAGGTCTATAAAACCCAGACAGCCTTGTGAAGGCACGCCCCTGAAGGTTCACACCAGACAAAATAAAACCCACTAGGGAAAAAGTCCCAAGCAACTCTTGCAAGGATAACAAGTTTTACTTCTGCAAAATAGATGTACCAGCAAAGGCCTCTGCTGCCAGGGAACGTTCTGAGCAAAAAGGGTGCAAGCAGAAACTTAAAAAGGTTCACAGCATCATTCATATACAGTACAAACCTGTGCGGATGGTTGGTGCAACCATATACATGGTCAGCCTACTCCATAGGGCATGCCAGACCATTGGTCCAAGGCCCGTCCGTCCATCGTCCATCACGCGAGTCTGGCTGGGCTCATCGTCTCCATGGAACCAAGGTTGAGGAATTCATTAGACACACGTTCAAACAGTGCTTTTTTCTCATTATATCGGGCACCTGGCATGAGCATATGCGTGTACAGGGGGAGACTCCAGGTCACTCTGATCCGCACACCTGTCACTCATCCCAGTAGCTACTCTCGGCTTCCAAGGCTTCCATCCTCGCTTTGGAACGATAATTCATCCCTCCCTGCAGCTCGCATTACAAATCATGTCATTATAAAATAAAGGTGGGGCGACCTGGCTCTTAGATCTTTTATGGCGGATTGGTTTGTCGATGGTCTGTGGTCAGCTGGTGTCGTCGGAATTCAGGGGTCTTGGGTTTGGGGCAGTTGTAGGGGCTATAACTTGTAGTGGGCAGGGTGGGGGTCAGGGGCCTGCTCTGGCCTGGGTGTGATAACGTGTGCAGCCCGGTGCCTAGCACTGTCTCGTGGCCTTGCAGGACACATTCTTCCCCGGTATAAACATATTGGCAGCAGTTTTACTCTGTCGGAGTTATCAGCGCAACCTATCTCATCATTGCTTGGGCCTCTTGATATTTCCCCTTCCTCATGACCTATGTATAACACACCAACTAATACAGCATGGCCGTGCAGGCCCGATGCTTCAATTCTGGCTCAACATGGCATCTGCTTCAATGTGCGCACTTAAACATCTACATTTTGCATAATATTATGATCATATGGCGGCCCTTAGGATGCCCTCCCTCCCCCCTAGTATATCACAGATCTTGCAATGGGGCTTGCCTTACCCTAAAACGCCTCGAGGGATGGGAGCTGATCATTCCCTTTCCAACACTAGTCTGGGACTATGGGCTGTAGGAGCATGAGGTTTGCATTTGGGGAACACTGGGCACTTGAGACCAGTAGAAGGAGGAGTGGCTGGAGAGACTGGGGTCAGGACTAGAGAGGTGGCACCTGTGCAGAGCAGGAGGGGTTGGCAATAGCTAAGAGAGTCAAGGAGACGTTGGTACGATCAAGGTCTGAGAGTGGACAGAAGTAGGTAGTGGGAGTAAGAAGATCAAGGAGGAGGTTATAAAATCAGGGATTGAGATTGGGTACAAGGAGCACTGTGAGTTAAGAGGGTGAAAGAGAAGATGGTAACATCAGAAAGCAAGAGTTGCCAGACAATGGTGCAAAAAAGAAGAACCTGAAAGAGGAGATGTTAGGAAAGTAGAGGAAGACAGGACAGGAGGAGGTGCTGAGTGTTACGGTTGTGACAAAGGTAGTAACGTCAGATAGAGATAAGACCCACGAGCAGGGGATAACATTAGAGCCCAGACATGGAGAGGAAGTTGTAGGAGACAGGGTGTAGGAGAATGTGGTAAAACCCAGGGGGCAAGAAGTAGTGCAAGAGGCAACACCAGGGGAAGAGAGCAGTACTGAGAAGATAGAAGGAGGGTTGGACAGGATAGACGAAGTAGTAAAGAGTTCCACTACACAACATCAGGTAACGTACTATATAGCTTGTAGAAAACAACATCCTGGGAGGTGGAAGGAAAATCAAGACACGCAGCGGGTGAAGGAGAGGTTGAGAAAGACTAGAACGCAGATAGTATAAGTATGACGGTTCCTGCAGGCTATGTTAGCCCTGGGTAGAACCAGATTGTGGGAGAAGGAGTGAGATAGGGATGTCATGGTAAGACCAGAAGGGAGAGTAAACAGTTTAGTTCTCAGGAAGACACCAGGAAATCTTCTGAGCAGTCCCTGGTTGCTAGAACCACTGACCTGTCTACCCAAGAGGTTTGGGCTAGAATCTATCATGGGGTACCGAACCCCAGAGAGCTTTCAACTAACTTTCAGGAAGTAGATCCAGGTCACCCTTAAGTTTGCAATGCCAGATTGGGGGAAAGGTGTAAGTTGCCTTATTTGTTTAATTGTAAATTGTTTTTTTTTTCATTTAAAACCATATTCATCACACAAATACATTTAATAATCACATTTTAGGACACAAGAAAATACATTAAAATCCATTAAAACTATAACAAAAAATAAATAATCTGCTTTGATAAGATTATGAAATGCAATCCAGGAGAACCCCCTCAAACTGCTTCTATGACCACCTTAGGCCTCCTGTCTTCCCACCTCCAGACCCTAAACCTTTGTTGCATGATGCTCCTGCCCATCGCCTCGCCCAGGCCATGCACCACTACCACAGATTCCTTCACAGGCTCTACCCATTTCTCCTGACCTTCAACATCCATCCCATGCCCTTTTGATTACAGCATCTCCATTCCCTTCCTGCCCTTCCCACAGGCGCTTTCTGGCATGAAAAGGTAATGCTGATTCTTTTGGCCTAAATATAGGACAGGATCTGGATTTGTGTTCCTCTTATTTGAGCATGCACACATCTAAACATACGTGTATTGCTTGCGAACTTGTGTGTAGTTATACTACCAATATGTGGAGAAGAGGTGTCCTTCCTCCCCATTCCCGCCCTTACTAACAGGCTGTGGGGAAGTCAGGAAGGCAGGCACGCCTTCTTTCATCCCATAGGGGGTCGCCCTTCCTGCCATGGGTCCTTGTCCAGTCATTCCTTTGTGCAGCCAGTTTGGGTTTTTGCTACCACAAGAACTCTGGCCCTTTGTTTGTGGGAGGAGTAAAGCGACAATTTGGTCTGTATTCGGATTGGAATGTATTTTTTATTATTGACCGTTGCCGTTATAAGGTAGCTGGCAACAACATCACACCATCATTGTGTGCATTGCACCTAAGTCCTCTCAATATAGCAAACACTTACCTAGATCGTTTGGGAAGTCATGCGGGACATGCCAAACACATCAATATAGTTGTAACTGGAGTGTTCAGTTAAAAGACAGCTCAATTTACAGAGCGCATAGTGTTTTCCTCAAATATACTTCCCTCCAAAACACTGCTTTTATTAGTGCCTAGGAAGACAATATATTTACGGACCAACACACTGGGGTGGATAGATTCCTGCGCCATGCTGGCTGTGGCAAACAGGGTTCGCCTAAAAGGGTCTTGCAGCCAACATGCCACACAAAGCTTCTGTTACTGGAAGGACCATACCAAAATGCACAACTTTGAGAAATAGAGAAATGGGCGTCTCGCTTAGGCCATTATGAGCAGCAAGATAGCTGTTAGACAGTAGGGCTTACCAATCTCTGGGGACCATCGTGAGGTTGAAGGATGCGTGGGCTGGCGTGGGAACCACCCAGCAGAAATACTAGAGAGAGAGGGGCTGACCTTTGTCAGACCCTCCTCAATTACTTCAATTGAAGTCTCTCGAAGCCCATGGACTGTCTTCGAGAGTTTGTGTGCTCTTGAGGCCATCTTTCACACATGGTGCCATTGTGGGATTTGACAGGCCTCTATACAGAGGCTTCCCATGGAAGATATACATGGAGCAAAAGTCAGAGACAGGAGGCTCTTGCGGATTTGCAATTAATGAACCCTTGGACTGTAAGGTTTGGGAGATAGGAACCGAGCTGGAATTCCTTAGTCTTGATCGCGTGCCAGAATAATCGTAAGACTCTTGGGAATTAATTGAATCAGATGGTGCCCGCACCAGAGTTGACCGTCCCGGTAGAATCCACCGCCCTGGCAGAAGAAACTAAAACAACTCTCTTAGAGCAGATAAAGGAGGGTCTGTGAGGGAATCAGCCAATTTAAGCAAAATGAAGCCATTGCAAGCGAATGCCAGAGTCCACCAAGTAACCCCGCATTCCAGCAATGCCAAGACAAGGAAGAAGAACAGGAGGAACCCACAAAGCCAGACAAGGGCCCCAGTTCCAAGGAAGAGAGGCTCTCCACCAACACCCATGGAGAACCTATAACGGGCTCTGCTGGCCACCAACATCAAGTGATGCATACAGCTATTAGGGGCTATTCACAAGAGAAGGGGCCAGCCAGCTGTGTGACCCACAATATTACCAAAACTGAGTAATGCTGAGAGTCACACTTCCTTCTTTGAGAATTTTGAGAGAGTCGTTCAGACTTTAGGCTGCATCGAGACCAATGGGCCGGTACATTGCCCCATTTCTAAACAGAAGCAGAGCGGGTCCTTCAAGCCCTACACCCTGATTGAGGGAACCCTTACAAAGAATTGAAACCTGGTATTCTGGAGATATTGGGTCAGCATCAGGAACACTATAGAGTACATTCGAGGGATCTATACTTGCAGCAAAGTGAAACACCTGGCCGATATCTTACAGAGCAAATTGCCTGTTCGCTAAAAGCCTTAATAAGAAAGCCATGCAATAATGGGAACCAGTCCTGGTGACTAAGAAATTCACCAATCCGAAACTGGGAAAGAAGAGAAGAGAGCCCACGCCTGAGGGAACCCACTGCCATGCCACTGATAACTGAAACAAAGACTAGATCCCCCTCCCAGTAGACTTGAGGCAACCATGGTCAGGTCGCAGTCCACAAGTAGTAAGGAGCTGGGACTGTAACACATTGCCACATTCTAGCCAAGGAAGAGCCTACAGGAATCTGGCTCAACCCCTCTGGAGGAGATCACAGAAGACAAGAGGAAGAGCCTACAGGAATCTGGCTCAACCCCTCTGGAGGAGATCACAGAAGACAAGAGGAAGAGCCTACAGGAATCTGGCTCAACCCCTCTGGAGGAGATCACAGAAGACAAGAGGAAGAGCCGACTGATCCCGGTTATCTGGCCAACCTTTCTATACACAAGGAATGGGTTCTGGAATACACACCATGGAGGGTCCATACTTCAGGTGCAGCAAACCAGAAATTCCACCAACTGTAATGATCCATGGAATTCCAGCAAGACATAATTCTGCCTCAGAGGTGGGGTGCACGAGCTGGGAAGGTCCTTTCTCTGTCCTGTCTACCCGTGTCTGGAGATCTGTACTAAGTAGCACCTTTTCTTGTCCCATAACTGTGGAGCAAATTGCTAGCTACTCTTTTTCTGTTATTTTTCAGAGAAGTGCATCTCTCAGAGGACTTGGCGGTAGCGGAGAGAGCCATCTACGAACTGCAGGCCTGCGGAGCGATCCACACCTCAGACCGGCAGCGTAAATGATCTACGGGACATTACATGACACCCCAGATGTACCTGCAGCGGGTCTCTATATGGGCCAGTAGGCGAATCAGACCCCAATCCAAACGCTCTGATTAGTCCTGACATGAACCAAGGAATGGATGATGTCTTGCACAAGGCACTGCTATAATCCAGCTGGTCCTGACAAGAGGTCCTTAAATCATTGGCATGCTCAGGCCTAATCCTCGCCTCCACAGTGGAAGGTGGCATTCAAGGTGCTGCGGTCCACAGCTGGGTGCTGTGGTCCAGAAGGACTGCTTACCTTGGGCCCTTACCTTGCGACACACTCATGAAAGGTTGAGACAGTGCTTAAAGGAAGGCGCTTGGCAGCTCAGCATGCCTCTGGGACCATTAGCAGAGTCAGCCATCTATCAGAATTGCTGTTCAAAGATGCGTGCAAAGCCTTGAGAGATGTTCTAGCCAATGCCACAATGACGTGTGTGGCATCTTATTTCAATGTGTAAGGGACTGGAATGTCCCTGTGCATACTTTCAAAGGTTTGACCAGCGTTAGGAGAACAGAAGTCGCCTTTCCACAAGTCTGCAGTGTGACTTGAAATAAATTCCTGAACACACATATCTGCTGTGCCGGCCCTCCTTGTTTTTGAGGGCAGGGTTTGGCACTGAATTACCTGCCACTCCTGTTGTTCCTCATTTTATTTCCTGTGGTCTTCATAAAGGACACGTTTAGCAGAAATACGCCAGTAATTCTGCCCTGGTGGTATGGGATGTCTGTGGTGTCACGTGCCCGTTAGTTCCAGGTCACGTGACACGTCAGAAATAAAGGAATCACCGGAACTGGCGTAAGAACGCCAGTCCGGGTTTATGCATCGTACCAAGCGGTCGTGTCGTCTATTGCCGGCAAAGCTCCTGCCGCCTGTGCGCTGCCTGCGGCCTGCACTGCGCACTCTTAGATGTTGGGTTTGCCTGTGGCCTCGCAAGCTGACATCACACTGGCGACTAAGGTACAGTGAGAGCCACGCGTGACCACGCCTCCTCCGATCTTACGGAGACCGTTGCCTCTCATCATACAGAGGCCGCTGCCTCTAGGGAGCCGCGGGATAGAACGCGCTCCGGCTGGCCCGTGCTACCCACAGAGCGGACCCGACCAGCGTGTCAGCCAGCGCAACGCCAGCAATCCAGGACTTCAAAGGAGCAAAGCCGCGTGTCGGCCACGTGCCCCGACTGCAACGTCCATCAGCTACAGCGACGGTGGGAAACGTTCCCCAACGTTCCAAACGGCCGCGTATTAACACACGTTCCAGCAGGGCCCTCACAGTTCTTCAACAATAAAGTGACTGTCACTGCATGATACCAGCAACTGAACAAAAGGGAAAGACATGTAATCCCTTTTGGGCCTTCTGGAAGGACTACAGCTGCCCTGACATTCAAGACTCAAGGCCTCAAAACAACCAGCGCCAACACGGGGAGCAACACGCACCGGTGAGTGTACCCCTAAACGCCACATCAGAAACCCCGACACCATGTCAAGCTCTGAAACTAGCCCTGTGTCCAACAGAAGGAGCCTTGCCATGGACCACCCTGACCCAGCGTCAACAACGCTCATGCCGCCGTTCGACCCATTTGCCTCAGGGGCAGCTATCAGATGGGAAATCTGGCTGCAACAATTTGAAATGCACCTCGATGCGAGGGACATCACCATAGCAAAGAAAAAGCGCACCTTCCTCTTACTCAACGTCGAGGCTGCTGCATTACGTCTATTCAACGCCACCCCTGACCGTGGAGACAACAACAACTATGACGCGGCAAAGGCTGTGCTAACGAACATGTTCAAACCAGACCTTAACCCTGACTATGAACGCTTTCATTTCTGCATGGCCAGGCAGCGGGAAAAAGAAACGATGGACACATTTCATGCTCGCCTCCGCAAAATGGTAGTAGGCTGTGAATTTCCGGATGAAGAGTTTGCCATCCGCCTCCAAATAATCAACGGCATGTCCTCCGAGAAACTAAGAAGAGCCGTACTCTCAGAGAAAGGGATTCACCTGTCTCGCATCCTGGAAATGGCACGCCTGCGCGAACAGACTGAAGACCAGGTGGCAGTGATCGAAGCAGCAATCCAAAGGCTCCCACTTGACAATCCCAAGCCAACAGAAGACATTGCGGCCATTTCAAAACACCAGAATCCCCGTACGAAGCAGGGCCAGAAAACCAACACGCCACAAGGGAGAGACAAATCCTGCAAGTGGTGCGGCGGCCCATGGCACAAGGGAGAATCCTGCCCGGCATGGGGATCCACGTGCAGAAAATGCAACCGGCTAAATCACTATGCTGCCGTCTGCCTGAACCCGCCAAATCGGAACGACAAGGAAACCACCTCGTGACCTACACAAGAACGAAGGAAGTAATTCGCACCAAGAGAATCGTCATACAAATCAGACCGGAAAGGAAAAGCCCGAGCAATGGACCACTCTCAGAGGTCCCCAGACACGAGCGAGAGCGACGACAGCGATGACAGTGCATCCCCCGAGAGAAAAGACAGACGGCGAAGAGGGAGCAAACGGATACACTGGGTACACCTCATATCCGCCGTTGAACCACGCCAAAGGAAGAGGCCATCGTGCACCATCATCTCAAATGGCGAGCCGCTAAAAGTGGTCATCGACACTGGCGCAACGGTCAACGTAATGCCAGTAACGGCATTCAGCAAGCTTCACCTGAAGCCTACGCTGCACAAGAAGAAGGTCCGGCTATATGCCTTTGGATGCAAGAAACCCCTGCCCGTGCAAGGGTCCTTCAAGTCAGACTTCACCCACAAGAACACCAATTGTCGAGCGCGCATCTACGTCGTAGATGCCAGCTGTGAGACACTGCTAAGCTGCAGGACAGCGGAAAAGCTAAAACTAATCCACTTTGCGTTCAACCTTCAACACAACGAACTCGACGACCTACTGCAACAACACAAGAAACTATTTCAAGGCATCGGGTGTCTAAAAGGCCGAACAATCAAGCTTCATATAGACCCTACCATAGAGCCAAAAGCCGTACGGCACCGACGGATACCGTTCCATCTGAGAGAAGCAGTAGAAAAAGAACTGACAAAGCTTGAAGAAGCAGGAATCATTGAAAGAACCTCAGGACCAACCCTGTGAGTGTCGCCCATGGTGGTAGCTCAAAAACCTAAACAGCCCAACGCAGTAAGAATTTGTATAGACATGAGACTTCCCAATGCAGCGATCGGAAAAGAACTCCACATAACCCCAACAATAGATGAGCTCATCGTAGATCTCACAGAAGCCACAGTATTCAGCAAACCTGACCTCAGATCCGGCTACCACCAACTCAGATTAGCCAAAGACTCAAGATATATCACCACATTTTCCTCTCACCTTGGTCTCATGAGGTATAAATGGCTCAATTTTGTAATCTCGTCAGCCGCAGAAGTATTCCAACATGAAATCCACAGGGTCATCACTAGCCTAGAAGGCACCACCAATATCAGCGACGACATCTTGGTGTACGCGTCCAACGAGAAAGAACACCACAAACGATTGGCAGCAGTTCTGGGCAGACTAGAATCAGCAGGTTTAACGCTAAAAGCAGAGAAATATGAATTCGCAAAAGAAGAACTATGTTTCTTTGGGTACATCTTCAGTGCAAAGGGCGTATCCCCTGACCCTGCCAAGGTCAATGACATAAAGAACACAAAAGCCCCCCAGTCTGCCACGGAAGTGAGGAGTTTTATGGGAATGGCGACGTACTGCGCACGTTTTATCCCAGACCTTGCCAACATTGCAAGCCCACTCTGAGAATTGACCAAGAAAGACCAGAAGTGGGAATGGACATCGTCCCACCAACAGGCATTTCAACAAATCAAAGACACCTTGTCGGCATCCACAAGCATGGCATTTTTCAACATGGAAAGACATACCGAGCTCCCCGTGGATGCCAGCCCGGTTGGCCTGGAGGCGGTACTAACCCAGACAGACAGTGAAGGGAATGTGTTCCCCATCGCGTTCGCCAGTCGAGCACTCACCAAACCAGAACAGAACTATGCCCACATAGAGAATGAAGCCCTCGCCATCCTGTGGGGCTGCCGTCATTTCAAAGTATACTTGCTAGGAAAGAAAGCAAAAGTCCTGTCGTATCACAAGCCCCTGATCACGATATTCCGAGGATCCGCTCCTCACCCACCAGCACGGATTGAGAAGTGGATGCTGCAGCTGCAGCCCTACAACATAGAAGTGGACTATCGCCCAGGGACAGACAACCCAGCAGAATACTTGTCTCGTCACCCGAGGCCGGCCACCGAAGGCGAACAACGCCACTCAAGAGAAACTGACGAACACGTGTGCCACTTGGTCTCCTGCGCACGACCACGAGCTATGACTTTACAAGAAGTAGCACGTGAGACAGAAGTAGACACCATCCTGCAACACACCACCACGGCCATCCAGTCAGGAAACTGGAAGACCTACCTCACGTCCATGGCTCAACGCACCATATCCGCCCAGGCCAAACTCCGAGCGCTGTTTGGAATACGACATTAACTCACCATAGCCCCGGAAGGAGTGCTCCTCAAAGGCCATTGCATCGTGCTACCTGCATCACTTGAAGAGAGAGCCCTCTGGCTAGCACACAGTGGACACCAGGGCATCATCAAAACAACAGCCTACCTCAAGTCCAGAATGTGGATGCCCAACATTCAACAAAGAGTAGTGGAGTTAGTGGAATCCTGTGCTGCTTGCCAAGCCTCCAGAAGGCCCGAGAATCCAGAACCGATCAGCAGCACCCCGAGGAGCAGCAAGCGGTGGGACGCATTCAGCATGGATCACTGCACAATTGCTGGCGAAGGATACTTACTCGTTGTGATTGACGAGTTCAGCAGATATCCTGAAGTAGAGCACGTAGCGTCCACCAACGCGGAGACCACAATCCTCACGCTAGAGAAGATCTTCGCGACACATGGAATCCCGAGAAAAGTAAAGAGCGACAATGGGCCCTCGTTCGCCAGTCAAGAATTGCGAGAGTTCTTCAAAAACATAAAGGTCAAACAGCAACGGATCACCCTGAGATGGCCCCAAGCGAATGGTGACGCAGAAAGATTCATGGGGTCACTTAATAAAGTCATCCGGATCGCCAAAGAAAAAGGACATCCATGGCTGAAGGCCGTGTACCGATTCCTAAGGACACATAGGCAAACCCTGCACTCCTCCACCGACATCAGCCCGGCAGCCCTGATGCTCGGGGCACCTATCCAAGCAGAGCTTCCCATACACCCTCAGTGGGTTGCTCCTGAACTAGACATCCCAGCAATAGATGCCATGTAACAGAGGCGGAACGAACAAGAGAGCATTGCCAGGCGAGCCCGTCACAGAGAGCTAATGCCGGGCGATACTGTGATCGTCAGAAACCGAGCAACCCCCAAGAAAATGTCCCTCAATTTCGAGCTCCAACCATGGACGGTCAGCGCAACCAACCACAGCATGGTCACCGCCACCCGAGGAAGCGAGACCGTGACGAGAAACGTGTCCCACTTCAGGAAAGTACCAGCTGAACTATGGGAAGAACGCCAAATGTCCCCCAGAAGTGAGGCGATACCACCTCGCACACCCCGGGGCCAAGCATCGCCCACGACCCGTACCACAGAAGCACTGCACCCGCAAGAAGACCAGAGCGAGATCGGGACCCCAAGGATGGATGCAACTGAGAGAAACGGCACACAATACTTTTTGAGGGCAAAGCCTAAACCATCATCCCGTTTCCAAGGATACGTGGTAGACGGGGTCTACATCCAGAATGCCCTGCCCCGATGAACTCAAAAGTATCTGACTATGCGCAGCACAGTTGATTGTTGATGTTTAAAAGTTGTGTAAACACCTCCAAGTTGGGGAGGAATTTGGTGTCACGTGCCCGTTAGTTCCGGGTCACGTGACACGTCGGAAATAAAGGAATCACCGGAACTGGCGAAAGAACGCCAGTCCGGGTTTATGCATCGTACCAAGCGGTTGTGTCGTCTATTGCCTGCGAAGCTACTGCAGCGCGCGCGCTGCCTGCGGCCTGCACTGCGCACTCTTAGATGTTGGGTTTGCCTGCGGCCTCGCAAGCTGACATCACAATATCCAGCGGAATTACTGCCATATCGTGACTTGACGGAAACGTGCACAATCCCCTGGCAGTAACGGTAATGCCGGTTAGCAGTATTACCACCGACAATGGTCATCTGGCAGTAATAAAGCTGAGCAAACTGAAGCAAGACTTGCCGACCAGAGGACAAGAGCAACTTCCTCCAGGGCACATGAGACACTAGAGCAAACTGAAGCAAGACTTGCCGACATGAGGACAAGAGCAACATCCTCCAGGGCACATGAGACACCAGAGCAAACTGAAGCAAGACTTGCCGACATGAGGACAAGAGCAACATCCTCCAGGGCACCTGAGACACCAGAGCAAACTGATGCAAGACTTGCCACCACGAGGACAAGAGCAACATCCTCCAGGGCACATGAGACACCAGAGCAAACTGAAGCAAGACTTGCCACCACGAGGACAAGAGCAACATCCTCCAGGGCACATGAGACACTAGAGCAAACTGAAGCAAGACTTGCCGACCAGAGGACAAGAGCAACTTCCTCCAGGGCACATGAGACACCAGAGCAAACTGAAGCAAGACTTGCCGACCAGAGGACAAGAGCAACTTCCTCCAGGGCACATGAGACACTAGAGCAAACTGAAGCAAGACTTGAGGACAAGAGGACAAGAGCAACTTCCTCCAGGGCACATGAGACACCAGAGCAAACTGAAGCAAGACTTGCCGACCAGAGGACAAGAGGAACTTCCTCCAGGGCACATGAGACACCAGAGCAAACTGAAGCAAGACTTGCCGACCAGAGGACAAGAGCAACTTCCTCCAGGGCACATGAGACACCAGAGCAAACTGAAGCAAGACTTGCCGACCAGAGGACAAGAGCAACTTCCTCCAGGGCACATGAGACACCAGAGCAAACTGAAGCAAGACTTGCCGACCAGAGAGACAAGAGCAACTTCCTCCAGGGCACATGAGACACTAGAGCAAACTGAAGCAAGACTTGCCGACCAGAGGACAAGAGCAACTTCCTCCAGGGCACACGAGACGCCAGAGCAAACAGAAACAAGACTTGCCGACCAGAGGACAAGAGCAACTTCCTCCAGGGCACACGAGACACCAGAGCAAACTGAAGCAAGACTTGCCGACCAGAGGACAAGAGCAACTTCCTCCAGGGCACACGAGACACCAGAGCAAACTGAAGCAAGACTTGCCGACCAGAGGACAAGAGCAACTTCCTCCAGGGCACACGAGACACCAGAGCAAACTGAAGCAAGACTTGCCGACCAGAGGACAAGAGCAACTTCCTCCAGGGCACACGAGACACCAGAGCAAACTGAAGCAAGACTTGCCGACCAGAGGACAAGAGCAACTTCCTCCAGGGCACATGAGACACCACTCGATCAGGACACGGGCAATGCCGGGTGCCCCAGCTAGTTACCAATAAAATGAAAGACCAGACAAGAGATCTTCTTTAATGAAGAAAGGAAGATGGCACAGGGTCACCGTGCACATCTGGGATTGAGGTAATGTCATGCAGCATGGGTTTGACCCCAGTTAGGTGCTTGGAAGGTGAAGCAACATGCAATTAAGTGTGATTTAAACCTTCTGAAAAAAATCCACATTATGTGAATTGGATTAGCTAAAAAATATATAAAAACAGATAGAAATCAGATTAGAAATTCCTAAAACTGAAATGAAAGTAGCCATACAATTGGCAAAAAACCCAATAGTCTGTTGGTAAACTCTCTCAAAATGTATATTTATGAGTAGAAAGACTTCATCCTAGAAAAGTAATGCAGTTGACAACAGTCCCGGGCAGCGAAGAGCAACAGTTGTGTTTATTCTACATTAAGGGCCCGATTCATGGAAAAGTGGGCAGAGATCCTGCAAAGCCTGCGTGTTGACAATGACTCTGTGCGAGCCTACATCTGCGCGCTCTGCGTATTCATGGAATTGTCACACAAAGTAACTGTATACACAAATCGCAGCAGAAACACCCCGATACGCCCCCACACGAAGCAAAAACAGCAAGAACAGCTATCTTTACGTGCTCCTCTGGGTGCAAATACATGCATCCTTCAAACAGTGCATGCGTTCCCCCGCAAGCAGGCCCGCATCTCGGGGACCGTGCACGGGATCCACCATATCTGTTACCCGCACCCCGACAACATGCGTACGATTTATCGTAACTCAGGTAAAACTTGGAAAATCTGCATGCGAACACCAGTAAACCGTTCCTGCACCCCGCTACACTGCGTACATGCACCCCTAAGTCAGTTCGGAAATCCAGCAATCAAAGCAAGGTTCTGATTGGCTAGTTGAGCATGAGCATAAGTAACATGGTTTAGCCCTGTGGACACAAGGTCACTATCACGAGTTGGATACCTCAATGATGTGCTATTTATATTAAGTCCATTTTTGACTGGTTGTAAAATAATAACAATAATTTGGATTGGTCAATTAGGTGTTTTAACCGGTTTATAGTCATAATGTAGAAAAAAAAATGTCGACTTACAAAAATGTAGAAAAAAAATGTAGAAAACAATAATGTCGAAAACCTATACATATAATGAAAAAAGTCAATTTTTCAAAAAACAAATGTCGAAAAAGAAATGTCAATTAGCACTATCAATAAATAAATAACCAAGAAGAGTATCATTTACCAGGGGGGGTCCCCCTCCCATCCCCCCTCACCCAACACCCCCCAGACACCCCCGACCAGCCCACCACCCTCTCACCCCTCATACTCAACACATTTTAATTATATATATATTTATTTATTTTTTTCGACATTTTGACTTTCTACATTATTGCATTCTACATTATGACTGACCACCGTTTTAACCCCTTAAGTGCCAGGCTATTATTGAAGTCTATGCAAAAAGGACGAGCATACTCGTGCTTAGCACTTATATATTGATGTTTTGATAGTTACCAATTATTTTGCTGGGGACCTAAATGAAGGAAGTCCCAGTGTTGTTGCTTTTGTGGAACGGAAAGACACAGAACCAGGGTGTGATATAACTTACTCCTCAATGACTTTAAAAAGACCCTAATAATTAAGGGTAATTTTGTCTCAGTAGTGGTGAATATTGAGCTTTAGTGAATGTACAAAAGGAGATGTACCAGTCACTAAAAGAGGCAGCATTAACCCTTGCATATCATTTTCTTAAGTGCCTATACATTTTGAACCACTACACCTTAGCAGTGATATAGATATTAATAGACAGTCTAATTTCAGAAATTAGTATGAAATAAGACAAGTGGATCAGCTGAACTATAAACTATGGGAGGAAAAGCCATTTCCCAATCAGGATCAAAGAAGGTTCTTCCTGAGATCCCATCAGAAGGACCTGCGAGATAGAAAGCAAATTCCACATCTAGCCAGTCATTGAAATGATATGCTATGATATGCTATGAGATGATGCAGCATTTATAACGCACCTGTACACACGTGTTTGTGGAAGCTGTAATACATATGCTCTTGGAATGCCAAAGCCTAAATGAGGAAAGAGCGTGACATTTTGGAAGGTTTGATAAATCAGAGGGGATTGAAGCATTTTGGTGAATATGTTTGAGTGGATGAAAGATATACCTGTGACGAGACACACTGGAATATTGGGTGAGCATACAGTCTAAACTGCCCAACATGGTTTATTTGTTGCAATTTTGACTTAGCTCTGCTTACACTGTGATTACAAGATTGGCAGGTTGTAATGATGAGATGTAAACGTTGACTAAGAGATCATTGTTAGACATTGCTGTGTGCATTATGCAGGTTTGTGTATAAACTAAACAATGCTTAATTAAAAGAAACAAAACTATACAAGTAAGTGTCTGACATATTTTTATCAGGTGTCTGTGTCCTGTATTATAACTTTATAAGAGTTAGTATGTATAGATATGATATGTCTCCTTATGTTCTGTTCCATGTTTGAAGGAGCTTAACACAGGCCCTGGAATGACTTCAAATACCTGTTGCATTGGGTGATCTGCAAGAACATGGATGTCCTTTTTAAATTGTCTCATATTGCATTGCATCATTCTCAATAGAACAATGATAAAACAAAGTGCTTCTCTTTATGCCCACATTGCAAATTCACTTTACACTAACATGTCTGCACCTACACTCACAATTCACCCAACTTACACTAGTGCAAACGTTTGTATAGATTCACTTTCAGCTGTAATTTTGAAAATCACTAATCACATACTATGTTAGAAAGCAACAATGGCCCAACTGTGAAAAAGATGGTACAAGATACTATAGTAAATTTTCAAAGCAAATTGATCCTGCATTCTGGCCGTTGCATTTCTTAACAATGCAAACATACACAATCTGTGTTAAGCTTGTCAGTGATATTTACTGTGTAATAAGAGTTTAATAAATGTATCCAGTGTGTTCATTGTGTTCCTCTTACCAACCTCTACTTCTCGTTGTCTAGGATCCCACTCAGAAAAGTGAAGTCAGTCAGAGAAAAGCTGAGAGCAGAAGGGAAGCTGCAGGAATTCCTGAAGAATCAAACGATTGATCCAGCAGCCAAGTACCTCAAAAAAGCTGGCACCAAAGTGGCCATCACACCTCTGACCAACTACTTTGATGTGAGTGTGTCTTAGTAGCATGGTTATCAAGGAGGGTTAATGGGTAACATGTAGGACACCTTATTGAATGTAGTGGTATGTGTAAGCAAAGGTGAGAGCTTGAAATGCATCTATATGTTAGTTCTTGCTGTTAGCCATTCCTACTGTGGGTGGTATGGACATGCCTCACTAATCAGAGTTTACGCTTGATGGTATTATGATGGCAATGTATGCAGCATCTCCTGTGATCTTTGATATAAACATGCTATTGGTGTCTACAGGCTGCTTAAAATGGCTACCTTATCACCTCAACAGAGAGTGCTCTCTGATGTGGTGCAATGTAGCATTGTTAAGCACAGTTTGGCACAAATAGTCTGTATTCATGGTAGGGGCATTTCAAGCTTCGTCCTGGATTGAGTTCCTGATGGCCAGGGCATGGCAGGAGAAGGACCGCTTGTGGTCTTCTCTTTGCAGGCTAGCTTTGACGTCATATTTTTGGTAGTTTTGCTACGTGAGGTGCGAGAGCCACCTGAGGTGTGGAGTTTAGCCGCAAGTACTCTGGTGTTCCGATTGAGACTGCTTTGCAGGTGATACATGCAGTATTGCATATGATCCTGGAGGGGACGGGCGGCCAGTGAATTGTGCATACTGTTGCAGAGATAAGGTTGAATTTGAAGGCATCTGTAATTAGGTGGGCTTCAGCGAGTGGGCTTCTTTTAGGGGGACTAGATGTGTGACTGGAAGCCCAGTAAGAAGGGCATTTCCCCCATCAATATGTGAGATCACGAGGCCTTGGACCACTTGGCAGAATTCATTGGGGAGAAAGAAGCGGGTGTGGCTCTGTAGCCATGCGGTTTGTGCATTCCTGGCTATGTGCTTTCGGAAGGAAAGGCTACTGTTAACAATGAAGCCCAGGGATTTGGCTGAGTGTAATAGTTGAGGATGAAATCTTCCAGGCACTTCTCATCCAGTCATTGATGCACATGTTGTTTGCTGGGGGGAACGATCAGGAGAAATGGTCGGGATTAGTTTGAGGTAAGCGTTTAACATCCATGTTTGGATACTCGCCAGGCGTTTGTGGAGGCAAGCAATGTCCTGGGGGCCACTGACCTCAAGGTACATCTGGGTTTCAGAAGTGTATTGATGGATGGCAATGTTTGGGTCATTCCATGTATAGATTGAAGATGATTGGGGAGTGAAGGGAACCATGAGGGTACCCCACATATAACTGGGAGTCGGTTGCATCTAAATGACCCATCTGTATGACCTGGTGTCTACTGGATAAGTGGGATGCAAACCATTTAGGACTGTTCCAGAGAAGCCAATCTTTCATGTGAGGAGGAAGAGGAGTATTTGGTGATCAACTGTGTCAAAGGCATCTGAGAGGTCTAAGAGGACTCGGACACACAAGTCCCCAGTGTCAGTGATTCTGAGTGCATCGTCCACCACTTGGATGGTTTCAGTCTCAGTGCTGCATTTGGGGCAGAAGCCAGACTGATCATCGTGGGGGAGGTAAAGCTGTTCAAATGTGGGGAGTAGTTGGAGCTTAACTACTTTCTTGACATGCTTCACAATTAAGTGGCGCTCGTGATTGGTCTGTAGTTGGCTAGCTCCTGTGGGACAAGGAAGGTCATCAATGAAGTTACAACTCCCTTGAGTTGGCCTGTAATTAAGGTGGATTGTAATTGAGTCATTTCTTGAGATGGAGAACCAGTATTACAGGGATCCGAGAAGTAGTCTCTGGTGGTTGGGTTACCATGCATGGACACTGCCACCCCATCTCAGATTTTTCCCGAGTGGTCAGTGTGTTGGGTACTGTGGCCGTGGTGTAAGTGGCCATACAAGATCTAGTGGGAAGTGATCGTAATTCATGTTACAGTGATGAAAAGGGCATTGAGATTCTTGTTGATTAGCAGGTTGTCAATACCCGCAGAGTATGTGATCGGGCGGATGCAAATAGAAGGTGCGTGTTTTAGGGGTAAGGAGGGATATTGACAATGTTTGCCAGTGTTGCTGTCCTGGGCTGCCTTGGGCATTTGGCTGCGTGATCCCTGCAGAGGATGGGAATAGGCTGTGGACTGTGGTGAGACGAGACATATGGTGATAGCTTCATGGTGTACGATGGGCAGAGTAACTTGCTTGGTCCTGTTTACAGGCGTTAACAAGACCAAGCAAGTGTTGCTCTTTTCTTTGACTGCCCTTCATTTTGGACGCCCGGTTGAGAGTAGCCTTCTGAACTAACCAATGGGAAGGGAAAAGAAATGGCAAGTCTAAGCGGGCAGGTGGGGTTTGGGTCACGTGACCTAGATCCACTTGCACCAGGTCACCAACTGCACCTGAAAAGAGGCTGGAAGGCTGCTCAAATAGGGAAAAAAGAGCAGCAGAACCCAAAGGCACCAAAAGATCAGCAGTGATTGGCATGTGGGTGGGATTTAGGTCAATTGACCTGGATCCTCTTGAACCAGATCACCAACTGCTATGTTGTTTAACAAATGACCATTCAATTTCTTATCAAAGGGATAATATCAAAGAAATCTAGAGACATCCAAATTTACGAGAAAACACAAAAACAAAGCAATGATACTGATGCAAAATATAAACTCTACATAACAAATAACGGAGTAACAACAATTGCTCATCCCAAATTAAAAAATAATAATAATATTTTTGTATAGTTTGGAGTATTAGATGGTGCAAAAGCCAAGAGAGGAGGACTATCGGATGTGCAGACTGACACCAGCTTGAGGGTGTTGTTTGTTTATGTCATGCGATGAAGTAGTAGTAGCTTGACAAATACCCTCTTTGGTTCCCTCCTCCTTCTCCTCACCTGCACTCGGTTCTTCTGAGGAACTGTCTGTGTCTATGGCTCTCCTTTATCTCCAAAGGTCCAGTCCTTTCCTGTTGAGTTTGGAACGAGCTCCACTGGAAGCCACCCTGCCCGCTGTCAAACAGCAAGGCAGAAGGGACCCTCCGGGAGTCCGCCCCCAATACCAGGGAAAAGCGTGGCTGAAAAACCCTGGTGTGCTTGGATGTAGTAGCACTACGAATATTGAGGCTGAAGGCTTTCCGTTGATGTAGAAGAGAGGACTTCACTTCCCAGAAGACACTGCTGGAGGCCGTAGTCGAGGACCGAGGAAGAGGTCTGCAGAAGGCTGCGATGGGAAGGAGCATACAATCGTAGATGTATGTACAACAAGTTAGTAAAGAGCATTTAAGTGGTGGACGGATCAAGGACGACAAAGTGGGAGGAACTAAGGAGTAAAGGAATCACCAAGAGAGAACAAAGGCTCAAGCGGGAAAATACAAGGGGAGTCAGGGAGGAGCACTAGCGTACAAAACCTGGCGAGGAAAGCAAGGTTGCAACGCAACGATTACCGCGAATGACGCCTATATATATGCGTCATGACGTTAATGCGTCATGACGGTAACGTGCAGTACGTGGGAAACTAGACCGCTGGTGGAGGAACGGAATCAGCCCTTCCATCGGCTCCATAGCTTCCATGGAGCGCGCGTCATGACAGTATAACCCCTTCGCCAAGGCCTTCCTCCAGGCTTGCCCGGATGGTGTCTGTGGAATATGCGTAGGAGTCTGGAGGCATGTAGATTTTTGGCTGGTTCCCAAGATCTTTCTGTCCAAGGGTATCCTTTCCACAGTACGAGGTATTGTAGGACTCCGTGTTTGTAACGTGAGTCTAAGATGCGTGAAACCTCATACTCTTTGGTGTCATCATCCACACTGGGTATCCTTCTTCTAGAGGTTCTCAGAAAAGGATCAGGTATATATTCCTTAAGAAGCGAGGTATGGAACACTGGATGTATTCTTCGAAGAGAGTACGGGAGGTTTAGCCGAAAGGCCACAGGATTGATCCGTTGATTTATGGAAAACGGTCCAATATATCTTGGAGTGAATTTACCTGAGTGGACTCTCCGGGGAAGGTATTTAGTGGATAACCATACCTTGCTTCCTTTCTTCCAATCAGGATTAGGTCTTCTGTTTCTGTCAGCCCATCTCTTGTAATTCTGGCGACTGGCTAACAGGGTTTCTTGAGCAGACCTATGAGTTTGTTTCAGAGTGTCCAGTAGTAGGTCTATAGTAGGGACATTAGTGGTTGAATAGCAGGAAATGGGATGTGTTTGGGTTCGTACCCATATGTACATTTGAAAGGACTCATTCCTATTTGCAGTATGCTTGGTGTTGTTATACGAGAATTCTGCAACCGATAAGAGATGATATACCAGTTATCCTGAGTCTGGTTGCAGTAACATCTTAGGTACTGTTCAAGTGTCGCGTTGAGGCGTTCGGTCTGTCCGTTTGTTTCTGGGTGAAAGCCAGAAGACAACGCTCTCTGAATCTGTAACTGTTTACACAAGGTTGTCCAGAACCTGGAGGTGAACTGGGTTCCTCGATCGGACACAATTGAGGAAGGCAGACCATGGAGACGGACTACCTCCTTTAAGAACACGTCAGCTGTGGTAGTGGCAGAAGGAGTGCCTTTAAGAGGAATGAAATGAGCCAGCTTACTGAAGGAGTCGACCACTACCATGATGGCAGAACATCCTCCCGATCTGGGTAACTCAACTATAAAATCCATAGATATATGTTGCCAAGGTCCAGCAGGTGGTTCCTCTTGTTGTAGCAGTCCCAATGGTTTAGCCGAACTGTGTTTGCTTTGAGCACAAACTGGACAGGAAGAGACGTACTCCACAACATCCTTATTCATCTTTGGCCACCAGAAATTCCTCTTCAATAGTTCTAGTGTAGCAGTACGGCCCTTGTGACCAGCCATGGGAAGATCATGGCACCACGAAAGAGCTTGGTTCTGGAGTTCTTGGGTGGGTAGGTAAAGCAAGTCATTTTTAAACAGGTATTCTCCTTTGTAGGATAGAGAGGGGTCTCTTGGAAGAGAGGTGGTTTTTTGGGCTTGCAGAACTTGTTGAAAATAATTATCTACTGTTCCTATGAATCTCTTCCCATTGAGCAGCCATTCTTGTTCGGGGTGATTCCCTGAACCTTCTTGATGGCTGCGGGAGAGTGCATCAGCTAAGTGATTGTCTTTACCCGGTAGGTATGTGAGTATGAAATCAAATTGGGAGAGGTAGTAAGCCCAACGAGCATGACGTGAGTTCTTGCATTCCATCTGTTGGAGAATACTTAGGTTCTTGTGGTCTGTTCGTACCTGAAACGGGTATTTCGCTCCTTGCAACAAATGGCGCCATTCCTCACAAGCCTGCTTAATTGCTAACAGTTCCTTTTCGATCACCGAATAGTTTCTTTCACTGGAGGTGAGTGTCCTGGAATAATAGGCAATGGGATGTTCAAGTTGATCCTCCTTCCTTTGTAGCAGAGCTGCTCCGATAGCCCCTTGTGAGGTGTCGGCTTCTACGATAAAGGGTTGAGACTGATCAGGTTGCCTGAGGATAGGTGCTGAGGTAAATGCTTGTTTGAGCTGATGAAAGCGTAATCTGCTTCTGACGTCCAACAGAACTTCACCCTTTCTTTAGCAAAGCTGTGATAGGTAGGACTATGTTGGAGAAGCCTGTGATGAATTTACGATAGAAATTTGTCAGCCCCAAGAACCTCTGGATGTCCTTGACAGAGTTGGGAACAGGCCAATCGTTAATAGATGTAGTCTTGTTAGGTCCATCTCAATGCGGTTTTCTGACAGTATAAAGCCCAGATATGAAACTGTAGAAACCTCAAAAAGACATTTCTCTGGTTTGACTAATAGGTGGTGGTCTCGAAGTCTCTTGAGCACTTCTATAACGTGTAGACGATGTTGTTCAATAGTGTGAGAGTACACTAAGATGTCATCCAAGTAGACTACCGTGGACTTGAACAGAAGATCACAAAAGACCTTGTCCATAAATCTTTGGAACTGGGCTGGCGCGTTAACCAAACCAAAGGGCATTACCTTGTACTCAAAATGACCTAACGGAGTACGAAAGGCGGTCTTCCATTCGTCCCCTTGTTTGATTCGTAGGAGATGATAAGCCCCTCTGAGGTCTAGTTTGGTGAACCATCTTGCCCCTTGTACTGCTTCCATGATTTCTTTTATCAGAGGCATCGGGTATCGATCTCGGATGGTTTGACTATTCAGGCCCCTGAAGTCAATACAAGGTCTGAGTTCCTTGGTTCCCCTCTTTGGTATAAAGAACAGGGAAGCTCCGGCTGAGGAAGTAGATTCTTGTATCAAGCCATTCTGTAGATTGCTGGCTAGGTAGTCTCTTAATGCTTCCTTCTCCGGAAGGGATAAGGGATACATTCTCCCAAATGGAACTACCGCATTAGGTATAAGGTCGATCTTACAGTCCTCGGCTCGATGTGGAGGAAGAGGTCTAGGAAGAGTGTCAGCAAATATGTCGGTAAATTCTTGATAGGCTATAGGAATGGAGTTAATACTCCTCGCTGGCACTGTGTCACCCTGATGTGAATGTTGCCCTTCCTCCTTCAAACAGGACTGCATACAAAGGTCAGACCTGAACTCTATAATGTTAGTTACCAGTCGATTCCCGGATTGTGTTTTCTTAACCAGGGTATCCCGAGTATCACGGGAAAGTGGGCAGCCTTAATCAGATCGAATATCACGGTTTCGTGGTGAGTCTTCATCTTAACCATGACTTCTGTGGTTTCTTGTCGGATAAGACCGGAAGACAAGGGTGTACCATCCACTCCTTCTACCGGTATGGGTTGAGGCTTTTCTCTCCTAGGAATAGTGTATTTACTGGCCCATTGGTCGTCCATAAAGTTCCCCGCTGCACCACAGTCAAGCATTGCCAGACACTCAACTGCTTGGGTAGAGGTCCATTCCAGAACGATCTTTAGGACCATAAGTTGGTTTGAGGGAGTACATGGTATAGGTGGATTTGTAACACAGGGATTAGCAAGAGAAGCCCCTTCCGTGTCCCTGCTCAGGGTCGGGGTCTGTCGTTTCCCGATCTTCGGGGAGGTACTTCCGGACAATCTCTTAGAAGGTGCTTCTCAGAACCGCAATACATACACAAGTGCAGGTCTTTTCGTCTCTTTCTTTCTGCTGCGCTGAGGGGACCCCTCGCTGCACCTATTTGCATGGGCTCTTCAGTCTGGGAAAGAGATCTGTCTGGAGTGGTAGGCGTGTATGAGGATGGTGTAAAAGGCGGATTGGCTCTGGTCTTCCTTCTTTCTGCTCGTCTCTCGGAAATTCGAAATTCCATCTGGAGGGTCAGGGCGACCAGTTCTTGGAAGGAGGAGGGTCTTGGAACTCGAGAGAGTTCATCCTTCAAGTCTTCATGTAGTCCTCTCCTAAAGAGAGTCTGCTTAACTGAGTCAGGCCATCCTGTCTCCAGTGCTATCTTCTGGAAGTTTGAGGCATAGGTTTGAACATCAACAAGACCTTGTTTGAGGTCTAGCATGTTTTCATAGGACGCGTACAAGGTCTCGGTCCTTTCAAAGCGTTCTCTGAATTGTAGTACAAAGGCATTGTAATCATTCAGAACAGGATCAGTTTCTGTAACTAACGGGGTAGCCCATGCTAGAGCGTTACCCCCAAGGTTTGAGATGAGGAAGCCTACTTTTGCTTTGTCGGATTCATACATCCTTGGGCGAAAAGTGTAGTATACTCTACAGGCATCGAGGAATTCCTTAATCTTCTTGGGGTTCCCTTCATATTTCCCACAAGGTAAGGGCATAGGTGGGAGATCTCCCCGAACTTCTTCTCTCAGAATCATTTGTTGTCTTAGAGTGGCATTGTCAGCCTTAAGGGCGGTATTTTCTACCCTCATGGTTTGGAGCTCAGCAGTTATCCCCTGTATAGCATTGACCAATTCTTGATACTGCTCTAAGCTAGCCATCCTTTGGCGTTGCAAACTGTCATGCGATGAAGTAGTAGTAGCTTGACAAATACCCTCTTTGGTTCCCTCCTCCTTCTCCTCACCTTCACTCGGTTCTTCTGAGGAACTGTCTGTGTCTATGGCTCTCCTTTCTCTCCAAAGGTCCAGTCCTTTCCTGTTGAGTTTGGAACGAGCTCCACTGGAAGCCACCCTGCCCGCTGTCAAACAGCAAGGCAGAAGGGACCCTCCGGGAGTCCGCCCCCAATACCAGGGAAAAGCGTGGCTGAAAAACCCTGGTGTGCTTGGATGTAGTAGCACTACGAATATTGAGGCTGAAGGCTTTCCGTTGATGTAGAAGAGAGGACTTCACTTCCCAGAAGACACTGCTGGAGGCCGTAGTCGAGGACCGAGGAAGAGGTCTGCAGAAGGCTGCGATGGGAAGGAGCATACAATCATAGATGTATGTACAACAAGTTAGTAAAGAGCATTTAAGTGGTGGACGGATCAAGGACGACAAAGTGGGAGGAACTAAGGAGTAAAGGAATCACCAAGAGAGAACAAAGGCTCAAGTGGGAAAATACAAGGGGAGTCAGGGAGGAGCACTAGCGTACAAAACCTGGCGAGGAAAGCAAGGTTGCAACGCAACGATTACCGCGAATGACGCCTATATATATGCGTCATGACGTTAATGCGTCATGACGGTAACGTGCAGTACGTGGGAAACTAGACCGCTGGTGGAGGAACGGAATCAGCCCTTCCATCGGCTCCATAGCTTCCATGGAGCGCGCGTCATGACAGTTTATTTGTCAGCTCAATAACCATTTTAATCCTTATGCACATTCACAGCAATTAGCTGCCCCTCCCACTCAAAACACTCCCGCCTGGGAACTTTTTGAGCTAGCGGTAGCATCAAAGTTCACGATATTTAGGGTCTGGCTTAGTTACAATTTCAAAATCGCTACAGGTTTAATGAAAATACCTTAACCAAGTGTGATGTCATCCAATTGAAACACAGTATATGCATCCTCACTGCGTCCCTTTCACTGAAATCATGTTAAAAACAAGCCCTGTGTTTGGTTTTGTCTATAGGTAGTAGACAGGCTTTTTCCAGCCACAGTTATCAAGTGCCCAGGTACTCAAAATATTTTACAGCTGTTGCCATTTTACCACCCAGTAAGTACCATTGTGGGCACACCTGGCAAATATCTATTCCATCCCGACACAAAAGCCAATAGTGCTGTCTTTGCCAATGCTTGCTTTCTTTCCTTGTGCACTCTTTTATTTAGAGTTGACATGAACAAATATTTTACTAACTCAGCCATAATAAAGTTATTTACTAACAGGAGTAGGTTGACTCCAGGCAATTTCAATTATGCAAACTTAGCCTCTTCCAGATAGTTGGTAGAAGGAAAGCTGGAGAGGGAGCGGGAGGAGGGCTATGAGAAAGTTACACATTTCAGAGATTTTAGAGGAAAAGTAGTGAGCAAATTCAATAGCGGAAAAGGGAGGAGGCGATGGATATTGACAGCCATGAGCAAAGATTGGAGGGTAGATGCAGGTTTGCAGGGGCAAATGCAAAAAAGGAGAAGATAACCTTTGTTTGCAGAGGTTAGGGCAATAATGGCATTTGTGTAGGCTAGGAGTAGAGTAGGTGGCCATAATTTTCATCAGCATTGTAGGTCATGGTGAATGTTTTGTTTTGAGATTCTGAATTACTGAAGTGATCTCAAACTGAATATGGGGACGATACAGTGTGGTTGAACGTGTAGGATAGTGTTGGTCAAACAGATTCATAAGGGAATAGTGAAATTCAGAAAAATGCCTGGTCACTAGAAGAGGCATGAATAGGGAAAAGAGACAGGAGGGAGGTCCATGCATCATCAAAGTAAGGAGGAAGAAATTCCTGCCTAGATTTCTCTTTAGTTGTTTAAGAGGGGAGATGATACACCATACTCAGATCAGATAGAACCACCTCCGCAGCAGGCGGTGTTGCCATAATAGTAAAAAAACACCATCAAATTAAGATCAAGTCCCATTGAAATAATCGCAGGATACGAACTACTACTCGCTAAACTAACTCTGAATGAAAATGCCACAGTTAACATAGTGGTCATCTATAGAACTCCCAGCGCAAACAGCCACCCAGAAACAGACATCCCACTAATACTCGCACCTATCATCAAACCCAAAACGAAATGTATCATCATAGGTGATTTGAATCTTGGCTTCAATGATGTCCAAGACACTAAGGCAACCTCCCTTAATTTATCACTCAATGAAAATAATTTCTGCCAACATGGGGTAGAACTCTGGATTGGATCCTCTCCCTCAACACAAAAATCACTATAGGCCAGATTGCGCCACTTAGCTGGACAGACCACTACGGCATAGAATTCACCATCACTAGTGATGATCCCTGCCCGCCCAAGAACAAAATCATGGACATCATCGAAAGTAGAAATCCCAAAAAACTCACAGTGGAGAACCTTGACCCCACATTGAATAAAATGCTAGATACCTACTCAATCACTAGTAACGATCCTACTACCATCGCGGAGCACTACCACAAATGCCTTTCTTCAGCCATTGACACCATAACACCAGTCACCACCAGAGGCACTAACAAAAAATCTAACTTCTGGTTCAACGAGGAACTAGTCACCCTCAGAAGAAAAAAACACTCTCTCGAGCACATCCATAATAAACATCCCTCCCCGGACTCGGCCAAAGCATTCAAAGACGCCAATACCATCTAGAGAAATGCTATCATCACCCATAAAGCAAATGCCTACAATACTTGCATCAGCAATGCAGCATCAGACTCCAAAGAGCTCTTCTCCATCCTCAGAGAACTTGAAAACCTTATACCGACTGATACTCCCGCCAACGCTAGTAAAGAATGGTGCACTACCATACAAGAAGCACTTGCCTCCAAAATTGCTCTGCTACAAAATAAAATCAACTCTAAAAGACTAGTTCTATCAGCCAAAAACCCCATCACCCCTAACCCCTGAGCCTCTCGCAGCAACAATGCTAAATCCCATTCCAATTCACAGCCGTCACCCAAGATCTTGTATTTAGCACAATCTCCAAACTAAAAGCATACAACTGCAAAGGAGATACTGTCCTAGCTAAACTAGTCAAAGCCTGCGCCTCTACCTTGAACCCCATCATTACCAAATGTTTCAATGCTTCATTTAACTCCAATACAGTTCCTGCCTGCATTAAAGAAGCCTGGGTTACCCTGCTTCTAAAAAAAACAAAACTAGACCCCACCATTCCGACAAATTATCGCCCCATAACCATGGTCCCCTTTCTACTTAAAATCATTGACAAACTAGCTTATAACCAAATTCAAGTTGACCTTGAATCTAACCAGCTTCTCGGTACCAGACAGTCAGGCTTCAGGCCCAACCACAGCACTGAAACAGCTCTCTTGGACCTCAAAATACAGATGGATGCCATCAGAGATTCTGGGAAACTCTGCATCCTCTTGCTGTTAGACCTATCAGCAGCGTTTGACCTGGTGGACCATGACAAATTATGCAACTCACTTGCCCGTGAGTTTAACTTCTCTAGTGAAGCAACCGCTTGGGTGAAATCTTTCGGTGGTCAGTCATAATCTCGAATTTACAAATCTCGAAAGTCAAAAGGTCGAAAAAAAAATCTCGAAAAAAAAAATGCCGAATTATTTTTTGTTTTTGATATTTTTTTTGGGACTCTAGTGTATATAAAGAAAATAGCTAAAAACAAAAAAAGGGGGGGTTGGGGGGAACCCCCCATTTCAAAACAAAAAACGTCATAAAAAAAATTCGACATTTCTTTTTTCGAGATTTTTTTTCGACCTTTTTTTTTCGAGATATGTAAATTCGAGATTATCACTATAAACCAAATCTTTCTTAACTGACCGCACAACCAGAGTGTCCATAGGCAAAGAAGCAGCCAACCCCATCCCAGTTCCCATAGGAATACCACAAGGCTCGTGCCTCTCTCCCACGCTTTATAACGCGTACACCAAACTCTTGTTCTCAGCACTTGACGATATGGGTGTCATATACACACATTTTGTGGATGACACCCAGATCCTCATACCCCTTACAGGAAACTATGACCAGGACACCATAGTAATCAACAAAATTTACGTCATCATACAAAACTGGATGGCACTAAATAGCCTATGTCTGAATGATGAGAAGACAGAAATTCTCATCGTAGGATCGCCGGCCAAAATAGCAACCCTCCGCCCAGAATACTCCACTATCAATATTGACGGCACAAATATTCCTGTGTTGAAGCAAGTCAAAACACTGGGCGTGTACTTCGACGCCAGTCTAACCATGACTAAACAGATCAACACTCTTGCCTCTTCCACGGCCTACACTTCCAAACTTATCGCCCTTAGCCGACTATTTCTGACCCCAACTAACTGCCTCACCCTAGCTAGAGCACTGGTCTTATCGAAATTGGACTATTGCAATGTATTACTACTAGGCACATCCAACACTAACCTAGCCAAAATGCAACTCCTACAAAACAAAGTCTTGAGGGCAGCTCTAGGCATAAAAAAATCAGACCATATTTCTAAGACCAGGAAAGACGCTCACTGGCTCCCCATTAAAGCCAGAATTATCTTCAAAACGTTATGCATCACACACAAATGCCTGACCAAAAAAGGACCTATCTATCTTAATAATACCCTACACCGAAAAGTGGACAAGAGATCACTAAGATCCAACGATAAATTCCTCCTGGCCCCCCCTTGCTTCAAATCCACTAGAGCGGGGGGCAGCAGCTTTACCACGCTAGCCCCCAACCACTGGAACACCCTGCCCGTTAACATAAAAAAAGAATCCTCATTCATGGTCTACAAGAAACTTCTAAAAACTTGGCTATTCAACTAATACTAGCACACATAGACAGGATTCCGTTCCAATGGATATTGCTGTTTGTATCTGTAATTTGTATCTTCGCACCAACTGTCCACTAATGATGTAATGTTACCAATGAAATGATTGTTGTATTAATTTCTAAGCCCTTTTATAACCACGCCGTGACACCCGACGGTCTAGCCGTGTAACAGATAAATAAAATAAAATAAATGAGGTGTGAAAGTGAACAAAGAAGTGATCAAATGGACCGGCACCAATGGAGGGGTCAGAGGAGGAGAGCCAATATGGGAGGAATAGAAGATCAACCGATTTCTCACCAAAGTCGGAAGCCTGGTAGTGGAGGGAGATAGAAGGATGGGTCCGATAGGTTGGAGTTAAGTTGAAGGAAGATGGCTGCAGAGGGCATGGGGAGGTTAAAGTCCCTCATCATAACAATGGTGCTGTCCGTAGGAAGTGACTCAAGGAGAGGTTTTAGATCATGGAAGAAGGAGGTCAGAGGACCAGGGGGTTGATAAAGAGCAGGTACCGTGAGAGGAGGTGAAAATAGGGGCATAATCAAAATGGGAAGAGCTCATGTCAGTCAGGGGTAGAAGGGCAGTGTTCAGGACCTTATTAAAAAGGAACACCACACCAGTGCCTTTACCAATCAGGGAGAATGAAGGAATGTATCAGAGTCCATGTGGGGAGCTGCTAGTGTAGCAGTGTTATGGGGAGACATACAGATTTCTGTGATTGCAAGAAGTGAAAGTTGAGAGTGATAAGAGTTGATGTGGTGTGTGATGTGGGAAGACTTGTTGCAGGGGGTTGTGCAATCCATTGGCCAAGTGAAAGTGTGAAAGGTTGTGGTGGAGAGGAGCAGGTGTTGTATGGTGGGAGAGGTGAAGAGATAAGTTGGGAAGTCCTGGGTGTACAGTAGCATATTATTTGAGTAGTGTGGGGGGAGAAGGAGGAAGATGGAGATGACAGAGAGGGATGCAGAAGGTAGAGCAAGTTGAGGCTGAAGGCTATGAGAGATACTTTGGAGAGTGAGTAGAAGTATAGAGTGAAGTCAAGATGCATTGGAGACGATGAAGAAAGGGTGCAGCCCACAAGCGAGAGGGGGCGTGGATCCGTGGGAAGTGAATGGGTGGATGGTTGGTGGTAAAGATGGAGGTGTAAGTTCCGGGTTGGGCTACGATGGGGCTTTAGAAACCAAAGGACAGTTAACAGGATCAAAACAGCAATGTTCCTTGGTCCTGTGATCCTGTGAAGCAACAAATGTTCCACTGCAAATGTAAAGTCAATGGGTGGAAGGAAAGGTCAGGAAAAGGGTGAGGTAGGTGAAGTCCTGGCTTTAGCAAGGGCTCGGTCCCACTGCCCTTTCCAGTCCAAAAAGGTAGTTGTCCTTCGCTGCTTTTTCCCTTGGCTGAATACGTCCAGGCAGGATGAACAGAGAATGCCGAAAAAGGAAAGCAGAGGTCAAATGACCCTCTGAGAACCAATGACACTTCTCCAGGTGGCTTCCGGACTTGCAGCAAGAGTTCTGGGGTTGTATAGCGTCAAGGAAGCTTTGTTTTGCAAGCAAGACACTCATCTGGTGCAGAGGGTCCACTCTAGACAGTCGCACGTCCCTCTGGGAGCCATTCACAGTGCTCCAGATGGCTTCCAGGCTTGCAGGCAGAGCCTGGGAATTTGTAGGCCCGGGGAGCTTTGTTTTACTGGTAGGGTGCTCTGATGGTGCACGAGGTCCTCTGGAAAAGCAGATTGCTACATCAGGATCCCGGGTAGTGTCAATGTTTGTGTTGGCTGCGTGAGCTTCTGCATGTTTGCAGGGTAGGGTCCCACTGCTCAGTCCCTGCATGAACACCTGGAGTAGTGTCAGGGAACGCATTAGTGAGAGGGTGCGTAGCGGTGCTCATAGAGGATCATTTCTGTGCTTTTGGTGTATGGACTCCCTAGGAGCAAGTCTTCTTTAAGTCTCTGCTTCATCGTAGGATTGCCTTGTTTCAGCCGCAAACAGAAGGTAAGCAATGTGCACCGGCCCTCTGGGATGTGTCAGCACAGACACCAAGGACGCCATAAGGTTCCAGCCCTCCTCATTTCCCGATGTTCGGCCCCAGCGGTAGCATACCTTGTTGGAATCTCATGTGAAGAGATCACATCTCAGGTCGCCATGTGGATCATGGCCTTCTTATACCTGTATAGAAACCACAGTAAGACATACGCGCCAGCTTGGAGGAACATCCGCTTCATACTTCAGAAACTGATGCAATATTCCCAACAGAGAAAGTGGGCCTCTGGAAACCAAAGTCTCTGTGCCAAATCCCTGTGGTTTAAGCCCTGTCTCTCCACACTCCCCAAGATCTCTCTCCCATTACACTCCTCTTATGCCATGCCTCTCTGTAAGCACTGCCCCTTCCCAAGGCACATGGAAACAGTGATTATCCTTATGTTATCCCTCAGTGTGTGACATGACACCAGCACTGGGTCATTACACTGCAACTCAATCCCCTTTGATGTTGGGTCATCACTGTCTCAGCCACTTGTTGTACCATTCTATAAAATGCGCCCATGTTTGATGTATGTTCTCTGCTCAAGCACTGTCAGCCTGGTGCTGGTATATATGTAGATTCGGTTCCATTTGTTGGTGGAAACCATTACTGTATTTTATGGAGAAAGTACGTTTGACCATGGCAATGGGACAACAGTTGGATGCCACTGAGGCGTCAATCGTTTTTTGACTTAGTATGTTTTTACAAGAGGCCCAGCCACTCTCCACTTGCACTGCCTCCCTGGCAACCCCTGCACTGCGGGACTGTCTCTGCATCCCTTACAGCCCCCCCCCCCAGCACTTGTCTGCACTTACCTTGCACTTGCCACCAGCTGGCCCCTATTTATTATATATTTTTTTTTTATTCTACTTACCCGGTTCAGCACTTCCCCCTCTCCCCTTCCCCTTGCACTTATTCCCTTCCCCCTACCCCTGCACTTGCGTAATCTGTATGACACCTGGCCTAGTAGGATCGTTGTCTGTCTTTCCCCCCACGTTTCCCCCTCCCTGCCTCGTCGCGCCTTGAAACACTTGTGTATAGGTGCGTTACAAATGCCATATCATATCATATCATATCAATTGGTAGTTATTTCTTGGAATGTGGCTTTCTATCCTGCCTCGAGTGAGGAGGTTCATGGACATGTCAACGCTGGGGGAAGGGTGTTGAAATGTTCTTCTTCGACAACCTGCCAGCAATGTGAGTCTTTGCACACACTACCAGCTTTGACATTGTCACAGTTTTTGTTAGATCTTTTTCTGATCCAGCGTGATTTCTGGAAGGGAAATGACAGAAGCCCAAGGAAGGGTGGTGTTTGCAGGGTCTATAGTTCTTGTTTTCTTGTTGCAGTAGAGGAATAGGTCATTTACTCCAGTGTAAGAGGGGAACCCACTGATCCTGGTTGTAATGAGTTTTGCAAATTCCTTAAACCTTTGAGTAGACTTATTTTCAATGCCTTGTGTGATCTTTCCAGATTTGTTTACAGGGCTGTTTAATTCACTTTAAAATGCATGAGTTGGTAGAAACATTCTATGGGGAGCCACAAAATTGCCCTTGGATATTTTTTTTGAAAACTGCCCTTTTTTCCCAGTGTTGTGCGTGGGACCCTTTAAAAATGTGCCGGTATATTTTAAAACACTTGTTTTCTTTCTTTTGGTAAATAAAATATGTATTAAATTTCATGAAAACGAATCCAATTAATCCCATTTGAAAGTTCATTAACATCACACCAGATAATCATCAGTATTGGATACTTGCTTTCGCATCACTCTATGGAAATGATCGTTCTTATAATTACTACTCGTTGTCCCTGCAGTCAGTGGCAAAAGAATCCTTGCAAGAAATACCCCCACACACTCACCAAAAGAAAAGTGTGCATACGAAAGCAAACAGAGGCCCACACCAAAGAAGCGCCTTGACTCCCTCACAGACTACCCTTCCATTTTGTCATCCAAGGACCCAGTCTTAAGTAACCTTAACTTTCTAGTCCAACCACTTCACTACTGAGCCCTGCAAGTTCCAGGCTGGTCATTCATGAGGCCCTGTGGGTTTCATAGTCGCTCCCAGAATTCCTTGTGTATGACTGTTTGCTCTGCAAGGGGCCAGAAGTTAATGTTGTCCTTCACTATCTGAGATCCATGAAGTGAATGATTTACAGACCCCCTGGGTGAGAGTATTAGAGCTCCACCACCTCAACAGAAAAAAAACCCCATAATAAACCAACCCTAACCAATGTGACTTTCAGGGCCATCGGCTTCTGAATGACACGTCCCTACTGGAATACATCCATATCCAGAACCGCATGACTGTCCTTCTATTTGCCCATACAGCATTCCAGAGCAGACTGTGTTGTACCCCACCATCGCTCTCCTAGTTGAATGGCAGGAAATTCTCCAGAGATCAAAAACGTTGGCTTCCTTGTCCCTTGCTCTGTGTATTAACCATTTTGTGCTCCCACGAGGTGCCCATTGGGCATGAGACAAACCTCTACAGCCTTAGAATGACCTGCTTTGACAGCATGAGGGCTGTGTTCAGCCATTGTTTGTCTACCGTGTCATGCAGAGTTTTGGATCTTTTGGGGTGCCCCGAATCTATCATATCTTGGATTTATTCCAAAATGTTAGTCCAGTACTTTTGTACCGCTGAGAAGAACCATAAAATGTGGGGAATGTCCCCAGGAGCTGCCTGACATGTCCAGCAGTGTGACTTGTGTACAAGCTTAGCGACCCCTAATTCTCTGGAGACCAGCACCAGCCCTGCAATATGTTGTATTGCATCAGTTTAAGCCTTGCCTCACTTGCTACTCTCTCTAAGGTGTAGACCATGCTTTGTGGTGCCTCCTCTGTAAATTGCTCCCCCAGCAGTGTGTGTAACCTGTTCACAATGCCTACCCTACTCTCCTCAGAATGCAGCGTGTCTATCAGCGTAGTATACAGCGCTCTCACAAGCCTTGTCTCTTTCTTCCATGTTCTTAGCAGAGTGGTGACTGGGGAACCTTTCAGTGAGGTTTCTTTGTGCCCTGCAACTCTCCTGCAAGCAGTGTGGCAGATGCCGATGTTTCCACTCCTCGTTCTCTGCTATCCCAGACCTGCACTTGAGCTCGCCGAAACTCAAACATTGATCCCCTCCAAGTATGTCCCTTAGTCGTGTCAGGCCTCCCTGAGCCCATCTCATCCAGACGAGATTATTCCCTCGTACCTTCAATTATTTCCTATTGTTCCAAATGGGAGCCTCTAGGTGTCAGTTTCTGTCCACTTTGAGTAGAGCGTGGCCCTCACCCAGGCCGCCACACTTGCACTTAGCACAGGGCGGTTCCTATCTCTTATTCTCATGAAATACCAGAGCCATCCCAGTCTTATGACTGAGTTCCTGTTCCCACACTACAAAAGCAGGCTTGGGCTCACACCCTGCAAGGAACACAGCCTCCTGCCAGAGCTGCTGGGCAGATAATATAGTTCTACACTAGGGAGTCTCCGGCCTCCTGCCTGTGTGGGCGCGTATAGCTTCTCAATCTTCAGTCTTGGTCACATGCCGCCCCATATAAAGGATTGTATTCCCTTGCTGATCTTTTTTCATTTACACAGATGGGATTTTCAAAGGCAATATGCCACCTATTTAGTTCATACAATCAATTACCACCATTTTCACTATCTGAACACGTCTCCATATGGACAACTCAACGATGACCAACTTGTAAAATCCAATTGGGTCTTGGACCAGTCTGGCTCTGCATTATCCCTGATGACATCTGCTAGGCCTCTGTTCAGGTATACCCCCAGGTACTTAAGGTGTACCTCCACCCAATGCAGCTGAGTTCCCTAATACTATCCTTGAATGTGATGTCATTTAAGGGCATCGCCTCACATTTGTCCCAAATTATTTTATAACTTGAGAAGGAGGAAAAGGTATGAATCACCTGCATCCATTCTGCTATCGAAGACTCAGGCTCTGGTAATGCCAGCATGATATCGTCTGCGTACAGGAATTCTTTTTCTTTTTCGACCTGAGTGTCTAACCATCGAATTATGGGGTTTAACCGGATTGCCATAGGAAGCAGCTCAAGTGCTGGGATGAAAGGTAGGAGGGAGAGGGGCTAGCCCTGCCATGTCACCCTGGTAATACTGAAATAATCTGACATATAACCACCGTACTCCACCCGCGCACTGCAGAGAAGCTAAACTTTCCTCATGAAATCTTGGCCCAAACCAAACCTCTCTAGCACTCTGAGCACATACTCCCACTCATCCCTGTCAGACGCTTTCTCAGTGTTCAGGAAAAGCCAGATTTGTGGCTGTCTTCCTCTCCTTTCCTACAGTCGTGTTCACCATGCACTCCTATTCGGGGTGTTTCCTTAACTTCAGATAATGTGAAATGGCAAACAGTACGTTCAATACATTTGAGGTGCAGAGGAGATAACAGTCAACACTGGCATGTGGGTTATGAGATAAATTCAAACAAGATAGGTTCCAAATGGAGGATCATTAATATTAGACAGTTTGGCTCATTCTTTGAGCTTGTGAAAGTGTGCAGGGGACGGGAGTTCTTCCGTTTGGAACGTATCTTGTTTGCATTCCTCTCCTTTCCTGCCAGAGCACGAGCAATAGCAATGGCATGTTTTCCTTCGCTGGTCTTCCTGGCACAAAGTGTACTTGGCTCTCATGGACTCATTTCGAGATGACTTTTTAAGTCTTGTAGCCAACACCTTTTCTAATATCTTGACACCCGTATTTATTAGGGAAATTGGTCAATAGCTACTACAAAGCCGGGGATCTCTGCCTGGCTTATGGATGATGGACCTCATTTCTGCATTTAACTCTACTCTAAGCGCCCCCTCCTCTTCAACTGCATTAAACATACTGGTCAGAACTTCAGCCACTTGTATACCCCTGTCCCATAAAATTCTATGAGGCAAAAACAGGGAGGTAGGGCTAAAGCTTACAATTGGGCTAGGGTATTAAAAGGGGGGGTGGGCAAGAATTCAAACACTGAGCATACCCTATACAAATTCTAGTTAAACATAAGTCATGCCACAGCTAATTGAAGATAAAAAAACATGTATTGAGTCATTTCATACAAAGTACATCATCAGACTGTGTCTGTTTCTTCGACAGAAATTGCAAAACCTAAAAGGTACCCTGAAAACAATCTCAATCATTCCTCTCCCTCACACACTCGGCATCCATACCATACATACACACAGCACAACAACGATGATCAAACAAGCGAACAGCAATATGGCTAATTGACAAATCTATTTTACAATTGGTCTTGAAACCCAAGATCCTATGTCTCTTTTAAATGACTGGACATAACTTAGATTTCTCTGCTGAGTGCACACTGCGTTGTGCACCAAGACACTAATATGTGGAGTACAGTGAATGTCTACATTCATCTCCGTCATAGCACAGATACTGATGGAAGGTTGCCTGAGTTTGATATCGTCAACTCGAGTTTCGGCTATAATGGTCTGCTATAAAATTCTATGGGCAGGCCATCCTCACCATGTGATTTCCCATTGCTCATTCCGGCAATACTGTCCTCACCTCCTGACGCCATATCAGCCTACCTAGTGAAATCTAATCTTCCGAGGCCAACTGTGGACGGCTTCTATAAATGCTCTTTCTGTCGCCTTCTCTATCGGGGGCTAGCAGTATACAGGGATTCATAGAACCTGTGGGATTCTTTCATTATAGCACTGGGATCTGTCACATACCTGTCTGTACCCTTGTATCTAATCTTGGCGATCCCACTTTGCTCTTCGCTTTGCTTACGTTGAGTCGCTAAAAGTTACCCCGCCTTTTCCCCCTGCTCATATTGTGTGACCTTCAACCTAAAGAGGGAGTAGGCCTACTTTTTGGTGAAATAATGATTTACTTTGAATGGTACACTTCACAGCGCCAGCAGGAGTCTCATATGACGCGGCTACATGTTTCATATAGCAGGGTCACTTTTTCCACTTCTTTCTCTGGAGACGACAGCACACAGAGGGTGGAATGATCTTCTCCAGCTGTTGGATTGAGTAAGCACAACAAACGGGTCTAGCGGATGGGGACCAATTTCCCCTATTCAAATTTGGCTTCGGCTTATTTCTGCCAGGTTCTGGAAAGAGATGAGAGACATGCGTGTTTGTCATTCTTGGGGGCATGTGTGGACCCTGCTATTAGTGCCCTCTCTCCTATATGTAGCTTGATTGCCACTAGTCTCCCCTCACTGCCCAACCATATTTTGTTTACTCCGACAAGCAGCGACTTCCGCAGCAAGATGGCAACCCCACACCTCTTCCCCTGGCTACTTTGGTACGCTCTTCCCACCCAACCCCTCTGCAATTTCTCTGCCACTGGCTTCAGCAGGTGTGTCCCTTGCAGTAGCGCTATATCCACGCCTTTCAAGCCTGGACCTTGGAGTATTTTCTTACGCTTAATGTAATTATTCAGGCCATTAGCATTGAATCCCTGTATCCTAAGGATCTTAGTCGCCATACATCTCCCTATTGGTATAATCACTCCTATCCTGTGTGCTTGATCCTTAAATGGGTGTTATCATTAGCCCCTCATAGTCGCCTTCTAGCACCATTTCCTTTCTCTGTCGACACTGGCTTGCCCTGAATGTCAACATTAACAAATGCCAAAAAAAAGCTGCAGGTGGGCACCACTGTATTATATTCTGAAACTATTTCACAAACACATCATTCTTCATATACTCAAATTATAAATATTAAATCCTTGGAGTTGTAGAATACATAAACAAATTCCAGTGTTACCTTTGAAAAAAACATGCGCTCTTGCTTTACTCTTTTGGCTTCAAATTACTTCTGTAGTCAAGAATGTAGTCCTAATTCTGCTGCGGCTTAAGTCATCCAGAAGAACGCCACATCAATTAATTAACGCAGTTCAATTTAATCTTGAGTTGAAGCAGTATTTATACATAGGCCCAATCTTGCTAATGTGTTTCGGACACTTGTTCGCCTTCAGGGCTCAACCCGTATAAACTAACCAATAAAAACTAGTGCAAAGTGTAAAAACATAACAACAAACACAAAACAAAACATTTATAGATAGAATAGTGCACATTTCCGCTGTCTCTTCGAGTATCCTATGTAATGCATTCCGCACGGACACCTTGAGGTGTAAATCAAGTTATCCCAGGTGGCGAAGGTATGGATTTTTATCTTTTCTACTGTTCTCGGAGGGTGTACAACATTAACTTTTGTTCCAAACCCACAGTTCGGACAATGCAACCATGGGAATGTGACTGTTCTTTTGGTTTGAGGCTCTTTTTTGATCTGTCTGGTTTTGACCTGATAAGGCGTTTGCCCTCATGATTGTCCAACTCTTGGCACTTACAAATGTCCTTGTCTCTCCTAATCGTAACCACAATATGTCTTTTGCACATGGTCGTTCATTTGACTCGCTTTGTGCCTTGCCCATCTCTTGAAATAGCCTCTTGATCCCAGCCAAGGCACTCCCTTATTGTACACATGAAGACAGCTTCTTCTTTTGTTCTTCAATTTGCAATCCTATGCTCGTCTTTTGATGCAGGATTGATTCTTCACACAGGCCGTCGTCGATTTTCTTTCAATGGACGCCCTAAATGTTGTATGTGTACCTCTTTTTAGGAACCTCGTCTTGGGAGGATAGCTCAGGGGCACCGCGCTCGCCTTGGAAGCAAGACGACACGGAGCAACACAGGTTTGATCCCCGGGTCCGCGCTTAGAAACCCCGGGTATTAGGAGTGTTATAAATAACCAATCATATAATATCAAGCTTCTATGTCCCTTGCATTACAGCATATTTACAGTTATTGGTTAGCGCGTTATTTCATCTTCTTATATTCATGATTACTTCATCTTTAGGTGCATGTTTCTCTTAGTGCTTCAGTTACATTGTCAGTTTTAAGTATTTTCATATTGTTTAAGCATAGGTTCATACATCTTCTTTGTGACATCCTTCTGTCGTCATCAAACTTCATCCATGACTGGGCAACACTAGTTATGTGGGTGAGTAATTGTTAGACTGATGCTTCTATTTAATGTGTTACATGTGGGGGCTTTCTTGAATGCATAAATTGTGTGTGGTGTGTCTTTTGCTTGTGGAGCATGGCTGGGGGAGGTGGGGAATGTGGGCGGTGGGGTGTTCTCATTCTCCTTGATTTCACCACTGTTATTTGTGACTGCATCCCTTGGTGTGTTACCTTTTGTCTGCAATGTGTTTGCTTCCATTGCTCATTTGTGCTAGTCATTGTCTGTTGAATAACCAGGTTTGTAGTTCTTTCCTGAAGGTGATGAGGTCTTTTCTAGTTCTTATTTCTTTGGGCATGGTGTTCCATAGGTTAGCATTTAGGTGTGAGAGGGCTGGTCCTCTGAATTTCCTCTTTCCGTATTGTTGGCCCTTATCATATAACAGGTTCTTGTGTACCATGATTGGTGGTGGAGAGGTAATCCCCTAACAAATATTAGGACATTGTTTGTGAAGGAAAGGTTTGTCAATTCCAGGTCATTTCTTTCTCCCAGAAGGGTACACTAACTCCATATCCTCTGCACTGGTAACTGCATTTTTATCAGGCCTTTGCTACAGTCAAATAGGGTCTCCACCATGTCTGCACTGGTGCTATGACCCTCCTTTAGATACCGGGAAGGGGCTCTCTGCCAATAAGGCTAGTCAAGAATGTGGGCTTTATTTGTAGATATACTGCCCACGATCGGAGTATCCGGAGATCAATGCGCCCGTGCCTCGGCTGCCTTTGTCTCCATAATGCTGCTGCCCTTGCCCCATGGTGCTCATGAACCCACATTCGCACCCATGGTTCAAAAACTAGGGAGCTGAAAACCTTTAAAAGAAAAAAAATAAACATAGGCATACATTCAGCATCGCTGCTACCATTCCTCTCTGCTGCAGTCAATTCTCCATCTTCTTTATGTCCACATAATCAACACTGAAAACAGACTTCAGACAAGAGGAGCAGGATCCCACCTACCAAATGTAAGCTATCATGTCCTTTGCACCTGCATCTTTTAATTTTTCGGGAGCTAATCACGATTTAACTTGGGTATGCGATCTCTGTCCATAATGGCAACGAAGACACCCACATTAAGCATCTTTGCTATGCTCTGGCCCCAGGTTGGGTGCGGGGCTACCACTGAAAGGTTATATCGCCTCATTATAGCAAACCTCTGGCTGAGGTAGGGCTGCACTTTTAACAGTAGAAATCCTTGTTGTGAACTTATTCATCATGGCATCGGACTCACCTGGAATCCTTCCTAGGAGTAAGGAAGCCATGGTTGACACCTCGCCATGTTAAGACTCAGCTAGACAAGCGACATGCAACCAGTAGGTGAGAGAACCCACTGTGCTGTAACTGGGCAATACGCTCGGTCAGAAGGCCTTTGTGGCAGCCGAGGGTTTATGCTAGTAGGTCTGTGCTGACTGCTCACCCATTGGTAATGAGGCCTCTCTACAATGTTGTATGAATATCAATAGACCATGTCATTTAAAATAAAATAAAACAAATATTTCAAATGATATCCTCGATAACAACAATTGTCTAATTCCTGTGCTTGCTATCCGACAGAATTATTATGCAGGAACAATTTATATTGGAACCCCGCGTCAGGAATTTCTTGTGATGTTTGATACCGGCTCATCCAATCTCTGGGTCCCATCAGTCGCCTGCAACAGTAGCGTCTGCTGTGAGTATTTTGGGTGTGTGAATAATCTAGTATTACTGCTGTGGTGAAAAGACTATAGTATTCCTAAAATGCAAGCAATTTCAATGTATGGTGCTTTGTTAAAGGTTCAATTCTTTTTAGTTAGAGCCTCAATGTTGGGTCTCTAAACTGGGTTAGTTCGGTCAAAATGTTAGCAGTCGGCACCTGAAGGTAGAAGGTGCCTTTAAAACTATGATGTTGTTGGTAATGTATGATGTCGTAGAGACACACACATTTTAAGTTGTATTTTATGAAGGAACCAATTGAGTTCTCTTCTAGATCAACATGGTCATGTCTCTTGATCATCAAAAATCCTTTGCCTCATTTTCTTCTCCTTTTCTGCTTCGTACTATCCCCTCTTCCGCCTCTGGGCATTCATCCACTCTAAAGGCCTGATTCATGGAAGCCTTTTATAATGGTGCAATCCCAAAGAACCAGGTCTGTGAATCAGGCCCATTGTGCTCCTGTGGTTTGAAGTTTGCATATATATATTTTCACCCTCTCAATCCTCTCATTATTAGTAGATATCGCTGAACATCCTTCTCCTCTATCTCATCTGATTGTTTCTTAACAATGGGGGTCATTACGAGTGTGGCAGTCCGGAATATGGGTGCCGGTCGGACCGTACTGGCACCCATTTCCAGACCGACACACAACCCTGCGAGCGGGGGCCATTTCACCCAGCAGGTCAGACCTGCCGGGCAAAAGGCACCAGTCATTTCCACGGAACCACGTGCACCACTAGCAACAGTACCGGTACATCGACTCTCCACTCCCATGGAGTCCTATCGGGCTCCATGAGAATCAGGATTAACATTTACCAGAGCCTGACCTTCCAATCCGCCGGGACGTGTAATGTCCCAGTGGCACCGGATGTCAGACTCCAGTGAAGTGTTGCAAGTCCGGTGGCAGCCCGCAAGAAGCACCGTCAGTGTTACCGCCGGACTCGTAATGATGCCCAATGTCTAAAAGAACCAATTTCCTGATAGCGTCTTGTTCCTAAGGTAACGTTTCTAAATTCTGTTTGGTAACTTTTACTGAGGTGGCTATTATTCAAATGCACCATTTGGGACCACTCGTATGCACCAGATTCATACAAATGTTTTGGAATCTCAAATTATCCAAACACAGACTATGTTCATGCCTTTAATTACTATTAAGCTTTAAAAATAATAGCTCCATGCTGATTCAACCTTTCTTCTTCTAATGTCCACAGGGGAATGTTTGTTCAATTGCATAATTTCATCCAATCAGTTGGTTTGTCCATATTCTCACCCTCTCTGATATGATAAACACTCTGGTCAACAGCTCTTCCACATGTCTTAGAAGAAGCCAAACTCTTCTGCCATAATATCTCAGAGTCTGTTGACAATCCGTTTACCATTAACTCAGATATTTTCATCCTGATAAACCGGGTGAGAGAAAGATCTCAATAAAGGTGTTTCATGTCTGGTCTTGCGATTAAATATCCAATGCGTGCACCTCAGGGTCTGCTATGTTCACTTCAACACAACATAACTTCGGTGTTATGATAGGAGCTAGTCTATAGTATCATTATACTACAGTTTCCTACTGACTGTGGTTTCCCAAAGCACTACTAAAGAGACCCTATACATGTTCATATCCAAAACTTAATGCAATGTTATGTTTACTTTTTCAAAGGCTAAACCTTTGATATAACTCCTTCTAACGCAGATTCTTTAATCACACAAACATTCAAATAATTATGTTACAGGACAATGTGGTTTCACAATTATAAATCCACAAAAACCTAATACTGTCAGAAAGCCCTCTTCTGGTATTTCCTCAAGTGCACATGGTCTGCCCAATGTCCCACATGTGAGAGAAGGTACAAACTACGGACGGAAGTCTCTCTAACATGTGGCATGAACCGCACAGAGGGCCCGTCACTGTGTTAACTTGCATGACATCTGGGCCTCATGTGTAGCAGATAAAGAGACAGGTGAGTTTCTGAGAATAACCAATGACAAAATATATGTAACAGGATCTAACATCGAGGTGCAAACTGTGCACAGTAACAAAGGAAGCAACTTTGCTAAAGTAGAATTGTAGAAAAGGGGACATTTACACATAATAGGAGGACAAACATGTCACAATCTTAGAGGGGAAATAATGGCCAGACAAATGCATTAGACGACAGTCACGACAGTGAGAGAAATAGAAAACAAACAGAAATATGTATTGGTAAGGCAAAGTGAAGCAGCTGAGGTTTTGTGGCATTCTATAATTCTGTTGGGATGCACGTTCACACCACCGCCCCTCTTAGATTATTTAGATTGCGAAAAATATATTAAAATATGGAAATGGGGGCCTCATTATACAGGAAGGCACCCGGAAGAAGAGGGAGAGAGGGCTGATAGAGGGGAGGTTGAGGAGGGACCTTGGAGCGATGAGGGCAGAGTTTACGTGACCGGGGGTGGACCGGGAGGGGTTGCTGGCAAAGAGGGGTTATAAGCGACAGGAGTTGCATACATTCTTGATTGGGGAAGTTTTGAAAAAACTGTGCTACGCCAAACAGCGTTACTACAAAAGGGGCGATAAAGTAGGGACCCCACTAGCCAACAGAATAAAGGAGCGAAGGGTAGAGAGAAGAATGACACGCGTGTGAATGCCAAGGGGGGATCTTTTTGGTAGGCCAGGGAGACATCCCCGAATGCTTTACTCAGTTCTATGAGGGCCTCTACAAGCAGCCGCCGGGAGATAAAGGGCGGCCTATACAGGAATACCTGGGAAGGCTCCCAATGCCAAGCATGACTGATGGGGAAAAGGCTACCTTAGAGTCAGAAATTACTTGGAAGGAAGTATCGGAGGCCATAACCCACTTAAAATTGGAGAAGGCATCAGGGGAGTAAGGCTACATCTCAGCCTTCTATAAACAATACCAAGAACTACTAGCGAAATCCATGGCTAGACACTTCAACTCAATCCAAACTGTGGCAGATATCCCGCCTCCTTCCTGGAAGCACTTATCGCGGCTATACCCAAGCAAGGTAAAGACCCAATGTATCTGGTTCATACCACCCCATCTCTCTATTGAATACCAATGCCAAGATATTTGTCAGGATACTGGTGCCACGGTTGGAGGTACTCATGCCACAGTTGGTGCATGCTGACCAGTCAGGGTTTATTCAGAATAGGCAGGGCCCGCATAACATTCATAACACTCTACATATACTCCAGGCCCCAGAGGTAAGGAGAGAGGGAGCAGTGCTCCTCTCACTGGATGCCGAAAAAGCTTTTGACCGGGTGAACTGGGCATTGGTGAGGGGGATACTGGGGAAGATTGGTATGGGGCGAGGTGGATGGGGTGGATTGAGGCCCTGTATTCAGCACCGTGTGCAAGAGTGGGGGTTTAGAGGGTAATAAACTTGAGCTGGGGCACCAGACAGGGGTGCCCCCTTACCCTCCTGCAATACGCGCTAATGATGTAACCGTGGGCAATAGAGGTATGGAATAACTCCGAAGTGAGTGGAATCTGCTTAGTGGGAATAGAATACAAAGTGAGCCACTTTGCGGATGATGTGCTCTGCTTTGTTATGAAACCAAATACATCGGTCCCTGCACTCCTCCAGGGTCTCTTGAGAAGTCAGTGGTGTTCTGGGTTGGGAATGGAATGGGGGTAGGTCGGGACCTCCTCAAAGATATGGGATTTAAGCTACAAAAAGACGGATTCAGGTACCTGAGGGTGAAAGTCACAAGGGAAATGACGGATCTCTTTGACAAAAATGACATCCCACTTTGGGACAAGATACAGATAGACCTGCATCGGTGAGGGTGGCTCACTCTCTCATGGGAGGCCTGTCTTAATTGTATTAAGATGAAAGTCCTCCCCAAGTTCCTATTTTTATTCCAAATGCTCCCAATAGTGGCCCCATCCCCATTCCTGGCCAAGATCCAAAGGGCATTGATATGTTTCTTATGGTGGCATCGGAACATTGGTTCAGTCCGGGGACGAGGGGGGAGTGGGTCTTCCCAATCTGGTGGTATACTATAAAGTGGCACAACTGCAGATCATAGTTGACCATACAGATACGAACACAGAGAAACACTGGGTCCACATGGATAATGAGCTCCTGACGCCTATCACGCTGGGAGAATGGTTTTGGGTCCCGCAAAAAGACATATCCCAAATAGTGCTGACACACCCTGTGCTGGCAATATTTTGGGCAGTGTGGAGGGAGGGGGGAGGCACTCGATGACTCTCCTCATGGCCATCGCCACTCAGGTGTATGTTGGTGCGACTCCTGAACCAGGGCACTACAAGACCTGGTATGAGGCGGGCCTATCCAGGGCAGGTCAGCTACAGGAGGGCAGTTAGTTTCTGCCTCTTGCCAGGGTAGAGGATTACCTAGGTATAGCAAAGCTTTTGGTCTTCCGCTATTTACAACTCAAAGGGGAAATTACCAGTTCTAGGTGGGGAGAGAATTTTTTGCAGGGAGCTAACGCCCTGCAAAAGGATCCTGGTTCAGGGCAGTGGGACTAAGGGACACATAGCGAGAATATTCACAGAACTGAAGTGTGCCAACCTCTCAGAATGCCTACCAGTTAGGAAAAAATGGGCAATGGACTTGGCAATAGACATCTGTGACCAGGCATGGGTATCCATCTGCAGGGGTGTCAGGAAATCCATGCGGGCCCTGCAATATAGAATAAGATAATTCACTGCTGACAGTACCCGCGGCGCAGTTAGAGAAAATGTACATGGGGTGGATTGGAGATGCTGGCAATGTAAACAGGTGCAGGCAGACTCTTTTCATGTACGGGAATGCGTTCCTACATGCAGAGGTATTTGAAAGAAGTTTTGTCATGGCTTAAGGGTCTGGGCGGTATACAAAGGGACCTATCGCCAAGCCTGTTGCTGTTTGAGGTGGAGGTGGAGCACGAAGATGCAGGAGAAGAGGGTCACATGGTGCACATCTTACTGGTAGCCGCACGTAGTTTTGTGGCCCAACATTGGAAAAGGGGAGGGACCCCATTGGAAAAGGAGTGAGTGCAAATAGTTTGTGGAGCAACAGGATCCTTTCCTTTGTGAAAACAGAATCAAAAATATCGAGGCTGAGTACCCCAAAAGGAAATACACTGGACACGGGTTACAAAGGAACATACAAAGTACTTTAATTTATACTGAATTCAGTTACGAAGAACAGAGCAAAATCAGATAGCTATCGGCCCTCAGTGCAACACAGCGAACTTCAGCGTGGTTCAGTGTGTTCAGTGAGAGACCCGGTACATTAGAATTCATGGCTCTTTTATACTATTTGCGAACACGATGTCTAACCCTACTTGGGGTTAATATTCCTCTAATACATTAATGATCTAGGGTTCATGCCTAGTTTGCATATCCACATGTAACTGGTTTGCTTTTAATACATATATCAACAAGCCTACACAGCAACTGTGTGTCCTGGGATTTCCCACGTAGATCTTCTCAAACATTAATACAATGTAGTTAAACAAGTGTTCTCTGTTCAGTATTTGAATACATTGTTCTTAACATATGCTCATGGATTAGTTTCATTGCACGAGTAATCCTTTACAGACAGGTCAACGAAGGACAAGGTCTCAGTTCACGACCTCAACCAGTGGCCTGCAAGCAAGTTACATATTAGCTACATGCAGAGGTCAAGACGGCCATGTTGTATTTCGGAATTATATCAGCCACCATTTTAACTCACAGGGTGACTCTACAAAGCAAACCTAAAATGGCGGATTAATCTGAAATGGCGGCTTACATTGATCTTAAGGTCAGGACCTTGCAACACAGATTTCTTTGCAAGCGATTTGTTAGCAGCTTTGCATAGGCCAATGTACATATATTCATTGTAATAGGAGGCACAATATACTTTCTTATTTGACAAACCCTCCTTTTGGCCTATGCCAAGTGCTAAACTACTTCTGATCTCCTTGCAAATAACTCCATGCATCATCATCCATGCACCCTGAATCACTGTCGGAAATATCTATTGCCATTAGGTCATTCGCTAGAATTTCTTTCAACACATATTCTTTGGAAGTTTTATCTGGGGCAAACACTTTATGTCCTATCGTACCTATCGCTTGTGCGCAACATCCCCCTAGCATCGAACATATACTAGGTAGACACTGAATACAGCAGCAAAGAAACAACAGAATTCCCTCGCAAGAAGTCCCAGAACCAAGCGCTAAGATCCCAGTTTCCCTCGGCAACATGCACTTCTGAACTAAGGACGTGCAGATTCTGTATTGCCTTGAAGATGGTTGGGGAGGAATCTGGTGCAAAAACACAGCAAGCGGATCCCACTAATTTACACACTCCATCACGTTCAGCCAGAATGACATCTAATGCCATCCAGTTCTGAAGTGCTACTAGTCTTATCACCTTCTGTTCTAAAGTCATATTATAGAGTGTGTCTGTGGTCCGGTTGATGGTTCTCTCCAGTATTCTCGCTAGTCTTCTGATATCTTCAGAATTCGCTATCTGCCCTCAAAATGGCACAACTATTTTGCTATATCTCCCAAGATTTGTGCTGGAGTGTCACCATTCTCATCCCGCTGTGGACGAGTCTTTGAAACTTCTATTGTACCGGCTATAAACACCCCAGGTAACAGGATCCCTAAATAACAGGTTCCCTGCCAATCCCCGGGCAACCATGGGAATGCTACATTACCGCAGACAAAGTAGACAGGGTCGCCTACATACAAAGGTCTGTTTTCCCCAGTCAAATTAGCAACGTTGGCACAACCTAGAAAATCTCCCATTGACTGAGTGCCATTCCTCTAATGCAGAAAGAAACTGAATCGGGGCTATGGTTGACAGTATAAGAAGGAGGCATGGCATCCTTATTGCCTATCGGAGCCATCTTAAAGGAAATAAAAGATTGGAAAGGACGAGACAGTCTATCAGAAGGCCTAATAGAAGCAACGTTAGTTTTACTCCTGTTTGCGAAAAGCGAGCATCCCAGCAGAGTCAAAACATGTTTCTCAAAACTATTCAAATTAGTGCCATCAAAGTTCCCTGAGATGCTATCATTCCAACGGCCAAAGAACAGTGCTCTAAGAGAAGCATAGCAAGCAGTTGTCAAAGGTAAAGGATGAATATACCAACCTAGCCCCTTATCCCCGTGTTGCGGAAACTGTGAGCAGACCCAACAGTTAGACTTATTAAAAATGGCATGCGTAGCATTCATAATAAGTAGCAGAGTGTTATTGTGGTACCTTTGTCTATGATGAGAATCCCTAGGGGACAGAGTATGCAAATGTACAAAGGAAGTAGGAACAGTAGGTACATTTTCAGTAGGCAACAAGGATTTTAAAGGATGTGTTTCCTCGAGGTACCACAATCCTAAAACAGTGACTATTATAAAACCAAATATCATTATAAAAACACAGCAATACATTTTCGGGGCCCAGGTGCATTGTCCATTGTCCCGGTTGGTCACCCCATTATTTACAAGTCCCATACGAGCGGTAGCGGTGGCAGGCATTGTAGTCTTCAAATGGAAACCCCAATGTTCGTTGCTGGCAACCTCCCGGCCGCGCGACTTCTTAGTCCTTCCACAACCCTAGCCAACAGAATCCCCTTTCTCAAATTTTGGGCAAAAACAAGCCCTTGATGATCCTTTCCTTCTCCAAATGCACAGACAAACCGTGGGTAAGTCTATTTTCTTGGACGCACATTGTACCTTGCTTTTCCCGGTACTGATTGATCCGGAAACAATGTGTCGTCACTTCCCATTGGAAGCAACGCATCAGAGACAAGTGAAGATGCCAAATTTGAAACAGCAGTTTCCGGATGCAAAACTTTTGGAGAGTGTGGAGACAAAATGGCTGTTTCCCCAACCCTCACGGGCTCAGAAAGATTCTCTGACACACTCTCGGCGCTATTTACTGCTTTGGGATCATTGGTTGCAGCGTTAGCGAGGGGTTCTGTTTCTTCTGTATCGTGTGGCACTGGGTGAGGAAGTTTCTTAACGTGCAACGCGTGGATCCAGTTCTTTCTCCCAGAAACTCGAACCGCTGTTTGGGTGACCAACAGGACTTGGAACGGGCCCCGCCAGCGAGGTGCAAGGGAGGAAGAGCGCTCAAATGCCTTGATAAGCACCCAACTTCCAGGCCGTATGCTGTGGCACGGGCCCTCGTATCGCACAGCCTCTCGTACCTGGTGATAAATCAAATACAGGTTTTTAGTCAACTGGCTGCAATAATCTGAAAGTAATAAATGTTCAACATTTCTTAATGATCTGCATTTAGGAAGGTTCCAAATATTGGCAGGTCTCCACATTACCACCTCAAATGGAGAGAGCCCAGTCTTAGTTTGAGGGGTTGTATGCATGGATAATAACACGATCGGTAAGGCGTCTGGCCATTTCAAGTTAGTGCCGGCACACGTCTTAGCGAGCTTGTTCTTGATGATACCGTTGTGTCTTTCTACTAGTCCGGTGCTCTGAGCATGTCTTGCCAAATGGAACCGTTTGTCGATCTGTAGTGCCGCACATATCTGCAGAATTACAGCAGCGATAAAATGTGGACCATTGACCAGATGACTTTTGGTAGCCCGAACCATGGGAAATACTCCTTTAACATGGTTTTCGCAGTAGTCATGGCTGTAGCATCTTTGACGGGGAAAGCTGCAACCCATTTGCTAAAAGCACAGATGACCACCAGCACGTATTTCATATTGTTGCACCGCTCTATTTCAATAAAATCAAAGTGGATAACTTCAAAGGGGACAGAGGGTGGCCCAAAACTTCCCCTTGGAGTTGCTGGCCCCTTTCCCACATTGTGTTGTAGGCAAATCATACAATCCTGGACGTAGCGCTGGGCAATTTTCAAAATGTTGTCATTCGCCCAAACTTTCTCTAACATTTTTGTCACTTTCTGGGCACATATATGCGTAGGACCATGGGCCATGATGACCATCATCATTATATACGCGTCAGGGAGTAGCCATTTCCCTTCAAGTATGTCCACCCAACACCCGTCATCATCAAGTTTCCCCAAGCCTTCAGCCCACCTCTTGGATTCCTCTAACGTGGCATCAGCTTGTATATCCCGTACAGACCCAACACCCTCATCCATTGCATAAGCATTTACAGTCTCCCTTGAAACATACATCTCCGTAAGGGGATCAGTAGCAGTTTGTCTAGCTATCTGATCAGCGAAAGCATTCCCTTTTCCTATGTCATCTGTAATCTTTCGATGCGCTGCACATTTCATAACAGCTAACTGAGTAGGGAGCGCAAGCGCTGAGAGTAGTTGTACTATTAGGGAGCCATGTTGGATTTTAGTGCCATGTGAAGTTAAGAACCCTCTCTCTGACCAAAGTCTCCCAAAGTTGTGAACCACCCCAAAGGCATACTGACTATCAGTATATATGTTTACTGCAAGCCCTTCGGAAAGTTCACAAGCTCGGGTCAATGCTATAATCTCTGCGGCCTGCGCAGAGTTATGCGTAATTCTCTTGGTCTCCACGATCGTGCTTAATGTGGTGATTGCATAAGCAGCTGTGGATGTACCATCCGGAAGTTTGAAGCAGGACCCATCACAAAACAGCTCTCCTTGCGGATTATCCAAAGGAGTGTCTTTTAAATCAATTCTACCCTTTGTTTCTTGTTCAGTAGTATACAGACAGTCATGTGACTCTTCATCGCCGCAAGTAGTACCTTGCGGGAAAGGTAGGAGTTCAGCCGGATTAAGAACACAACACATCTTAATTTGAATGTGAGGAGCAAACAAGATCAATTCATATCTAGTCAACCGTGCGGAAGTGAGGTGTTGCGTTTGGGTTCGGTTCAGTAGACATTTACAGAGTGAGACACCATCAGGGTTAGATCATGGCCTAGGACCATTCCCTCACTCTGTTTTACAGACGCAGTAGCTGCAGCGACAGCTCGCAAATATCTTGGCAAAGCGCATATTACAGGATCAAGGGCGGAAGAAAAGTAACCGCACGGCCTATTCTTCCCTCCATGTTCCTGCGTTAATACAGCCAAAGCACATCCATCACATTCATGCACAAACAACACAAAGGCCTTTTCATAGTTTGGTGTGCCCAAAACTGGTGCAGAGCATAATGCAGGTTTGAGCAAGTCAAACGATTGCTGGTGTTCCGCGTTCCACGGCAATGGCGAAGAAATGCCCTTCTTCGTCAAAGCCAACATCGGTTTGATCACTAGTGAAAAATGTGGGATCCACAACCTACAATAAGAAGCCATACCTATCAAGGCTCTAACTTCCTTCTGTGTATTTGGGACAGACATGCCAGAAATGTGTTTTATTCTTTCAGGTGTCAATCTTCTTCCCTCCTTTGACAGGAGATAGCCTAAATAGGCGACCTCCTGGCAACAATATTGAAACTTTTTAAGCAAAGCTTTGTGACCATGCTTAGCTAGATGGATAAGCAATAACACAGTGCCCTCCTTACAGGCGCTCTCAGAGTCAGCAGCTAAAAGCAAGTCATCAACATACTGAAGCAATGTACAAGTAGAGGGCAATTCAAGGGTATCAAGCTGTTCTTTCAAAGCCCTACTATAGATGCTAGGACTCTCTGTGTACCCGTGAGGTGCACGAGTAAATGTGAATGAGCGTCCTCCTAAGGTGAACGCAAACAAGTATCTACTGTCCTTGTGTATGGGAATACTAAAGAAAGCATTCTTTAGATCCACAACACTAAAGTAAGTAGCTGTAGCTGGAATCATGGTCAATATTGTCGTCACATCAGGCACAATTGTAAATTGTGTAGCGACGACTTTATTAATGGCACGTAGATCAATTATGAAATGGAATGGAATTGCATTATCGCCTTTCTTGTACACGGGTAAAATCGGACTATAACACAAACTTCCTGAAATTTCTTCAATCACCCCGCAATGCACAAAGTCGGAAATAATGCATTTCAAAGCTCGCTCGTCCTCAACTGAAATCTTATACTGGGGAATGCGTGGCAGCTCAATTCCATGTTTCAAAACTATCTTAACAGGCTCAATCTGTAAAACACCGACATCATTGTCTTCAATAGCCCATAAGCTCTCTGGTACATTAATAAATTCTGGCGGCAAAGGTCTAGTCAAGAATTGCGAGACAGATAATTGCTGTGGTGAAATCGTCAAGCGAACTCCATCAGAAGAACAATAAATCACTGCATTTAACTCTTTTAACAGATTCAACCCCAGCAAATTCTCTCCACAATTCCAAGTCAACAGAAATGGACTGTGGTCCGTAAAGGTACCCAAAGAAATGGGTACCGGCGAAGAAACCGGTCAAACAACTGGCGTGCCAGAAAACCCTACAGAAACATTGGTTTGCCCTGACAGTGGAATGTTTGGAAACCGTGAATTATCAATGGAACACTTCTGTGCTCCAGTATCTATCAAAAACTGATGTTTCCTATTTCCCACCACCATTTCAACGTAGGGACCTTTCTGATTGATGGGAATAGGTGTAGGATTCAAACCCTGCTTCGGGCAATCCTAACGAAACAGAATGTCATCAAAAGGAAGCTCTTCAGATAAATATACAGCAGAAGGATGATCAAATATGTTCCTAGTATCCACACTCGAAGTTTGATTATCCTGAGAAAAAGGTTGCTGAGGATCCTGTATAAACTGACCTTTACCAGGGCCCCCTACACCCGGGCGACCCCTGGATCGTCTACCCATATTCCCAAATGTGTTGTTCGACCTCTGTCGAAGGACGGGCATTGTGCACGCCAATGACCCTCTTGACGACAATAGGCACACTTTTTAATGTTCACAGGACTCAAGGGCACATTCCCCTGCGGGACATACTGACCTCTAATCTGTGAACTACCCACTCTGGGGCCTCTAACAATTTGCTGTAATAGCACTTTAGTCTTTAAATCACCTTTTCGTTTTTCAACTCTATCTTTTTCATTATTGACACGGTTCTCGTAGTACTGAGCCATATGCAGCACTTCTGACTGGGACTTCACCTGCCAAGCGCTCTCAGAAGACATAATTTGTGACTGGATGTCAGGCAGCAATCCACGCACAAATGTGTCCACAAATAACCTTTCCCCAAACCATGTGCCTAGGTCTTGTCCACTGAAATCCGATAATACCTGTTCGAACCAATTAAAGAACTCGGTAGCACCCTCAGACTTCCCTTGGACACAGGCCGTAAGTTTGTCCCAAATAATTATTTTCTCTGGAATTATGGTTTTCAATTTTGCAATGATTCTTTCAGGCAAGGTTAGTATCACCTGGGGCGGTCTTTCACCAGCTGGCCTTTCTCCATCGAGTCTAGTAATATTCATCCATGTATCTCCCAACCCTGGCACGTCGTCTATAGTTCTAACTTGTTTCCACAAATCTACGGGCAGGAGTACAGGAAATAACCAATCAATATCTCTTAAGGTGAACACTCAGGGCTGCAAGACAGACTCTATTTCTTTATAGAATCCGGTCAGATTTTTCCTAATATCAGGAATAGATTGCCTAATAGTATTCACTTCCTGTCTTGAGAACGGGACGTGAACAAACTGCGATACATAATGTGCAGGAATGTCCACAGCGACTATACCCCGTGCAGCATCGGCCGCAATCTCAACCTTTGGGTCAAATGTCGGAGGAACCTCTCTCATAGGCAAATGATAAGTAGGTGACTCTGAATGCTTACTGAGCAACAGAGCTAAGTAGAGCGCTAAAGCAGTCAAAGAAGTGTCAAGTGAAAAAGCTCTCTTATAAATACTCAATAACTCTGTAGGACTACTAATCTTTCTTTTTACACAATCATCCTGTAGGTACTCTAGCATTACCTGTATCACTTTCCTCTGCATTTCTGGCGTATACTGAGTATATGTGTCATATACTTCCACTGGAGTTATCGACATATCTGAATCCATCTAAGCGCGTCCTTCGTACAAATTCGTGCTTCCTCAGATATCGATATACGACAAGGAAGGAACCATTTCTGTACATACATACTTTCCCCCTCGTCATCCTCATTCTGTAACCTTTCGAACTCCTTTCCATACACAAATAACCTCTCGACATGCTCATTTACTTTCTCCACAGTGTCTCTAGATAACGCTAAAGTATTTAGATCCCTTAACCCTTGCAGGAGATCTGTATTATTTAATTTTCCCCACATTACACATATATGAATCCCTAAACCTTCAATAAAAACATTTTTCTCAGGAAAATTATCCATATTACAAAGTGTGGCAAAAACATTAGCTTGATCATCCCTCTCCATACAATGCTTAGCCCATGCAATCAAATCACGTGTCTTCTCTGGTGGTACAGTATTGCGAGTGACAACCTTCGATCCCGCACCCTGATCAGCTACAAGCGGCACAGGACCACTTGGAAGAGAGGGGGCAGGCAAATTCAATTGACGTACTGTTACTGGTGCGATAAGAAGAGGTGGAGGAGCTGGAGGAAGAGGAACATAAGGAGGAGCAGGAACAACGGGAACAACAGCAGACAGAGCAGGAATAGCAGGAGGAAGAGGCAAAGCAGCAGGAAGAGGAACATACCGAGGTAGCGCAGAGGCACCAGGCCTTCGGTCATTTAACAATTTGTTTATGAATTCGTCGGAAGCATGAAGGTCTTTAGAAGGATAGATTTTCTGGATTCCAAGCGAGAAAGCCCTATCCATATTCCTAGTCGACTCAGAATGTTTATCTTGGTCATACAATAATGCTTTTTCGGCGTTCGTCTTATGACGGCGCGCATGTTTTTCTCTACTTTTAAGTTGCTGCAATGCTTCTTTTTTCCAATTCTGCAAAACATCAAATGCTGCAGGTCTAGCCTTTTTCTTTAATAGAATTGACTCTAAATACTCAATACGAGGGATTTCAAAACTACCATTGATTGGCCACTGAAGTTCGGAGGCATGTCTGGTTTGTCTGTGCCAAATGTCATTAAATACTATACTTCCAATGCCATGCTTACAGTACATAGTACATGCCGGCGACCTCTCCTGTGGTGCCGGACGGCTAAATTCCAAAGATTGTTTATCGCTGAGGAACAACGCCCTGAAGCAGGTAGACAATTTCCCAGGCATATCAAATTATTGGTGTTACCTGGTCAATAATTGTGTCTGCAGATACAATACGCCAAAATCAAATTATCAGGATTAAATTAAGAGTCGGGTCACGACTCACCTGATCAAGCCTAAGGTGGTCCGATCGGATTTCAAAGAATCTTACCTAACTAATCTTACCTCGTGTATGGTGATTTCGGCAAATCTGCCCGCCTCGTTAAGTGGACCCTCGTCAAGATGCCATCTTGGAATGCAAGCTAATCGTTTAGGGATCGGGTCGTGCAGCACTGCTGAAGTGTCGCGTCTTGTTCAGTGGGGCCCCTTTTTGTCACACCGTCCGATCCCGGTCCGATAGCCTGCGTCAAGCTTCGACAATCCGGCATCAATCTTGAGGGTCCCTATTCGGGCCCCAACTGTGAAAACAGAATCAAAAATATCGAGGCTGAGTACCCCAAAAGGAAATACACCGGACACGGGTTACAAAGGAACATACAAAGTACTGTAATTTATACTGAATTCAGTTACGAAGAACAGAGCAAAATCAGATAGCTATCGGCCCTCAGTGCAACACAGCGAACTCCAGCGTGGTTCAGTGTGTTCAGTGAGAGACCCTGTACATTAGAATTCATGGCTCTTTTATACTATTTGCGAACACAATGTCCAACCCCACGTCGGGTTAATATTCCTCTAATACATTACTGATCTAGGGTTCATGCCTAGTTCGCATATCCACATGTAACTGGTTTGCTTTTAATACATATATCAACAAGCCTACACGGCAACTGTGTGTCCTGGGATTTCCCATGTAGATCTTCTCAAACATGAATTCAATGTAGTTAAACAAGTGTTCTACGTTCAGTATTTGAATACATTGTTCTTAACATATGCTCATGGATTAGTTTCATTGCACGAGTAATCCTTTACACACAGGTCAACAAAGGACAAGGTCTCAGTTCACAACCTCAACAAGTGGCCTGCAGGCAAGTTACATATTAGCTACATGCAGAGGTCAAGACGGCCATGTTGTATTTCGGAATGACATCGTCCACCATTTTAACTCACAGGGTGACTTTACAAAGCAAACCTAAAATGGCGGATTAACCTGAAACGGCGGCTTACATTGATCTTAAGGTCAGGACCTTGCAACACGGATTTCTTCACAAGCGCTTTGTTAGCAACATGGCGTAGGCCAATATACATCTATTCATTGCAATAGGAGGCACGATATACTTTCTCATTTGACACCTTAGGTAATAGGGCAGAAGGCAGCACTGTATATTGGAAGAAAAGAGGCTATGTATAGAGGCTCTTCATATTTAGTGATTCTGGATTCTCTCCTTCCAGTATATAGGGGGGGGGGTGAGAATACAACAGTAGTTGTGGTAGAGGCCCTCGTTGGCCTGGTATCTCCTCACCAGATATAGTGGGGGTGTTTGGAAAGAAAAGTAGAATTTATTGTGATTTTAATGTTGGTGATTTTCGTGTGGTATGGTTAGCAGTGACTGAACTAAGGTTGTTTGAGGTGCGATGTAGGAAGACTATGAGGAGAGTGTATATGTGCGAGTGTGGGTGAATGGAGGGGGTGAGTGTGGGGTGTAAGAAGGGGCCATTGTGGAGTGGTATGGTTTGTTGGGGTGGGCAGGGCTCTTGGAGATATTGCAAACTACCAAAAGGGAAGGGTGGCTACCATAGAGCTGACAGCCCCGTTGGAGTACATCTGTAAAGCCCTTCCTTTGTACTGAGACAAGATTCTCAAATATCAAAAGGAGTGGTGTGTGAAAACAAAGGGAGGGATGTTTAAGCCATGGCAGGAACAGGGAATCAATAACAGAAAGATACTAAGTCATGTGTATACATTTTTAACGGCTAAATATAAAGGAAGATAACAAAAAAATAGAAAGCAAGTACTGGAACTATGGAAAATGGTGGAAGATTTGGACGATAGTTCCACAGACTCTCGTAGGGCAGTATTTGAGGTGGCTGCCCCATGCAGACCTATTACAGCTGTGGCTACCATCCTGGTGCCTCTTTGGCTCCTATCGACACAGACCGGTGCCCTCCGTAAGGATGCTACCCTACACGTGCCACATCGGGATACACAAATCCCATGTATGCCCCTTTACCCACCAAATCTCACCCGCCAGTCATATCGGCTCACTATCAGAAACTTCCCAACCACACAGAATAAGTAGCCATGAGGGGTAAGGAGTCTGAGGGAGATGATGCAAAACCTTAAAAAGACTTGGTAGATGCATTAAGGAAGGTGGAGGGAGAGTTGGTGTGATTAAAACTAGAATGAAGGGATGGATGGTGGACATTCATAGGGGTGGGTGAATGGAGGGCAGGAGACATTTTGCTTCAGATAGATAGTACAGCTATTAGGGATGTGCATATAGAAAAGGAACATGAGGATAGGAGGAGGCAACAAGGGGATGTGGACTATGCAGCACCAAGGTTGGAGGAGAAATATGATAATAAACACAAAGGAGAAAAGGGGTTGGACACGGTATACAAATTGGTAGGAGCAGAGCAGCCACCTGTAATATCCCCATGAGTAGAAAGCGTGTGGGGAACTAGGTTACGTAACAGGTTTGGACGAATGGCAGTAGCTAAGTGATCAGCAAAGGGAAAGAAGAAAGTTGGGAAGGATAAAGGAGCAAGAATCCAGGACGAGCACAGTGCATCCCTTGGGCAAACGTGGACAAAATCAACCTCATAAAGACACTCCCGTCCCTTACAGCTGGAGCGGGCAGGTGGATATATGCAACTGAAAAGCATACAGCTGGGACTACTTTAAATAGTTTGTATCAATACTGGGAGATCAGGCTGATGACATATGGGCTAAAGCAGGGTATCAGGGTGGGAAGGTGGGTGATGATAGCCATGATGGAGCACATTTTATCAATGTTAGGTCCCACGTATGGGCAGCATTACAGCATGCATGCCCAGATATGCCTGACCTTCAGTCAATTATGCAGCAAACAGTGCACGATGATGAGGATCCTTCTCAATGCATATTACAAGAGATGTGGTGGGTGAAAACAGGGGATTCATGGGATCGAGCAATTGCATTTTTCTATTTTGTGGTTAAAAGAAGGCTTACAAAAGAGATGAAGATGGCACTTGACAAAATAGTTTGGATAAAGGGAAAGGGTTGGCTGGAAATTTAGTCTATTATTATTCATCACAGTAAAGAGTTGAAAGAAAAGGAGAAGGAAACTGTGCAGTGAGCACAAGCAGAGCAGATGAAACTGTTCAAAGAAAGCTAGCAAGGTAGCATCGGAGGGGGTTGTGGCAGCAGTGTAGAGGGAAGATTTCGGCAGACCTCAAGGTGGTTCAGGCGGATGTGCAGGCAGCACCCATGTGGCGAGAAGGAAACGTTTGGGCATGTGGGTCCCAACCTCAATATCATGGATGGCTTCCACTGGTGTCTCAGCAGGGGAGAGTGGGGTTTTGAATGCCTGGAGAGGGAGAGGAGGTTTCTGAGGGATGGGATCATGGGGAGGAGGAGGAGCAGGTCAGTGTTGGACGTGTGGGCAAATCGACCATTTCTCAAGAGAATGTAAGACTAAAAAAATGTATGCTTATCCCCAACAACAAATGTACCGTTATTCTTAGGGCGATCCACCCTCATATCTTCATCCATATGGACAGATGCCTTTGGCAACCCCTTATGGTGTGCCCATGCCTGCCTGCTCTCCCACCAATGTTATCACAGTTATCAGCTCCAGGGTCTAGTTTTGTGCCACCATATGGTGTACACCAAGGACAGCAACAGGGTCCACACATTTGAGTAATAATACTGTTCCAGGAAGCACAGTGACACAGTGGTCAGAGGGAACCCATTAGTTTTTCCAGAGATGAACACATACCCAGATCAGGACAGCACACAACAGAGAGCCTTATCGTGTCCATTCCTATCAGTCACCACTGACACAGAAGAGGAACCCTTGGCAGGTGTGGAGATAGGAAACAAGCCATTCATTTTCATGGTGGATACAGGTGCAACTTAATCATCCATTAGTGAGGGGGGATTCCATTTATCAGGTGAGGTTATGGAAACTCAAGGCCTCTCTGGGGCAGTTCAGTCAGTTACTTTTTACAAATAAATTACCCTTTATAATAGGGGGCACAGAGGTGTGGGCCCCTTTCCACAGCAAACTCAATCAATCTGTTGGGAAGGGATATCTTGAGTAAGCTCAACATGATAATTTCTTTTACAAAAAGAGGTGTGGTGTGTTCCACGCTTGCCATGTGTACCGTGAAGGTGATGTTGCCCCTGCACACATTGGGTGTTGAGTCTGTGGCAAGAGAAATCTCAGTGGCCACTGATTTGGTCCTATATGGTATTACCATATTACTAACTGCAGTGCCGCAGGTGGCAAACAAGTACTGGTGAGTACCGTCTGAGTTTTTGTTCAGGCCTGCCCAGCTCCAGGAGATGGTTGCGGGTACCATTCTTGAACTGGATGTTGAAGGAGTTTTAGTGGCAGACAACCACATTGTTTTAATAGCAGTTGATTCAAACAAAAGGGGATGGTACATGGTTCTGTGCATTGATCCCACAATACCCATGAAAAATGTTTCCCATGAGGAGTTGTTTGTGAATAGAGAAAATGACGGAGAAATAATATTGGAAGTGTCCATCCCGTGTGAAATAATGATACAGTACAGACATGTATGCTGCCCCATGCTATTAGTAGAGAATGCCCCTCCATTCAGCTCTGCAGATTTGGCTCAGGCTCCCGATAAGTTGTGGACTAGCAATCCGCACAATGTGGGACTTTTAAAGAGTGTTACACCAATGCGCATTACCCTGAAACCTGGTGCTATGCTGCCATGAGTAAAACTGTATCCTTTACCTATGCTTAACTTAGCCTACTATGCCTATGTTGCTGAATTTAGCCCACTGTGCCCATGTTGAATTTAGCCTACTCTGCCTATACTGAATGTAGCCCATTGCAAACTACTGTGCCAGGCCGAAATTAGCCAACTGTGCCTAGGTTGAACATAAACTATCGCAGCCTACCACTCCTACTCGGAATTTAGCCTGACCCAGCCTACGCCAACTAGGTATTAGCTTTAGCCTACCTGATCCAGTCTACTGTAGCCTGTACAAACTGCCTTAGCATGTATGTCAGCAAAACCCTGCTGTTATCCTTACCACTGCTGCTCATACAAATAATCCTGTTAATCATGGATCAAATTAAATATGCACCCTGTCTTACACTGAACAGAAACACTAGGCTTCGAGCTAGACTCTCTTTCCTCTACGAACCTAAAATGACCAGCAACACATAGTTAAACCGTCGTACCAACTCTAAAAATACCATTATGCATATGGCGCAAGCCCACATGCAAACTACTTCAGATGCTAAAACTAAAGAACACACACCAGTAACTTTCAAACTTCAGAGATCACCTAGCTAGGATAGCTGGAGCGCTGATTCATGCCAGATCTGTCGAAGCTCACGCCACCAAAATAGCCGATATTCTATCATCCAACAACCTTGACCTCCTAGCGGTCACAGAAGCCTAGCTGCATGAGGCAGCAGGCCCAGCACTTACATTAGCGATACAAGAGGCCTATCAACTTTTAAGAATGGACAGACCTAATTCTAGAGGAGGTGGCGTAGCTATCATTGCTAAAGCTAACCTGGACTTAAGACTATCCACGCTACTCCCACTAAAATCTTGCGACCTACTCTCGGCGAAACTGCCTATATCCCCATGCTGCACTCTAACCATCTACCTTATATAAAGGCCACAAGGACCCGTAGGCTCATTTGAAGAGGACATATCTAGCCTCCTAGCTAACAATAAAAAAGATTATTTTAGGTGACCATGGCCTCATCCAAAAAGTCCTCTCTGCTACCCATGATAAAGGCAGGACCCTAGACTGGGTAGCCACCTTAAATTGCCCAACAGCCATCACAAATATTACACCCCAACTTTGGACCGACCACCACCTAATTGACTTCAGCTTAACACTAAACAAACAAATAGATAAAGATAAAATTATGGCACCCCCTCTTCCCAGTAGATCGAAGAAAAAAATCACACCAGACAACATCCTACCTCTCCTCCTTCCTGTGATTAACGCCTTGCCAAGCAACTCTGACCCACATACTCTGGTGGATTCCTATAATGACACTATGGCTAAGGTCCCACTTAAGGCACGCAAGAGTAAACAACAGGCTCACTTTAATACCTGGTTCACCCCTCACCTTGAAGAACTTAGATCGGAAAAAAGGAAACTAGCAACCATATGGCAGCACTCCCGGATGGAAGAAAATAAACTAAAACTAAAACTCTGTGCCAATAATTACAAGAAAGAAATTATCCAAACAAAAAAAGAAGTCTTTAATGAAAGAATCTCAAAAGCATGTTCCAATACCAAGGAACTGTTTGTGATCCTTCGGGAATTAGGATTGCCCATACCTCTGCCGGATAATGTACCCAAAGACAAGCAATGGTGTACTAGCATTCAAAATGCCCTAGCTAATAAAATAAAAACACTGCAAACTAAAATTGCAGCTAAAAAAGCCTCTCTCCGCCCTGCCGAAATATCAACCAGTACCACTCCCAATGTCAAGCCTGACTTGGCTCCATTTAAATGTTCTAAAGTCTCCATTCAGGAAACTGAAAAAATCATTGCATCCCTAAAACAGTTGAACTGTAAAGGAGACAACTGTCTGGCACAAATAATTAAGGATGCGGCCAGAGATTTAGTCCCCTTTATCTCTAAGCTTATTAATGCCTCCTTTTCATCTAACACTGTCCCAAGTAGCTTAATAGAACCCTGGGTGCTACCCCTTCTCAAAAAAAAACTTTAGACCCCTCCATCCCAACAAACTACAGGCCTATTACAACGGTCCCATTCCTCCTCAAGATAATAGATAGAGTGGCCTATCTTCAAATTCAGAATTACCTTGAGACCATCCAACTACTAAGTTCCCGCCAATCGGGTTTCAGACCCCAGCACGGCACTGAGAGAGCATTAATAGACCTTAAAGCGCAAATTGACGAGCTTAACGACAAAGGAAACACTGCTATGCTGCTCCTCCTTGATCTGTCGGCAGCGTTCGACCTGTTGGACCATGCAGTGTTATGCAAACACCGAGCATTGTCTGCCCACTTTTCAAGCAAAGTCATAGCTTGGGTCCAGTCCTTTCTAGACAACAGAAATATGCAAGTCTTTTCCACTTCAGCATCAGCAGACCCAATTCAAAGAATATGTGGTTTCCCACAGGGCTCCTGTGTCTCACCAACCACATATAATATCTTTACTAAGCCTTTATTTGACAAATTGGATAAACTGTGTCACCTACACAAACTACGCAGATGACACACAGATCTTCATTCTCCTTTCAGGCAATTTCACCTCAGATACAGCCTTAGTAAACGAAATATACATCCTCATTCAGGCATGGATGGCAACACATGGCCTCTGCATGAAGGCCGATAAGACAGAGATCCCGATCCTTGGCTCGGCTAATAACCTAAAAAACCTGACACTAACTATAGCGCCTTCAACATTGATGGCAATATAATTACAGTCACCAAAGAAGTGAAGACACTTGGCTTCTATCTGGACTCCACGCTAACTCTAAAAAAAACTCTAAAAAAACAGATCCATGACCTCATCCACTGCCTACACTGGCAAACTCATCAGAGCATGTAGACCATTCCTCTCACTAGCAAGCTGCATTATCTTAGCTAATGCTCTAATTTAATCAAAATTGGACTACTGTAGGAGCCAACAAATATATCATCAACAAATTGCAGACTCTGCAAAATAATGTGCTCAGAACAGCCCTGAACCTCCCTACTAGAGAGCATATATCCAATGCTAGGAGAAACCATCACTGGCTGAAAATTAGTGATAGAAACCTATTTAAAACTGTGTCATTAACCTTCAAATGTCTTAATAACGCAGCCCCTCCATACCTGAAGGAAAGAATCATTAGAAAAACTTCTGTACGCCCCTCTAGGACAACCAATTCCTACTGTCTTCAATACCTAGATTCAGACTTCAAAAAACGGGTGGCAACAGCTGCCCAGTAAAAGCGGTCCAGCAATGGAATGCACTACCAATTGAGCTCAGAAGGGATTAGTCCTATTACAGTTTCAGACCCAACACCCTCACCTGGTTACACCTTAACGACCATCAAGGCTAATGATCACAGCTGTATGTATACGTGTATGCTCCCTACCTGTACCTCTCTACATTTGTAACTAAGCTTCTAAGTACTCTTTGTACCTTTGTATACCTGTAACTAAGCTTTAAGTATTCTTGTTATGCTGTGCGTCCAGTTACCTAAGGGTTTGGTGCGCCCTCCAAATCAATAAACAAACAAATAAACTAACTTTGTCAAAGGCAGATGAGGAGGGAATTTATAACTCCATAATGACACCATAGTCTCTCCTGCATCAGGGCATTATAGTACCCTCAAACTCTCCCAGTAATGTCTGTGAGGAATTACTATCTCACAAGGGTGCAACACCCTGTTTTTTATTTTTATTTCTATGAATACATACACAGGTTATTAATTTCCAAAAGGGTAATCTGCTAACCAGATTCCCCTTTTCAACAACTCCATGCAGAAAAGCATAGTAAATGTGTGCCCTGCTGCACTAGAAGCATGATCTGCACAGCAACAGCCAAGTCACCGCAGTGCAGGGGCATCATTTAACATTTGCCCTGCTGCACTTAAACTAGGTTGATCATCGGAAACCCGGGTACCTGTAAGTTACAGGATACAATAAAGCTAAAGCAGAGTTTAGGCAATGTGCATGGAACTACTTATGATCTTGGTCACCACATCCCGATTGATAGTGCACGTGTCAACTGCTATGAATCAGCTCTGCTGTCGAAGTTGATGTGCATTCAGATCAGACAGGTTGATTCTGCCAAATGGCGAATCCAAAACCCAGAGGACAAAACCTCATCTTTGATCCATTTGTGGGGGCTGGTAACACCCTCCTCCTGAGGCAGCTGCACAGCAGGAAGCTGGCCTGGACCCAGGCATCAAAGGAGCACACCCATTTGACAGGAGTAGCCTCACACCAGGTTGCTGGCTCTCAATGGGGCTTTATTCTCAGCAAGAAGGGAAGGTGGTGGGACTGGAGAGGCAGGAGGGCTCTGGCCACTGAAAGCAGACTTCCAAAATGTTGTTTCTCTCTGTCTCTCTTTCCCTTTTCTATCTTCTCCACTTGTGTGAGATCAGAAGGGCAAAGTTCTCTCCATCCAGGGGCAGTAAATGGAGCACTTAGGAGGGTGAGCTTTTGACAAATCATTTGAGGGTTTGTGTGCTTAAAAGAAGGGATCTTCCACCCCTTTAGGTAGACTCTCTACAGATTACAGATCCTCCCAGATCCTCTCAAGACCCACAGATTCACTCTGAAAGAACAGTCCAGACTTCCTTTGGCAAAGTGGTATTTCCCAAAGCGTTCAGCCTGAGGTAAATAAGGAGCAGTCCAAGGCAGAAGGAAGATCTATGCCCTACCCACTTCCATGGTAAATCAGAAGTGAACTTTGCTGTGGACCAGGAATTGCAACTCTGCACCGGAATATCCTAGAGCTGAGAAAGCCGAACCTCAACAGAACTAGTGTGTCCTTGAGTCCCAATGAGGGCCAGACAGTCAAATCTTCCTATTGTACCACACCAAACTGTTTGCTCCATATGGTTACTGCACCTTGAATGAGAGGGAAGGCACGGGTGCTGGCTTTTGTGCTCCTCGACCAATTTGAACTATTGCTCACACTTTGAACCAGCTCAATGCTGCATCATTCAATGCCAGTATCTGATTTGGAATCACTGGTGTGTCAAATACAGTCTCTGGACAGGGGTTGCAACCACGGCTCAACCCCACTAGCGGCTCAATTCCCAGCGGCTAAAGCCTGACTCAGTCTGGCCGAACTGTGAAGCGATCCTGGGACCGCCCGACCTCCATCATTGACAGCCCCCTTTTAATGCTCAGAGTGACCTCATTCACACAGGCTCAACGTCCACTCACTACTTGACCTTACATGATCTGACGTGCCCGAACTGAGCTAGATCTGCTGACATTAACGTTTGATACTTGGTCTGACTCTGTCAGCCCATCCAGATCTGAATCCTTGTACTGTTGACCCTGAACTGCCCCCTCAGTCCACTTGGACCCTAGAGAATGGTTAGGTCACAGTTGCACCTATTTTAAATGACGGAACATCCTTTTTGTGGATAGTAATCTAACTACGACCCCTGAAACTATTCTCAGAGTGCTACTTTCTCCATTTTGTCACATCTTCCTGTGCTTCATTTGAGATGGGTTTTTGTACAGCATTTTCTATCCATTGTAGGAGATTTTTTTGGGGGTTTATATTTAGTATTTCATGGTATTTTGTGGTATTTTGATATGGTGGTATTTTTGATAGTGGTGAGAGTAATTTCAGAATACTGCCTATTAATTATTTCACCAGGGTCACTAACTGTAAACAAATATTGGACTTAATACTCTCTGAAGAAATGGCTCATGCTCTCCTGTGATGTTGTATTTACAACATCACATTTATACTCTTTTGGTTGTATTTCAAAATGTTTACAAAGCATGCAAATGAAATACAAAGCCTTCATCCAGCCTCTCTTATTTACTGTGACTCACTTTGATTTGAGATTTCTTAGTGCACGTTCTAACTCCCTATACATGCCAAATCGATAAGACATATATAGAGATATAAACACAGTTTTACATGCACATTACAGGCGCTAATGAAGCGCCTACAATGAATTGAACTATTTAAGCTATGCTACATAGTCTCAAACAGCCCCTTCACGCACCTCAATTAACAGCATAATTGCCTCGGTTAAGCTGGCGATATTCCCCGACTCAGCTTGGCAGTGTTCCAGGGTCATTCACAGCTAAGGTTGCTCGAGATTTCACATCTCTTCTAAAGATTGCCAACCCAGTAGAGAGACAGCCTCAGCCCAGCAGACAGTCAGCCCAGGAACCAGCCTTCTGCTCCCTCCATTAGTGCGAGCAAGAATGCCTGCACTCTCTTCCTCAAAACCTTTTCATAAAACCCCCTGTCACTCAAAAGCACCTCCCTTTGACAAGATCATCCCACTAAAACAGCACAGGATTTCCTCTGTGTCTTTTAGCCGAAACACACACTGCATTGCTGAATAGAACTTGCTACATTTCTTCCTGCCCCACGACAATACCATGATTTTAGTATAACGGATGTTCACATTCCTCAGCTTACAACACAGATGCAGCCTGCACGTTTAAATCATTGTTCTTTTTCATTTCCAGAGCATCATGCAATTTGCTCATTCTGCATCCAGCTTATATCATGAACTAATCGGCACTAAATATAAGTGTGGGAATCTGTTACATGTTAAATAGGTTTGGGTTAATTAGTGTGTTAGTTTCATGTAAGTGTTATTCAGTGCAACTCAGCGCATTAACAAAGCATCCTGGAGCAAAGTGATCATTTTCTAGCATGTGCATTGGCATCTATATAAATTCAGCTGAGACTCATACTCTTGAGTCCATCTATGAGTCTTACACCCTTGGCCCTAGTTAAAGTTCAAACCCTCGCTCATATGTGAATGATGAAATGCAGAATCTGGATTTTTAAATGCAGAGTCTAGATTCCTTCACCGTTCTATTGTAGATGGTAGATGGTGTGTTTAATTAAAGTGTATATATTTTTTATTCAACCTTGATTGGACCCTCCCTTTGATATAGACTATGTTACAGTGTTGTTTCCGTCACTACTGGTTCACCTACACACCCCTCTTAAGAGCACAGCGTTACCTCAAGGGCCAATGCATGAAGCATATGTGTATTCATTCAATAGAATTCTTGTGTCAACAGTTCTACATGAGTTTGAACATCGAGATGAGCATTTCATTAATGTGCTCATGCCATTGCCTTTAAATAGATGTTAGTGCTCGTTATGCAGTGTTATATTCTGTGGGGACCGTGCATGTATAAGGCCCTAGCTATAAATGAATCCACAATGTCAACCGTTTTCTTTGTAGATCCCATCTCCCTATCCTCGCTTCTATGGGAAATGGGTCCTCTAATCTTTGACATCACCCACATATGCTCATTCATAGGGCTTATAAAGATGTCCCCAAAAAAGCAAGTTTCTAGGATCACAAATTCCCCATGATGAGTCCTGCAGAAACACCATAACAGTCTTTCATATAATTCTTTTTTTTATTAAGACTCAATCTTCGCTTCCTTCAATTTCACGGAAAGAGGGGACAGACTACAAGCCCCTCACCACACCGCAAGCGTTCTGCATGCACAGTGTTTGTCTCTCTACCTGCGTTACACCGGGGCTTTAACAGTGGGTGACTCCTAGGCCTCACTTAGATGGTCCAATAGGAGTGCCGGGCAGGTGACTCCTTTTCCCTGGACTTCATTCTTCTGCCATTACCTGGCCCATGAATGCTTTGTCTCTGTCCCCTCTCCTCCCACTGGCCTTACTACCTTGTCTATCTTCTGAATACCTGGCATATCACCATTTGGCAGCAAACCCATTTTAATAATGTGCGTGTAACTGGGCATTTGTGGGACAAAACTTGTGTTATGTTGTGGTTAGGTGGGCAAGGACTGACAACACGTCACTGGGGTTATAAGTACCTGTGGTGCAATGTTGGTATTTGACAGAGGATGGGGGTGTGTTGGCCTCTAATGAGCAAACGGGACATATGATGGCAACATGTAGCACATTATGTGAGCACAGAAGAGAAGATTGCCTGTGAGTGGTGTGTATACCTGGACACACACCCTAGCATTGCCTTACATCTTGTGGGAGTCCTCTAGCAGGAGAGGCTACTTGCGTGCACTCTGAGGAATACACGGACAGCTGCATGAGCACCTACTTCACACCCAAAGAAAAACCACCACTCTCAGCATCGCTCCTGCTGACCAACACTCAGAACCCACCCTCAGGTTCCAACGACTTGCCACCTTACAGAACTGTCGGATAACTACACATGTTACCTAGGCCTGGCTAGCCCAGCCGGTAGGCCTGTGATAAATGGATGGTTGTATCATGGAACGTCCCATGCTTCAACCATATTATGTATGCTTGTACCCTCTGCCATTATGCAACTCTCAGTTACTTCTGGAAGATAGGTAAATATTAAAATAATTCACAAAATAAAATAAATATCAGGTCACTGTATGAGAAATGGTGCACATGGACATGTTGCAGCACACTGAGCAATTGTTGAGGAATATCATACCATTAGATGGTGGCAATCATTGCTTGAATACCTGGACCTGGGATGGAAATACCTGGCAAACAGTACAGCTGCATGTATCACGTCTGAATTTCAGCAAGGGAAACTCCACATTTCATTATCCACATTTTAGCAAAGCTCTGAATTTTAACTAGGGCCACAGATGTGAGTCTCATGTCTGTGACTCGGGCTGAATCTAATAGATGCCAATGTTGGGAATGCACAGAACACATGCTAGAAAGTAATCACTTTGCTCCACAATATCACAGTTGTGGACTGAGTTGCACTGAAAATAAAACTAACATGAAACTAACAGACTCATTTACCTTATCCATTTAACATATAACAGATTCCCATACTAACATTTAGTGCAAACCAGTCCATGCCAGTTATATTAATGTGGTGCAGATTGATGGAAATGCATTGTAGTTTGGAAATGAAATATACTAAATATGCAGGCTTAAAGATGCGCCCTGTCTGAATGGGGATGTGATAAATCAGAAGTGTGGAATGTGGGATCCGTGCTGCTAAAGACATTGCATTGTTAAAAAGCATTCAGAGCAGGAAGACAGGACTGAGATGTAGCTATTATTTCCACTTATGAGCGGTGAGGATGGACATGGTCAGAACATTCTTGGACTGGCTGACTGACAAAAAGGGAGGCGGTTTGAATGACACGTGAGGTCTTAGAAAAAGGCTTGCACTAGAAAGGGCTGGGTCACTCACTCATTAACTCACTGGATCAGGAGCTGGCAGCTGTCTAAAGAATGTTCGTTCAAGGCACTCTATTCCTCTGGCTGACTTCAGGAGCAGAAAGGCTGGTAGAGGGTTTGTCCCAGGTGAAATGGGAGTGGACCAGATAAAGAGTTGTTGTGTACGACAACTAGATTGGGGTTGTGAGCAGTTCAAGAAACACACAATTAAAGATTTCTTTGGTAAGTTCAGTCAATTTGAGGAGTGTGCTGATGAGTGAATGTTTGATATTATATAGTGTAGAGTGGGTAAGTCATTTCATTTTTAGGTGTTGAACACTTACATTTTAAACCTGTATTTAAACCTGTATGTAAAACTGTGTTCATGTTTCTTCAAGTTTTGCTGCGAAAAAACTCAGATGTGACAGAAGCCTGTGCTCTGCAAAATTTTGTTGCGAAGTGCAAATCTAATGTTGGCAGAACTCTGGGCATTATTGCAAATAGAATGTTTTGAAACCCTTTGCAGGAAGGTCTTTTTTTGTGCTTGAATTACAACGTAGATGCACATGTCATTCTGTGTAACTTGCATATTTCTAACTTCTGATAAAGAATAACAATTCAAAAAAGTGAAATAGCCTCCGTGTACTTATTCTGTGCTCAGCTTTATTGGGTTGCATGCATAGAGATGCAGAATGGGTGGTAGAATATAAAAGTATAGTTAGTCTTTGTACATTGTGTAACTCTGAGAGGCTCTGAATTCATTTTGCTATTGTATCTACATGGTACATTTATTCTGAGATGCAAGCCAAAAGGGCATACTGTGGTATTGTAAATAAGATACCACAGAAGGGGATGAGTTAATTGTTTAGAGTGTACTAAGACCAGTATTCGATAACTGTTAGTGATTCCATAAAAAGAACAATTATCAGTTGGTACTCTGAAGTTAGGCTTACCACTATACCAAAAATACCCCTATACCACCAAATACCATGAGATATCAAAAATATAGCCAAAAAGATCTCTAACAGCACCATACAGCAAGTGGTGCGAGTACCTAGGCTTATATCGGCTATCTGTTTTGAAACTGGTTCACTTTTCACAATACTTGCTGTAAGCTAGTAGTACCCGGCATATGATGTGAGTACTTGGGCACATTGTGGCATCGCCTCGTGAGCAATTGGAGTACCAAGGCACACAGTCGGGTGCTTACATAATTAGTGTTATAACATGCTTAATACTAGTGTGTGGTTTCTAAGTCTGGGATTCAAACCTGTGTGTTTAAGCTCGGGGGGAGGGGGGAATCCAACCTGTATTGCACTGTGCTGTCTTGTTTCCAAGAGACACGCATTGCCCCTGAAATATCCCCAGGTACATAGTGGGGTACCCACGGATACATTGGTAGTACCTAGCAAATGGTGTGAGTACTTGAGCATTCATCGCTGGACATTGCAAGATCCAGATTCATAAATATAGGCAATCGCTTGTTCGCTGTTATCGGCCGACAAATGTGAAAAAGGGTTAAACCTGCCGACCTCTAATAAATGTACTCTTATCTCCCACCTGTTTCCTTGATATTGTTCCATTTTCTTCATCATGTTTTGTCAGTCTTTCTTTTCCTTTGAGCCCAAATACATTTCTGTCTGGCCAGTTTGCCCTTATAAATGCAAATAAATGAAAAGATTCTAATATTGTGGCAACACCTGGATTTTTCTGTAATACCTTCTGTAAGACAACTATGCCTGGCAGACTGTGTGAATACACACCTGCAAAACAACACCTTCACTACATGCTCATCACCAACATTGTAAATGTACACGGAGACATGGCGCAGTATGTCGCATAATTACTGTCTCACCCATACCTAAGACAACTGGCACAGCCTTAACACAAACATATATAACACATCATTAAACCTCATGATGGTGCTAATTAAATGGGGTGTGGGGGTTTTGGGCATTGTAACAAATAATAAGACAGCTATCTTCATACCTACAGTGACTCATCACCGGTTCAACCCTGCCAAGTCCTCGACCTTCAAGTCCAATGGGGAAGCGTTGACGATTCAATACGGCACCGGGAGTATGGCCGGTGTCTTGGCTGTCGACACTGTTCAGGTACAAAAATGATCAACCGATTGTGAAGGCTGTACGAGGTACAGGAATGGAGAATGTGTACTCTAGTTTCTTTATCCTGAAATAAAATGTGATAAACAGATGATATCATACTGATTAGTGGTGGTGCTTATTGATGAGTTATTTGTGTTGCTTTCCTAAACAAAGAAAACTGGAATGAATTCTGAGGAATTGAAGTACAATTTCAAAAACTAGTGGATGATGTCAATACCCCCCTAAGCAGGACATTATGAGGCATTACCTCCAGTGCCATTGTTTCCACATCAGGCATAAGTCCTTGGTCATGTGTATACGTTATATTCTGGACCCACCCCCATAGTGTTCTGATGCATATATTGTCCATGTCAGACTAGCCAATACCCTGCATCTACAGCCCCACTAGCCAATACCCTGCCTCTACAGCCCCACTAGCCAATCTCCTGCATCTACTAGCCCCACTAGCCAATACCCTGCATCTACAGCCCCACTAGCCAATCTCCTGCACCTACAGCCCACCAGCCAATCTTTTGCATCTACAGCCCCACTAGAGGTCTCCTCCGTTCCAAGCAGTTCATCTCAGTGTTCTCCTTTGCAACCCCAGTGGCTGCACCAATGGGGATTTTCTATGTATCTCGTCACGTGAGATCTTGACTTTATTCCCCAAAGGATGAACTTCGGTTAGATTTACCCACCTTCCCACTACCTCTGCTTGATGTGAACATCCATCCGGTGCCCTAGAGAGTACCACAACTGTTCACTGGTGCAAGTGCAAAGCTGCACTCCATTCACACTAGGGCAAACTTTGCCCTGGCACAAAAATGCATTTAAAGTGCATGTTTTGCAGTAGGGCAGTTTTTGCCCTAGGGTTTATGCCATCCAAAATTGCACTTGTCATGGTGCAAATGTTTTCTAATATCACCCCAATGTGTGTTGCACTACTAGTGCTAATATGGTGCAACTTTGCACCTGCAGTTGTGCAAAGTGTCTGTAATCTGCCTGATGGTAAAGGTTCTGCACCTATATTTTCAACTTGAAGCACAGTTGTGATGTGTCTCTATTACCAGAGATTCTGTGAGCCCCTTCCCCCACCAACAAAGGCCACGCACACACACTTGTTGCTGGGTCAGGCTCCTCGGTCGCTCCGTTGCGTCCGGGAACGTCCACTTTATTTATACTGCACGCGGCGGAGTGCAACATCACTCTGCCGCGTGCATGTGCCCTTAAAGAGGCAGCACCACACTCCTCCTTTTTCATAACAAACAGAGAACAAAGGATAACTACCTACAGAATATAAGAACACTGCACACAAAGAAGCAGACCCCTTGAATCAGAGCCACCCTGTCACGCTTGTGAATTCCAGTCCACGGGGTGTTCACGCCAGTTCAGGGGTCCAGCACATAGTCACTCAGGTGGGCAGGCTTCCCCCTCCCAACCCTGTGGGGATACCTCCTGCCCGCCTCCCGGATCGTGCCCTCCTCACCTGAGCTCCCAAGCGCCGGGTAGCTTGGCGGATGGACCAGGCCACCACCCTCATCTGGTACATCAGTCACTACCCTTCTCTGCAACCCCTCTGACCGTGCTTCTCCCAGCTTCTTAAAGAAGCTGGCAATGCGAGTTACAGAGGCATTCCCATACGAGGCTGTGACCATCGAGCTGTGCACCGCTACCACGTCCAACGGACCAGTCTCGTAAGTAAAAGATAGTTTTCCTTGCGGATGATGATTCCTGATCAGCACTTCATCGCCCGGGACAAACTGCTGGGGGCAAAGTCCTCTTCGGATATTCTCCTGCTCAGTCCTGACTCTCCTCTCCCTTTCCACCTGCTCATCATTGATGACTGCCGACTCACATTCGCCCACTTCCGGGATGAGGCCCCTCGTCCACCGCCTGAACATTGCTTCAGCCGGCGCCACACCCGTGGATGTGTGTCTGGTGGCCCGGTACTCTCGTAAGAACTGGTAGAGGGCCCTCTGTAGACTGTGACCCTGGCCTTGAGCAATGCAAAAAACCTCATCAAACGTTCTGCCTCACCATTTTCCCGGGGCCAAAGTGGCGTGATCTTTCACTGATGGGCCCCATACTCCTCCATCATCTGGGCGAAGCTATCCCCTTAGAAATGTGGACCATTGACCAAGCAAAGCACCTGGTGCAGAACATGGGTGGCAAAGATATTCTCCATCGCGACAGCAACGTTCTCCAAACCCACCGACTCTATGAACTCTACCTCTGCGTAGCTGGACCATTCATCCACGACCACGAGAAAATGTGTGTCCCAGCCTGTGGATCCGAAGCCAGTGTGGATGACTTCCCATGGCTTGGTGCCTCGCGGCATGGTCTCTATGAAGGGTTCCTGCTGAGCTGGGGACGCCACCTGACACCACACACATGCCTCCACAAACTCTTCCACCCGCCTCTCCAGATCCGGAAAACACACCTTTTGTCGCAGGCGGGCCTTTGTCTTGGTTGTGCCTTGGTGTCCTTGGTGTGCCAGCTCAATCACCTGCGTAACCTTTACTTGTGGGATCACAATCCGGTCACCCCTGAGCAATAATCCTGACTCAGAGAATGCCAGCTCATCCCAGACCCTCCATAGCTGTTCCAACGCCGCCTTCGCTTCCTGGGTCCTCAGTGCCAATGTGTCCCCACAGATCTCCACGAGCCCTGCTGTAGAGCTGCTTTCAGGATGATGAAACACTCGTCCTCCACTGCCACCTGTTCCAGCTCACGGATCAGTACTGAGTTCGGAGAGGCCGCCTCCACCACCAGCCGGACATGCTCATCGTCCTCCTCTGCACTGATGTTCTGTGGCCCCTCTGGCTCCCCCCGTTTGTCTGAACAGGTAGTCAGCCACATTGTTGTTGCCGGGCCGGTACACAAGGGATACCCCATAATCCAGCAGGGCCAGCATCCACCGCTCAATCCTTGACAGCGGCTTCGAGGACAACCCCGCCAGTATGGGCAAAAGGGGCTTGTGATCCATGACCACCGTCACCGGCCTCCCCAGCACTTACATCCTGAAGTGACGACAGCCCCACAGGACCACCAATGCCGCTCTCTAAATTTGAGAGTACCTCTGCTCTGTCACAGACAGCACCTTGCTGGCATAGGCGACTGACCGGACCTCCGAGTTGGAGTCGATCTGAGTGAGCACAGCACCCAGTCCAAATGGGCTGACATCAACCACAATTTCCGATTGAAGAGACGGGTCAAAATAGGCCGTGGTGTCCTCCGCTGTCAAGGCCCCCTTTATGACCTCAAAAGCAGCCTGCTCCAGAGACCCCCACTGCCAGGTGACATCTTTCTTAGTCAGAGCCTGCAGCGGCTTGGACCAGGATGCAAGGTAGTTGATGAACCGGCCACAGTATGTGACCATTCCCAGAAAACACCAGACCTGTGCAGTGGCAGTCCAAGAGATTGAAGTTGCTCAAGGGTCCTTGCCAGCCTTCCCAAGTGTTCTACCTCTGACCATGCAAACACCAAGATGTCATCACTTATGTTCAACACTCCCTCCAAATTAGCAAGGGCACGGCGGATAATGTTCTGGAAGACCTCAGCCGCCAATGACACCCCAAAGCTCATGCGCTTATAGCGGTAGAGACCACGGTGTGTGGCAAATGTTGTTATGTACCATGACTCGTGGTGCAGCACAACCTGATGATATCTGGCCCTCGAGTCCAGTTTCGAAAAGAACCGTGCTCCTTGTAGCTCTGCAATGATGTCGTCTATGGTGGGGGTAATATGGCGCTCCCTTTTAATGGCTTTGTTTGGAAGCCGCATGTCCACACATATGTGCACTGAGTCTGGCTGCTTAGGTTTCCGGGCGATGACAATAGGAGACACCCACTGTGTCGGGCCTTCCACCTTCTCAATGATGTCCAATTTGACTAAGCTCTCCTGTTCTTTGTCAACCAAATCCCGCAGATGAAACGGGACCCGGCGATGCTTCAACGCAATCGATTGGATATACTCATGGATGTGGAGCCTCACCGGGTCACCTGCCATGCGCCTCATGTTATCAAATAGTCGAATGTACTTCGCAAGGAGCTCCTGTACACCCTCCACATAGACAGAATAGACAAAGTCACAATACCAAGCGCCTCCATTGCTGCATGGCTCAGCAAGGTGTTACTGCTGACGGTCGTAACATAGAAGTGGGCTTTGATCGAGGCTCACCGTGTCCTGCAATGGCTACAAATGCCCCATCCAACGGGATGGGTTGTGCCCCACCGAATGTAGAAATACGTGATTTGGGAGTCAGTAGCTTCCATGGCATCATAGTGTTCATGTGCCATGACATTCACTGATGCCCCTGTGTCGACCAGCACCGGGACCGATGATCTGTTCACCTATACCAGGCACTGTGGCTGTCTCCTGTTGTTGGACCGCAGAACGCCCATGCTCGACACAAAGAACACGTTCTCCTCCCTGTCATCGTCTTCCTGAGGAGCACCTTCCTCCCCTTGATCAACCTGGGTGACGTTGGGCCGGCGCTGTTGCTGGAAGAATCGCGCTTTAACGGGTCTTCTCTGGACCACGGTCGGCAGTGGAGCTTGGCACGTTCGGGCATGGTGTTCTGACGTCCTGTAGTGGCCACATGACTTCCCCTGCGCAGGGCACTCTGCGGGGTGTCAGAGGTTATATCCGCTCTTCATGCAGGAGTCCATTGTTCTTGTGCCACGGTCACGTTGGATACCTCCTGGACATCTAGCACCTCTGCCGTCCTGGCCACGGCCCACTGCAAAGACTTCTTCCAAATTCCCTGGGCGCACCCCGCCTCCATTCTAGATGCTCTCACCCTGGACACCGTCCAAGGTACAAAATGCGAGGTAGCGTAAGTCGTGTCGTAGTTCGTGCAGCACCTGTGTCGGTAGCTCGCCTGACGTGCACCCTTGGATAAGTTGGTTGCGGATCATCGTGTCCAGATTGTCCCATTTACATGGAATTGAAATTCGGTGCAACCTGCCGTAGAACGTGTCCAATGTCTCCTCATCCTTCTGGCGGGTGAAGCACACAATGAAACGTTCATAGTCAGTGTTTGCCAGTTGCATGAAATATTCCCTCAGAGCGGTCTTCGCAGCGTCATATGTGGCATTGGGAGGCTGCAAGGACTGAAACACCTCATGTACCGCAGGCCCAGCAAAATACAGCAATGTTGCCACCTTGCTATCATCGTTGGTCTCACTCGTGGCTCTGAAGTACATGTCCAGCCTGTCGATCCACATTTTCCATCTTGGCCCCAGAATGGACAGAGAACCTGAGATGTCAAATTCGGGCATTGGTTGAAGTGCCCCTTGCTGTCTCATCACAAGCGCTGCCTGGGGAGCAGGAGGTGCTGCCGCAGCTTGACCATCCTGCATGGAAGCGAGCGCACAGGCACCCCACCCAGACTAGATGGGGCTGCAACTCACTGTTGATGTAGCACACAGAAGATAAGTGTGACATTATTAATGAGACACTGCTCCTGCAATCTTCTGATGACTCCTCTACCACCATGGAAAAAGGCCTAGACTGCCTTCCCAGGGACACTGAAAAAGTGTCCAAAATGTGGAAAATTAGGGGCACCAGGCAAGCACCCAGCTCAGCAGTGCACAGAATGGGCAGATGTTGCTGCCAAGGGACCTCCTAGCCACTCCAGTGGATCCCAAAATTTATCAGGGTGGGCCCAGGGGAACAGACAAAAGAATTGTGAATTGTCCTTGTAAATAGTTCTACTTATTGCTCTAATGGACTGTTCATGTTTGTAAATATGCTTCTCTCACTTTGTACCTGGTGTTATATTGTAAAGCGCTTTGGCTTAAAGCGCTATATAAATTCAATAAACATAAAAAATAAACATAACAAACATAATTGCAGGCCCCCCCAGCTCCTCACCTCATACTCAACGTGAAAAATGATGAAATTCACTTCAAATGCACAGCATGTGCAATATCAGCTGTTCCGCTGATGAGGTATCAAAAGATTCAGACCCTCCAACTTAGAGCCGCGACCATCCAGAGCGGGTGTCCAAAATGCCGGCCAAACCGTGTGGTTCCTCCCCTCTACGCGGCATTCAGAATGGTGAAATAATCATCAAAAGAAAGAAAACAATCACTGCCTTCACCACCGTGCCCAGGTTTACACAATCGCCTGCTTCATTGCCACTGTGATGTGTCTCTGTTACCGGAGATTCCGTGAGCCCCTCCTCCCACCAACAAAGGCCACGCACACACATTTGTTGCTGGGTCGGGCTCCCCAGTCGCTCTGCTGTGGCCGGGAATGCCCACTTTATTTTTACCGCACGCGGAAGAGTGCAACGTCACTCCGCCGTGTGCATGTGCCCTTAAAGGGGCAGCACCACACTAGTGTAGGGTCTGTCCCTGGAGCGAAGTGTTTACTCAAGGTTTTAGAGCTGTTCTCTGTAAACCTTGAAGAGGAATTATAAAAAAAGGTCACCAATGCTGGGCTTTAAAAAAACGAAATTCTATTAGCATCCTGGGTGAGTGCGGCAGCCAGTCAATGTGCAGAGTGTGGGTTGAATCTCCTGACCCAAGACCTCACTCTGAGGACAATCTCTCCTGCTCTCACCCTCATGCCATTTTCCCTCCCTCACCCTGCCAATTCTCTGACCCCAATTCCCTACCCCCACGACCTCCACAGCCAAGAGCTCCATGGCAGCCATGTTGAGTGGGGAATATTTATGTGTCTGGAAGGGGACGTGTCTCGAATCACTGCAGGCTTTTATTTCAGACAAATTCATAGCTCTCTCTCAGCACCCTGGTTAGAACCCAGGGCCCAAATATCAATATTCACCCATCGCCTGGGCGGCAACGTAAAAGCATCTGTACATCGCAAAGCCTAGAATTGTCCCTGTTCACAGCTGAAAAGTGGCCAAATGTTATATACCTTACTGATTCAATCCACTACAGATTGAGTCATGTCAATCTGTCGACATCCACTACATATCAGAATTGAGACATTTTTCCTCTCGATCATCCAATCAGGATTCATTGATTTACATGAGACCTCTGATGTTGTTTCGTGATTGGGTCATTGGAATCCCACAAACCAATGTCTCTGACTTGACCTAAAGACGTGAGCTCCCATTGTTCATCAGACGTAAATGGTAGACCTCAGGGCATTGTATGGCGTGTGGCTGAGGCTCTGAACCTATTGCCTGGCTGTTGTTGACATGTACTGTGTTCACTGTGGTATACCCGGTTTGTGTGTTCACTACGACACACTCTGTCTAGCATTCTGACCTTTCTGAAGTGATTATATTGATGACGTGCAATTGGCCAAAGTTGACATGCATATTGATAAACGGGCTTGCCAAGATGTATGAGGATAGCTCGGTGTGTTAAGCACTGTTTGCAAAGATTTGTGTTCATATCCAAGAGATCAATACCAAATTCCAGCAAGGCCAACTCGCCCTTTCCTAGTCCGAAGTTGATATGAAACTACATGCAAATGTACTTTCTTTTGTAGCACAAAAGGTTCTATTATCACCAATGTTACTTGACCTGATAGTGGTTGCTATAGAAACTCAGATAGCATCAGTATTGTTAAGGCCTAGAAGTCGGTTTGTCAGTTGGGGGTTGTAAAACCTAGGCTGCTACCCCCAGTAATGAGCATAGTGTTAGTTCAGAGAATTGATTCTAGACTGTGTAACCAAAGCGTGTATGCTTGAATCCCGGCTTCACCAGCAGATGACACAGTGATCCTGAAACAATGTTCATATATCCCTGACAGCATTGTGAAAATATTTTAAGATCAAATAAATTTCTTTCACTCCATTGCTTGGTGGTGGAGAAAATGAAGCTAGAATCATTCAGATTTTGCAGAACATGCTTCTAAAACTTTTTTTGTTTTTAAAAATGGTCATGTTGGGTGCTGTAATTTGTGTACTTTCCAAGTCAATTATATTTAATGGGAATTATTATGGTTCATGGTATGAACTGTAAAAGAAAGTGGCAAAGTACAGACATTGCAAATTGTCTGCAAAACTCAGCTTCACCTCTTAACCGCGGTGTCATCCTTGGCATCTCATTTAATCGTGTATTGCCTAACTTGTCACAAGGGGCCGTCCCTAAACCTATCAAAACTGTCATCCCTTCAGAGTGGTTTTGTTCTCAGGGTAGAGTCTTCAAAAGCCTCCGCACAGTAGCGTAACACACGATTTGGGGGCCCACCTCTGAGCCATGCTGAGGGGGCCCCCGCACAACTCAGCAACAAATCACGGGTCGCGCCACAGTCTGGGCCAGCCTATATTACCACGCTTGCGCAATACAAAGGGGTATGCCGCACACTGCACTAGGAGAAAGATAAAAATATGTGTCTTAATGCAATGCATAGCACACGTTCTAATAAAAATTGGCTAAAGAGCCAGAATGTTTGCAATTGTATTGTAGGGTAACACCAGTCCAATACATGCAAGTCACCAACAGTGCACAGGAACATAATGCTTTGCTATTAAAAATGCCATGCCACATTGAAAACATGTCCCACTGGCTGCACAATGTAGACCATTGTAGACTCGTAATAACATTACAGTAAAGAATGCCAGGCCGTATTTAGATATACCCAGACTGGTTGCACAAAAATGCCAGTCAAAGCAATAAGACTCATCAAAAAGAGAGCACACATTCAAGGCTGCATCTCTGCGGCATCTAACAACAAACTCTTTAAAATCTGCAAGGAACTGGCCAATCGTGTTGCAGTCTCTACCTCTCCTGTCCCCTCCCAGGCCCTCTGTACGGCTTTGGCCTCTCTCTCCTCTGCTAAAACTCAGGACATCCTGTCCACCATCTCCTCTTCCTCTCTCGGCCCCCCTTTGGCCATCACTCCATCACCTCCTCATGTCTTCTCTTTCTCTCTAACACCTGACAAGGTTTCCAGGAAAGTCCCATCTATGGAAGGGTCATCAAAACAGGTGCTCACGTGCTCCTCCAGAACCATCAAGGCCGATTTCTGTGATCATTTTTTTGCCACTGGAACTTTCTCCTCTACAAAACTCTTGGAAAAGCTGGCCATCTCCCAGCTCACTCTCCACACTGAATCTGTTGGTTGTCTCCATGACCGTCAGTCTGGCTTAAGAGCTACCAGAGGCACGGAAACTGCTCACGTAAACACCTGTGAAGATCTGATCTCTAACCTTGATTCCAGCATTTCTTCTGTCCTCATTATCCTGGAACTTTCCTCTGCTTTTGACATTGTCAAACACGCCAACCTGATCAATCGACTGCGTGAGAACCTGGGCATCATGGATCAGGCCATGGAGTGGCTGACTCCCTTCCTCTTGGACCGCCCCTCCCAGGTCCAACTTGGTCCCTTTCACTCCACCACCTCTCTCTACCTGTGGCATTCCCCAGGGATATACCCTCTCACCCTTGTTTTTCAACCTCTACTTGGCCCCTTTGGCCCATCTGATCTCTACCTTCTCCTCTAATTTTCAGTGTTATGCGGCTGGCACTCAGCTTTCCTTCAGGCTTCCCTCAACCTGCTCTCCTCTCTCACTCATTCCTGGTGTCATCTTCAACTCCGCTCTCTCTTTCTCTCCTCACATCGCGGACGTCGCCAAGAAGTCCTACTATGAACTGCTCCTCCTCAAAGGGACTCTGACCTTTCTCACTTTCACCGAGAAGCTCAATGTCTACAGAACCCTGGGACTCTCTAGGCTGGACTACTGCAACAGCCTCTTTCTCAATTACCTTCCTCTACTCTCCGCCCTGTGCAACTAATCCAGAACAGGACTGCAAGTCTTATCCTTGACCTCAAGCCCAGGGACCATATGGTTCTAGCCCTGAAACCTCTCCACTGGCTCCCGGTGGCTGCAAGGATCAAGGTCAAGACCCTTTGCATTGTCCACAAGGCTTACTGGGGCTGGGATCTGCACTACATCAAACGCTCTCTTCCAAAATACCTTCCTTCTCGAGCCCTAAGGGTTAGATGCTTCTACAACCAGAGAGTCGGGGGGGACGGTATATCCCTCTCCCCTGCAGGTGCCTCCCTCTGGAATGGCCTCCCTGCCCTCCCAAACTTTAGCCAGACCACCTGAAGTTCCGGAAGCAGCTCAAAACGTTCTTCTTCTCCTCTGCTTTCTCCCTCTCCCTCACCTGCTGACCTACCTGTCTGCTGTTCCAACTGGTTGCTTGGCTAACCTCAGTCTCACTGAGTCTTTCTTGATCAGTCACCCTTGCGCTCCAAGGGCCTACCACGCAGTTAGGGGCTGTAACTGTAACCCTACAGTCCCTTGATCTCTTTGCACTACCCAGAGCTGTGCTGCCCTGACTGCACTTACTCAGAGCATTGCAGCCCTGTTTCCCCTTCCCTCTCCCTTGCACTTCCCCCCTCCCTTTCCCCTTGCACTTCTCGTTCTCGCACTTGCACTTTCTGATGACGCAAAGCTTAGTAAGATCATTTGTCTTGTCCTCCCTCTGTTTTCCTTCCATTGTCTTGTCATGCCTAAAAACACTTCTTTACAGATGCGTTACATACAACTTATCACATCATATGATATAATTTTATCACAGATGCCCAGAATAATATACAGAGCAGCAGTAAGAAACTGCAAGACTGGCAGAACCCAAATGCCAGTCTAGCCAGGTAATTACACTTAGCAAGACTGCTTTATCAGAAATGCCCAATTAAAATAAGCCATACCAAACTGGGGAATGACTAGACTGGTTGCACCAAAATGCCTCTCTAGCCACTAATACCACATATCATGCCTGCTTAGCATGGACATGGACGACCATTATGATTTATTGCACAATCCCCTTCCCCCACATCCACATCCCCACACAAAAGTGTGCATCCTTTGCCATACACGCACACACGCATACCCAGCCACCCATAGATGTCTGTGCACTCTTTCACGATACACTCACACACGCACATGTCATGGGGTTGGGGGGAGCCATGATACTTCCAAAATAAATAGTTTCTTTTTGCAGTCACTCTGACTTCATACAGAAATTATTTCCGTTAAGGAAAGAACTATAACGGAAATAATGTCTTTATGAAGACAGAGTGACTTCAAAAATAAACTATTTCTTTTTGAACTCATAGGGCTCACCCACCCCATGACATGGAGGCCTCCAGCCTAGGGTCTTCATGTCATGGGGTGGAGGTAGCCGCGGGACTTCAAAAAGAAAGTTTCTTTTTGTATTTACTCTGCCTTCATTAAGAAATTGTTTCTGTTACAGAAATAAAGTCTTTATAAATGCAGATTGAATTAAAAAAAAAACATTCAAAAAAAAATATTGGCAAACAAATCTTGTCTTTTTTTTTTTTACTCCAAATGGGGCCCCCTCCCAGGACATATAGTTTTGCTTCATCTATAATAACAGCGAGCATTGATACACTGCACAACACATCCGCGTGCTTCTTTGCTCTCGACGCGTACATGACTTGTACACCATGTTCCTCTTCTAACCTCCGCCTGCATGTATTTGTATTTTATTACGTTTTATATATCGCTTTTTACCAAAGCGCTTCACAGAGAACAGTCAGCAGTACATTAAAATCCACAACAGAAGGTGGTGTTCAAAATCAACCAGTAACAATCAAACAGATGGCTGACGTAAATGAGTTTTTAAGGAAGAGCGAAACAGAGAATAGGAGGTAATGGCGCAGAGAGATAGAGGAGGGAGGTTCCAGTGAAGGGGGGCAAGAAGTTGGAAAGATCGAGAGCAAGATTGCGCACTGTGGGCAGGAGGAACAGTACATTGAAAAAGTTCAGCAGAACAGAGAGGCCGAGGGTGAGAGTAGAATGAGAGAAGAGAGGCAAGGTAATCGGGGGCAAGACCATGGAGAGATTTGAACACTAGGCAGAGGAAATTGTATTTGCACTGAGAGTGAAAAGAGAGCCATCCCAGAGAGCCATCCGAGAGAGTCAAGAGAAGAGGTAATAGAGTCTTGGTAAGAGAGCAGACAAAGTGAGCGGATAGAAGAGTGATAGGTTGATCTAGGAGGGACAAGAGGAGAGGAGGGAAGAGCATGAATACAGACACCTTCCTTCTAGGTGGTACTGTGCCTCCACTGTCTACGCTGTGGCATGTGTAGCAGCTTTCTCCTTCCTTCCTACTGCTCTCCTCTCTCCACACTTGAGCTCCTTTGCATTCTGCCACGCTGCCAATCTAACTCATCTATCTATTCTGGGTTATGTGCACCTTGTTCATAGGATCTGTGCCCTGCATTTTTACTATAGCCTATGCACCTTGCTCTTGGGTGCTCTTGACCAAAGCAAGTGCCTTGTCCCTAGGCTAGAACACGAGTACCCTTATCATGGACTGCTAATTGTGCCCTTGACACGCTCCTTGTTTATCATTCTGATTGCACCAGGAATTAAGAGGGGGATGGGGCTGGAAGAGAGATCCCATACTTAGTATAACAGCTGCAAGGCAACATTTCATTAACCTGCCGTGCTTTGCCTTCTTTTAGGTGGGAAATGCCAATGTCACCAACCAGGTATTTGGCCTGAGTGACACTGAAGCAGAGTTCTTCTCCTATATGGAATTTGATGGGATCTTCGGGCTGGGATATCCTGCACTTTCCTTCGATGGAGCTACCCCAGTCTTTGATAACATGTGGAAGCAGCAACTGGTGTCCCAGGACCTCTTCTCTGTCTTTTTGAGTTCGTAAGTCAGACCACAATCATATACAATACTTGAATCTAGAAGACAAATGGCACATTCTACAAAGCAATACATCCTTTAACAACATATTAAACTTGTTTCTGTTCAAATCGAAAAATAACACATCACCGTTTGACATCTTGGACTGTGTGGCTTGCAGAGTGGTCCAAGCAAAATAATTACAATGATTGGTTGTTTCTACCCTGCTCCTCTGCAACCCCCCGGGTCCATCCCCAAGTGCAGCGCTGCCTTGCTTCCCATCTAGGTTTGCTCTTTATAAATCCAATGCCTACATACATAGATACATACATGCATACATAGATACATACATGCATACATGTGTACACAGACGTTTTATGAAATAATTGAATCCAGTGTGAGAGCAAACAGATCAGGTTATTGTCCTTGTTTGGCCCTACACTACACTATAGTACACTACACTATGCTACACTATAATTCGATAAGCTACACTACACCACCCTAGGCTTTGGTGGAGTCCTATCTTTCTGGCATAATCTCTGCTGCGCCCACAGGGAAGAGCATGTTGGAAGATTAATAAGAAACCTAACGTGATCAGACTTTTGGAGACCATAAGAGTGGCGTGTCCCTACCCTACAAGAGGTGGAGCAAGCTCCAGGGGGACTGAGCGGGTGCAGCGGGGAAACAGAGCACAATAGGAAGAGTCCCTCCTCAGAGAGTTTATACATAGAACTATTGAACACTTACGGAATATTTTTCCTGTAGGTACACAAGATATATGTTTGGTTTCAGGACAGAAAAACTACAGCTCGACTCCATAACGTTGATAGATGGGAGTTGTAACGGCTCTATTGGGTGAGATGAAGACATCCACGTGAGATAAAATTATGGGATATGTTACTAATAACTTCCTCCCTCTTTTTCTCTCTCCCTCCCATCCCCTGACTGGGGACTCCAGTTTCAGCTCTTACAATCAGAAGAAATCTGACCGCACACAATTAGTGCGAGTCTCCAGCCCTGAAGAATGGGGTGACACTTATCGCTATACCACTGAAACTGGTCGGCTTCCCATGTGATCTGAGTAGACTAACACAGATCAGGAAGATCCCTACATAAGATCTTTTTTCGATTTGATCCCAACACCAGAAGGGACCTTTTACTTTTACTGAGAGGGGAACAGAGCTCACGGACATGAAAAAAGCAGACCTCCGAAAATCTCCCCTAAAACAAATAGGAGTTACCTTTGACTACTAGCCATCTTTGACTAGCCATAGCCAAGGTTTCCCCACAGTTGGTGCCAGTGGTCACACCGGGATGGAATTTGGCACTGCAAATAACTAGTACCCTCCTTTAGCATTCCAACACAGCTCTTACATAAACTATTCATTTGAAGGGCCGTGATAGTCCCCTTACAATCCCACATGATCCACCAATTACCAGTGCTACTTACCCCAGCTCTGCTCAATGGCGTTCAGCACTGAGCCACATGAAGCACAAATCCTACAACTCCAGTTTTTCTGAGTACCTCAATCTCAGCAGATGCCCCCAGTATCCTCCACATCCGCAAAACACTAATACATGGCTCTTTCAACCATACCTCCCTCCACAACAAAAGTACTGTGCTACGCAATGGAGTAACATACACACATGTGGACTCCCGAGGGTGCCGAGTGACGTTATTAGTGTCCTCTTTTCCCTACTGAAATGATCAGTCTACCGTCTGCAAGGTATCTGCACCCTCATTGGTCCTAACACCTGGACCCTCCTAAACCCTCCTAAACGCTCACTGAGAAATAACTATAAACATAGGGGCACAGTCTTGTGGGCTGACACAGATGATGGGTGAGCTGCAAAGCCCTGGACATGTCCAGATTGACAGAAGAGTCCAGTAATGCGTTCATGGCTTCTGAAGCTGAACTCAAGCAAATGGTGAACTATGGAATGATGAGCTAATGGGCAGCATTGTATTTGTGTGTCCTACAAGGTCTATGATCCATTGATCATTTCACACCCAGATTCTTCTCCCCTCTCCAGCAATTACCATCAAGACTCAGAGAAGCTAAACACGACCTATCAGGCCATTCAAACTTGAATGGCCTCCAACTTCCTCTGTCTTAAGGATGATACAACTGAGTTACCAGTTGTCGGCCTCCCCAATGTGATCAACAACCTTGGCCAGCAATATGCCTCCTTTATCATCAATGGTATTAACACCCCCGTCTCACAGTCTGTAAAAACCGTGGGAGTCTAATTAGACACCTCCCTCTCGCTCGCATGCCAAGTTAACGCTATCTCCTCCTCGGCAACCCACACCATTAAACTTATGAACGCCTGCAGGCCCTTCCTATCGCTCAACAGCTACCTTACCATTTCCCTTGGCATCATAGGCGCAATCTTGGCTGTTGCAACACACTTTTCACTAGCTCTGCCAAGCATACCATTCACACGTTACAGGTGATCCAAAACAATGCTCTCAGTTCTGCACTAAAGATTCCTAGAGAGCACATCACCACTGCCAGAAGAAAGGCCCATTGGCTCCCAATACAAGAAATAATTATATTTCAAACGTTTCCAATTACCCTCTGGTGCCTTTCTAAGTAGCTCCCCCTTATCTGGCTCAGCAATTCACGGGAGCCTTGTCGACTAGGCCACCCAGAGCAGCCTATGCCAACAGGATCATCCTGCCCAAATTCAGGCTGTCAGGAGCGGGTGGTTCAAGCTTCCCAGTCATTGCAGCTAAACTGTGGAACACAATCCCCACCAACACTGAGAGCAGAACAATCTTACAGGAACTTCCGCAAATTATTGAAAGCGTGACTCTTCACATACTGCACTGTGACTCTATTTCAGAAACACGATCTTGTAACATTCTTCAATGCCTGTGCAAGCTGCTTCCTGATGCCTAAGGGTTTAGTGTGCAATACATAAATAAATAAATAAATAAATAAATAAATAAATAAATGTATTTAGAGTAAAAACATGTTAATGGAGCTGACATTTTACATTTGGGTCAGTCATATTGTTTTTCAGCTTACTCTTGACTCAATGCACATTCGAATGCCAGTGTTCTCTTATTATGCTCATCCATTTCTTTACATCCTGTTGTGAATCCTCTGATGTTATCCCTTCTCCCCTAGGGGGGGCCCTACCCAGGAGGCCAGGACACATGAGGCCAGGAAGGTGAGGCAGCTACCTGATAGTCCACCTGGGGGTGGTACTTAGCAGGAAGATCTCATGGGGAGGGATCCCCCCTATGGGACTAGGGAAGACTCTTCAGAATATGTGTTATGTCAAAAATACATCCCAACCTCCCTTATTCTCATTCCCTGAGCACAGCACAATAGTCCCCCACACTTTTGTTTACTTATGTAGAGAGCATAGTCCAACCCTTGCGAGAACCACTGAGACGAGGAAACGTGGGGACTACTTCTCTGAAGTATGTTGGACAACTGGGATGAGGAAGAGTGCAGCAAACGCAATAAGGATTGATCATACTTGTACTGGGATGAAGAAGATGCACGGAGCAATGAAGAGCACCCACAGAACCACAATGAGCATTCCAGTCTATACAGACATTGTGCAAGCATAAACACTGACGAGGGACTCAAAACAGCATCAAGCATTCCCTGGATGAACTGTGAGAGCAAGCACGGTCCACGAAAGAGGAAGATGGTAGACAGGGATGCCGAGGCAGGAGCAAGAAGGTCTGGAGCCAGTCTAGATCAAAGGGACAGCTCGGTAAGGCAGGAAAGGGAAGCTCCCAACTTTCCTGATAACTGGGAAGCACAGGAAGTTAGAGCTGTGCTACTTGAAGGAAAGGTATCACTGAAGAGCCACCTCAGACCAAGGAAAGACCATGAGGATCGGGGAAGCCCTCCAGCTAACCGCAGGCACCAAGAAAAAAACTGAAACTATTGTGGAGCAGAAGAAAACCTACGCAGGTTACTGAGAACATGCTGGTGCCCTGGCAAGGTAGTGGAAAGTCCAGAGGGGAGAGAGGGAAGTCAAGAATACAGGGTCTGGGACCCTGACAGAGGGAAAATAACTGTGTTACACTTTTGAGCCACATGATAGTAATTGGTAGGAAAGTGAACCTAGTCTATCTGTGAAACCAAGCAAGAAAGGCGAGTCTGGGACCCATCACCTTGTTACTTAGTTGATTTAGAGTGTAAGGAAAGGAAATAAGTGTTTGACACACAACAGTGGTCTACTTGCACTCAAAATCTGTGCAAGTTAGTGTTTGTACACAGCACAGAATTAGTAATAGACATAGTAAACAGGCTGCCACCCACCGTGGTAGATAAAGCTTTTTTTTATTGTTATTATGCGTAATGTTATAGTGTACAAAGAGTACTGCAATGTGCACGTATTTCCGAGCTTTAAAAGAAAATACTAGGTATGCAGGTTCAAATATGTATAGAAGGGCGTGGTTGAGGGGTGATAGAAGGCAGTGGAATTGCAATCATTGGCATTGCAATGGCCCTATGTGGGTAATTTGTTAAGAGCAAAACCAAAGGATGCCTGTAGGCTCTTTGTATCCCTTTGTATGACATCTCTCTCTAGCTACACCCCAATGCCAATAGTTTGAGTGCTAGGTGGTGCATCGTTGCTACCTACGAACCAAAAGTAAAAATGAAGACCATGAATTATGGTGATAGTCTAGTGAACGAAAGGCAGTGGCAAATAGAACAGGTGTCTTCACAGTCTACGTTTGTGGATACCTTCATTGAACAGGAGGACATTGGAAATACTACCTTGAGGAAGATCAATAAGACATTGCAGCAGAAAGAATGTAATATTGCCACATCGAATCCCTCAAAGTAGGCGGTCAGGGGAAAGAGAAGCTCAGGACAAACAAAGAAATTTGATGATGAACTAAAGTAAATACAACTTCATAATTTAGAAATTGTGATCCAGGGAGAGTCCAAGATGTTGGGAAGGCAGTGTGTTATGAAGGCTCAAAAATACATTCTCCATAGGCTGCGCAAGAGAACAGGACACAGCACAGTTCTCCAGAACTCGGATTCCAAGAATGGTCCATCATGGCGGGATGTGGAATGTTGAGTTTCGCAACATGTATACATCAAGAGACGCATTGAAAATGACAAGCCCCAGCATGAACCTATCTTGAACTTTTATGTTCTATGGGGATACTTTAAAATGAGTGAATCATCTGAGACCGCTGAAGTATAATGGCAATTTACAGCATTATGTGTGATGATCAGGGAAACAGTGCAATGAGAGACCCCGCGATGGCACAAGCTTTCAACTCCAAGCAGGAGCACTCACAGACAGGGTGGTAATCGAAGACACTGATGGGCCAAGAGACTGGTAAATGAGGAGGAAGAACAGAGTTGGTATTGAGAGGAGTGTGAGCAGGCACGCAGAAAAACAGTTTTAGCATAGAGGAAGGGATTGCTCTACGCTTACACAATGCACCACCCATAATGATGGTTGTAGGCATAGAGGAATTGACCTCCCTATGCTTACACAGCACAGCAGCCATCTTTAATTAAAAAAGGGGACTCTAGAATATAGGAAGAAAAAATAGACTCGTGTCCAATTGAATAGATGGTGGCTGTATTTAAGGGATATAGACAGGAGGAAGCAATACCAAACAGAATAAGAACATACACACATACCATCATATGTAATAATGGGCACAAACAAGTGGGATGCCACTTACAGTAAATCCACCAGAAGCATTATTACCCAATCCAGGGTACCAGCAGTACCAATGAATGATTGGAAGCAATATTGGTGCAATTATCTAAGCGCGGTAGAACGTGAAGTTATCAGTCCAGAAAAGAAGACATCCTGACTGTTATATGCATTGGGTCCAGAGGGGCAAACAAAGTATGGAGAGATTCCTCTAATTGCAGATGATCATGGTGGGGGGGCATTAATGCATATGAGAAAGCACTTAAGCAACTGGATAAGTATTACACCCTGAAAACAAATATAGGCTTAATGGAACTACATCATTACTGTGCCCCCATCACTGAGACCTCCGAAAATGTTGACTTTATTTTTTACTCGGTTTACACCACATATATTTGTGGGGGGATAAAGGTATATAATGCAAGTAGGAGGGTTGTGGGGGGAATCCCCCACATATATATGTGGTGTAAAGGGGGTCAAATTAAAAAAAAGGCGTCAATTTCGAGGTGGCAGTGATGGGAGTCGCAGTATTCATATAGATCCACAATGAATAGTTTTACCATTTTTCCAAGGAAGCAAGAAGTGCATGAGCCGGGTTAATAATATGTAAGGGTGTGTCATGTGACTTTACGATTAAAATGGGGACTGATGTGCTCATCAAGGAACAGATAAGTATACACACAAACAATACATTCACATGCGAGAGGTTGTGTATTTGTGGGTATCCCACGTTGGAGGATGCAATAGTCATTGCGAAGAAGGTGGCGCATACCCAATTATGTTCCAAGACCATTGAGAGGAACAAAAGGCAGATGGGGCTGAGGTAACAGGGTCAAAGAAAGCTGGTCAAGTGAGCATAGTAGTTAGAAAGTGTAAGAGGGGGTCAGTGAGAAGGCAATCCAATAGGATGAAGGTAAAGGAGTAAAGAGAAGGACAATGAAAATGGCAGAGTATGAGAAGAGTAATTGTTTTCATTGTGTAATCAGAGGTAATTTTGCAGCTACATGTCGTAGAAAAAAGGAAGTGTCATGTGTGCAGGAAGAGGAAGAAAGTAGTTCTGACAAGGATTGAGTTGTCACTGTGCTGAAGGCCACGAAGGATGAGTCAAACATAAAATCTCCTAGTTGCCTGATGCAAGTCAATGGCCTTCCAGTCAAAGTAAGAGCGAACAGTTGCTCACCATACTCAATAATGATAGACAATAAGTGGAAGAGAATGTGAAGAGAGGGGCTGAAAGAAAACCAGCGCAATTCAAATATCAGAGATCTTGGAGGATTTGGAAGATCAAGGATTAACATGATAGGAATGTTCCAAACAGTGGAAGAGTAGTACAAAGCCAGTATGGCTGTGGTGAGCATGTACTTGGCAAGGAAAGATGTAGGCCTTCTGTGTTGACGAGACCAGGCACCTTACAAATTAATTTAGACCCCCAAGACAAGGAGAACCAGTCATCTTTATAACAGGGAACAGCACAGAAGAAGAACGGTTTCCAGAAGTATTCATAAAAAGGACTGGTTGCTTGAAGGAAAATACTAATGAAAGTAATATTAAAGCAGGAAGCAGAGCCTAAGCGACTCAAACTATGTCATATTGCCATTTATATTAAGGGAGATGTGGCGAACAAATTGTTAAGGCTATTGAAGAAGGAAGTAATGGAACATATACAATAGGCAAAATGGATTTAACGCTCACCTGATTCCCGCAGAGGCGCCGGTCTTGACTGGGTGAATGCCGTATCTTCAAAGGTGATGTGTAACACACGGTTGGCTCTTTGGGCTGGACCTCTGTGCACTGTATGTCTGACTCGAAGAGTAAGATGTCTGCAGATAGAAAATATGGGATTAATGAACTGGGGTTATTGGGTGCCTCTCTCCTCTTCCCTTTCTCTTCTCCTGTAGAACCCCAAAGGTTAACGCCCTCACCTTAGGTAAGTGAACGCCGAGCTCTCCATCTGCCTCGGGGCAGGGTGCCGTAACCAGTTTCTTCACTGGATAAGGGTGCAGGCCTCTTGACCTCAGAGGACTGCTGTCCGTCGTTTACTGCACGAACGGTAAGTTCTGGGCACTTCAAATGTCTTAAAAGTCTTTTGTAATGATATCTCTTGTTTTGCAGGGTTCCGGCGATGGCGGATGGCGGGCTGATGAGAGTTGAGGATAGAACTCGTGTGAGGAATAGAAGCGTCTGGAAGCACGTACGTAAGCGCTTGTAGCCTGCTTCACGATGCGCACTAACTGTCCCTTTTATCTTGCAGGTACAAGTTCGGAGCTTTAGAGAAGCTGAAGGGTGCTGGAATACCCACTGGATTCGGCGTGGGAAGGAGTAATGGCACGTGAGTAATAAAGTTGCCCAATGTCTTTAAACGCATCTTCTTTTGTCTTTCAGATGCGGGATGCAGCGCCGAAGGCCTCCGGAGCGTGCAAAGAGCTGGTAAGCTTTTGTCTTTCAGATGCCGGAATGCAGCGCGAGGCGTTGGTGACAGCCGATGGACCAGGTAAGAGATGCGCTGCCACTGAAGACCGTAGTGCTAGCCTGTTCTTTCTTTGGGCCTCATTACGACCCTGGCGGTAAGTTACCGCCAGGGCCGTGACTTTACCGCCATGGTGCTAACTACGTTAACGCCATGGCGGTAAGGGGATTTACCGCCCCATTCCGACCTTGGCGGGGCGGTAAATCCCCAATCCCCATTTACCCTTCCCATTCCCATTTTTGCCCCATAGGGCATAATGGGAGTGGGAAGGCGTTAATTACGCCACCGTAAATTACGGTGGCGTAATTAACACCAAGTTCCCTTACCGCCATGGTTTTTTACACCCGCTAAAAGCAGGTGTAAAAACCGCCATGGCGGAAAGGGAACTCGTAATTGGCGGTAAGGGGTCGGCGCAGCTAACGCTGGCGCTAACCCCTTACCGCCAGGGTCGTAATGAGGCCCTTTGTCTTTACAGGTGCTGCTGAAGACTGGATTCCAGGATGGTAGCCTTTGTTCCCTTAGGCCCAGGATCAGAAGCAGAAGACACGATGAGCGTTCTGCTGCAGAGAATGCAGAATAACACAAAGCAAGATTCATCCATCGGGTGTGGTTTAAATAGCCTCCTGTAGTGCTTAGGTGTCTCCTTCCACAGCCACGCCTAGGTAAGAAAAGAGTTCCTGCTTTCCAGAAGAGTTCCAGTGTTCTGAACCTAGGGAGTGGCTCCTGCCCACCCAACAGGAAAAGTAGTCCCAAACAGAGAGGATCAGGGGTTCAACTGGCAGGTAAGTAAGCAGCATGGTCTGCTGCAGGTAAGTCCACCCAAGCATTATGAGCCCGGCGCTTCCAGCGCTGGGACTGGGCATCTTTATGAGCCTGGTGCCAGTGGCGCCAGGACAGGGTCCAAAAGGTCCCAATTGGGACTGGCTGGCACTCGGAACCGGGGTTATGGGTCTGCTTCCAAGGGAGTCGGGCAAGTCCTGATCTTTTGGAAGCAGAGATCATGACAGCACCCCCCCTCAAGGCCCCTCCCAAACGGGCTTCTCCGGGGTTTGGGCTTGTTAGGAAATGTTCGATGAATCTTTTGATTAGACGAGGCGCGTGGACATATTCTGCAGGTTCCCAGGATCTTTCTTGGGGACCGTAGCCTTTCCAGTCAATCAGGCAAAATAGTTTAGATTTGGAGATCTTGGAATCCAGGATGCTTTTGACTTCAAACTCGAGTTCTCCATCAACTAGAATAGGTTTTGGAGATGTAGTTAGTCGGGTTTGAGGTTGCACAGGTTTTAATAGAGAGACGTGGAAGACCGGATGTATCTTCATGTGAGGGGGCAAGTCCAACCTGACCGCTACTGGATTTACTATGGTAGTGATGGAATAGGGACCAAGGTATCTTGGTTGAATGTGCGTGGTCCTTTTAGAGGTAGATATTTGGTGGATAACCAGACTTGATCTCCTACTTGATATTGGGGGGCTTCCTTCCGATGTTGGTCTGCTCCTTTCTTGTATTGTTCTTTAGCCCTTTGAAGGTGAGAAACGGCTTCCTTAAAGGCTTGGGTGATTGTAGAATGTAGGTGGTCTACTGCTGGTGTTCCAAGATCTTGGAGTGGATCCAACTCCGAGGTTCGAGGGTGACTACCGTATAAAAGAAAAAACAGGGTCTTCCCAGTTCCCGAGTGGACAGAGTTATTGTAGGCATATTTGGCTATCCAAAGGATATCTTTCCAAGTTTTTTCAGTTTGTTGTAGCATGCAGCGCAAATACTGTTCCAGAGTTTGATTGGTCCTCTCGGTTTGTCCGTCGGTTTGAGGGTGGTGGCTGGTCGAAAGTCTCACATCAATTTGAGCCGACCGACAGCAACTTGCCAAAAATGAGAAATGAATTGACTACCTCGATCCGAAATTACAACTGAAGGAAAACCGTGCAGTCGGACGATGTTTTCGAGAAATTCTCGGGCCAGAGTTGCTGCTGTTGGTAAGCCTTTGAGTGGAATGAAATGCACCATCTTGGAGAATAGGTCCACGATTACTAGGATCGTATTGTATCCGGAGCATGGAGGTAGATCGGTGACGAAGTCCATACAAAGCGTGTGCCAAGGGCGAGGTGGGATGTCAATAGGGCGTAAGAGGCCGGCTGGTTTTTCCTTTTGACTCTTGTTTTGGGCGCATACTCCACAGGACATTATAAAGTCTCTGATATCTTTTTTCCAAGACGGCCACCAGAAGTAGCGCTTGATCTTTTCCGAGGTCTTGGTCATACCGGAATGTCCTTCTATTAAAGAATCGTGATAACAAGAGATTACCTTTTTCTGTAAATCTGTGCTGGGCAGGAATAACCGTTCTTGGAAATATAATAGGTTGTCCTTCACCGTAAAGTCCTTTCCCTGCAGATGCCAATTCTGTATGTCTGCTGGAGTTACCAGTAGCCTGGCTTTATCCTTAACTTCCTCTATGGATTGTGTGGCGATTACACCTAGAATTCTTTGTTCGGGAATGATAGGTACAGGTTTAGGATTGATCAAATGTTCTTCCACGCCCATCCGAGAAAGGGCATCAGCTTTACCGTTTTTTGTACCAGGTCGATAGGTAATTATGAAGTCAAACTCGGCAAAGAATAGTGCCCAACGGAGTTGCCTAGAAGATTGAGCTTTTGCGGTTTCAAATATTGCAGGTTTCGGTGATCTGTAATCACAGTAACGGTGTGTCAGGCCCCCAGAAGATAATGCCGCCAAGCCTTAAAGGCGGACTTGATAGCTAGAAGTTCCTTATCAGTAATCGTGTAATTGATTTCAGGAGGCGAGAATTTGCGGGACCAAAATGCCACGGGATGCAACTGATTGGTTACTGGGTCCTTTTGTGATAGAACTGCCCCCATGGCAAGACTCGAAGCATCAGTTTCAACGATGTAGGGGAGTTCTGGGCAAGGATGTTTTAAGATCGGTGCAGAGATAAATCTAGTCTTCAAATTCTGGAAAGCTTGTTCCGCCTCGGTAGACCATTCAAAACATTTGTTTTTCTTTAACAAGGCGGTGATGGGCTGGACTATTCGAGAGAATTCGGGGATAAACCTGTGGTAAAAGTTAGCGAGGCCTAACATGCTTTGAACACCTTTTACGGAGGATGGCGATGGCCATTTGAGAATTGCATCGACCTTCTTTGAATCCATACGCACTCCGCTAGGTGATAATATGAATCCCAAGAATTCAACTTCAGTCACGTTGAAAACACATTTTTCCAACTTAGCGAAAAGTTTGTGTTGACACAATCTCTCGAGGACCATTTTCACGTGTTTCCGATGTTCAGTTTCCGATGAAGAATAAACGAGGATGTGTCAATGTAAACAACAACACACCACATCTATGAGCTCTCTGAGGACATCGTTCATAAAATATTGAAAGGCGGCCGGGGCATTGCAAAGTCCGAAGGGCATGACCTGATATTCAAATAGCCCATACTTGGTGCGGAAGGCCGTCTTCCATTCATCGCCCTCTTTTACTCGTACCAAGTGGTAGGCTCCTCTAAGATCCAGCTTTGTATATATGCATGCTTTTCTGACTTGGTCCAGGAGTTCAGGGATCAAAGGTAACGGATATCTATTCTTAACAGTGATCTGGTTCAGGGCGCGATAATCTATACAAGTTCTAAGGTCCCCTTCTTTTTTTGGAACGAAGAACAAAGCTGAGGAAGCAGGGGACTTGGAAGGACGAATAAACCCATTCGCTAGGTATTGATCCAGGTATTGTCGGAGGTGAAGATTCTCAGGCTCGGTGAGGGCATAAATTCTACTACAAGGAGGAGTAGATCCAGGTATCAGGTCTATCTGGCAGGCATAAGACCTATGAGGAGGTAGAGAGTTAGCCTGATCCTTCCGGAAAACATCTTGGAATTCTAGGTATTCAGGAGGTAACTGGGGAGCCTCCGAGGAAATTGCTGCCAGTGCAACACCAGGTCGAGGGTGACAAGTAGAGACACATTCTGGAAACTGAACCGTTCTTGCTCGCCAATCGATCTGAGGATTGTGCTTCTCTAACCAAGGAATTCCTAGAATAATCTGGAACTGAGGGGCCTTGATCACATCGAACACGATCTTCTCATGGTGTCCATCTTGACTTACTAGCGTCACTTCTTGGGTGGTATGCGTTACTGGTCCGGAGGCTATCTCCGTACCATCCACCGTAGTAATGACATCCTTTACAGCCTTTGGACAAAGAGTCAGATTCATCCTCAAAACCATTTCATGATCCACATAATTGCCGATGGCACCGCTGTCGACGTAAGCTTCAATCGCATGTAATCGATCCGGATGTTCAGGGCTAATGGGGGACCATAGGTATCACGAAATGCGAGGTCACGGAACTGGTTTTAACGCTCTGCCTTCCTGTTCTGCAGTCTGTGGTCAATTTGAACGACTAAGTCAATATAGTCCGAACAGTCTTGCGGGGGGATTCACTACTTGGGCTAACACATCTTTGAGCTCTCCACGTAGACCTCTATAAAACAGCGTAATCCTTTTGTCCTCAGGCCATCGAGTTTCCACTATCAGTCTGTTGAAAGACGCAATATAAGCCAAAAGGTCTTGATTACCCTGTCGCAATGAAAGGAGCTCATTGTCCAAGGCCTGCCCCTGTGAATGTCTTGCAAACAGTTTTTCCATACTGAGCTGAAAAGCTTGAAAATCATGGAGAACCGGATCATCTTGATTAACTAGAGGGATCGACCATTCTGTACTAGAGGATCGACCAGTCTGCCGCATTGCCACTAAGGTACGAAAGCACGAAAGCTACCTTAGCTTGATCAGTTGGAAAGGCTGCTGGCCGGCATAAGAAGTGCAACCGGCACTGATTAATAAATACTGCAAACCTCTTTGGGTCACCAGAAAATCGTTCGGGCGAGCCAGAGGTACATTCCCAGGTAGGTTGATCTGCACTGGGTTCGTAGAGGATGTTGAAGGAAGATTTGCCCCTGATGCGGGTAACGGAGTTTGTCCGGCTTGTGACTGTAGCAATTGTCTAGCGAGATCGTCTGTTCGCTCCTTGGAAATAATCAGTTCCCTTCTTAGAGCATTCGTTTCCTGACGGGCTGCATGCACTTCTGCTCTTAGTTCCCCAAGTAACTGGGCTAGCTGGTTGGTATCCAAGGTTTCCATAGCGCCTGGGTGGGAGTTTTGCGGTAGGCTTTGTGTTCTGTAACGCTCACCTGATTCCCGCAGAGGCGCCGGTCTTGACTGGGTGAATGCCGTATCTTCAAAGATGATGTGTAACACACGGTTGCCTCTTTGGGCTGGACCTCTGTGCACCGTATGTCTGACTCGAAGAGTAAGATGTCTGCAGATAGAAAATATGGGATTAATGAACTGGGGTTATTGGGTGCCTCTCTCCTCTTCCCTTTCTCTTCTCCTGTAGAACCCCAAAGGTTAACGCCCTCACCTTAGGTAAGTGAACGCCGAGCTCTCCATCTGCCTCGGGGCAGGGTGCCGTAACCAGTTTCTTCACTGATAAGGGTGCAGGCCTCTTGACCTCAGAGGACTGCTGTCCGTCGTTAACTGCACGAACGGTAAGATCTGGGCACTTCAAATGTCTTAAAAGTCTTTTGTAATGATATCTCTTGTTTGCAGGGTTCCGGCGATGGCGGATGGCGGCTGATGAGAGTTGAGGATCGAACCCGCGTGAGGAATAGAAGCGCCTGGAAGCACGTAAGTAAGCGCTTGTAGCCTGCTTCACGATGCGCACTAACTGTCCCTTTTATCTTGCAGGTACAAGTTCGGAGCTTTAGAGAAGCTGAAGGGTGCTGGAATACCCACTGGATTCGGTGTGGGAAGGAGTAATGGCACGTGAGTAATAAATTTGCCCAATGTCTTTAAACGCACCTTCTTTTGTCTTTCAGATGCGGGATGCAGCGCCGAAGGCCTCCGGAGCGTGCGAAGAGCTGGTAAGCTTTTGTCTTTCAGATGCCAGAATGCAGCGCGAGGCGTTGGTGACAGCCGATGGACCAGGTAAGAGATGCGCTGCCACTGAAGACCGTAGTGCTAACCTGTTCTTCTTTGTCTTTACAGGTGCTGCTGAAGACTGGATTCCAGGATGGTAAGCCTTTGTTCCCTTAGGCCCAGGATCAGAAGCAGAAGACACGATGAGCGTTCTGCTGCAGAGAATGCAGAATAACACAAAGCAAGATTCATCCATTGGGTGTGGTTTAAATAGCCTCCTGTAGTGCTTAGGTGTCTCCTTCCACAGCCACGCCTAGGTAAGAAAAGAGTTCCTGCTTTCCAGAAGAGTTCCAGTGTTCTGAACCTAGGGAGTGGCTCCTGCCCCACCCAACAGGAAAAGTAGTCCCAAACAGAAGAGGATCAGGGGTTCAACTGGCAGGTAAGTAAGCAGCATGGTCTGCTGCAGGTAAGTCCACCCAAGCATTATGAGCCCGGCGCTTCCAGCGCTGGGACTGGGCATCTTTATGAGCCTGGTGCCACTGGCGCCAGGACAGGGTCCAAAAGGTCCCAATTGGGACTGGCTGGCACTCGGAACCGGGGTTATGGGTCTGCTTCCAAGGGAGTCGGCAAGTCCCGATCTTTTGGAAGCAGAGATCATGACAATGGATTAGCCCAATTGTAGTAGTGAAAAAAAGGAATGTTAAGATCAGGGTGTGTGTGGACCTGAGGGATTTGAACAAGAACATCATAGTGGATAAATAACTGTTGTCCATGATTACAGATATGCTGAGCTGTGCTTGTGATGTTTACGTCATTAAACTTTTCAGCTGCGTACCACCAGATACCATTAACAAAGGAGAGTGCAGTACTTACCTTGTCTGCAAAAAAAGATTCGGCATTATTTATCAAAGTCACTATTGGGAACAGATGAAACCGGAAGGGATGGGAAGGGACAAGACGAGTGGGAGGAAGAAATAGCAGCTTGTTTAGATGATATGGTTGTTGATCAATGTGCGCTTGTTATAAACGGTGAATGGAAGGAAAGTCAGTCTTCAGATAATTTGTTGGCAGAAGTCATGAAATGGACACAAGAGGGATGGCCTTTGAAGATATAAGGGAAAATCACAAGGCATTCTGAGAAGTAAAGGAACAGTTGTCAATGGATGAATGGTTGCTATTGAGAGGAAAAGCATTAGTAGCTTCAGAGTGTGTCAGGGAAAGACTAGTTGTTAGGATCATGAGGGCTATCCTGTAATAACTGGCACAAAACGGAAATGTTGAGAAAATTATTGGTGGCCTGGAATAGATGCGATGGTAGAGAGAAAGGTGTGATCAGGAATGTTGTCTGTGTCAGAACTGTGAAAAAAGTAAGATGTTACACAAACAGGATCTCTTACCCATTGTGTCTGCGAAAGACCATGGATACGTATTTGGGATAGACATATTGGGGTCATATCTTCGGAGTGAAATCAAGTTTATGAGAGTGATGATGGATTAATTTTCTAAATGGCCAGAGATTAATTAGGTTAGGGCATCTGGTAGTGAAATTAAGAGTTTCTTGGAACATGTGTTTAGACAGGAAGGATGTCTATCTGAGATTGTAAGTGACAACGGTCCCCAGTTTAGACGTGCTTAGATGGCTGAGTGTGCTAAGTGTGGAGGGGTGAAATGGAAATGTATGTCATTTTACCACCCGCAATCCAGTGGGTTAGTAGAACTATTCAACAGAGTGATTGTTGGTGCTATAGAACATGCAGTTAGGGATGGCATGAATGTGAGAGAAATATAAAGGAAGTTGTTGTGGAATCACATGTTGGCACCAAAAGGAAGTACATGCTACTCATCTTTTCAATTGATGCGAGGAAAAGATGCTAAATAAGGGTCTCAACTCTAATTGGGTGAATACAATATTCAGATGGAGAGAGGAATGTAAGTGCTAAAATAGAAGGAATTGGAACCTGAGGAGCAGAATTTTTTTTAAAAAAGTGCAATCAGGCACAGGGAACAAGTAAAAACTATTATGATAAGAATTTGGCAAAGTTAACAAAGTTGAAATTGTTCCCAGGGTCATGGGTAAAGGTCAAAAAGGGTACACACGTTATGAAAGCGAGGTCAACATTTTCTGATCCTAAAAAGAGTGGTGGCTATCCCATCTAATGTTGTGAGATTAGAAGATGGGTCTATATGGAATGTTTACAAAAAGGTTTATAGTGATTGCATCGAATGTCAAAGCATCGAATGCCTTAGCATCTAAAAAAAAAACAACGAAAAAAAAACATTGAATGCATTTTTTGTAAAGGGGGCCCAATCCCCATTTGTTTACCCCTTAAAACCCATTATAATTAAAATAAAACCTTTACCTTTGAAAAAACAATGCATTCAATGCTTTTATTTCTGATGCATTTGTTTCGATAATACCACCAGCAATACCTCCTTGCTCTAGAATCTGCATCACACATGGGCCTCATTACAAGTGTGGCAGTAAATTGCCATTAATTATCCCAAATTACTGCCACACTTGATTACTGTTACCGGCACTTAGTCCTGGCAGCTAAATCTGCTGATCTTTGGAGGTGAAGTGGAGTATTTACCTGCTGCAAGAATCTGGAGGTCGATCTGCCACCTTTTTCCCACGCCACCAAACTTGTAATGAGGCCCGAAATGTCTTGTAGCACATGTTCCTACTGTATTGCACTGTTAATGCTTTGTCCCTGATGTCATTACTTTAGCAATGACGAGACTGACAGCGTGATGATTTTTGGCGGATACGACTCTTCCTATTTCTCTGGAAATCTCCAATGGCACCCTGTTGACTATCAAGAATTCTTCCAAATTGCCATGGACAGGTATGTACATGTTACGGTATGTATATGCACAGGTACGTATGCAAACAGGCATCTATATGGGCAAGTCTGAATGTGGACAGGTATGCATATGGACAGGTTTGTATATTGACAGATATGCACATGGACAGGTATGTATTTGTGCATGTATGTATATGGACGGTATGTCCATATATATATATATGTATTTATATGGACAGGTATGTATGTGTGCATGTATGTATATAGACATGTATGTATCTGCATGTACGCATATGGACAGGTATGCACCTATATAGTTATGTACATGGACAGGTATACATTGGTGCATGTATGTATATGGACAGGGATGTACATATACTCGTATGTACATGGACAGGTATGTATTTGTGCATGTATGTATAGGAATAGGTATCTACATATACATGTATTTATATGGACAGCTATGTATTTGTGCATGTGTGTATATGGACATGTATGTATCTGTGCAGGTAAGTATATGGACAGGTATGCACGTATGTACATGGGCAGATATATATATTTGTGCATGTATGTATATGGACATGTGTGCATTTGTGCATGCATGTATATGGACAGGGATGTACCTATACTCGTATGCAGATGGACAGGTATGCACATGGACACGTATGTATATGGACATTTATGTATTTGTGCATGTCTGCATATGGAAAGGTATGCACATGGACATGTATGTAAATGGACAGTTATGTATTTGTGCATGTATGTTTCTGAGCATCGAACCATGAACATCGGTAGGCCTAATATAATCACTAGGAACAGAAATGAACATCAGCTACCTAGCCATGATGACAAGTCCATTAGAGTATCATGGCTAGATCTCAGACACTGAGGAAGCAACAGTGGAAATTCATATCTACCAAGCCATGATGACAAGTCCATTAGAGTATCATGGCAAGATCTTAGACACTGAGGAAGCATCAGTGGACATTCATATCTACCAAGCCACGTGGACAACTCCATTAGAGTATCATGGCTAGATGTCAGACACTGAGGAAGCAACAGTGGAAATTCATATCTACCAAGCCACGTGGACAACTCCATTAGAGTATCATGGCTAGATGTCAGACACTGAGGAAGCAACAGTGGAAATTCATATCTACCAAGCCATGATAACAAGTCCATTAGAGTATCATGGCTAGATCTCAGACACTGAGGAAGCAACAGTGGAAATTCATATCTACCAAGCCATGATGACAAGTCCATTAGAGTATCATGGCAAGATCTTAGACACTGAGGAAGCATCAGTGGACAGTCATATCTACCAAGCCACGTGGACAACTCCATTAGAGTATCATGGCTAGATGTCAGACACTGAGGAAGCAACAGTGGAAATTCATATCTACCAAGCCATGATGACAAGTCCATTAGAGTATCATGGCTAGATCTCAGACACTGAGGAAGCAACAGTGGAAATTCATATCTACCAAGCCACGTGCACAACTCCATTAGAGTATTATGGCTAGATCGCAGACACTGATGTGGCATCAGTGGAAAGTCATATCTACCAAGCCATGAGGACAACTCCATTAGAGTAGCATACCTAGATCTCAGACACTGAGGAGGCATCAGTGAAAGGTCATATCTACCAATCCACAAGGACAACTCCATTAGAGTATCATGGCTAGATGTCAGACACTGATGAAGCATCAGTGGAAATTCATATCTACCAAGCCACGAAGACAACTCCATTGCATTATCATGGATAGATGCCAGATACTGAGGATGCACCAGTGGAAATTCATATCTACCAAGCCACGTCAAGCACCTGATTGGAGTATTATGGATAGATTTCAAACCCTAATATTCCACCTGCAGAATATGATATGTACCAAGCCTCATCGGGCACTATATTGGAGTATTATGGTAATATTTGGGACATTACAGATCTATCAGTGAAATCTAATATGTACTAAGCAAAGTGGAGCACTCCATTAAAGTATCATGGATAGATCTTATACACTGAGGAGGCATCAGTGGAAAGTCATATATACCAAGCCATGCAAACAACTCCTTTAGAGTATCATGGCTAGATCTCAGACACTGAGGAGGCATCAGTGAAAGGTCATATCTACCAAGCCATGATGACAAGTCCATTAGAGTATCATGGCTAGATCTTAGACACTGAGGAAGCATCAGTGGACATTCATATCTACCAAGCCATGATGACAACTCCATTAGAGTATCATGGCTAGATGTCAGACACTGAGGAAGCAACAGTGGAAATTCATATCTACCAAGCCATGATGACAAGTCCATTAGAGTATCATGGCTAGATCTCAGACACTGAGGAAGCAACAGTGGAAATTCATATCTACCAAGCCATGATGACAAGTCCATTAGAGTATCATGGCTAGATCTCAGACACTGAGGAAGCAACAGTGGAAATTCATATCTACCAAGCCACGATGACAAGTCCATTAGAGTATCATGGCAAGATCTAAGACACTGAGGAAGCATCAGTGGACATTCATATCTACCAAGCCACGTGGACAACTCCATTAGAGTATCATGGCTAGATGTCAGACACTGAGAAAGCAACAGTGGAAATTCATATCTACCAAGCCACGTGGACAACTCCATTGGAGTATCATGGATAAATCGTATACACTGATGAGGCATCAGTGGAAATTCATATCTACCGAGCCACGTGCACAACTCCATTGCAGTATCATGCATATATGCCAGACACTGATGATGCACTAGTGGAAATTCATATCAACCGAGCCACGTCGAACCCAATTGGAGTATTATGGATACATTTCAAACCCTAATATTCCACCTGTAGAATATTATATGTACCAAGCCTCATCGAGCACTATATTGCAGTATTATGGTGATATTTGGGACACTACAGATCTATCAGTGAAATCTAATATGTACTAAGCAGTGTGGAGCACTCCATTAGAGTTTTATGGATACATTACAGATGCTAAGAGTGAAATGGTGGGATCTTATCTTAACCAAGTCATGTGGAGAACTCCATTTCAGTATTATGGAGAGATTTCAGACACTAAGAACTCACTGGTGGAATTTTACATCTACCAAGCCACATTGAGCACGCCATTGCTGTATCATGGATACCTTGCAGACGCTAAGACTGCAGCAGTGGTATCTGATATCTACCAAGCCACATTGAGCACGCCATTGCTGTATCATGGATACCTTGCAGACGCTAAGACTGCAGCAGTGGTATCTGATATCTACCAAGCCACATTGAGCACGCCATTGCTGTATCATGGATACCTTGCAGACGCTAAGACTGCAGCAGTGGTATCTGATATCTACCAAGCCACATTGAGCACGCCATTGCTGTATCATGGATACCTTGCAGACGCTAAGACTGCAGCAGTGGTATCTGATATCTACCAAGCCACATTGAGCACGCCATTGCTGTATCATGGATACCTTGCAGACGCTAAGACTGCAGCAGTGGTATCTGATATCTACCAAGCCACATTGAGCACGCCATTGCTGTATCATGGATACCTTGCAGACGCTAAGACTGCAGCAGTGGTATCTGATATCTACCAAGCCACATTGAGCACGCCATTGCTGTATCATGGATACCTTGCAGACGCTAAGACTGCAGCAGTGGTATCTGATATCTACCAAGCCACATTGAGCACGCCATTGCTGTATCATGGATACCTTGCAGACGCTAAGACTGCAGCAGTGGTATCTGATATCTACCAAGCCACATTGAGCACGCCATTGCTGTATCATGGATACCTTGCAGACGCTAAGACTGCAGCAGTGGTATCTGATATCTACCAAGCCACATTGAGCACGCCATTGCTGTATCATGGATACCTTGCAGACGCTAAGACTGCAGCAGTGGTATCTGATATCTACCAAGCCACATTGAGCACGCCATTGCTGTATCATGGATACCTTGCAGACGCTAAGACTGCAGCAGTGTATCTGATATCTACCAAGCCACATTGAGCACGCCATTGCTGTATCATGGATACCTTGCAGACGCTAGACTGCAGCAGTGGTATCTGATATCTACCAAGCCACATTGAGCACGCCATTGCTGTATCATGGATACCTTGCAGACGCTAAGACTGCAGCAGTGGTATCTGATATCTACCAAGCCACATTGAGCACGCCATTGCTGTATCATGGATACCTTGCAGACGCTAAGACTGCAGCAGTGGTATCTGATATCTACCAAGCCACATTGAGCACGCCATTGCTGTATCATGGATACCTTGCAGACGCTAAGACTGCAGCAGTGGTATCTGATATCTACCAAGCCACATTGAGCACGCCATTGCTGTATCATGGATACCTTGCAGGCGCTAAGACTGCAGCAGTGGTATCTGATATCTAACAAGCCACATTGAGCACGCCATTGCTGTATCATGGATACCTTGCAGACGCTAAGACTGCAGCAGTGGTATCTGATATCTACCAAGCCACATTGAGCACGCCATTGCTGTATCATGGATACCTTGCAGACGCTAAGACTGCAGCAGTGGTATCTGATATCTACCAAGCCACATTGAGCACGCCATTGCAGTATCATGGATACCTTGCAGACGCTAAGACTGCAGGAGTGGTATCTGATATCTACCAAGCCACATTGAGCACGCCATTGCTGTATCATGGATACCTTGCAGACGCTAAGACTGCAGCAATGGTATCTGATATCTACCAAGCCATGTGGGACACTACATTGGAGTATTATGGCCAGATATGAGACATTAAGGATGCATTGGTGGAATCTTATATCTACTTATATCTACTTATTTCTACTATATCTATGATGCCAAGCAGAGCACTCCATTGCAGGACGCCAATGCAATATTAGGGCTAGACTGAAGAACCAGGAGCTGACTTACAGAGTTATATGGGTGGAAGACAAAGATGGCAACATAAAGGTTGATATCAAGGTGTGTGACCGAAGAGTTTGTTCTGAAGGTGGTGGGCCAAACAATGTTGGCAAGTCGTTGGTACCAAGGGAGGTTGGCTAGAAGGCTGGTACCAAGGGAGGTTGGCTAGAAGGTTGGTGCCAAGGGAGGTTGGCTAGAAAGTTGGTACCAAGGGAGGTTGGCTAGAAAGTTGTAGACCAAGGGAGGTTGGCTAGAAGGTTGGTAGAAAGGGAGGTTGGCTCGAAGGTTGTAGACCAAAGGATATTGGCAAGATGCACAAGGTCAGAATTGGGCCCTGCAGTATGTGATTTGGTAAACCATGTTAGCAGGTCCTACACTGACAGAGATGTTTTTTCCATTGCATTATCTAATGGCAAAGCCCTTGATTTTTCCGGGCTCAGGTGAAGCATTCCAGCAATCAGATTGTTGAACACTTCCAAAGAGTATCTGACAGAGAATTCCAGCATTATTTGTTTCTTTTAAATAAAGGGATATGTGGGTGTTCACAATGACCCATTGTCTATATATACAACACTATCGAAAGTACAGCATCTCTGCTTTGGAGGATTCTGGATTAGTCATGCACCCTTGTTTGTTTTCAGTTGTGTATCTGCTGATTGCACCCTCGTTTGCTTCCAGTTGTGTATCTGCTGATTGCACCCTCGTTTGCTTCCAGTTGTGTATCTGCTGATTGCACCCTTGTTTGCTTCCAGTTGTGTATCTGCTGATTGCACCCTCGTTTGCTTTCAGTTGTGTATCTGCTGATTGCACCCTCGTTTGCTTCCAGTTGTGTATCTGCTGATTGCACCCTTGTTTGCTTTCAGTTGTGTATCTGCTGATTGCACCCTCGTTTGCTTTCAGTTGTGTATATGCTGATTGCACCCTTGTTTGCTTCCAGTTGTGTATATGCTGATTGCACCCTCGTTTGCTTCCAGTTGTGTATATGCTGATTGCACCCTTGTTTGCTTTCAGTTGTGTATATGCTGATTGCACCCTCGTTTGCTTTCATTCGTGTATCTGATGATTGCACCCTCGTTTGCTTCCAGTTGTGTATATGCTGATTGCACCCTCGTTTGCTTTCAGTTGTGTATATGCTGATTGCACCCTCGTTTGCTTCCAGTTGTGTATCTGCTGATTGCACCCTCGTTTGCTTTCAGTTGTGTATCTGCTGATTGCACCCTCGTTTGCTTTCAGTTGTGTATCTGCTGATTGCACCCTCGTTTGCTTCCAGTTGTGTATATGCTGATTGCACCCTCGTTTGCTTTCAGTTGTGTATCTGCTGATTGCACCCTCGTTTGCTTTCAGTTGTGTATATGCTGATTGCACCCTCGTTTGCTTCCAGTTGTGTATATGCTGATTGCACCCTCGTTTGCTTCCAGTTGTGTATATGTTGATTGCACCCTCGTTTGCTTTCAGTTGTGTATAAGCTGATTGCACCCTTGTTTGCTTTCATTTGTGTATCTGATGATTGCACCCTCGTTTGCTTCCAGTTGTGTATCTGCTGATTGCACCCTCGTTTGCTTTCAGTTGTGTATATGCTGATTGCACCCTCGTTTGCTTTCAGTTGTGTATCTGCTGATTGCACCCTCGTTTGCTTCCAGTTGTGTATCTGCTGATTGCACCCTTGTTTGCTTTCAGTTGTGTATATGCTGATTGCACCCTCGTTTGCTTTCAGTTGTGTATCTGCTGATTGCACCCTCGTTTGCTTTCAGTTGTGTATCTGCATCTGCTGATTGCACCCTCGTTTGCTTTCAGTTGTGTATCTGCTGATTGCACCCTCGTTTGCTGCACCCTCGTTTGCTTCCAGTTGTGTATCTGCTGATTGCACCCTCGTTTGCTTTCAGTTGTGTATCTGCTGATTGGACCCTCGTTTGCTTTCAGTTGTGTATCTGCTGATTGCACCCTCGTTTGCTTTCAGTTGTGTATCTGCTGATTCCACCCTCGTTTGCTTCCAGTTGTGTATCTGCTGATTGCACCCTCGTTTGCTTCCAGTTGTCTATCTGCTGATTGCACCCTCGTTTGCTTCCAGTTGTGTATCTGCTGATTGCACCCTCGTTTGCTTCCAGTTGTGTATCTGCTGATTGCACACTTGTTTGCTTCCAGTTGTGTATCTGCTGATTGCACCCTCATTTGCGTTCAGTTGTGTATCTGCTGATTGCACCTTTGTTTGCTTCCAGTTGTGTATCTGCTGATTGCACCCTCGTTTGCTCTAAGTTGTGTATCTGCTGATTGCACCCTTGTTTGCTTTCAGTTGTGTATATGCTGATTGCACCCTCGTTTGCTTCCAGTTGTGTATATGCTGATTGCACCCTCGTTTGCTTCCAGTTGTGTATCTGCTGATTGCACCCTCGTTTGCTTTCAGTTGTGTATCTGCTGATTGCACCCTCGTTTGCTTTCAGTTGTGTATATGCTGATTGCACCCTCGTTTGCTTTCAGTTGTGTATCTGCTGATTGCACCCTCGTTTGCTTTCAGTTGTGTATATGCTGATTGCACCCTCGTTTGCTTCCAGTTGTGTATATGCTGATTGCACCCTCGTTTGCTTCCAGTTGTGTATATGCTGATTGCTCCCTCGTTTGCTTTCAGTTGTGTATATGCTGATTGCACCCTCGTTTGCTTTCATTTGTGTATCTGATGATTGCACCCACGTTTGCTTCCAGTTGTGTATCTGCTGATTGCACCCTCGTTTGCTTTCAGTTGTGTATCTGCTGATTGCACCCTTGTTTGCTTCCAGTTGTGTATCTGCTGATTGCACCCTTGTTTGCTTTCAGTTGTGTATATGCTGATTGCACCCTCGTTTGCTTCCAGTTGTGTATCTGCTGATTTCACCCTCGTTTGCTTTCAGTTGTGTATCTGCTGATTGCACCCTCGTTTGCTTTCAGTTGTGTATCTGCTGATTGCACCCTCGTTTGCTGCACCCTCGTTTGCTTCCAGTTGTGTATCTGCTGATTGCACCCTCGTTTGCTTTCAGTTGTGTATCTGCTGATTGGACCCTCGTTTGCTTTCAGTTGTATATCTGTTGATTGCACCCTCGTTTGCTTTCAGTTGTGTATCTGCTGATTCCACCCTCGTTTGCTTCCAGTTGTCTATCTGCTGATTCCACCCTCGTTTGCTTCCAGTTGTCTATCTGCTGATTGCACCCTCGTTTGCTTCCAGTTGTCTATCTGCTGATTGCACCCTCGTTTGCTTCCAGTTGTCTATCTGCTGATTGCACCCTCGTTTGCTTCCAGTTGTGTATCTGCTGATTGCACCCTCGTTTGCTTCCAGTTGTGTATCTGCTGATTGCACCCTCGTTTGCTTCCAGTTGTGTATCTGCTGATTGCACCCTCGTTTGCTTCCAGTTGTGTATCTGCTGATTGCACCCTCGTTTGATTCCAGTTGTATATCTGCTGATTGCTCCCTCGTTTGCTTCCAGCTGTGTATCTGCTGATTGCACCCTCGTTTGCTTCCAGTTGTGTATCTGCTGATTGCACCCTCGTTTGCTTCCAGTTGTGTATCTGCTGATTGCACCCTCGTTTGCTTCCAGTTGTGTATCTGCTGATTGCACCCCGTTTGCTTTCAGTTGTGTATCTGCTGATTGCACCCCGTTTGCTTTCAGTTGTGTATCTGCTGATTGCACCCTCGTTTGCTTTCAGTTGTGTATCTGCTGATTGCACCCTCGTTTGCTTTCAGTTGTGTATCTGCATCTGCTGATTGCACCCTCGTTTGCTTTCAGTTGTGTATCTGCTGATTGCACCCTCGTTTGCTGCACCCTCGTTTGCTTCCAGTTGTGTATCTGCTGATTGCACCCTCGTTTGCTTTCAGTTGTGTATCTGCTGATTGGACCCTCGTTTGCTTTCAGTTGTGTATCTGCTGATTGCACCCTCGTTTGCTTTCAGTTGTGTATCTGCTGATTCCACCCTCGTTTGCTTCCAGTTGTGTATCTGCTGATTGCACCCTCGTTTGCTTCCAGTTGTCTATCTGCTGATTGCACCCTCGTTTGCTTCCAGTTGTGTATCTGCTGATTGCACCCTCGTTTGCTTCCAGTTGTGTATCTGCTGATTGCACACTTGTTTGCTTCCAGTTGTGTATCTGCTGATTGCACCCTCATTTGCGTTCAGTTGTGTATCTGCTGATTGCACCTTTGTTTGCTTCCAGTTGTGTATCTGCTGATTGCACCCTCGTTTGCTCTAAGTTGTGTATCTGCTGATTGCACCCTTGTTTGCTTTCAGTTGTGTATATGCTGATTGCACCCTCGTTTGCTTCCAGTTGTGTATATGCTGATTGCACCCTCGTTTGCTTCCAGTTGTGTATCTGCTGATTGCACCCTCGTTTGCTTTCAGTTGTGTATCTGCTGATTGCACCCTCGTTTGCTTCCAGTTGTGTATATGCTGATTGCACCCTCGTTTGATTTCAGTTGTGTATCTGCTGATTGCACCCTCGTTTGCTTTCAGTTGTGTATATGCTGATTGCACCCTCGTTTGCTTCCAGTTGTGTATATGCTGATTGCACCCTCGTTTGCTTCCAGTTGTGTATATGCTGATTGCTCCCTCGTTTGCTTTCAGTTGTGTATATGCTGATTGCACCCTCGTTTGCTTTCATTTGTGTATCTGATGATTGCACCCTTGTTTGCTTCCAGTTGTGTATCTGCTGATTGCACCCTTGTTTGCTTTCAGTTGTGTATATGCTGATTGCACCCTCGTTTGCTTCCAGTTGTGTATCTGCTGATTTCACCCTCGTTTGCTTTCAGTTGTGTATCTGCTGATTGCACCCTCGTTTGCTTTCAGTTGCGTATCTGCTGATTGCACCCTCGTTTGCTGCACCCTCGTTTGCTTCCAGTTGTGTATCTGCTGATTGCACCCTCGTTTGCTTTCAGTTGTGTATCTGCTGATTGACCCTCGTTTGCTTTCAGTTGTATATCTGTTGATTGCACCCTCGTTTGCTTTCAGTTGTGTATCTGCTGATTCCACCCTCGTTTGCTTCCAGTTGTCTATCTGCTGATTCCACCCTCGTTTGCTTCCAGTTGTCTATCTGCTGATTGCACCCTCGTTTGCTTCCAGTTGTCTATCTGCTGATTGCACCCTCGTTTGCTTCCAGTTGTCTATCTGCTGATTGCACCCTCGTTTGCTTCAGTTGTGTATCTGCTGATTGCACCCTCGTTTGCTTCCAGTTGTGTATCTGCTGATTGCACCCTCGTTTGCTTCCAGTTGTGTATCTGCTGATTGCACCCTCGTTTGCTTCCAGTTGTGTATCTGCTGATTGCACCCTCGTTTGATTCCAGTTGTATATCTGCTGATTGCTCCTCGTTTGCTTCCAGCTGTGTATCTGCTGATTGCACCCTCGTTTGCTTCCAGTTGTGTATCTGCTGATTGCACCCTCGTTTGCTTCCAGTTGTGTATCTGCTGATTGCACCCTCGTTTGCTTCCAGTTGTGTATCTGCTGATTGCACCCCGTTTGCTTTCAGTTGTGTATCTGCTGATTGCACCCCGTTTGCTTTCAGTTGTGTATCTGCTGATTGCACCCCCGTTTGCTTCCAGTTGTGTATCTGCTGATTGCACCCCGGTTTGCTTCCAGTTGTGTATCTGCTAATTGCACCCTCGTTTGCTTCTGCTGATTGCACCCTCGTTTGCTTCCAGTTGTGTATCTGCTGATTGCACCCTCGTTTGCTTCCAGTTGTGTATCTGCTGATTGCACCCCCGTTTGCTTCCAGTTGTGTATCTGCTGATTGCACCCCCGTTTGCTTCCAGTTGTGTATCTGCTGATTGCACCCCCGTTTGCTTCCAGTTGTGTATATGCTGATTGCACCCCCGTTTGCTTCCAGTTGTGTATCTGATGATTGCACCCCCGTTTGCTTCCAGTTGTGTATCTGCTGATTGCACCCTCATTTGCTTCCAGTTGTGTATCTGCTGATTGCACCCTCGTTTGCTTCCAGTTGTGTATCTGCTGATTGCACCCTCGTTTGCTTCCAGTTCTGTATCTGCTGATTGCACCCTCGTTTGCTTCCAGTTGTGTATCTGCTGATTGCACCCGCGTTTGCGTCCAGTTGTGTATTTGCTGATTGCACCCTCATTTGCTTCCAGTTGTGTATCTGCTGATTGCACCAAGTCAAACCAGTGGAATAAGGAAGCCGGATAGTATATGTATGATGTCAGTGCAGGGAAGCCAGCATTTCATCTTCAGAGCAGAGAAGTGCATCTAGAGTGCCCCATTACATCTGTTCTGCCTAGCTGCAACCCTGTTTCACTGACAGGCCAGCAGCCACCCACCTCACTGTCAGAGAGCAGTGCCACAGTCAGGAGATATCGTGCCAGGCTGACAGGCTTGCCTTCAAGGCTGATCATTGACCCTGACAGAGCACCCAGCGAGGAACAAAGGATGGGAGCGGGGGTGTAAGATATGGTAGCTGGAAAAAGGTGGGAGGAGGCCAGATATTTTCTCCTTTTCAAAGAAGACATTGGCACATGAGGGAGGGTGGCAAAAGCACAAGGCTTTCTTGGCTTTCCTGGCATTGGCATGTGTAGAGAAGGCAGTGATATTAAAGTGGGGCTGGGAGAGATAGTTTTACTTGGACAATGATGTCAGTTCCTCACTAATGTCTCACCTCTCCCACGCTGTCCGGCTGGTCTGTAGGCACATATGGGAGGGTCAGGGGAAGAGGAGACTCAAGATCAATCCCAACAAAACACTATATGTGAACACCTATCAACAAATAGGGTCATCTTCACCTAGAGCTCTTGGTGACACTCTCATGTATCAGATGTCCCTCTGAACCCTCAGTGAAAGATACCCCTAATGATCTCTCACCATTTACTCTTCTATACCATTGATAAGTGATCCAGTCCTACAGGCACCTAAATGGCGGAAGGTGCCCCAATTATTTGATGTTAACCTATTGCCATAACCTGCTAAAAAGACTCTTCTCTCTCTTCCTCAGGGTCACAATAGATGGGCAGGTCGTTGCCTGTTTCGGAGGCTGCCAGGCCATTGTGGACACTGGGACATCTCAGATTATTGCGCCCGGTGCTAGTTTTGATGCAATTCTGAAAGTTATCGGAGCAACTCTGAGCAGTTATGGAGAGGTAGGTTTCATCAGCACTTCAAAATCGTTGTAGTTTAAAGTGATCGTCCTGTGGAAATCTCACCAGAAATACAGACCTTCACAATCATATTCACCAATTCACCTGTTTATTATCACTGCAAAGGGATCTTTGAAACTTTTCAAATTCAATACTCTGCATCACATTTTTTGTCAGGACTATATGCCATCCTGACATGGTTGGCATGCAGCCTGGTAAAAATAAATATGCATTTGCCAGGCCAAGACAACCTAGGATGTGTGTTTTAAAAAGTTTAGGTAGAGATCCTGGCACTAGAATGGTGCAATTTATTGTAATAGGCTTTGAAGAGGGGAGGTGCCCTCCCAGAGGTTATTGAAGGTGATCATATTATTGTGCAAATTGTGGGGATGACAAAACCTTGGATCAGTGGGGCGCTGGTGGATATGTTAGTCCAAAGATCACTGTTGTGTGAATAAATTAATTATATGGTCCAGTCAAGTCTTTGTCATTAGTTTGGTTATTTATTTCTTGGTTTAATTAGCACCAAAAAAAACATCATAGTAGAAATGAATGACAAATTTTGACATGGTGAATCGCTACACAGCCGACGCACGTTTCGACCTAAGTCTTTTTCAAATCCAATCGCATGGCCTACCTGAGATCACTCGCGCAGGACCACTCACCGAATCCGGCTAACAATACACAGCTAATCAGCCCCCCTGGTGCCCTTACCTGGGAGGACCTTTGGACTAACATATCCAACCAGCGCCCCACTGATCCAAGGTTTTGTCAACCCCACAATTAGTCTAAAGTAATTGGGAACCTTGGAGTTGGTCCCCTGACAAACCAGGATCTAGGCTGCTGGCAGACTCAGAAACAAGCAAAGAGGAGAAGTGCAGGAAAGAGGGAGTCCCGACAACATTAACTCCAACCAAATGCTAAACTCATATTCTTTTGCATTTAAAACAAGACATAAACCCTACTTATTGTTGCTCATGGCTTTCTCTATCAGGAACACCCTAGATGTCCTCCTCAATGATGCTAAGATTCTAAATAGGATGGTTGCTCGACGATATGCTCAAGCCACTACTCAGTTGGCTGGTTCCAGGCCAATGAACACCATGGAACATTAGATGTCTCAAGAAGGTAAAACAGGCAATATCCTCTCTGCCGAATAAGGCTCTGTTGGCCAGCGATGCTAATTCTCTTGACTGCATTCATTGACCCTCAAAATAAGAACATGTCAAAGATTGCAATCCAGATATTCCCAATAGCTTGAATAAATATACATTAAAAGAAAATGGATTTAGGATAGATAATTTAGGATAGATAATTTCATGAGCTCATGGAACTGTGAGGTGTTATATATCCCTGAGGGGAAGGATTAAATTAGATGGGCAATACCTAATATTCTGTGATGAGGCGAGGTCGATCGAGCCCTTACAAAGTTTACCACACCTCAAACTACAACAAATGATCTTTGGAGTTAGGAGATGATAATGTGAGCTGAAGTAAGATGTAATTTGGCAATTACTGCCGTAGATAAATTATCTCAAGCCATACAATACCAAAAAATGATCCTGCAAATTTGTTGAGGAGGAATAACTCACTAATGATTGCTAATTTACATATGATGTCCTCGGAGGGTCTGAATGCTAAACTGGTAATGTAGGGGTGCTGTGATGAATTTGATTGCCTTCACAAGGAGGCTTTGTATATTCTGTGCTGGGAATCATGTCCTACCCAGATAGATGCCATGGGAAGACACTACTGGAAATGGATCAATGGAAGGACCAAGTTAGATGAACTGGTGCCCCTACACACATCTGAGCTGTTGGTACATCTAGTAGGTATTAGGTTATTTAACAAATGGTAGACTAGTTGAAAGTGATCCCTTAAGTTGGTGTGTGTCCTTCCCAAACACAATTGAAATATAATGCAGAAATTGGGGTTTTTTTCTGACCAATGGCAGAAAGAAATGATATTGTAAAATAGGAGTTCTAGAGAGGCGCAAGGTGTGATAGTCTCCAAAGCTTTACCTCAGATTGTCTCCTGTTAGGATAGCAATAGCTGCACCCATATGTGGTTGAAAGCATTCTAAGTGATGGGGCAAGTGCTTAACTTTGCTCTGTCAAGACAAGAAAAGAGACATTCTATGGGTTTTAAAAGAGTATATTTCATACTAATTATAGAATAGAAACAACTTCTGGAGGATAGGGGAAAGAGTTTCTGCCATTGAGTTGGAAATACTAATGGTTGATAGACAGTGGACATTATGAACATAACATCAGACAAAGGACTCAGTAGTCATATTGGAAATGGACAGAGAAAGACAATGTTTATTACGGGTTTGCAAACCATTCCAAACAAATAGCACCCTATCAGTCCACCACCAAAACAAACCCAACCAGTCTCCAAGTTGCCTTCTCCTTATATTCCCCCATGGTATGGTCTCTCATGAAACAGACCATATCCGTTTGGCCTTCCCCACCCCTCAAGGTATAACAATAAGGTTAATTGAATACATCCATAGTCTATCTTCTGTTTCCCGTTAGTTTCCGTCATCACGTGATCCTCCGTTTTAGGGTCAGTCGCTCTTGTCTGATGATATCCAACTTAGATCTCATCAGATGAGTGGTGTGGGGCCAATGTGTCCTGACGCACTTCCAGTCAAGAATAAGGTCCCATTATCTGATCTGGTTTAAGCCAGCATAATCCAAGATGGAGGCCCAAGTGGCCTTCACCCAGTGCAACCGTCAGTTTTCCAAAGGGCTGTTTCAGCAGCCTTTTCAAGTATGTCCACTTTTGGGGGCTCTTGGGGCAAGTGTTATCTAAAGAGGAATAGTGATGATTTCCCTATCCATTGGCTGCCATAATAAAAAATAAAATAACAAACTGTGGCACATATGTCATCCGAAATAACACTACCAGTCTCCTTTATGATTGCAGTTCTCGTATGGCCTTTATTGTGACATTTAGAGCATTAATCATCTCCCCATCCCCCGGGGGTCATCGGCGTTCACAGACCACCCTTTTGCCCTTAATGCACAACTAATCTAGCTCACTTTTACATAGCTCTGTGCTACATATCACAATTCATCTGCTTTTTGTGTGCACAGGAAATTCTGTTCAAATGTACCCATGACTATGGCCCATAGCTGCTTTTTGTTTGTGCAGGTAAGCCATCTATCTTTTTATGTGTACTTTGGCAATACACAAAATCATCCTCATGGTTCTGAGGGGTTTGCACAATGTGGCCAGCTCCTGCTGCAGCATTTCACTTCCTTCTGCAATTCTAACAGGACAAAAGAGGGGCTGAGTTTGGGGCCAGACGGAAGAGGTGGTGAGCCGGAGGGTTGGTTTTGTGTTACCACGGCTCCTGGCAGGAAACAACACTGCATATAACACCAGATAAACCAGCCAAAAGAAGAGAAAATGCTGTGAGACATACTGTGGTGGTAATGTAAGGTTCTCCAGGTGTCAACGGCACATAAAACATATCCCTCACTACACGTACTGGGCCACCTACCTCAAATGCTTATCGTTCTCTTTTATGCACTGTCTCTAACACCTGCAAACCTTTGGTCACTTTTGTTACATGCCCTACTGCAGTTTCTACTGCCTGTATATCCTTATATCTCTGCGGCACCAGTTTTGGCCACACTTTCAGAAACGCTACATATACCTTCACCATCCTCCTCTCGGTAGCTGCCCAGAAAGCATTAAACTGCTTGGCACCTGTATGGTAATGCACATCTGATTCTAGTGAAGCTACCCATGCTACACACCGATCCTTTCCACGAAACAACCTCTCCCTTAAAAACGATATCCCGCTCCTTCGCCTTCCCAACACACTCTATTTCCAGCAAACACTATTTGGCCCTCTCTGAATTTGCTCAAGCATTCCTACATTGGTGGCTGTAAAGGCCATAACTCCCAATTTAAACCAATACTAAACCAAAGATTAGATTTCATGCATGGGGCACAGCTTAGGTATCTGGGGGCATTGTCATGCAGTTTGATTTCCCAAACTTCGTGGAGCATCAGCCGTTCCCAGTCGCATCCTGCTCATGTTCCGGGCAGTATTCTGCTGGACAGCGCCCAGGGTCCTTTGATTGGCCCATGTGCTTTGAACAAACACTCTTTATCTTTGCAGTACCAACCACTGTACTTCCAAAAGTTTCTCCATGGCCACAGGCATTCAGGTATCCCAGAGTCCTTGTTCAACAGCCGTGGCCAGCTGTTGTGCTGCACTACACTACTGATCGATATCACTTGGGTATTCAGATAGTCGTACACCTCTTCGCACACCATATCCCATGCCAGTTTTCTTCCGGCTTTCAGCTCCCTGTCCATCAGTTTCTGCAGCATCCCTTGGGTAAACTGACTCAAAGACCCAATCACGTGCAGCCTCACTACGTGTCAGCTCTGCCTCAGATATGAGCCCTGTGGCCTTCTCAAGTCAGTCAATTCAACTCTCTACATGAGTGCCTTTATATATACTCTAGGTTGCAAGTGCAGTGTTAGCCCCACTCCACATTTCCTTTTCAGTCAATAATCTGACAGTTACACTTTTTTGTCTATTTCTAATGTTAGGTCGGGGCCCCACTGTGGGCTCCTCTCATTTGGGGTTGAGGACTTTCAAATAATCTTCCTCACTCATTTAGTTTGGTAGAGCATCAGAGGGAGATGGTAATACCCCCACTGGACATTCAGCTGACCGTGGTATAAATCCCAAATAAAGATCCACCCTGCATTCCCACGATCCATTAAGATCAGAAGTTCCCCCTTGCCAGCGTACTATCCATTGTTTCCTATACCAAGGCCGATGTCACAACGTTAGTCATGTGTTTCATGGTTAGAAGGGGTTGTACAACCAAGTCATATTCTCCAACAACTATATTCGTGCAAGCAAACACAAATAATCACATCAGCCAGCAAATACAAGTAACTAGACTGCAGGGCCTACTGCCATTTGAAGTGGCTCACATACACCCATGTCGGGTGCCCCTGAACGTTTGCAGCTGAGTTAGAGCTGAGCAGGACGAGGTGGGGCCCTTTCCACCTGGGGGCCAGAGCAGTCTTTCTTTGGTGGACCTTCATCAGGACACTGTCATAGGGCTGTAAGGAATGACTTGGAGAGTCTGGTTCCTGTGGCAGAGCAGCTTCCACCTGATTCTGAATGAGACTGACAGGAGACATTAAAGTCTTGAAATATTCCAACAGTCAATCATCGATGAATTGCACATGATCTGGTGCAGTTTTCACCAGTGGCTTTACAGACAATCTCCTGGGTCTTCCATAGAGGATTTCAATTGGACTTAACCAGGTTTTCTTGACTGGTGTACACCTCGTCTGAGGGCTTCTGGACATTTCAACCCTGTTTCCTGGCACAGCTTGGCCTATTTTTATTTCCAAAATCCTATTTCGTCTCTAAACATCCTTGCTGACTGCGGGTGGTGAGGGCAGTGCAAATTATGCTGAACCTTCAAAGTGGGCAACAGTGTTTCAATGAACAGAGTTTTTGGCAGACATTTACCACAACCTGGTTTCTGCAGCTAATGTGAAAGAGTCGTGTTTAGAAACATTACCATTAATGAGGCAGTCTTTGCTTTGATTTCAAAATGTCTCCTTAATAGGACCTGAAGACCAAGTTAGGTTCCCTTAGCCATTTCTTCTCCAGATTTTGTCTATGAATTCCTGCAGTCAAAGGATCAGGGGGCCACCATTTTGAGGGTCTGTATGGTTTGGTTATTGTAGTCTCTTTTCAATGGATTTGCGTATCATGACTGTGGTCTACCGAATATCTCAGAAACTCTAAAGCAGTATTAGCCTTCATATCCTGAACCTGGTGGAAGTCATTAGGTTTAAGGTATTCAGCAAAATGTAGGCAAGAGTTTTGACCAAATCGCTTTTTAGTCAAGCTTGGTTGTCCTTTCTATGACTTTTTCACCAAAAATAGCACAATGGTCTGTCCAAGTTAAGTGCGGGGGATTGTTTCAGTATTAAGTCATGCTCTGTGCTGGAATCAGAATCCTGCGAACGTCAGCACTATGAGTCGGATCTGGGAGAACATGTTTCATGTGTTGGACCTCCATGTTCAAGAGGAGCGATTGTGCCCATTCTACCAAACTTTATGATGCATCATCTAGAGGGGGAATAGAATGGAGGGAGAATCATGGATACGTTGGAGAAACCGCGCCTGCAGCAAGCATTCTTTCACAGTAAGCTGCCTGTATATTTGGCAATATTTTTACTTTGAGTAGATCAGAGACAGTTTGATTTTATTTTGATTTGATTTATTTATAATAAGCACAAAGACGAACTCAATCATATGGAGGCGCAGATGGTATTGAATACTAAGGCACAAGATACAATGGATAAATTGGAAAAGAAAGGATAGCTGATGTGGGGGGACAAAGAAGCAGAGTTAGATATTTAAAGGTCACATTATTTGAAAAGGTTTTCAGAGCTCTACAAAACTTACAAACCGATTCCAAAGACTTGATTTCTCGAGGGATGCTATTTCAGGGCCGAGGTCCATAGACAGCAAATCTCCTATCACCCCTCATTACACATCGAGAGCGGGGGACCTTCAACAACAATTGAGCCCCTGAATGTACAGGTCTGGACAGTTGATGGAGGCTAAACCTATTTGCCAAATAGGTTGGAGTAACCCCGTTGAGGCTCTTGTAGATAAGGCAGGCGATCTTAAACTTGTTCCTGTCTTCCACCGCCAACCAGTGCAGAGAGCGAGGTGCACCCGAAACATGTGCCACAGGTTAATCTAACTGCTGCATTCTGGGCCCTTTGCAATCTCCGGAGTTGTGTGGCAGGAATTCCAGCAAGAAGACTGTTACAGTAGGGCAGACGTGCGTTTACCTGTGACCTCACCACCATTGCATGGTCACTGCTCGGAACATATGGCAAAACCTTTTGCCGCATACTCAAGGAGTAAAAGACTGCCTGAACCATGGCACTAATTTGGCTTTTACTTTCTATGTTGCTTTGCCTAATACAACCCAGATTTTTTATCTTGTGGGAGAATTTGAGATCAGACACCAGACAGTGGAAATCCTGGGGGGGGCAGTTTCCTGCCCTCAGAAGATGCTGTGGTCCAAACAGGGCAACCTCAGTTTTGGCTGAATTTAATTGCAGCTGGTTTGCTGACATCCATTGGCTGAGCTCCTCTAAACAGCGATTAATCCTAAGAAATGTATGTTCTAACACCACCATTTTGATGAAGATCTGGGTATGAATGAAAATTAATCTGATGCCTCCTAAAAACATTAAAAAACGGTCGCAGGTATAGATTAAAACGTAAAGGTGAGACAGAGGAGCCCTGAGGTACCCCACATCCAATGTAGGTGGGATCAGAAAGAAAACCGCCCATTTTCACCTGCTGAAAGTGATAAGAGAGGAAAGAGGGAAACCATTTCAAAGTGTGATCGGAAACATGGCGAGTTTCCTTAAAGCGGCTGCGCAATACAGAATGGGTGACAGTGTTGAAAGCCGCAGAGAGATCCAGCATTGCAAGTAGCAAAAGATCTCCATTATTTGCGGCCTCCAACAAGACATCCTGCACTGCCAGGAGTGCTGTCTCAGTCCCAAATCTAGGTGTAAAGCCTGACTGCAAAGGGTCCAGCAAAAAGTCCTTTTCCACGAAAGTCTGCAATTGATTAGCAACAATCGGTTACCAGACATTTCGTCGAAAAAAAATGATCGACAGGACATTTGGTCGAAACCATTTGGTCGAAAACTAAATGGTCGAATGTTTTTTGGGTTTTTTTTCACTTTTTTTTTTTTTGGGTAGGGTCCCCCCCAACTCCCTTTTTTTTCTAAAAAACCTTTTTTTTCCCTAAATGAAAACATAAAATATATATATATATATATATATATAAATTTAAAAAAATTCGACCATTTGGTTTTCCACCAAATGGTTTCAACCAAATGTCCTGTCGACCATTTTTTTTCGACGAAATGTCCGGACACCGCAAAAACCTTCTCCAATAAAGTCTACAATTGGTTAGCAACGACCTTCTTCGATAGTATGCTTGCCCATGGAATACCAGCAATCGGGCGATAATTTAGCAAGACTGATATCTCTAGATTCAGCTTTGTCAAAAGTGGTGTAATAACCATTGTTTTAAGACCAAGGCACAGAACCTTGCTCTAATGATTTGTTAATAAAACGTGTCATAAAAGGACCAATCTCCAAAGCCATTCCCTTGGCTGGGCAAGCTGGCAGTGGATTTAGCAAAACATGTCTAGGTTTCAACTGTGCAATCAGTGCCAGCACACAGACAGTGGTCTCCAGGACCCGTCCAATACCCTTCTTTCTATTTAATGTTTCAGCGAATGCGCTGAAGCTTCATGGGGTTGCAATTCTGCGCTTATAGAGAGCAGATGCAGTTTATATGTTAGATCAAGTTTGTATATTTCTGTGCTGTTTCTAACTGCTAAACTGCCTTTAAACTGAGTACATTTTTAATTTGAAAAAAGGTTACGACTTGGACTTTAGCCTAGATTGGGGGTGTGACAAGCCTTCTGTAATCTGCTATGGGGGGGGCAATACTGATTAATACCAACTGGTGGGTGAGGGCAGGGCTCCACAGATTCCAGAGTGCTGGAACCAGAATAGTGTTCGCCCTTTGGTCAGTCCAAGGTTAGCAAGCAGACACATGTCTGTTGCATTTCCCCAGAGTGGTCATGAATGGGCACAGCTTGGCTTGCATTTGGCATGCCCTTAGGTATCAACAGATCAACTAATATGGATTGCTTGATAGGCTTTGTTCCTCACATACTGGTGGGAGTTTGGGCCTATTTCAACTACTGTTCTATCCTAGATAGTCGGGCCTCTATTCTAACTTTGTTTTTGAAATAATCAACATGATCTGACAGTGAGCAAATGCAGGACAATAAATCTAACAACAAAAGCTCTCATTCTGACCCGACATTGAAAGGAATTCCAAAGCTTAATCATAATTCCTCGGGTTTTACTGATATTAAGTGCCACACTAAAAGGCCTTCAAATCTTTGTGAAATTGTGGTACGGAGAGCGCAAGACCAAGGCAACATGATAGGGAACCCTAAAAATGACACCCCGTGATAGAGAGCGTCTATCTTGAGTTCTGCGCTCTTTCAAGTTGAGGAATCTCCAACCAAGCCTGGGATGACAGCTACCAGGAATCAGCAAACTCTAGGAAGGATGGACCCTGAAGGTGAACAGCCTTCAAATGAAGGCCGCCCGATGTATAACGAATCTGCACCTCCAATGGTAAGCTATAGAATTGGGGCAAAATAAAAAAAGGGCTGTCATAGTTCTTCAAATCACTCATCAAACGAGGTGCAGAGTGGACTATGGCCTTCAGTGGAACTGAAGTGGACTTTGGAGGACCAGTAGAAACGGCATGTGTTCAGACACGCGGTTGCACCACGGTCCAAAACATATTCACAGGCAAATGAAAAATAGCTGATACTGGGCCAGGGGAGTCTTTCTAGTGTCATGAGCCCAGAAGGAGACTCAAGAGTCAAGAAGAAAGCCTAAAGACTTGCATGATTCAACAATTTGAGGTATAATTCCATTTCCTGGGCTATCTCTAGAGTTAATATACCTGTCACGAGAGAAGCAAACATGCAGTCTTAGTGGACAGAAGTGGAGGCTGGAACTAGCCATCCAAGCCTCCATCTCTTGGACAAAGTTCTTCATGTGGTGGATGTCACAGAGGGTAAAGTATCAACGTACTGACTGATGGTGATCCGCAGGAGGCCACCAGAGTGCTCAGTAGCTTCATGTAATGCTTTAAATGCATGGCAACAAAATGTCCCCTGATGCACAGAACAGCCCAGCTTTCCTTCTCTGTGGCCAGTATGCTGCCAACATTACTATTATTAGTATTATTAGGGTATTTATTGAGCGCGGACCTAGCTTCCAGAAGCAACGGAGCACTTTACAGAGGTCTGCAACAGTACAGATGCATAACAGAGTGCTTTACAGATGTCTACAACAGTACAGATGCATATCAGAATGCTTTACAGAGTTCTACAACCGTACAGATGCATAACAGAGTGCTTTACAGAGGTCTGCAACAGTACAGATGCATAACAGAGTGCTTTACAGATCTCTGCAACAGTACAAATGCATATCAGAGTGCTTTACAGATGTCTACAACAGTACAGATGCATATCAGAATGCTTTACAGAGATATACAACAGTACAAATGCATAACAGACCACTTTACAGAGGTATGCAACATTACAGATGCATAACAGAATGCTTTACAGAGTTCTACAACCGTACAGATGCATAACAGAGTGCTTTACAGAGGTATGCAACATTACAGATGCATAACAGAATGCTTTGGAGAGTTCTACAACCGTACAGATGCATAACAGAGTGCTTTACAGAGGTATGCAACAGTACAGATGCATAACAGAATGCTTTACAGAGTTCTACAACCGTACAGATGCATAACAGAGTACTTTACAGAGGTCTGCAACAGTACAGATACATAACAGAACGCTTAGCGCTTTACAGAGGCCTGCAACAGTACAGATGCATAACAGAATGCTTTACTGATGTATACAACAGTACAGATGCATAACAGAGCGCTTTACAGAGGTCTGCAACAGTACAAATGCATAACAGAATGCTTTACTGATGTATACAACAGTACAGATGCATAACAGAGTGCTTTACAGAGGTCTGCAACAGTACAGATGCATAACAAAATGCTTTACTGATGTATACAACAGTACAGATGCATAACAGAATGCTATACTGATGTATACAACAGTACAGATGCATAAAAGAGCCCTTTAGAGAGGTCTGCAACAGTACAGATGCATAACAGAATGCTTTACTGATGTATACAACAGTACAGATTCATAACACAGTGCTTTACAGAGGTCTGCAACAGTACAGATGCATAACAGAGTGCTTTACAAATGTCTACAACAGTACAGATGCATATCAGAATGCTTTACCGATGTATACAACAGTATAGATGCATAACAGAGCGCTTTACAGAGGTCTGCAATGGTACAGATGCATAACAGAGTGCTTTACAGAGGTATGCAACAGTACAGATGCATAACAGAGTGCTTTACAAATGTCTGCAACAGTACAGATGCATAACAGAATGCTTTACAGAGGTATGCAACAGTACAGATGCATAACAGAGTGCTTTACAGAGGTCTGCAATAGTACAGATGCATAACAGAGTGCTTTACAGAGGTATGCAACAGTACAGATGCATAACAGAGTGCTTTACAAATGTCTGCAACAGTACAGATGCATAACAGAATGTTTTACAGAGGTATGCAACAGTACAGATGCATAACAGAGTGCTTTAGAAATGTCTACAACAGTACAGATGCATATCAGAATGCTTTACCGATGTATACAACAGTATAGATGCATAACAGAGCGCTTTACAGAGGTCTGCAACAGTACAGATGCATAACAGAGCACTTTACAGAGGTCTGCAACAGTGCAGATGCATAACAGAGCACTTTACAGATGTCTAAAAGAGTACAGATGAATAACAGAATGCTTTATCGATGTATACAGCAGTACAGATGCATAACAGAGTGCTTTACAGAGGTCTGCAACAGTACAGATGCATAACAGAGTGCTTTACAGAGGTATGCAACAGTACAGATGCATAACAGAGTGCTTTACACATGTCTACAACAGTACAGATGCATATCAGAATGCTTTACCGATGTATACAACAGTATAGATGCATAACAGAGCGCTTTACAGAGGTCTGCAACAGTACAGATGCAGAACAGTACAGATGCATAACAGAGCACTTTACAGATGTCTAAAACAGGACAGATGCATAACAGAATGCTTTATTGATGTATACAACAGTACAGATGCATAACAGAGTGCTTTACAGAGGTCTGCAACAGTACAGATGCATAACAGAGTGCTTTACAGATGTCTAAAACAGTACAGATGCATAACAGAATGCTTTATCGATGTATACAGCAGTACAGATGCATGACAGAGTGCTTTACAGAGGTCTGAAAAAGTACAGATGCATAACAGAGTGCTTTACAGAGGTATGCAACAGTACAGATGCATAACAGAGAGCTGTACACATGTCTACAACAGTACAGATGCATATCAGAATGCTTTACCGATGTATACAACAGTATAGATGCATAACAGAGCACTTTACAGAGGTCTACAACAGTACAGATGCATAACAGAGCACTTTACAGAGGTCTGCAACAGTGCAGATGCATAACAGAGCACTTTACAGATGTCTAAAACAGGACAGATGCATAACAGAATGCTTTATCGATGTATACAGCAGTACAGATGCATAACAAAGTGCTTTACAGAGGTCTGCAACAGTACAGATGCATAACAGAGTGCTCTACAGAGGTATGCAACAGTACAGATGCATAACAGAGTGCTTTACAAATGTCTACAACAGTACAGATGCATATCAGAATGCTTTACCGATGTATACAACAGTATAGAAGCATAACAGAGCGCTTTACAGAGGTCTGCAACAGTACAGATGCATAACAGAGCACTTTACAGAGGTCTGCAACAGTGCAGATACATAACAGAGCACTTTACAGATGTCTAAACCAGTACAGATGCATAACAGAATGCTTTATCGATGTATACAGCAGTACAGATGCATAACAGAGCCCTTCAGAGAGGTCTGCAACAGTACAGATGCATAACAGAATGCTTTACAAATGTCTACAACAGTACAGATGCATATCAGAATGCTTTACCGATGTATACAACAGTATAGATGCATAACAGAGCGCTTTACAGAGGTCTGCAACAGTACAGATGCATAACAGAGCAGTTTACAGAGGTCTGCAACAGTGCAGATGCATAGCAGAGCACTTTACAGATGTCTAAAACAGTACAGATACATAACAGAATGCTTTATCGATGTATACAGCAGTACAGATGCATAACAGAGTGCTTTACAGAGGTCTGCAACAGAACAGATGCATAACAGAGTGCTTTACAGATGTCTACAACAGTACAGATGCATAACAGAATGCTTTACCAATGTATACAACAGTACAGATGCATAACAGAGTACTTTACAGAGGTCTACAACAGTACAGATGCATAACAGAGTGCTTTAGAGAGGTCTGCAACAGTACAGATGCATAACAGAGTGCTTTACAGATGTCTACAACAGTACAGATGCATAACAGAATGCTTTACTGATGTATACAACAGTACAGATGCATAACAGAGTGCTTTACAGAGGTCTGCAACTTTACAGATGCATAACAGAGCATTTTATAGAGGTCTGCAACAGTACAGATGCATAACAGAGCGTTTTATAGAGGTCTGCAACAGTACAGATGCATAACAGAGCCCTTTAGAGAGGTCTGCAACAGTACAGATGCATAACAGAATGCTTTACTGATGTATACAACAGTACAGATGCATAACAGAGTGCTTTACAGAGGTCTGCAACTTTACAGATGCATAACAGAGCATTTTATAGAGGTCTGCAACAGTACAGATGCATAACAGAGAACTTTACAGGGGTATACAGCAGTGCACATGCATAACAGAGTGCTTTACAGAGATATACAACAGTACAAATGCATAACAGAGCACTTTACAGAGGTCTACAACAGTACAGATGCATAAAAGAATGCTTCACCGATGTATACAACAGTACAGATTCATAACAGAGGTCTACAACAGTACAGTTGCATAACATAGTGCTTTACAGAGGTCTGCAACAGTACATATGCATAGCAGATCTCTTTACAGAGGGCTGCAACAGTAAAGATGCATAACAGAGCGCTTTACAGATGTCTACAACAGTACAGATGCATAACAGAATGCTTTACCGATGTATACAACAGTACAGATGCATAACAAAGTGCTTTACAGAGGTCTGCAACAGTACAGATGCATAACAGAGCACTTTACAGAGGTCTGCAACAGTACACATGCATAACAGTGCACTTTACAGGGGTATGCAGCAGTACACATGCATAACAGAGTGCTTTACAGAGGTATACAACAGTACAGATGCATAACATTGCTTTACCGAGGTATATGACAATACAGATACATAACAGAGCACTTTACAGAGTTATACAAAAGTACAGATGCATAACAGAGCGCTTTACTGAGGTATACAACAGAACAGATGTATAACATAGCACTTTACCGATTTATACAAAAGTACAGATGCATAATGGAGCACTTTACAGTGGTATACAACAATATAGATGCATAATGGAGCACTTTACAGTGGTATACAACAATACAGATGCATAATGGAGTGCTTTACCGAGGTAAAAAACAATGGCTCATCCGAGGTTACATCCAGGTGATGCATAAAGTGTTTAATAATGTTCCATATATTTCTTGAACTATGGGTTCCAAATTAATTTAAGGACTAAGTGTAATCAAAATGTAAATAATCTTGGTTAAATTGTCAAGTGCTGGTTGAGAAAAAAGAGAAGAATAGGCCAACTAACCTGGGCTTATATGGTCGAGACTAATTTATTGCCAATGCATGACAGAGTCTTAATACTCCTTCATCAGGGCTGTTCTCTCTGTCTTACTGTTAATCAAAAGAAAATCGCAATAATAGAAGTATGAGGTACATCAGTGATACACATATCGGATATTGACACAACATATTACATCTTACCATATTACAAATCGCAAGTTTAACAAATATATGCATTGCATATAATTACTCTCGGCCATATAAACCCAGCTTGTTTGAGCCTTTCTTCTCTTTTTTCTTAACCAGCACTTGACAATTTAACCAAGATTATTTACATTGTGATCACACTCAGTCCTTAAATTAATTTGGAACCCAAAGTTCAAGAAATATATGGAACATTATTGAACACGTTATGCGTTACCTTGATGTAACCTCGGATGAGGAACTTTTGGAGAGCGACTGTTTAACTGTGTGTGTTTTCTCACCCGGCTTCTCTATGGTCATAAAACAATACAGACACATAACGGAGCGCTGTACAGAGGTATACAACAGTATAGATGCATAACGGAGTGCTGTACAGAGGTATACAACAGTAGAGATGCATAATGGAGCGCTGTACAGAGGTATACAACAGTAGAGATGCATAACGGAGTGCTGTACAGAGGTATACAACAGTAGAGATGCATAGCGGCGAGCTTTACAGAGGTATACAACAGTAGAGATGCATAACGGAGCGCTGTACAGAGGTATACAACAGTAGAGATGCATAACGGAGTGCTGTACAGAGGTATACAACAGTAGAGATGCATAGCGGCGAGCTTTACAGAGGTATACAACAGTAGAGATGCATAACGGAGCGCTGTACAGAGGTATACAACAGTATAGATGCATAACGGAGTGCTGTACAGAGGTATACAACAGTAGAGATGCATAACGGAGCGCTGTACAGAGGTATACAACAGTAGAGATGCATAACGGAGTGCTGTACAGAGGTATACAACAGTAGAGATGCATAACGGAGCGCTGTACAGAGGTATACAACAGTAGAGATGCATAACGGAGCGCTGTACAGAGGTATACAACAGTAGAGATGCATAGCGGCGAGCTTTACAGAGGTATACAATCTTGGAGATTGTAAACAGAACCTTTCGTTGAAAGGCGAGTTAGTTATCTCCTCAGATGGCAACACTGCCCGTGTTAAATACAAAGGATTATCACAGTTGCATTTTTGCAAGACACAGGAGCTCCTTCAAGAGTTGAGAAATGCAGAGCCCATATGGATGGGTATCAGGGGTATAGCTGAGAGTCCACACTATGTATACTAACTTGCCAGGCTTTAACCCGGGCATTGGTCTCCCTGATGCCGCTTCACCAAAGCGTGCTAAGGGCAAGAATTGTCCCTCTTGTATACCGACGACCCAGGACTCTTGGACCAGACGACAAGGGCCTGGAAAGATGCCTTACAGGGGCTTCGGCGTGTTGCATTGAATGGAAGATGTAACTACAACTGAACAACACCGAAGTGGGTTATCTTGGGAGGGAAGGAGCATCCTTTCAAAACTATAATTAGCTACTCTTATGGAGATCTGCAAATGGGCTTCAAGAGCAGCATGCTGGAGAAGTTACAATAGATATTGTTCTCATCTGCATTCCTTTGAAACATGGGGGGTGGGGCGATGGTGTAAGACAATATTGCATTGTGTAATGTCAAGGGAAAGCACTCACCTTTTGAGTGTGCCAGGCTTTGGGCAATACCCACACATCAGCTGGTGGCGAACTCCTTCATCGGGTGTATTTCCTGCGCAGCCAGCGGTGGATGGGGACTCGAAGAAGAGAATTCACTGGTGAAGCCACGCTGGCTTCATAGCATGTATGAATAGCCCCCCAGCTAATTCAAAGACTGCACAAATATTCTTGCAGAAAGCCTCAACGCAGACCTGTTTAATTGCTGTCCAGCTGCAGCAGCTTCCTTTACCAGCCTGGCATCTTGCTGTGTGTTTCAACGCGGCCTGATTTCAGTAGCCTGGCATCAGACATCTCACCGTCAGACATCTGTGGTTATGACAGTGTCCATTGCACTTGTTGGTGGTATTAAGTAGCCAGGTATCAGACATCTGCCCGTCAGACCTATGTGGTTCTGACAGAGTGCACGTCACTTGTTAACGGAATTAAACAGCCAGGTATCAGACACCTGCCCGTCAGACATCTGTGGTTGTGTCAGTGTAGACTGCACGTGTTGGTGGAATTAAGTACCATGTATCAGAAATCTCACATTCAGACATCCGTTGTTGTGACAGTGTCCACTGCACTTGTTGGTGGTATTAAGTAGCCAGGTATCAGACATCTGCCCGTCAGACATATGTGGTTCTGACAGAGTGCACGTCACTTGTTAACGGAATTAAACAGCCAGGTATCAGACATCTTACCTTCAGACATCTGTGGTTTTGAGAACTTTCTCTTCAATTGTTGGTGGAGCTCAGTACCCAGGTATATGTAGTTGTGACAGTATGCACATCACTTGCGCAACTCTGGAACGCTCTACCCCACCCCCTAAGAGCAGAGTTACCCTCACGTAAGTTTAGACTCAATATCATAAATTGGCTGAAATCTAGGGGTATTTAGTCCCGTAAGTGGAGATCTCCCTGCTAATGGCACTGCACTGACAACTATGTCATAGCCTCCAGCTACTTAATGCATGTCGCCTGTATGTCTCCTTCGTCCTCTGGGCTACCATTGTATCTATTTTGTACCCTTCATTTCCTTATACTCTTCCACTGTCACGGATCCTTCCTTCCCTACATATTTCCTTAACATTGCTTGAATATATACTGTGCCTTTTTCACTATGTAACCATGCAACTGAAGCTTTGCATATTCTTTGCATATTCTATGCTTGAATATATACTGTGTCTTTCTATTGTGTAACTATGTAACCATGTAACTGAAGCCTTGCATATTCTTTGCATATTCTATGCTTGAATATATACTGTGTCTTTCTATTGTGTAACTATGTAACCATGTAACTGAAGCCTTGCATATTCTTTGCATATTCTATGCTTGAATATATACTGTGTCTTTTTATTCTGAAACTCTGTAACCATGTAACTGAAGCCTTGCATATTCTTTGCATATTCTATGCTTGAATATATACTGTGTCTTTCTATTGTGTAACTATGTAACCATGTAACTGAAGCCTTGCATATTCTTTGCATATTCTATGCTTGAATATATACTGTGTCTTTCTATTGTGTAACTATGTAACCATGTAACTGAAGCCTTGCATATTCTTTGCATATTCTATGCTTGAATATATACTGTGTCTTTTTATTCTGAAACTCTGTAACCATGTAACTGAAGCCTTGCATATTCTTTGCATATTCTATGCTTGAATATATACTGTGTCTTTCTATTGTGTAACTATGTAACCATGTAACTGAAGCCTTGCATATTCTTTGCATATTCTATGCTTGAATATATACTGTGTCTTTTTATTCTGAAACTCTGTAACCATGTAACTGAAGCCTTGCATATTCTTTGCATATTCTATGCTTGAATATATACTGTGTCTTTCTATTGTGTAACTATGTAACCATGTAACTGAAGCCTTGCATATTCTTTGCATATTCTATGCTTGAATATATACTGTGTCTTTTTATTCTGAAACTCTGTAACCATGTAACTGAAGCCTTGCATATTCTTTGCATATTCTATGCTTGAATATATACTGTGTCTTTTTATTCTGAAACTCTGTAACCATGTAACTGAAGCCTTGCATATTCATTGCATATTCTATGCTTGAATATATACTGTGTCTTTCTATTGTGTAACTATGTAACCATGTAATTGAAGCCTTGCATATTCTTTGCATATTCTATGCTTGAATATATACTGTGTCTTTCCATTGTGTAACTATGTAACCATGTAACTGAAGCCTTGCATATTCTTTGCATATTCTATGCTTGAATATATACTGTGTCTTTCTATTGTGTAACTATGTAACCATGTAACTGAAGCCTTGCATATTCTTTGCATATTCTATGCTTGAATATATACTGTGTCTTTCTATTGTGTAACTATGTAACCAAGTAACTGAAGCCTTGCATATTCTTTACTGCTGTGCCCTGATACCCCAGGGTCTGGTACGCATTACAAATGAATACAACCAACAAACAAACAAATAAACAAACAAACTTGTTAATGTGCTTAAGTAGCCAGGTATCAGACATCTCATCATCGCACATCTGTGATTGTGAAAGTGTAAACACCATTATTGGTGGAGTTTAGTAGCCAGGTTTGAGATATCTCAACATCAGACATCTGTGGTTGTGGCAGTGTGCACTGCACGTGTAGGTGGAATTAACTAGCCAGGTTTCAGACATCTCACCGTCAGACATCTGTGGTTGTGACAGTGTACACTGCAATTTTGGTGGAGTTCAGTTGCCAGGCATCAGATATCTAACCCTCAGACATCTGTGGCTGTGACAGTGTCTACTACACTTGTTGGTGGTATTAAGTAGCCAGGTATCAGACATCTCACCATCAGACATATGTGGTACCGTTCTGACAGTGTGCACATCACTTATAAATGGAATTAAATAGACGAGTATCAGACATTTCACCATCAGACATATGGTGTTGTCACAGTGTGCATTGCACTAGTTGGTGGTATTTAGAAGCCAGGTATCAGACATTGCACCCTCAGACATCTGTGGACATGACAGTGTCCACTGTACTTTGTGGTGGAATTAAGTAGCCAGGTACCAGACATCTCACAATCAGACATATGTGGTTCTGACAGTGTGCATGTCACTTGTTAATGGAATTAAGTAGCCAACTATCAGACATCTCACCATTAGTCATATGTGGCCGTCACAGTGTGCACTATACTTTTTGGTGGAGTTCAGTAGCCAGGTATCAGACATCTCAGCCTCAGACATCTGTGGTTGTGACAGTCTGCACTGCACTTGTTGGTGGCATCAGGTAGCCAGGTATCAGACATCTCACCCTCAGACATCTGTGGTTGTGACAGGCGGCACTGCACTTGTTACATCTCCCCTCTTCTAGTTTCTCGTCTGATCCTCCCTTTTCCTGACCTACTGTTCAGTGCTTGAGAAATTGCTTGGTATTTTCTGCCTCTTCTCCCTTAGTTGGGCTGTTCACTCTCCCACTGACATAAGTGCCCTTTTCCACAATGTCTATAACATGCGGCCTTCTCCCTCCGTTCTTCAGCCAGGGAACATTCCAGAAAAGTGGGATGAGGAAGAATAAATCATTCTGCAGAAATCCAGCCCAATTAACCGCAAGGAAAGCTGTTTAAAACGCCACTAAACATCCATGGACAGCTTTTGATCCAAACACTTCCGCAGATTTCCTGTGAAAAATGTCCTACCTTTCCCAGAAGTAATTCTCACAAAGACTCTCTCTCCAGAGGACCAGCAATGGCCCCGTCCAATGTCCAATCCTTCTGGACGCCTAGTTCTGTGTTGCCCTCCCATGGCGCGCTGCACCCTGGGAGCCAACCAGCACTCGGCGACAGCAAGGACCCCCTCCGAGATCTCAATTCCTCTGTCACCAGCCAAAGGATGTGGGCGCATTTAAACATTACAAAGGCAAAGGGCAATTGCTCCCATTCAAATAAGCTGAAACGCATTGTGTCCATTCCTACAAACTGCTTCCCGTATCTACAGCAGACGTATCTTCTTGTGTTTTAAAAACAATTTCTATATGGACCATATGTCCTGTGTTGTTCGACAATCACTAAAGAATTATGTAAGTAAGTCACCCAATCAATGTCATATTCTGGGGACTTTTCCAGATTGACCGGTGTTATACATCTTCGTTTCCGTGGTTGTGTGGCCAGTTGAGGCCAACACTATTTACGTCTTTTGCGTAATGGGTTAACAGGCTCCACTAATGGAGGCGGACCCGTTAAACACATTACGCAAAATTACGAGGGCCCCTCGCAGGACCCGGTAAGGACGACTGGTAAAACCAGGCGTCCTTACCGGGACCCGCAAGGGGACCAGGGAGCTAACAACGGGCCGGTCGTAATCGGCCCGTTGTTAGCTCGCTCTCCCATTCCCATTGAGGCCTATGGGAGCTCAGATGGGAATGGGGAAGGTCCGGGCCCGGGTTCCCAGAGGGAGGAATTACCAGGCCCTCCAAACTCGGAATGGCCCGGTAATTCCCCATTTCGGGAACCCGGACCAGCACCCGCTTTTGGTGGCAGTCTTGCCGCCAATAGTGGCATGGCTACCGCCAAAGCCGTAATGAGGCCCTATGAGTATTCATTCACTATTGCCAACAACCACTCAGAATTTCACCATCTTCAATGATATATCATTTTGCCAACTAATATATTGTTATAAATATGCTATCTAAAAAGGTTATTATGAATCTACAGAGATTATATCTTCTGTCCCCTTGTCGTCGATGGGCAGAGGACAGCGGTGTGGACAGACCACTGCACAGTGGGTATACTATCCTGTTTTATCAATGATGTCTAAAGTGGCAGCTGGGCTGGGTGTAGATTACCTTATGCTTAATGGGGGACAAATCTAAGCAAGTAGAAAACACACAAAAAGTAAAAGGCAGTTAGGTACGTAGAAGTGTTTTTTAAGAAGAGCAGCTAGGTAAGTACAGCAGTTAGAGAAGAAGAGCAGTTAGGGAAGTAGAGCAGTTAGGTAAGAAGAACAGTTAGGTAAGTAGAGCAGTTTGTTAAGAAGGTAAGTAAGTTAGGTAATTAGAGCAGTTAGGGAAAAGAGCAGTTAGGCAAGTACGGCAGTTCGGTAAGAAGGGCATTTAGGTAAGTAGAGCAGTTAGGTAAGAAGGGCATTTAGGTAAGAAGAGCAGTTAGGAAAGTAAAACAATTAGTTAAGAAGAGAAGTTAGGGAACTAGAGCAGTTAGGAAGAGGAGCAGTTATGTAAGTAGAGCAGTTTGGTAAGAAGAGCAGTTAAATAGGTAGAGCAGTTAGGCAAGTAGAGCAGTTAGGTAAGAAGAGCAGTTAGATAAGTAGAGCAGTTAGATAAGTAGAGCAGTTAGGCAACTAGAGCAGTTAGGTAAGAAGAGCATTTAGGTAAATAGTGCAGTTAGGTAAGTAGAGCAGTTAGGTAAAACGAAAAGTTAGGTGAGACGAGCAGTTAGTTAAGTAGAGCAGTTAGGTAAGTAGAGCAGTTAGGTAAGAAGAAAAGTTAGTTAAGTAGAGCAGTTAGTTAAGTAGAGAAGTTAGGTTAGTGAAGCAGTTAGGTAAGTAGAGCAGTTAGGTAAGATGATCAGTTAGGTAAGAAGAGCAGTTAGGTAAGTAGAGCAGTAAGGTAAGAAGAGCAGAGCAATTGGATAAGTAGAGCAGTTAGGTAAGAAGAGCATTTAGGTAAATAGTACTGTTAGGTAAGTAGAGCAGTTAGTTAAGTAGAGCAGTTAGGTAAGTAGAGCAGTTAGGTAAGAAGAGCAGTTATATCAGTAGAGAAGTTAGGTAGAAAGAGCAGTTAGGTACGTAGAGCAGTTAGGTATGAAGAGCAGTTAGGTATGAAGAGCAGTTAGATAAGTAGAGCAGTTAGGTAGAAAGAGCAGTTAGGTAAGAAGAGCAGTTAGGTAAGTAGAGCAGTTAGGTAAGAAGAGCCGTTAGGTAAGTGGAGCAGTTAGGTAAAATGAGCAGTTAGATAAGTAGAGCAGTTAGGTAAGTAGAGCAGTTAGGTAAGAAGAGCAGTTAGATAAGTAGAGCAGTTAGGTAATTAGAACAGTTAGGTAAGAAGAGCAGTTAGGTAAGTAGAGCAGTTAGCTTAGAAGAGCAGTTAGATAAGTAGAGCAGTTAGGTAAGAAGAGTCATTAGGTAAGTAGAGCCGTTAGGTAAAACAAGCAGTTAGATAAGTAGAGCAGTTAGGTAAGTAGAGCAGTTAGGTAAGAAGAGCAGTTAGATAAGTAGAGCAGTTAGGTAAGTAGAACAGTTAGGTAAGAAGAGCAGTTAGGTAAGTAGAGCAGTTAGCTTAGAAGAGCAGTTAGATAAGTAGAGCTGTTAGGTAAGAAGAACCGTTAGGTAAGTAGAGCAGTTAGGTAAAACGAGCAGTTAGATAAGTAGAGCAGTTAGGTAAGTAGAGCAGTTAGGTAAGAAGAGCAGTTAGATAAGTAGAGCAGTTAGGTATGTAGAGCAGTTAGGTATGAAGAGCAGTTAGATAAGTAGAGCAGTTAGATAGAAAGAGCAGTTAGGTAAGTAGATCAGTTAGGTTTAGTTTAGTTTAGTTTAGTTTATTATTTATAATGCGCCGAAAAGCCCAAGGGTAACATGGCGCAGCAGATACAAGAATTTGCAAGACTTAGTTACAGACAGTAATATATGTACAGGTATGAACACAGTAATAATAACAATAACAATCAACGGAAATATAAACATATGTACAGTTAGCAGTTGTGTATACAGAATGTGGGCCAGGGGTCCTAGATGATAGCTGTCTTCAGCCAAGATTTCAGCTTTGAGCGAAAGTTTTGGTAGGGTAAGTCCATTCTAAGAGTGGGTGGTAGGGAGTTCCATAGCTTGGCTGCTTTCACTGGGAAGCTATTCCCACCTATAGTTGCACGTTTGTAAGAAGGGACGGATAAGCAGTCTCTGTAGGCTATCCTCGTCGGTCTCGTGGATGTTAGTCTGTGAAATCTGTTGATCAGATAGGTAGGGGCTGCATTGTTAATGGCCTTATGGGTGAGTGAGGCAGTTTTTAAGGAGATTTTATCTGTGATGGGGATCCAGTTTTGTTGTTTGCTATATGTTGTAATGTGGTCTCTTCTTGAGATGCCCAGGGCCGCTCTGAGTGCGTTGTTCTGGAGAGTTTGTAGCTGCCAGTGACTGCTTTGGATGAGCCAAGATAGAGGGCGTTGCAGTAGTCCAAGCGGGAGAGTATAAGGGCTCTGGCCAGTGTCAGACAACTGGCCTCGGATAAAAAGGTTTAGCTGTCCGGATCAGTTTACAAGTATAAGACGTAGAGGAGGCTAGTGAGTTCACTTGCCTGCTAAGATTGAAGTTAGAGTCCAAGTAAAAACCCAGTGTTTTGACTTCATGTCCAACCCTGATGGTATTACCATCAATTATAAATGATGAGTATGCCGGGCTCAGGTTCTTTAGGCTAGCTTTAGTACCCAGTGTGATGAGTTCCGTTTTATCATCATTCAGGCATAGACCGTGAGTGGCCATCCATGCCTGGATGATGATGTAGACCCTATTCACCAAGGCCAAATCCTTTGCATAATCTCCAGAAAGCGGAAGGAGGATCTGGGTATCATCTGCATAGTTAGTGTAGGTGATACCGAGATGATCCAGATCATCGAAAAGGGGCTTGGTAAATATGTTGTACAGTGTCGGGGAGACACAGGAACCCTGAGGCACACCGCAGGTGATGGGTATAGGGTCTGCCGCGTCTGTCGGCGAGAAGACCCTCATAGTTCTCCCATCAAGGAAGGATCTGATCCAAGTAATAGCCGCGGGGGAAAAATGGGCAGCCGAGTGGAGGTGGGTACAGAGGACAGCGTGGTCGACCAGATCGAATGCAGCGGATAGGTCAAGGAGGAGGAGTAGAGCTGCTTGACCATTGTCTTTGAGCAGATCAATCTGTGTTTTAAGGTCGATGAGAGCTGTTTCGGTCCCGTGTTGGGGTCGGAAGCCTGATTGTCTGGCTCCTAGCAAGTGGTGTTCCTCCAGGTGCTTCTGTATTGTACATAGGCAACCTTATCCAAATTTTCAGAAGGAATGGTACCGTTGTTATAGGCCTATAGTTAGTTGGTATTGCTGGGTCGAGGGTGTTTTTTTTAGTAGGGGTAATACCCAAGATTGTTTTAAATTAGTTGGGATGGAACCGGTGGAGAAGGAAGCATTGATTAATTTAGTGATAAAAGGGGAGAGGTCACGGGCAGCATCTTTTATGAGCTGTGCTGGGCACAAGTCTCCTTGGCAATTAGATGGCTTTAATGACAAGATAATTTTTTCCACTTCAAGAATGGTCACTTTAGTGAAGTTGAATTGTAAATGTTCAGTTGTGGGCCGTTTCTCAAGCTTAGGCAGGACGGGATTATTCAAGAGGCTTTTTTACATGATATTTTCTTTTGTAGCGTGGCGATTTTGTTAGCTAGGGCAAGTTGGATGTCAGTACACCAGTTCTTGTCTTTTATACAAGTGTCAATGGGTGCTATGGGGGTTTCTACTTCTTTTAGAATCGAGAATAGTTCCTTTGTATTTGAGCCGGCTTGGGAGATGCGAGAGTCAAAGGAGGTACGTTTAGCAAGGAAGATTTCTTTTTTGTACAGGGCTGCTAATTTGGTGAATTTAAGTTTGTTGGCTACTGATGGGGTTTTTTTCCAGATAGATTCACAGTGTCTTTTTTGTTGTCTTAAGTTTTTAAGGAGAGGTGTGTACCAATTGTTAAGGTGGCTTTTGGACTTGCTTGGCCTGAGTTTGAGAGGGGCAATTAAGTCCAGGGAGGAAGACATGATTTTGTTATATTCCTCGACCAAAGTTTCAGGGTCCAAGTTGTCATGCAGTGAGTTCAGTGTAGGGAGTAGGTTGGGGATAAGTCTCTCCACTGTGATTCTCTTTTTGTTTCTGGTAAGAGTAGGGGGTGCCCTACACGGTAGTATGGGTGGAGGTCTAGTAGTTGACAATACAAATGAAACCAGGTGGTGGTCAGTCCAGGCTAAAGGTGAGATGTCAGTAACGCTGGCTAGGCAATTATAGTCAGCTATCCAATCTAATATTCTGCCTTTGTCATGGGTTGGTTTTAGGCTTCTTTGAGTAAATCCTAGTTCGGTGAGGGTGTTCAATGTGGTGATAGCGGCTTGGTCTTCGGGGTCATTAAAGCCATGTTGAAGTCGCCGAGGGTGAGCATTTGAGTTGTGTTTTTTAAGTTGGTGGATAGGATAGTGTTAAGATCCTCATCGAAGGTGCCTAGAGGACCTGGGGGCGATAGATCAAATGGACATTGAGGGTTGAGTGTTTGTGATGGGGATTTTGGCTGAGAGTAGTTCGCAGGATGGGGCATTTGTGGGGGTAGCTAATCTTATTGGAAGGCTGCATTTGTGAATGATGGCAACACCGCCTCCTCTGGAATTAGGTCGGTCTTGTCTCAAGATGGTGTAATTCTCTGGGATAGCTAGCATCAACATAGGTCCTGCTGCAGGGTGGAGCCAAGTCTCTGTGATGGCGAGGAGGTCCAGATCTTCATTGATCAGTAGGTCTGCGATTTCAGTTGCGTGGGCTACTAGTGATCTGGCGTTAATTAGAGCTCCCTTAATTTGGGGGCTTACTATAGGTGCAGTAGGGGCTGATAGTTTCTGAGGGGGTTTGTTGTTTTTCTGGATGATGGGCGAGTTAAGGTCTTTAGTGGGATAGCTCAAAGATCCTTTGGGTCTGTAGTTGTCAAGGCTAGTGAGGGTGGATTTAGATCTTTTATTAGTAGGCATGGAGCGGGCAAGAGGCTCGTGTATTTTGGCTAGTCTAGCTCTCAGTTTTATGTTTCTGACTACAGTGGGGCACGGGAGATTGATCATAGTTGTTAGAGGAATCTCGGTTGTTGTGGGCATTAACTTGCTTGAGGTCGTGTACATGGTGGTGGGGGGTTGGGGTGGCATGTTGGATAGTGTAAAGGTAATTAAGAGGAATATGAGGCTGGCAAGGTAGTTGCTAGGCAGGGGAGGCATAATGGTGAGTGGCAGGAGTATGTGAGAGGGACGTTAGGCAGAGCACAATGTAAATGGTCAGAGAGCGACCTTAAATGCACAACATGATTCAAATGGTCAGAAAGCGACCTTAAGGCACAACACAATGTAAATGGTCAGAAAGCGACCTTAAATGCACAACATGATTCAAATGGTCAGAAAGCGACCTTAAGGCACAACACAATGTAAATGGTCAGAAAGCGACCTTAAATGCACAACATGATTCAAATGGTCAGAAAGCGACCTTAAATGCACAACATGATTCAAATGGTCAGAAAGCGACCTTAAATGCACAACACACTATTGAATGTCTGACAGTGATCTTAAAGGCGCAACAGGGTTCTTGAATGGTCAGAGAATGACCCTACAGGCACAACATACTGGTATACACAAAGGCTATAACTAGGATTGACCAACTAGGCAGGCTGTCATGTGATGATGAGTTAGTACAGGGGACATCACAATAGCTTACTAGAGCAGTAAACTGTATTACAGAGTTACCTTGGTGTACAGGTGTGGGAAAGGCAGGGGTTCTGGCAGACGGCAGGGTAGGCAGGTAACAGGCATGGAACAGGAGATGGCCTTGGTAGCTGTGGGCCTTGGTGAAGTGGGCCGGCTTCGCCTGCCGGCGCCCAATAGGAGGACAAGTAGGCTGGAGCAGCCAATCAGGAGGCTTGCTCGAGCCTCAATAGGCAATGCAGGACCATGGCAGGAAACGGACGGCCATTTTGAAGCTGTGGAGTGCCTCATGTGCTTCAATGGCGATTTCTCAAACAGGATAGCCAAAAGGCTGTAAGCAGGCAGCGGATTTCCCTGGCTTTGTGTGGGCAATTATTCGCTTCTGCTGCTCAGGCGGATGCAGAATATTGAAATAAAAAAATAAAAATGCGGTCGATGCGGCGCTATGGAGCGGCGCTTACCAGAATTTGGCCAGAGGGCTGGAGGGCTTGTTGCAGGATGCCCGCTGCTCCTGCAGGTCGGGATCCGGTCCTAGGAGCTCCAGCTCCTGTGATGTGTTGCAGGGCACGAGTTCAGGAAGAAGGTAAGAAGAGCAATTAGATAAGTAGAGCAGTTAGGTAAGAAGAGCAGTTAGGTAAGAAGAGAAGTTAGATAAGTAGAGCAATTAGGTAGAAAGAGCAGTTAGGTAAGTAGAGCAGTTAGGTAACAAGAGCAGTTAGGTAAGAAGAGCAGTTAGGTAAGTAGAGCAGTTGGGTAAATAGTGCAGTTAGGTAATAAGAAATGGAGAAGCATAAACAGGTGCATACAGATGTCCAACATTTAACAAAGAAAAGACAAATATTACAATGGGCCTCATTATGACCCTGGCGCTAAGTGTTTAACGGCGCCGTAAAAGGCTGCGGCGCCATTAAACACTTAGCGCCTGATTACGAGGTCCCTTTGCGGGACCCGACCTTAACGGCTAGTTTTACTAGCCGTTGAAGTAGGGACCCGCAAAGGAACCTTGGTGCTCAGTACGGTACCGCAATTTGCGGCACCGTACTTAGCGCCTTCCCCATTCCCATTGAGCCCTATGGGGCAAAAATGGGAATGGGGAAGGGCCATGGAGGAAGGGGGAATTACCGCCCCGCCAACCTTGTAATGGGGTGGTAATTCCCCCTTTCTCCATGGCGGATACCGACATGGACCATGGTGCTATAAGCACCATGGTCCTCCGACTGGGTCGTAATGAGGCCCAATGCTACAAGAAAACCAACCGCATTGCAAAGACATGGGGCCTCATTACACAGACGGAGGTAAGGGTTAACAGTCACCGTTAATGGTACTGGTGACCGTTAACCCATACCGCCTTACTACGAGGTCCCTTTGCGGGTTGGAGACTTTAACGCCTGCTTTTTGCAGGCGTTCAAAACCAACCCGCAAAGGGACCAGGGAGCTAATTACGGTACCGCAATTTGCGGTGCCGTAATTAGCACATTCCCTATTCCCATTATGCCCTATGGGGCAAAAATGGGAATGGGGAAGGGCAATGGGGGAAGGGGGAATTACCGCCCCACCAACCTTGGAATAGGGCGGTAATTCCCCTCTCCTCCAAGGCGGTGCCGGTATTTTACCGGCACCTTGGTCCACCGCCGTCCGTGTAATGAGGCCCATGGTTCCACTTTCAGAGGTTTTCTACTTTATCTAGAAATAGTATTTTAGCCTTCAAGACTTTTTTCATGGTTGAGTTCTGTGCTTTAATCTTTCGCTACCATCTCGGTTTTTGTTAAATGTATTCGGGTCTAAGCTCCCTGTTCGTTCTTGTTTTCAAAGTCCATTATGGGGGATCGATTATTTGGGGTAGAATTGTAGTGATTTGAAAGGATTGTATCAGATATATTGACACGAGATGATGCTTCTACAAAACATAACAGCCCCTCTTGTATTCTTCTAGTATGTAGTTAACTGCAGCACCCTGGGTTCTCTTCCCAGCATCGTCTACACTATCAATGGGGTGAACTACCCGCTCGCCGAGACGGCCTACATTAATCAGGTAAGGAGGCCTTTGGTTCTGTGTCAGTCCTTACAGTGTTGTCCCGATTGCTGCATCATAGCTCATGTTACTATGCACTGTCTTGGTACCAATACAAGCAGATTGTCCTTGTCTAGATTTTGGTGAATAGATTAATTAGCAGATTGATTAAAACGTATACATATGCATTTGTATAGTATGTGTAAGTGTCTTTAGATGAAACCCACATCTTGGAAAGGATGTCATGATTTTTTGTGAAAAATACATAAATATTCATGTTGAATAGCACGGCGGTCTGACCTAGTGGTCATACTACACTAGAGCACTGTCACCGAAAAGAGCTCAGTGCTATGGCCATTTCTCTATCTGTGGTACTGATGATGGAAAACCTGAAAGACATCCATCCTAACTCCAGAAGCTCTACAAACACACTGACCAATGAAACCTATCCTTACTAACTCTAGGAGATCTCCAGACCCACTGACCAATGAAACCTATCCTTACTAACTCTAGGAGATCTCCAGATCCACTGACCAATGAAACCTATCCTTACTAACTCTAGGAGATCTCCAGACCCACTGACCAATGAAACCTATCCTTACTAACTCTAGGAGATCTCCAGACCCACTGACCAATGAAACCTATCCTTACTAACTCTAGGAGATCTCCAGACCCACTGACCAATGAAACCTATCCTTACTAACTCTAGGAGATGTACAGACCCACTGACCAATGAAACCTATCCTTACTAACTCTAGGAGATGTACAGACCCACTGACCAATGAAACCTATCCTTACTAACTCTAGAGGATCTCCAGACCCACTGACCAATGAAACCTATCCTTACTAACTCTAGAGGATCTCCAGACCCACTGACCAATGAAACCTATCCTTACTAACTCTAGGAGATCTCCAGACCCACTGGCCAATGAAACCTATCCTTACTAACTCTAGGAGATCTCCAGATCCACTGACCAATGAAACCTATCCTTACTAACTCTAGGAGATCTCCAGATCCACTGACCAATGAAACCTATCCTTACTAACTCTAGGAGATCTCCAGATCCACTGACCAATGAAACCTATCCTTACTAACTCTAGGAGATGTACAGACCCACTGACCAATGAAACCTATCCTTACTAACTCTAGGAGATGTACAGACCCACTGACCAATGATACCTATCCTTACTAACTCTAGGAGATCTCCAGATCCACTGACCAATGAAACCTATCCTTACTAACTCTAGGAGATCTCCAGATCCACTGACCAATGAAACCTATCCTTACTACCTCTAGGAGATCTCCAGAACCACTGACCAATGAAACCTATCCTTACTAACTCTAGGAGATCTCCAGACCCACTGACCAATGAAACCTATCCTTACTAACTCTAGGAGATCTCCAGATCCACTGACCAATGAAACCTATCCTTACTAACTCTAGGAGATCTCCAGATCCACTGACCAATGAAACCTATCCTTACTAACTCTAGGAGATCTTCAGATCCACTGACCAATGAAACCTATCCTTACTAACTCTAGGAGATCTCCAGATCCACTTATTCATGGGACCCATCCATTCGGACTCTAGAAGCTCTACAAACCCATTGACCAAAGGGACCGATTCATCCTGTCTCTATAAGCTCTACACACCCACTGAACAATAGGACCCGTCCATCCTCAATCTAGAAGATCTCCAGACCCATTGGCCAATGGGACCCATCCATCCTGACCCTAGGTCGACAGATCCACTTATCAATGGGGCCTGTCCATCTTAACTCTAGAAGGTCTTCAGAGCCACTGGAACCCATTCATCCTGACTGCAGTACATCTAGGGACCTTCTAAGGGATGGAACACAACCACCTTGGCTCAAGCAGATGTAGTTGATTGCTCTCTTCACAATAGAAGGTGTGTGTTCACCAATGTGCATGTGATCAGGAAAAGAGGAGAAACATACGACAGTACATAATCACTAATGTGGTCTTGCCTAATACTTGGCTGGAGACACAGCACTGCCCTGTTCCGCTTTTTTTTACCGCAGTCCTTGTACTTAAGGACGAACCACGCTTAAGGAGTCGCCTTTCCATAATACTGCACATGTACTGCGGTTCCATCGGGACAGTACACATGTGTCCAGAGTCCTGCTGTCTGTCTTTGAGAGGACTGACTCAATGTGTGTTATTTGTATTAGTTGTATTATATTGTGGAGAAGAACCCCTGTGGTGCTCAGGCATTCCACATTGGCATAGAGTTGAGGGCAGCGTGCACAGTGGAACATGCCAAAGACACTCACCGCTGCGGGGACATCCATGCATGTACTTGGGTATGCTCACACGGTCAGAAGGGAAAGAGTTCTGAGCACAGGAACACAGCCAGAGCCCCCTTTGTTTCAGCTTCATCTGTAGACTTGGTGGTGGTGGTGTGATGCTCAATACACCCATCTCCTTGGCTACAGTAGAATGGTGATTATGCCAGATAAGGGTCTCAGTTTGGGTTCGTGTGTAGGCATCACAAGCGGAACCATATAAATGATGGAGAAAACAGATCTCTAGAAAAGGGAGGGGGGACTTAGCTGTCGATCTGAGCATCATCAGTTCAAAGTGAGTTCCATTGGTTAGCAGCCAAGTTACTGAAGGAACTGCCCAAGGACCCGGTATGTTTGCAATGTAGAATGGCCACAAAGCATTTAGTTTGAGACTTCTGAGCTCTAAAAGGGGAGTGCTGTTTAAAGCGCCCTCAGAGATGAAAAAGGACACAACCATATATTGCTTTATGAACTAAGATCAGGATCTTGCAAGCAATGCTGGTCCTCACTGGAAGCCACCACAGGTTATCAAGCACTGGGGAAATGTGTATACACTCGGCCATGTCTGCCCCCACTCTAGCATACACTCCCCCATGTCTGTCACCACTGTAGCATGCACTCACCCATGTCTGTCTGCCCCCACTCTAGCATACACTCCCCCATGTCTGTCACCACTGTAGCATGCACTCACCCATGTCTGTCACCACTCTAGCGTACACTCTGCCATGTCTGACACCACTCTAGCGTACACTCCCCCATGTCTTTCACCACTCTAGCATACACTCCCCCATGTCTGTCACCACTCTAGCATACACTCCGCCATGTCTGCCCCCACTCTAGCATACACTCCCCCATGTCTGTCACCACTGTAGCATGCACTCACCCATGTCTGTCTGTCACCACTCTAGCATACACTCCCCCATATCAGTCACCACTGTAGCATACACTCCCCCATGTCTTTCACCACTCTAGCATACACTCCCCCATGTCTGTCACCACTCTAGCATACACTCCCCCATGTCTGTCACCACTCTAGCATACACTCACCCATGTCTGTCACCACTGTAGCATGCACTCACCCATGTCTGTCTGTCACCACTCTAGCATACACTCCCCCATATCAGTCACCACTCTAGCATACACTCCCCCATGTCTTTCACCACTCTAGCATACACTCCCCCATGTCTGTCACCACTCTAGCATACACTCCCCCCATGTCTGTCACCACTCTAGCATACACTCACCCATGTCTGTCACCACTCTAACAAACACTCTGCCATGTCTGTCACCACTCTAGCATACACTCACCCATTTCTGTCTCCACTCTAGCACACACTCACCCATGTCTGTCACCACTCTAGCATGTACTCCCCCATGTCTGTCACCACTCTAGCATGCACTCACCCATGTCTGTCACCACTCTAGCATACACTCCCCCATGTCTGTCACCACTCTAGCATACACTCCCCATGTCTGTCACCACTCTAGCATACACTCCCCATGTCTGCCACCACTCTAGCATTCACTCCCCCATGTCTGCCACCACTCTAGCATACACTCACCCATGTATGTCACCACTCTAGCAAACACTCTGCCATGTCTGTCACCACTCTAGCATTCACTCCCCCATGTCTGTCACCACTCTAGCATACACTCACCCATGTCTGTCACCACATTAGCGTACACTCCGCCATGTCTGACACCACTCTAGCGTACACTCCCCCATGTCTGTCACCACTCTCGCATACACTCCGCCATGTCCATCACCACTCTAGCATACACTCCCCCATGTCTGTCAGCACTCTAGCATACACTCACCCATGTCTGTCACCACTCTAGCAAACACTCACCCATGTCTGTCCCCATTCTAGCATACACTCCCCCATGTCTGTCACCACTCTAGCATGCACTCACCCATGTCTGTCTGTCACCACTCTAGCATACACACCCCCATGCCTGTCATCACTCTAGCATACACTCCCCCATGTCTGTCACCACTCTAGCATACACTCTGCCATGTCTGTCACCACTCTAGCATACACACCTCCATGTCTGTCACCACTCTAGTAAACACTCCACCATGTCTGTCACCACTCTAGTAAACACTCCGCCATGTCTGTCACCACTCTGGCATACACTCCCCCATGTCTGTCACCACTCTAGCATACACTCACCCATGTATGTCACCACTATAGCATACACTCCCCCATGTCTGTCACCACTGTAGCATACACTCACCCATGTCTGTCACCACTCTAGCATACACTCCCCCATGTCTGTCATCATTCTAGCATGACTCCCCCATGTCTGTCACCACTCTAGCATACACTCACCCATGTCTGTCACCACTCTAGCAAACACTCACCCATGTCTGTCACCACTCTAGCATACACTCCCCCATGTCTGTCACCACTCTAGCATACACTCACCCATGTCTGTAACCACTATAGCATGTACTCCCCCATGTCTGTCACCACTCTAGCATGCACTCACCCATGTCTGTCACCATTCTAGCATACACTCCCCCATGTCTGTCACCACTCTAGCATGTACTCCCCCATGTCTGCACTCACCCATGTCTGTCACCACTCTAGCATACACTCACCCATGTCTGTAACCACTATAGCATGTACTCCCCCATGTCTGTCACCACTCTAGTATGCACTCACCCATGTCTGTCACCATTCTAGCATACACTCCACCATGTCTGTCACCATTCTAGCATGCACTCCCCCATGTTTGTCACCACTCTAGCATACACTCACCCATGTCTGTCACCACTCTAGCATACACTCCCCCATGTCTGTCACCACTCTAGCATGTACTCCCCCATGTCTGTCTCCACTATAGCATACACTCTGCCATGTCTGTCACCACTCTAGCATACACTCACCCATGTCTGTCACCACTCTAGCAAACGCTCACCCATGTCTGTCACCACTCTAGCATACACTCCCCCATGTCTGTCACCACTCTAGCATACACTCCCCCATGTATGTCACCACTCTAGCATACACTCCCCCATGTCTGTCACCACTCTAGCATACACTCCCCCATGTCTGTCACTACTCTAGCATACACTCCCCCATGTCTGTCACTACTCTAGCACCCTCCTACCTGTCCCATGCAATACATATAGTTGAGTTTAGATTGATGGCAGTAAAGGCCTTTATCCATTACCAAAGAGATTTGCTTCCCTTGAAAGCTGTGTGTCATCCGGTTAGTCAATTGCTTAATATTATGGGGAAAAATGTCAATTAACTAAAAAAAAAGCAATGAGTTAAAATCATATGAGGCACTGTGCATGGACTCATATGCTGTACTGAATTGGTCAGTTGAGCACTCCATGTGTGGCAGATATAAGGACATTAAGAAACGACGAGGAAGATAACTTTAGCCACATGAGCAGATTACATAATTACTACCACCTAGAGGGCATTGTTCATACGTATCGTTGTCCCCAGAAATATCGAGTACTTTGTCCTAGTCCTGCCATACGTAGATTTCATCTTCCTATGCGGCTGCACCAACTTCCTGTCAGAGCCACGCATGGAACCCAATGGAAATTGGCTCCTAATCAACGTTACTGTCGAATATGTAACATTGAGGACAATTTGGAGAGCGTTAGACACATCCTATCAGAGTGTTCTAAACTTGAACCTCTATATAGGAAGATGTATAATCGATATGTGCATCATCTTGAGGCCGTTGCTACCATACATGTCTGGTATTTATGTTTACATACGTCATCTGAATCCATGATAATCGCCTGGTATGGTGTATAGAAGATAGCAGACCCCATGGTGAACTCTGTTACACACATGTAAAAAAGCCGATATGTTCTATGATCAGTCTGCTTAAGCACTTTATATATTTGTACTATCTGGAACCGATCCCATGGCCATGTAAATCTGATAGTAAATGTTGACGTGTACGTACCCACGATGTAAATCCTGATTAATTTGGTAGTATTTGAGAAATGATGTCTGTGACGTGATTAATGTTTGTATGAATACTATATATCATTATTTGAACACTTTTGGAATGTGTAATGCGGATGGTTTAATTCTGCTGATGATTAATGTTTGTTGAAATGATTTTATGTAAAATTGAGTTATACTGTTGTAAAAGTTCATTTGAACTAAAAACAACAATATTAAATAAATAAAATACATTTAAAAAGTGAATTCTGTATGAAAGGTCTGCCCCACTCTTGGGGGTTTCCCCCCGGAGAGAGTCTTTGGGCCTCATTATGAGTCTGGCAGTAGCCGTGGCGGTAAATACCCAATTGCCCATTCCCGGGCGCTGGAAAATATTACTCCCCATTCCCATTTGAGTCTCATTGGACTCAGTGGGACTGGGGAGGACGGATGCACCGGCCACATTTATCAATGGTGCCGGTGCATCCATCAATGTCTGCGAGCGGGTGCCTTTCCGCCCGCTAAGCACCCGCTAGCACATTGTAGTTTGCCGGTCCGGAACAATGGTACTGGCAAGCCTACTGATGCCTTCTTTCCAGACTGGCAAGCATATAATGAGCCCCTTTGGCTCTGCAGGCCAAGAAAGGGGCAATGTTAAAACAGTCAGATAGCACAATTGAGCTCAAGGAAGGGTTCTTCCATTTTGACTTTTCTTTCCTTCCTGACTACGTCGACTTCCTGCATAGCAAGGTACTCTGGAAATGACATCAGAAGGCAAGGGCCACTTGTCTCAAAGACAGGGATTGGACCCCTTAACGCAGTCTTGCTTCCATGCAATCCCCTATGGTGTGTTACCTATAAAATAGGGTGTCTTCTAATCCTTCTTTCATTCGTTTTCGTTCATCTTGGATCCTCAAAGACTACAGAGTTCATTTGGTCCTGGATCCTCCTGTAGTGAGGTGAACTGGAGTGCTACAAGGCTGCTCTTTGCACCCAAATCATTGCCGCGCACATTGGGGATGAACTGCTGTTGTTGTCCAGACCTGCCGGTCTCTGCCAGCTGCACTGATACCCACGCCCCCTACTGGAGATGAAGAATTCCTGCACTTGTGAACTAGTCTCCGCGGGGTTGGGAACGAGGGGAAAACAAGGACCAACTGTGTCCAAGAGCCCCTGGATTGGGGCTTACAGGTGTACGTTTAATGCTCGTAAATTAAAACGTCGTAGACGAGCGGAGTACATTTTACAAGGTGGCATTACAGCAATATTAGATTTCTGTGCAATACCCCGGCACCCCCTTAGCTACCTTTTGGCAGCACACTTCTCTGTGAGCCGTTGAGTCCCTGCAGCGCCAGTTCTCTTATCTTCCGTGGATGGGAACCAGTGTTACAGGGTCCTTTTATCTTTGTTTCAGATGCGGGGGGCACCCCCAATACCCCCAATTCCATTATAGCCAACAAGGGTACGGGGTCACCCCCCCAAACCCTGCTTCCCTTGTTCGCTATAATGACAACCGAATGGTTAGATTAAAATGTTCGGCATTTTCGGCTGTACGTGATTCTGGTACAGCTGATGTCTGATCATTTAAACCATTTGTTTTTTTTTAATTTATGATATGTCTGTGCAATACCAGAGCTTACAGCACCAGATGAAGCAAAGAAGTTGGTTTCCTTCTTTGTACAGAATCGAACCACTATTGAACCATGATTTCACCAGGTCGGACTGACTTCGCTCCATAAAGACACACGGACGCTGCTTCCTTTCACACCTTTTCAAACTCTTTGAACAGCTGCTTCTGCTGATGCTGCATTGCCCGGCAGATCCCCGTCACCTGTGCAGCTCGAGCCACAGAGCACCGTGCAGTCGACTTTCAAATGGCACATTACACCATGCATTGAGGAATAAAGACTTTGCTTTGCAGCTCAACTCAAACTGCTGGATCATTGCGTCACTCCTCAACTCGAAACGGTGGTACTCATCATTTTGAACCACGCTCAGTCATGAAACCGCTCGTGTTGATCCATCCAAAGAAGGAATATCTCTTGACTCTGCCTGTTTTACCTGTATGGGTGGGATCTCCTTTGGTTTGCAGGATTTTCTGGTCTGAATAGGTGACTAAGTCATTCTCATCCTGGCACTGGTCTTTCCATCACAGCCAACCTTCACTGTAGCGTGAAAGGATACTCCGCCTGCTGATTACACAAACACAGGGATGCAAGGGGGTCTAACACCACATCTGATTGTTTCATGAACACAAGTGCTTATCCAGTGTTTAAATGCTTAATCCCTTCAAAAGAAATGTTCATCACTTATATGCATTGATTGAAAACAGTGCTTAACATGTGTAAGCCCTGGGAAGTCATGGAAATGCATGTACAACTCTTAATGGACACATCCTTTGATCGCCTCAAGTCGTCATCTTTTGCTTCAGCGACTCATGCTCAAGCTAGCTGGCACATTGGCCTGGAGCTATCAAAGCAAATGCCGGCGCCTAGCACCCATATTTGGTCTTCCCTTTCACCCACCGGAGAGGCAGTCAGTTTTAAGTTCAAGAATGGACAACGTCATCAAAATTGCCAGTAACCAGAAGTTCCTTTAAAACGAAGATTACTTTGGCGAATATGTGCCGGCAGGCGGCAAGTCCAGAAACGAGCAAGTTTTGATTTCATCCTTCTTTCAAAACAGGACTCAGAGTTAACAGGATGACAGAAGAATTCCTAGTGCTCTGAGTTAACCTGATGGTGGCATTGAGCACTTCAAAGAAACTCAGAATAATATACATTGTTTATGGCAGGCTGTCGAGCTCTGCCGGATGACCCGGCGGAGAGATCCGGCCAGTGCTACATCAGTGCCCATGAAGGACCTTGGGCACTGTTCTTTATTTATCAGGAATGGTGCTATTGCAGCTGATGGAAGTAGACTGTAGAATATAGTGGTCTCATCCTCCAGGAGAGGTGACCTGATGGAAGCTCTAGAACCATGAGCAGCTGCTTATAATCAATCTTCTGCATGGCCAGTCTTCCAGAAGGTGGAGGGACGTGGAGGGTACTGCACTTATTTCTATTTTGGGAATTGTTAGACCTCAGGATGGGCAACCTGTATGAATGCATGATTCCATTCTTTAATGAGGTGCATGAGTCCATAATTCTGTAAAAGTGGTGACTCTTTATGGCTGTAGACCCTCAAGCTATCTCCTTCCATGGTCTTACTTATACGCCTCATGAAGTGCTCCCAGGTTTCTATGCTGTGCATCAACACAACCACTTAATAATGGTCTCCTACGTTGGCCTGAAGTTTGTTCATCAAGTGTTCAGAAATGTATCATCTTCTGCTTGGGAGAGTGCTTCTTCTCAACATTGCATCCAGTCCTGTGCACTTCCAATGATCTCTGCCTCAACGCCAGCAAGACTGATATCCTTCCTATTGGGACTCCTGCTCCCTCTTTCTTCCCCTCACTCTGGCTATCTACTATGGGCTCTCCCCCTTCTCCTTCATCTGAAGCTAGAAACCTTGGAGTCACCTTTGACTCTTCTCTTTCCTCCCTCACATTCAGGACCTTGCCAAGAAGACCCACTTTCAACTCCACCTCCTCAAAGGAATTCTTCCTTTCCTCACTTTCCCCCAAAAGTTCAATGCCTCTAGAGCTCTGGTACTCTCTAGGATCGACTACTGCAATAACATTTTCCTTAATCTACCCTCTTCTTCTCTAAAACCCCTCCAGCTAATCCAGAATAGGGCTGCAAGACTTATCCTTGGCCTCAAGCCCAGGGACTGCATCTCTCCAGCCCTTAAATCTCTCCACTGGCTCCCAGTTGCTACAAAGATCAAATTCAAACCCCACTGCATCATCCATAAGGCTGTCTAGGGCCTGGGGCCACTCTATCTACAACTGTCTCTCACCAAATACTCTCTCGCCAAATCTTTATAGTCCTCCAGCACCAACTCCCTGTGTGTGTCAAGCGCTTCACTAAACAGCAAGCTGGTGGCCGATCGCTTTCCTCAGCAGTCTCCCTCCTATGGAACAGCGTCCCCCTTCTTCTTTGTCTTAAGCCGGACCTCCTCAAATTCCAGAACCTCCTCAAGAACTTCCTTTTCACTTCCTCCTTCCCTTCCTCCCTCCTCTGGTGAACCCCACAGTTGCTAAGATTGGTGATCAGGGCCCTTATGTGTCCTCATGGTTCCTGACCTCCCACATCTAATCGTCTTCAGCCTCTGCCCGCTCCCAGCACTTGCCTTGACACCCACTGGCCTGTGCCACCACATGCCTGCATGTACTATTTATAGACAGCTGACCACTCACCAGGCACTTACAGCTGCACACTCCCTAGCACTTCCCTCCTTGGGTCACCTAGCACTTAGCACCCTCCCTCATCCCCTCTCTCTGCACTTGCACGCTCTGAATGCTCACAAGGCCTAGAAGGTTTGTCTCTCTTTCATTGTTATATTTGCCTTTCATTGCCATGTTCCCGCCCTGTTGCCCAGTTGGGCGCTTTGAATAACAATTTACTTGATGTGTAAGTGCCTTACACTTGCACAATAAATACAGTAAATAACATTTTCCACATCCCCAAGCCAAAGTGGAAAATTAAAGAATAAAAATAGGTGAAGTCGCCTTTAATCTGCCATGTTGTGAAATATGAACATGCTGCCTGACAGTTATGCTTTGCAGAGGGCCTTTACACTGCATTCCAATGGATCCCGAATGTTGCATTGGGAGCAATCGAAGCAGCTATTTTCCTGCCCCATCTGCTTTTTTGTCCAAAAAAGGTTTTTAAAAAGCATAGAGAGTTAAAATACGTGTTCTACTTTTTGCCTACCTGCCTTTTAGTGTGCATACCAATTGGTTTCCAAAAGACCGCTGATACAATTGTTATTTTGCCCAAATGGTGAAATGAATTCAATTGATTTCTTTGTTGAGTATTTTTAGATATCTCAATTGTATTACCGCCTTTGCAGTTAAAGTAAACAGTCAGGCAAAAAAGAAAAAGGAAATAGAAAAAATCTTAACATTGTTTATTCCATGGTGACAAAATCAAAGCCAAAATGGTCCAAAATAAGTTCTTCTTGTTTAGAAAGAAAGATTTTTGTTAAAGCAGATTAAATAAGCAAAAACATACATGTTTGGACAACACAAGACAACAGAACAAAAGCAATTTGTGATATAGATTCAGTTATTAGTGTGTAATCAAGGTATCACTGCATGGGTTGCTAGGACAGGTTTACTGTAATCAAGTTATTACTAGAGAGATTGCTAGGACAGGTTGACTGTAATCAAGGTATCACTAGATAGATTACTAGAACAGGTTTGCCTAGTGTGTAATCCAGGTATCACTGCATGGGTTGCTAGGACAGGTTTACTGTAATCAAGTTATTACTAGAGAGATTGCTAGAACAGGTTTACTGTAATCAAGGTATCGCTGCATAGATTGCTAGGACAGGTTTACTGTAATCAAGGTATTACTAGAGAGATTGCTAGGACGGGTTTACTGTAATCAAGGTATCGCTGCATAGAATGCTAGGAGAGGTTTACTGTAATCAAGGTATCGCTGCATAGAATGCTAGGACAGGTTTACTGTAATCAAGGTATTACTAGAGAGATTGCTAGGACGGGTTTACTGTAATCAAGGTATCGCTGCATAGAATGCTAGGACAGGTTTACTGTAATCAAGGTATCACTGCATGGGTTGCTAGGACAGGTTTACTGTAATCAAGGTATTACTAGAGAGATTGCTAGGACAGGTTTACTGTAATCAAGGTACCACTAGATAGATTACTAGAACAGGTTTGCCTAGTGTGTAATCCAGGTATCACTGCATGGGTTGCTAGGACAGGTTTACTGTAATCAAGGTATCGCTGCATAGAATGCTAGGACAGGTTTACTGTAATCAAGGTATTACTAGAGAGATTGCTAGGACGGGTTTACTGTAATCAAGGTATCGCTGCATAGAATGCTAGGACAGGTTTACTGTAATCAAGGTATCACTGCATGGGTTGCTAGGACAGGTTTACTGTAATCAAGGTATTACTAGAGAGATTGCTAGGACAGGTTTACTGTAATCAAGGTATTACTAGAGAGATTGCTAGGACGGGTTTACTGTAATCAAGGTATCGCTGCATAGAATGCTAGGACAGGTTTACTGTAATCAAGGTATCACTGCATGGGTTGCTAGGACAGGTTTACTGTAATCAAGGTATTACTAGAGAGATTGCTAGGACAGGTTTACTGTAATCAAGGTATCACTAGATAGATTACTAGAACAGGTTTGCCTAGTGTGTAATCCAGGTATCACTGCATAGAATGCTAGGACAGGTTTACTGTAATCAAGGTATCACTGCATGGGTTGCTAGAACAGGGCCACTGTAATCAAGGTATCACTACTATGTTTCCATGTGTTTACATGTGGCCACTCAGCCGCCCTCATTAAAAGGACTCCCTGTGCCTTCTCTGTTTCTGATGTGTCTAGAGCGTCTCCCTCAGAGAGGAATAACCCATTTTTCACTCTCCCACTCTCCGCTGCGTAACATATAAAATAGTGCTGGCAAATTGTGATTTACAGGCAGTGCTTTATAATGGATTCCTATGGAATCCACCTGGTCTTTAGCAGGTAGTAAACCAAGGCATAATGATTAGGAATCCTTAGGTTTTAAGCTTGCATGGAAATCTCATGCATGCGAAAACATTGATGATCGTCCAAGACGGAGAAGGAAAGCAAAGCTGAGATGCCCACTCCACTTTGACACCCTCTTACCCCTTGGGCAAACATGGGCCAGAGCGGAAAACGAAAGTGTAAAAGCAATGCACCGTGCTTTAACACTTTCATTTTTATTCCACTGATTAGAACTTGACCCTCTTGGCCACTCAATCTCCTCCTCCCTCCTTCTCCTCTGCCTCCTCCTTCGCCCTTGTCACACTGGAAGAAGTCACCAGAGGTGTCCGCTTCATGAAGGCCTCTTCCAAACAGGTTTCCCCTTGCTCATCCAGAACCATCAAGGACAACATCAGCTCTCTTGCCCCAGCCCTCGCTGATCTCTGTAACCACTCCTTTGCTATGAGTTCTTTCCTCTCCTCCCTCAAGCATTCATTTGTGCGCCCCTCCTTAAAAAACTGTCAGCAGACCCTTCTTGTCTAGCCAACTACCGCCCTATCTCCATCACCACCACCTTCCTGGGGAAACTGCTGGAGAAGTTGACCTTGCCTCAACTCAACTCTCGCTCTGAAGTTGTTGGCGGTCTCCACGACCATCAATCTGGATTCCGAGCATTCAGAGGCATGGAAACTGCTCTTCTGAACACCTGTAAAGAATTGCTTGCATCCCTGGACGCCAGCTATCCTGCTGTCCTCATCCTATTTGTTCTCTCCTCTGCATTCGGCATGGTTAACCACTCCATCCTCATACAAAGGCTGCATGATGCTCTTGGTATCTTGGAGCGGACACTGGACTGGCTGACCTTCCCAACTGATCGCTCCTCCCAAGTCATACTGGCCACCTTCTCTACTCCTACTTCCTCCTACACCTGTGGGATCCCCCAGGGCTCCATTCTCTCACCTTGGCTCTTTAACATCTACCTTACTCAGCTGGCACTCCTCATCGCCTCCTTCTCCCCCAACTTCCAGTGTTATGCTGACAACACACAACTCTTTTTCAAATTTCCGCCTGAAAATTTCTTTTTCAAATTTTCTTGCACCTTCCATCATCCCTGGCTGCCTTTCTGCCATCCAGGCCTGATGCACTTCCAATGAGCTATGCCTCAAAGCCAGCAAAATGGAGATCCTTCCGATTGGGACCCCTGCACCTGACTTCTTCATTTCACTCTGGCCTTCTTCCAAGGGCTCTTCCTCCGCTCCCTCTTCTGAAGCTAGAAACCTCTGAGTCATCTTCGACTCCTCTCTCTCATTCCTCCCTCACACTAAGGACATTGCCAAGAAGCTCTACTTTCAGCACTCCTTCTCAAAGAAATGTTCCTTTTTCTCACTTTTCCCCAGAGGCTCAATGTTACCCGAGCGCTAGTTCTCTCGAGGCTTGACTTTTGCAATATCCTCCTCCTGAATCTACCTTCATTCTCTCAGCGACCCCTCCAACTAATGCAGTATAGTACAGCGAGACATATCCTTGGCCTCAAGCCCAGGGATCACATATCTCCTGCCCTAAAAAGTCTTCACTGGCTTCCTGTTGTTTCATGGATACAATTCAAATCCCTCTGCATCATCCACAAGGCTGTCTGGGGCCGGGGACCACACTATCTGCAACTCTCTCTTACTACATATTCTCCCTCTAGACCTCAATGCTCTTCTGGCACCAACTCCGTGTGTGTAAAGCCTTTCTGCTAAACAGATGGCAGGAGGTTGATCGCTTTCCTCAGCTAGCTCCCTTCTTTGGAACAGCCTCCCTCTTCTGCTTCATCTTGAGCAGGACTTTCTTAAATTCCAGAAGATCCTCAAGACCTACCTCTTTAACTCCTCCCTCCCTCCCTCTCTCCTCTGCTAATTTCACAGTTGCTTGTTTGGTGTTCAGGGCCCTTATGCATCCTCAGAGCCCTGACTTCCCACACCGAATCGCCCAACCTTCTGTCTATCCTCAGCAGTTGCCTCGGCACACCCTCCACCATTGGTGGTTCACACTTGCCTTAAGTTGTACTTCACCTGTTGCTCACCCATGAGCGCCACAGCACCTATCCCATTCCCCCTCCCTTTTGCACTTGCACGTTCTGAACACTCACAAGGCATAGTAGGTTTGCCCCACACCACTGAGTTTAAATGTTTTGTATGTATTTTAAATGTTTCTCATTGTTGCCTTGTGGGTGCTTTGAAATACTATTTACTTCCTGTAAACAGATCCTAAAAAGCGAACAATAAATAAATAAGTAAATCAGGGTATGGCGACAAAGCCTTATATTTATTTATTTCTAATTAACGCTAGTGCTACGCAGGACAAGGCAAACATATTAGTATGAGTTGCAATACATCTTCCCGTGGATCTTTATGTGGATCGAACTAAACTCTCTTCTTTTTTTGTCTCTCCCCAGGAAAGCTGTGTCTTCAGATTCCAGAACTCGTCTAACCCCTACTGGATCCTGGGCGACGTTTTCCTCCAACAGTATTACACTGTCTTTGACAGAGGAAACAACCAGGTTGGGTTTGCTCCGGTTGCCGTGCGGCGAGAGGTTTCAACGTCCACCCCACATAATACCTCCACCACCACCTCCACGTCGGGTCACGGCTCCGCTTCGCAACAGGAAAAGGCGTGCCTCCTGTCTCTCTTCATCCCCATCATAGTGTTGGCCTGGGGGGCATTTTAGTGCATTCTCGAGCTCACCATATGTCCTATGTACGTGCTGGATAATGCTTTGTCTACTTTTTACTCAAACTGTACTAGTTTTACGAATTTAAACCTTGGGGGTGATTCCTTAAAGTTGTAGAATAATGGGGAAAGTGGGGTCCTTTAGGAGTGGAGGGCACAGAATTGGTGATTGGGCGCTGATATAAACACATGCTCTATAAACACAACTCAAGAATGTTGCCTTTCAGAAGCCTGTCCATAGGGTTTCATAATAATGTGAGGTTTTTCCAAAGACTATGACTATCTTGGGCAGGTTAAGCACACCTGGCATCTCTCTATGAATGCGATCGCCTGCATTTTTGAGTCGGGGAACCATATGCATGTGGGGGCATTCCCCCATGATACAGATGAACCCTACATCAGTCATCAGAAGGGTTTGCATTAGGCACTCTGGTTGAATACTATATGGTTTCAGGATGAAGAGAACTAAGACAGTAGGAGGTGGTTCCTCACCGTATCCTGGAAGGAGGAGCCGGGTGGGGAAATAATTGAAGACAGAAACCCATCGAAAGTTAATTGTCTCAAAACACACCTGAGTAAAGAAAGGTTCTGATTAGAATTGACTTATATTTTATAACACATGAATATTCCTATTTTGATTACTTAATTCATTGATAATTAAAAAATAGAGAATGCATCAAGATGGAATGTTAGTTGTAAAATCCCAAATATTGCAACACAAAGGATTAACTTAATGCTTCATGGCCAGCTTAATAAGTGGGTGCCAGTGGAGGAAGGACAAGCTTAATAAGTGGGTGCCAGTGGAGGAAGGACAAGCTTAATAAGTGGGTGCCAATGGAGGAGGGACAAGCTTAATAAGTGGGTGCCAGTGGAGGAGGGACAAGCTTAATAAGTGGGTGCCAGTGGAGGAAGGACAAGCTTAATAAGTGGGTGCCAGTGAAGGAAGGACAAGCTTAATAAGTGGGTGCCAGTGGAGGAGGGACAAGCTTAATAAGTGGGTGCCAGTGGAGGAAGGACAAGCTTAATAAGTGGGTGCCAGTGGAGGAGGGACAAGCTTAATAAGTGGGTGCCAGTGGAGGAAGGACAAGCTTAATAAGTGGGTGCCAGTGGAGGAAGGACAAGCTTAATAAGTGGGTGCCAGTGGAGGAAGGACAAGCTTAATAAGTGGGTGCCAGTGGAGGAAGGACAAGCTTAATAAGTGGGTGCCAGTGGAGGAGGGACAAGCTTAATAAGTGGGTGCCAGTGGAGGAAGGACAAGCTTAATAAGTGGGTGCCAGTGGAGGAGGGACAAGCTTAATAAGTGGGTGCCAGTGGAGGAAGGACAAGCTTAATAAGTGGGTGCCAGTGGAGGAAGGACAAGCTTAATAAGTGGGTGCCAGTGGAGGAGGGACAAGCTTATAAGTGGGTGCCAGTGGAGGAAGGACAAGCTTAATAAGTGGGTGCCAGTGGAGGAAGGACAAGCTTAATAAGTGGGTGCCAGTGGAGGAAGGACAAGCTTAATAAGTGGGTGCCAGTGGAGGAAGGACAAGCTTAATAAGTGGGTGCCAGTGGAGGAAGGACAAGCTTAATAAGTGGGTGCCAGTGGAGGAAGGACAAGCTTAATAAGTGGGTGCCAGTGGAGGAGGGACAAGCTTAATAAGTGGGTGCCAGTGGAGGAGGGACAAACTTAATAAGTGGGTGCCAGTGGAGGAGGGACAAGCTTAATAAGTGGGTGCCAGTGGAGGAAGGACAAGCTTAATAAGTGGGTGCCAGTGGAGGAAGGACAATCTTAATAAGTGGGTGCCAGTGGAGGAAGGACAAGCTTAATAAGTGGGTGCCAGTGGAGGAAGGACAAGCTTAATAAGTGGGTGCCAGTGGAGGAAGGACAAGCTTAATAAGTGGGTGCCATTGGAGAAAGGACAAGCTTAATAAGGGGGTGCCATTGGAGGAAGGACAAACTTAATATGTGGGTGCAATTTGAAGAAGGACAAGCTTAATAAGTGGGTGCCATTGGTGGAAGGACAAGCTTAATAAGTGGGTGCCATTGGAGAAAGGACAAGCTTAATAAGTGGGTGCCATTGGAGGAAGGACAAACTTAATATGTGGGTGCAATTTGAAGAAGGACAAGCTTAATAAGTGGGTGCCATTGGGGAAAGGACAAGCTTAATACGTGGGTGCCATTGGGGAAAGGACCAGCTTAATAAGTGGGTGCAATTGGAAGAAAGACAAGCTTAATAAGTGGGTGCCATTGGGAAAAGAACTAGCTTAATAAGTGGGTGCCATTGGAGGAAGGACAAGCTTCATACGTGGGTGCCATTGGGGAAAAGACCAGCTTAATAAGTGGGTGCCATTGGAAGAAGGACAAGCTTAATAAGTGGGTGCCATTGGGGAAAGGACCAGCTTAATATGTGGGTGCCATTGGAAGAAGGACAAGCTTAATAAGTGGGTGCCATTGGAGGAAGGACAAGCTTAATAAGTGGGTGCCATTGGGGAAAGGACCAGCTTAATAAGTGGGTGCCATTGGGGAAAGGACCAGCTTAATATGTGGGTGCCATTGGAAGAAGGACAAGCTTAATAAGTGGGTGCCATTGGAGGAAGGACAAGCTTAATAAGTGGGTGCCATTGGGGAAAGGACAAGCTTAATAAGTGGGTGCCATTGGAAAAAGGACCAGCTTAATAAATGGGTGCCATTGGAGGAAGGACAAGCTTAATAAGTGGGTGCCATTGGGGAAAGGACCAGCTTAATACGTGGATGCCATTGGAAGAAGGACAAGCTTAATAAGTGGCTGCCATTGGGGAAAGGACCAGCTTAATGAGTGGGTGCCTTTGGAAGAAGGACAAGCTTAATACATGGGTGCCATTGGAAGAAGGACAAGCTTAATACGTGGGTGCCATTGGTGGAAGGACAAGCTTAATAAGTAGGTGCCATTGGAGGAAGGACACGCTTAATAAGTGGGTGCCATTGGAGAAAGGACAAGCTTAATAAGTGGGTGCCATTGGGGAAAGGACCAGCTTAATAAGTGGGTGCCATTGGAAGAAGGACAAGCTTAATAAGTGTGTGCCATTGGAGGAAGGATAAGCTTAATAAGTGAGTGCCATTGGAGGAGGGACAAGCTTAATAAGTGGGTGCCATTGGTGGAAGGACATGCTTAATAAGTGGGTGCCATTGGATGAAGGACAAGCTTACTAAGTTGGTGCCATTGGAGGAGGGACAAGCTTAATAAGTGGGTGCCATTGGTGGAAGGACATGCTTAATAAGTGGGTGCCATTGGATGAAGGACAAGCTTACTAAGTGGGTGCCATTGGTGGAAGGACACGCTTAATAGTTGGTGACGTCCATTGATATGCACATGTACAAATTTGATTCACAAAGATTTAATGATGAGAATCTCAGAGGTGATCCAGACAGGAAGGGAATCTCAGAGATGATCCAGGCAGGAAGGAAATCACAGATGTGATCCAGGCAGGAAGGAAATCTCAGAGATGATCCAGGCAGGAAGGAAATCACAGATGTGATCCAGGCAGGAAGGGAATCTCAGAGATGATCCAGGCAGGAAGGAAATCACAGATGTGATCCAGGCAGGAAGGAAATCTCAGAGGTGAGGCGGGCAGCTACAGAATCTCAGAGGTTATCCAGGCAGGAAGAAAATCTCAGCGGTGATCCAGCCAGGTAGGGAATCTCAGAGGTGATCCAGGCAGGAAGGGAAAATCAGAAGTTATCCTAGCAGGTACAGAATCTCAGAGGTTATCCAGGCAGAAAGGGAATCTCAGAAGTGATCTGGCAGGAAAGGAATCTCAGAGGTGAACCAGGCAGGAAGGGAATGTCAAAGATGATCCAGGCAGGAAGGGAAAGCCAGAGATGATCCAGGCAGGTAGGGAATCACAGAGGTGATTCAGGCAGGTAGGGAATCACAGAGGTGATCCAGGCAGGAAGAGAAAGCCAGAGATGATCCAGACAGGAAGGGAATCTCAGAGGTGATCCAGGCAGGAAGGGAATCTCAGAGGTGATCCAGGCAGGTAGGGAATCACAGAGGTGATCCAGGCAGAAAGAGAAAGCCAGAGATGATCCAGACAGGAAGGGAATCTCAGAGGTGATCCAGGCAGATAGGGAATGTTAGAGATGATCCAGGCAGGAAGGAAATCTCAGAGGTGATCCAGGCAGGTAGGGAATCACAGAGGTGATCCAGGCAGGAAGAGAAAGCCAGAGATGATCCAGACAGGAAGGAAATCTCAGAGGTGATCCAGGCAGATAGGGAATCTCAGAGGTGATCCAGGCAGGTAGGAAATCCCAGAGGTGATCCAGACAGGAAGGGAATCTCAGGGGTGTTTAAGGCAGGAGGGGAATCTCATAAGTGATCCAGGCAGGAAGGCATTTTCAGAGATGATCCATGCAGGTAGGGAATCTCAGAGGTGATCCAGGCAGGAAGGGAATCTCTGAGGTGATCCAGGCAGGTAGGGAATCCCAGAGGTGATCCAGGCAGGTAGGGAATCTCAGAGGTGAGGCAGGCAGGTAGGGCATCTCAGAGGTGAGGCAGGCAGGTAGGAAATCTCAGAGGTGATCCAGGCAGGTAGGGAATCTCAGAGGTGATACAGACAGGTAGGGAATCACAGAGGTTATCCAGGCAGGTAGGGAATCAGAGATGCTCATGGAATCGCTTGATTGGTGCCAGCCTCGGTATTATGTCTTGGGCCTCTCGAGCCCAGTATTTTTATGAACATTTCCACGTGTTGCTTCTTTAAGTTATAATAAATAAGTGAATATAGCATAAGAAGTATATTCAACTTGTATTTTATCTTCTCTATGCTATTGAGAGGGGACAACCTCGCCCACCTAAGAGACAAGTTCAGACCAAACTACTAGGTCGACCCCCATGTAGAGCCTGAAATGGGCTGCAGCCGGGCTGGGCTTAATGGTGAAGTGCAGCTTGAACCCTAGCTTCAGTGAGCTTCAACCCGATGCCAGGGCAGCCTGTGATCTTGCTGCAGAATGATCCCAGCAGCTCAGCAGCTCGGAAGATCAAAGACAGCGCAGCACCCCTCTCTCTGCGACCACCCACATGTATCCTGAGCCTAACTCAGGACACAGCTCAACGAGTGCTCACCCACACATCTCTGCTCAACCTGCTGCCCACCTTTGAACCCCATATCAGCCGACTCGGTTTTTTCTCATCATATTAGTACATAATAATGCGCTGCAAAGAAGCGAGAAAATGCACCATAAAGCGCTATGTAAAAAGGCAGAGGTGCTATCGCAAAAGACGATGGGTGAAATCTACTCGCTTACTTGGCAGTAGATCAACTTCTTGCTAAACAGCTGTTTTACTTTGGGCTATTACATGGCACAGCCACCTATAAGGTGAAACTATTGCATTAGAATACATATAGGTAGGCATGGCATATGAGGAGAGACCCAAACCTTGATGGCGTTGTTTGGCTATTTGCCCATCCATTGGCTGCCCATGGCTATGCTAATCCCTGTGGCCACTCCCACCCATCCTGCCTCTCCCCTCCCAAAACACTGCCTCATTGGAACTCCTTGAGCTCGCTTTATTCAAGGCTTACCATCAAACGATGCACTCAAAATGCCTGCGAGTGTTTTTTTTCGAAGCAGTCTTCTGAGAGTTAATTACTTTATTGGAGTTGTAAACATCCTGCTTGTTTAATAAAAAAAACATGTCTAAACCAGGTCTGCCTTCAGCCACTCAATGTATAAGTACTACGCCTGTCCTTCACTGAACTCCTGGTAAATAGAGGCATTGGCAAAGCCAACAGTTTTGGCTGGTTTATAAGTATTGGGCATTTGCCGGGCACTGGTATTAGTCGACCCAGGTTTTCGCACCATTTTGCACCTGCTAACATCAATGGCCAGTTAATATATATAATATGTGTACACCCTGAAACCTCTGGGTTGTGTCATGATACAAATACATAACCACATACAGAAAATAATAAATAATAAATGCATGAAATAAAAAATAAAAAAACAAATATCCGTGTCTGTCGAGAGTCTTTCCCATGTCTGCTGAAAAGCATAACCTCTTGGCACTGCCAATGCTTGTTCTTTTATTGCACAGGCCTGGATTCCTGCAAAGTGTGATTCTCAGTCCTGCTTCAACATTGGGCAGGTTGCCTTAATGATCTTGAGTGCAATAGTGACCTTCGGCGTCCATGACTGAACTCGGTCTTTACTGGTTCTTGGTGATCTGAGTTCGGCAATGGATGAGTGTGGCGTCTTCTGGGATTTCCATTGCATGATCGGGGAGCTTTCGTTCTGGTGGTTATTGCGATGCTGCATGTTGCATGCTGTGTTTTGGATGTTCTTGGATCCGAAATACACGGACTTTGCACTTTCTGCCAGCTCTGATTGGGCATGCGCAGGCTTGCCACAGTGCAGGGACAGCAGCATGGAGACTGCAGAGGAAAAAGGGAGTCATGAAGGAGAGGAGAGGAAGGAAGGAAAAGATAAACACAAGAGAAATATGAACACACTGTGCCTGTCTCCTGTGAGAAATCCATGCTCCAAATACCAAAGGAAAGTCTGACAGAGAACAACGCGCCCGCTCTTCAGCTATAACCCTCGCTAGACATTCACAAGTGCATGCAGGCGTATCCTCTACGGAGTAAATGCATGCACTCCTGGTTCATGGACAACACATAGTGTATCTACACCATTGTACTAAGCAATGGCAGGATTCCTGCGGATACTAGGCAAACAGCGGATAGCAAGACCGTGGAAGGCCCCCAAAGGTCCAGCAATACAACTGTGTGCAAAAGATGCACATTGCTGGGGGTGGGGGGTGGCGGAGGTGCTGAAGCGAGGAGGAACATGGGGACAGGTAGTGAAAGAGATGATGACGTCACCGGATTTACGCCCAACCTGAACGGATTATAAGGGTTACAGGCGGAGGTTAAAATCACTAGTAGGAGGGTCCAGGGGAGGGAGATGAGTGATGCCCACTTGGATCTCACTTGAGAGAGCTTCTTTTGGTGTGTTATTAGAGTAGAGTGCTTAGCACCTGGCAGTGCACCAGCAGACTAGATGATACCAGCGGGGAAAAGGTACACATCTGCATGTGGTCAAACGCAATTGATTTGTTTCCTGTAAAAAAAAACATTGTACTTGTATTTGAAGATATTGTTTAGAAACAATAAGAGAAACCCGGCTTGGGCGCCATCTCCGCTGTCTTGTTTAGTGTTCATGTTTTGTCAATTTCAGTTGTGTTTTTCCAGTGTTTTTACAAAATTAAAAAAATACGTGTATGTCAGTGTTTATACATTTTTTTCAGAAAATAATGAGGCGCAAGAGAGTGTTTCCAGTATATATGAAAAACGTGTTTATTTACAGACACTTATTGGAGTAGACATATCATGGGGGATATACAATGTTCTGAAAGGACAGGCTACTGGGGGAACAGTCTCTCAAAATGGGCAGCCCACATGCTTCTGCTGAGAAAACTGGCACCAGATGTCAGCGAGACGCTTCCCCTGAAAAGGATATAGGGGATGTTGCGTACAGAATGAGGCCCTTCATTGATATCCAGGGCGGTTTCTATGATGTGTCGAGGACTTGTGTGACAGAGTGTGCAGGATGCTCTAGTTTGCATATGTATTGACAATAGTGTAAAATGACAGAACATTATGCTACAGGAAGAGTGACATGAGGCTTTGTTAATTTATGAGGGAAAACAACATTACAAGAAATAGTCATAATTAACCATATATGTTATTTTGTGTTCATTTATACCGCACACACCTACCTTTTTTATGATCTCCAGGTGTTGAATGAATGGTCACTGTTATTATTTGTGGGATATTTTGTTTCTGAAGTAAAATGTGCACAGAATTAGATCTAGGATAGGTCACAGTGACGTAACGCAATTTGCCCAAGATCACACACATTCAGTTAAGAGTTGATGCAGGGATTTGAGCCCAGGCCGAAACATTGTATTTTGACCACGTAAATCTACCAGGCTCCGGTTGGTAGACTGATAAGTTTGTATGTCTTTCAAGAACACTCCATACACAATTCATAACAAACCACTCCAGCAAACACATGCATCCTTGGAGAAATATGTTTAGCAACACAATGATCATTGTAGCATCATTTCCCCATCGTGAACAGAAGTCTAAAGGTAGCATGTGAATACAAACCAGTCTGAGACTAAATAATGACTTTTCCGTGTTGGAAACATACTTTCAAGACTCATATGTTGACGAGGTCACTTGGTTTAGTCATCGTTTTCAACACACATTCAAGTGGAGAGTGGGGAGTGTTGGCGGGGCCTCAATGCCCTGGAGCAGGAAGGGCCGTACAACTGTTCTAATTCTGTGCTACAATGAATTTTGTTGCCGACTCCTTAGACACCCACCTCCCTCTCACCGGTTGCTTGCCTTATCTCAACATACGTGCAGGAAAAGAAGCAAAGTGCCTGGAAGCACGAGTGCAGATATTGGAAATACAATGTTACAATGTTTTATTTGTAAAACAAAAAAAGTATTTGTCAGTGGTCATGGGTTGTTTAAAAAAAAGTGTGACGAATATTCGGCCATTTTTATTTCTGTGGCAGAGAGAATGCAGGGTGGCAAAAATGTGACTACTTCTAACAGCCCATATTCGCTGACAAATCTTTTATTTAAAAAAAAAGATGTAAAATTGATTTTTGGATGTCTATGAATTTATAGTCACATACAATGACTCACAAGTGGCTACACTTGCTCACCTTAGGACCTGCCCACTTTCAAATGGGCACGATCTGAATGTTGCAAGGCCTATTAGGATCGCTACTTTCCCCCTTCATGCCCCCATCCCACCCTCCTGCCTTCCTGGGCCCCGAAGCACTTTTGTGTAGGTGCATTATGAACAATAAATACATAAATAACAAAAAGCCATGTATCACACAGTCCCTGGTGTCTGTACATGTCTTATTTATTCAAACCCTACATTTGAGGGAGTGTCTAGGGGCACAAATAGAGGCACTGAAAAATCTAAATTAAACCATTTTTTGTAAATACAAATATTAATATTTTTCAGTGGTCAAGGCTATTTTGCAGAATTTTGGCAAATGCTGAGATGTGAATCGGCAGCCACACAAATGGCTCAAATTTGTAATCCAATCACTCACTTTGCAGGGAAAATAAAGAAACTGAATGTGTAGTGTTTTTTTTAATAAAGTCAGTTGACAAGAGAGCAAGAAATATCAGAACACACCCAGGCATACTAGGGAGGGGGGGCACAGCTCCTCTATTGTGTGCCAAGGCCCCTCCTCACCCCCAAACCTTATCTCATCCTTGCTCACATTAAAGCACCACTAGGAGGGAGAAACACAATGGTTTTCGGTTTAAACCAAGGAGGAACTTTTTTTTTCTTACCATGGTGTTTTTTGGGGGATCTATCGTATTCAACTGAAAACTGGGGAGCGTAATTGTTACCAATTGTATCACTTGCATTTTTTCTTCAATAAAGACACTGTTATCCTTAAATGGACAGACACATGTTTCTATCTTCACGGGGGGGGGGGGGGGACACAGAGCCTGCATATTATTTTCCAACCTAACGTTTGATGAACGTGGCAAAGCACACGATTCTCCAGTCTAATCTTTTGACTAAAGAATCTATATACCTTAATCCAGCCAGACTTATTGACTTTGCCAAAGCTAGTTTTATCATGATCATTTTAGGAACAAGGCCGGATGTAGTCTGTTGGATTGTATGGAACGCATCCAACCTTGATATGACTAATAGCAAACATTCATCGATATTATCTAGATGTTATCATTCACTCACTCACCCCATTATCCAATCACACAGTCGGCACTCATTCCAGAGCACAACTAGAGAAACACAAAGGCTGGTTCCAGCGAGATGGTGCTTCAGATCTCAGTGAGGCGGGGGGGGGGAGGGGGGCAGTCATGAGAGGTGGACAGTGGGCAAAAGCAGGGAGTGTCAAGAGGACTGTGGGAAGGTGGACCCTGCGGGCAAGAAGCTGCACATGTCAGCATGGCGTGCCCAGTGACACGGTGCCATCGGTAGCATCTATTGACAGGCGGCCGATCGCAGAGCCAAAGATCCAGCGTGGGAAAGAACACCTTTCCATGGGAAGGGACATCCCTTTGCTTCATTTGGAGATGGACGCATATTGCTTTGATGCACATTGACTTGGTGCAGCACAATAGGTATTTTACTGAGTTCATGCCGCCCTTGTTGTATTCTGCAGCACTGACGATACAATGTTACTAATCCCACGAGTTCCCGGTGTCACATTTGCCGAGAGTTCATTGAAGGAAACAAAGTTATAGTTGCATTGTTTCTTGGAAAGACATTATCACACCGGGGCATACAATGTTTCCATTTCACTCAGAGCACAATGTTAAAAAGAAACAAAGTGTTTAGAAATCTCACCCAGTATTTATCCAGTGCCAGTGTTGCCAACTCCTCAGTAAGAAAAGTAGCTATTGGCTGTCCAAAAAGTAGCTAGAAGTAGCTAAATGACCTCATCACCTAATTTTCATAATTGGCTCTGTGCATGATGGGTGATTGAAAATCAGAGAGGCAAGCATCTGGGAAAATCACCCTTCTACGAACGCACCAGTATGTCTGAAAACATGTAGAATGTACTAGGTGTGACTCCAGGGGGCTTAAGGTTGCCTGTCCTGGTGCAAAGAACCCCAGAGAATGCATTACTTTTCCGGATCCAGCCGCATACTGAATTATGTATTGATATTTTATCATAGTTCAGTTTACTTCTGGAATACAAAGTTTGTCTTTTATTTATGTTTTGCTATTTTCATTTTTGCAACACATTTGTTCAAACATGTTTGACTGCAGCCTTGTGGGTTTATTCTGACAAAATGCACCAATGGAGCTTTCTAAAATACACAACTGACCGCACACGATGGAAAGATGTTCAAATCTCTTAAATATTCTTAATGCACGTGAACATTGAATTCACTTTCTAAATTCACAGGGGAGAAACCACAGAGCCGAAAGGCAACGTTTGCCAGTGCCCTGCATCAGCAGCCTGGTCAGTGCAGCACTGCACGAAATGGAGGCTGAGCCGGACAGGCTGTGGGATGGGGTCCCGCTCCGCTGTTGCATACACTGAGGGGTGACCCGACAGCTGTCAAGTCAAGGTCTACGTCCGCATCAGGTCAGTTGCTAGTGAGAAATCTCAAAAGAAAAATGTGTCATTCCCAAACCAATGGAAAAAAGTAGCTAGATTTCTCGCTAGCCGCTTTTTTAGCAGAAAGTCGCTAGGGGGCGCACTTTCTCACTAAATATAGCGAGAAAGTCGCCAAGTTGGCAACACTGTCCAGCGCATCATTCAAACGCTGGAAGCACAAGCGACCTAAGCTCACAATAGGCTGCACCAGGGAGGATCATGGGAGGAGAACTGGAGGTGTACACGTCATCGGGACGCGTTCCAGAGGCGTCACAGCCCAGAGGCGGAGGAGCTCCTGCTGTCCTGCTTGCTCTCAGTCTGAACCCTGTGACGGGTGTGTCGATAAAGACTGCGTCACAATGGGCACCAGCAGAGGCGATCCCCATCTGATCTGAATGGAGACACGTAGACTCAACCGCATTGATCATCTTCGGTATTCAAAGATCGTATTAAGTCTTAAACATTACTGAAGAGAGGGCCACAAGAATGCCCCCCCTCATCCCAATGAACATAATCGCCCGAAGAGTCAAGAATGCACAACGCCACGCCTTATCCCGGCAACCACAAGGAGCACCGGCGACTGACCCGTATGCAGATAGGTATTTCTCTCAGACCGCCTTTCCAACCTTATCCAGCCAATGTCTTTATGGATGCAGGTGCTTCAACAGTGGTCACAGATCCAAATGCCACGATGGACGACGCTGACTGAATGCAGAGAAACCACTGTACTGATGTCATTAGTGGCACTATGATGTAGCCACATTAGTCACAAAGCACACTTGCAACCATGCACCGCTCTACACAAACACACACTTGTATACACGAAGAACATGTAATACAGTTCTGTAGACAGAGGACAGATACATGTACATTGTGTCAAAAGCTTTTATTATTGTTCTCATTAGCCAAGTGCAGAAACGCTGAACGCAAGGCAACGAAAGAGATGCAGGGCAAGCTTGCAGATGCTTGTGGCAACTAACCCTATGAAACTGCAGGATCACATAAGGAGCCTGGCAGGACCAAGTACGACTAACCTATAGGAGATATGGGACAGTATAAGTTTGTAGAAATCATAGTATAAGTATATTGAAAATCACAAAAGGCCTGGAACTGCAGGACAAGAGACGAACGAAAAACAGAACCTGGCTGCACAAAGCAGGAAGACCAGGGCTCACAGCCAAGGTCAGAGGCAAGCTGCACATTCCAACCTTAAAATGACAGGGGGCCAGCTGCAGAAAAACAGAATAAAACCCCAAAATTGCAGACCAGAAGAGCTCAATTGTGTGGTCCTGAACTACGTGATGTGCCCAAGCTAGACAATGGTCATTCACAAACGGTGGGAAGACGAGCAGTTCTCATCGCCACAGACAAGTGAAACATGAATAAGTTCACAACGTTGCAACATGGAGGGCACTCTCACGGGCAAAGGTAGTATTGCTATCAGATACATTGGGAACACATAGTCATTCTCATCACCTTGAAGAGGTGCACAGAGGGCTGAGAACCAAACTGGGTCCCAGGCCTGAGGAGACCAGTTCCGGCCAATCAGGGGACAGAAATCCAGGCGTGCATGGCAGCGGGCAAGGGCCAATGGCAATCTTGCGACCCTGCAACAATGTAATAGATAGTGCCATGGGGAAGGGGCAGGCCAGCCACCTGACATGGATAGGCCAATACCATAAGATGTATATAAGCATTCTATAAGGTATACCACTTTGAGCACCCAATGAGTATGGGGGATAGTTTTTTTGAAGGCAGGGCCCAGTTTGTGATGCAATTTTGAATTAAAACTGGTTGACACAATGTTGGAATTGGAGACTGCAGACATTCTTAAATGTCCTGTATGATCCCTGTCGGTTTATGTAATAAATGACAGTTCTAACTTGCCATTGGCTGAGACCTCTGTTTGTTCTGGGGGCAGGGTTGTTGGGCCCTTCGCAGCTTAACGAGTGAGCTTGTCGTAACGCCCGGACCTCTGGCATACCCCACCAACATTATGTGAGATGAATGCTATTAGTACCCGGCGAGAGTCAAGCAGAATGCAACACGCATTCTGATTGGCTCTCGCTGGGTCGTTACCTGGCCGAGAATCCTTTGATTTTGTATTTGTAATTGTTTTATTTGTATAGCGCAGACCAGGCCCAAGGCCAACCGGGCGCATATCTTAGTCGAACGTTATATGTATGACATATAATCACAGTGGTCAAGAGAATTGTCAAAAAGTATACAATTGACGTTACAGGTCAGGGTGACAAGGAAAAGCCGTAATGAAAGAGTACAACAAAGCAGGGTCTCAGAGGTGGCCCGTCAAGTACAGAAGAGCTGCTATTGGTGAGATGTAGCTAACCAGAGCTTGGCTTTGTGTTTGAATAGGTTGAATGAAGGTAGAGGTCTGATAGAGAGTGGTAAGGTGTTCCAAAGCTTGGCTGCCAGGACAGGGAAGCTGGTGACCCCAGCAGTTTTTCTTTACGTAAAGTTCTTAACTGCGGGGTGAACCAGGAGTTCAGATGGGCTTGTTGTTTGGCTTTCCGTAGTTGGAGCGGTGCTATATTATCGATGGCTTTAAGCAGTGTTTGATCGAAGATATCTACTAGGACTGTGGGGTCGTTGTGTTGAGTCATGCTGTTATTCAGGATGGGAAGGATGAGTGGGAGTAGTTTATCCCGGGTGATGTCTTTTTTATTCCTTGTGGGAATGGCAGGAGCTATCGTGGGAGTGGTGTGGGGGTTGGTTGCTGGTAAGTGGAAAATGATGATGTGGTGGTCAGACCAGGTGCAGGCGTAGTTGGAAATTATGGTGGTGTTACAATTAAGGTCAGTAATCCAGTCGAGCGTTCTGCCCTTAATATGGGTGGGTTTGTCAATGCGTTGCTGGAAGCCTAAATTAGCTAGTGTGGTAGCGACCTCAGGGGCCAGGTGATCATTAGTGTCGGATAGGCCAAGGTTGATGTCTCCTAGAAGCAGTACCTGAGAGTTTGGTTTAGTATTGACTGTCAGGATGGCTGTGATCTCATCTATGAAGGCGCCAAGTGGTCCTGGAGGTCTATAGATGAGGTGGAGAGTTACAGTGTTGGTAGGAGAGAGGGTGAGTTTCACAGAAAGAGATCTGCAGAGCTAAGCTCAGTGTTGGGGATAATTCTAAGTGTGATGTTGTTTCTGTGTATGAATGCGACTCCGCCTCCTTTGGCTGTTGATTGTCTGTCAGCTCTAATGATAGAGTAACCGTTGGGGATGTGGGCCTGAGGCTGCATGTAACCAAGTTTCGGTGATGGCCACAAAGTCGAGGTTATGAGTGGTGATAAGGTCAGAGATGTCCAGTGCATGGGCCATAATAGATCTGGCGTTAATAAGGGCACCCTTGAGTTCTTTGGTGGAGATGGTGCTGTGGGAAGGTGGCATCTTCTGCGTAGTGGGGAAAGTAGGAGTAGTGTGTATGTGCTCAGTGCAAGGGGCACAATGGGCCCGAGGCAGTCTAGATCCAAGTCTAAGATTCCTGAGATGGAGCGCGCAAGGTTGATTAGGTGTAGGTTTAGTGGCGAAGTGTTGGAGCCATAGGGCGGGGTCATTGAGGTATGGTTTGCTAATGAGCATTGTGGGATTCTCGGCCGGATTCCATCCAGCCGCCTTTTCCTCAGTGGGGGGCGTGGCATCCCCTCAGCCAATGAGGAGGCTTCAAGCGGGGCCACCCCACTCCAAGCCTCCACACGGCTGAGAGGCTGCCTTTGCCCCCCCTCCGGGGACTAAGGTAAGGCTTTTTTTATTAATTGTTTTTCTTTCCTTTCCTCCCTCCTCCCCGCCCTCCTCACCCCACTTACCTTCTTGCTCTTTCGTCCCCGGTAGGTGCCCAGCTTCGCTCGGGCCTATAACTATGGGCCCCGGGGCATTACCTGAGTTTGTAATGCCCCTGCCGCTTGGGGCATATTGCTTAATTACGATTACTTTTACTCCAATCAGCCCAGTTCCTGAAGTCATTCCTTTTCATATTTACAGAAGTGCAAGTGAAGAGAGACATGGAACACACCATCCACCATCCTGCGTCAAACACCCTGCTGCTGCCCCAGTCCAACGGCCTGCGTCAAACACCCTGGTGCTACCCCAGTCCACCGTCATGCGCCAAACACTCTGCTGCTACCCCAGTCCACCGGCCTGCGTCAAACACCCTGCTGCTGCCCCAGTCCACTGGCCTGCATCAAACACCCTGCTGCTGCCCCAGTCCACTGGCCTGCGTCAAACACCCTGCTGCTGCCCCAGTCCACCGTCTGCGTCAAACACCCTGCTGCTACCCCAGTCCACCGTCCTGCGTCAAACACCTGCTGCTACCCCAGTCCACCGTCCTGCGTCAAAACCATGCTGCTGCCCCAGTCCACCGTCCTGCGTCAAACACCCTGCTGTTGCACCCAGTCCACCGTCCTCGTCCACTGCGTCAAACACCCTGCTGCTGCCCCAGTCCACCGTCCTGCGTCAAACACCCTGCTGCTGCCCCAGTCCACCGTCCTGCGTCAAACACCCTGCTGCTGCCCCAGTCCACCGCCTGCTCAAACACCCTGTGTCAAACACCCTGCTGCTGTCCCAGTCCACCGTCCTGCGTCAAACACCCTGTTGCAACGCCAGTCCACCATCCTGAGTCAAACACCCTCTGCTGCCCCAGTCCACCATCCTGCACCAAACAGCCTTCTGCTACCCCAGACCACCGTCCTGCGTCAAACACCCTGCTGCGACCCCAGTCTACCGTCCTGCATCAAACACCCTACTGCTAACCCTGTCCACTGTCCTGCATCAAACACCCTGCTGCTGCCCCAGTTCACCGTCCTGTGTCAATCACACTGCTGCTGCCCCAGTCCACCGTCCTGCGTCAAACACCCTGCTGCTACCCCAGTACACCGTCCTGCGTCAAACACCCTGCTGCTACCCCAGTCCACCGTCCTGCGTCAAACACCCTGCTGCTACCCAGTCCACCGTCCTGCGTCAAACACCCTGCTGCCAGTCCACCGTCCTGCGTCAAACACCCTGCTGCTGTCCCAGTCCACCGTCCTGCGTCAAACACCCTGCTGCAGCCCCAGTCCACCGTCCTGCGTCAAACACCCTGCTGCTACCCCAGTCCACCGTCCTGCGTCAAACACCCTGCTGCTACCCCAGTCCACCTCCTGCGTCAAACACCCTGCTGCTACCCCAGTCCACCGTCCTGCGTCAAACACCCTGCTGTGTCCCAGTCCACCGTCCTGCGTCAAACACCCTGCTGCAACCCCAGTCCACCGTCCTGCGTCAAACACCCTGCTGCTACCACAGTCCACCGTCCTGCGTCAAACACCCTGCTGCTACCCCAGTCCACCGTCCTGCGTCAAACACCCTGCTGCTGCCCCAGTCCACCGTCCTGCGTCAAACACCCTGCTGCCACCCAGTCCACCGTCCTGCGTCAAACACCTGCTGCAACCCAGTCTACCGTCCTGCGTCAAACACCCTGCTGCTACCCCAGTCCACCGTCCTGCGTCAAACACCCTGCTGCTACCCCAGTCCACCGTCCTGCATCAAACACCCTGCTGCTACCCCAGTCCACCGTCCTGCGTCAAACACCCTGCTGCTGCCCCAGTCCACCGTCCTGCATCAAACACCCTGCTGCTACCCCAGTCCACCGTCCTGCGTCAAACACCCTGCTGCTGCCCCAGTCCACCGTCCTGCGTCAAACACCCTGCTGCTACCCCAGTCCACCGTCCTGCATCAAACACCCTGCTGCTACCCCAGTCCACCGTCCTGCGTCAAACACCCTGCTGCTACCCCAGTCCACCGTCCTGCGTCAAACACCCTGCTGCTACCCCAGTCCACCGTCCTGCGTCAAACACCTGCTGCTGCCCCAGTCCACCGTCCTGCGTCAAACACCCTGCTGCCCCCCAGTACCACGCCTGCGTCAAACACCCTGCTGCTACCCCAGTCCACCGTCCTGCGTCAAACACCCTGCTGCTACCCCAGTCCACCGTCCTGCGTCAAACACCCTGCTGCTGTCCCAGTCCACCGTCCTGCATCAAACACCCTGCTGCTGTCCCAGTCCACCGTCTGCGTCAAACACCCTGCTGCTCCCAGTCCACCGTCCTGCATCAAACACCCTGCTTGCTACCCAGTCACCGTCCTGCGTCAAACACCCTGCTGCTACCCCAGTCCACCGTCCTGCGTCAAACACCCTGCTGCTACCCCAGTCCACCGTCCTGCGTCAAACACCCTGCTGCTGACCCAGTCCACCGTCCTGCGTCAAACACCCTGCTGCTGTCCCAGTCCACCGTCCTGCTGTCAAACACCCTGCTGCACCCCAGTCCACCGTCCTGCGTCAAACACCCTGCTGCTGTCCCAGTCCACCGTCCTGCGTCAAACACCCTGCTGCCACCCAGTCCACCGTCCTGCGTCAATCACCCTGCTGCTGTCCCAGTCCACCGTCCTGCGTCAAACACCCTGCTGCTACCCCAGTCCACCGTCCTGCGTCAAACACCCTGCTGCTACCCCAGTCCACCGTCCTGCGTCAAACACCCTGCTGCTACCCCAGTCCACCGTCCTGCGTCAAACACCCTGCTGCTGCCCCAGTCCACCGTCCTGCGTCAAACACCCTGCTGCTGCCCCAGTCCACCGTCCTGCGTCAATCACCCTGCTGCTGTCCCAGTCCACCGTCCTGCGTCAAACACCCTGCTGCTACCCCAGTCCACCGTCCTGCGTCAAACACCCTGCTGCTACCCCAGTCCACCGTCCTGCGTCAAACACCCTGCTGCTACCCCAGTCCACCGTCCTGCGTCAAACACCCTGCTGCTGCCCCAGTCCACCGTCCTGCGTCAAACACCCTGCTGCTGCCCAGTCCACCGTCCTGCGTCAAACACCCTGCTGCTGTCCCCAGTCCACCGTCCTGCGTCAAACACCCTGCTGCTCCCAGTCCACCGTCCTGCGTCAAACACCCTGCTGCTGCCCCAGTCCACCGTCCTGCGTCAAACACCCTGCTGCTACCCAGTCCACCGTCCTGCGTCAAACACCCTGCTGCTACCCAGTCCACCGTCCTGCGTCAAACACCCTGCTGCTACCCCAGTCCACCGTCCTGCGTCAAACACCTGCTGCTGCCCCAGTCCACCGTCCTGCGTCAAACACCCTGCTGCTCCCAGTCCACCGTCCTTCATCAATCACCCTGCTGCTGTCCCAGTCCACCGTCCTGCATCAAACACCCTGCTGCTACCCCAGTCCACCGTCCTGCGTCAAACACCCTGCTGCTACCCCAGTCCACCGTCCTGCGTCAAACACCCTGCTGCTGTCCCAGTCCACCGTCCTGCGTCAAACACCCTGCTGCTACCCCAGTCCACCATGCCTGCGTCAAACACCCTGCTGCTGTCCCAGTCCACCGTCCTGCGTCAAACACCCTGCTGCTGTCCCAGTCCACCGTCCTGCGTCAAACACCCTGCTGCTGCCCAGTCCACCGTCCTGCGTCAAACACCCTGCTGCAACCCCAGTCCACCGTCCTGCGTCAAACACCCTGCTGCTACCCCAGTCCACCGTCCTGCGTCAAACACCCTGCTGCCCCAGTCCACCGTCCTGCGTCAATCACCCTGCTGCTGTCCCAGTCCACCGTCCTGCGTCAAACACCCTGCTGCAACCCCAGTCCACCGTCCTGCGTCAAACACCCTGCTGCTACCCCAGTCCACCGTCCTGCGTCAAACACCCTGCTGCTGCCCCAGTCCACCGTCCTGCGTCAAACACCCTGCTGCTACCCCAGTCCACCGTCCTGCGTCAAACACCCTGCTGCTGCCCCAGTCCACCGTCCTGCGTCAAACACCCTGCTGCTGCCCAGTCCACCGTCCTGCGTCAAACACCCTGCTGCCCCAGTGCACCGTCCTGCGTCAAACACCCTGCTGCTGTCCCAGTCCACCGTCCTGCATCAAACACCCTGCTGCTACCCCAGTCCACCGTCCTGCGTCAAACACCTGCTGCACCCCAGTCCACCGTGCTGCGTCAATCACCCTGCTGCTGTCCCAGTCCACCGTCCTGCGTCAAACACCCTGCTGCTGTCCCAGTCCACCGTCCTGCATCAAACACCCTGCTGCTGCCCCAGTCCACCGTCCTGCGTCAAACACCCTGCTGCTGCCCCAGTCCACCGTCCTGCGTCAATCACCCTGCTGCTGCCCCAGTCCACCGTCCTGCGTCAATCACCCTGCTGCTGTCCCAGTCCACCGTCCTGCTTCAATCACCCTGCTGCTACCACAGTCCACGTCCTGTGTCAAACACCCTGCTGCAACCCCAGTCCACCGTCCTATGTCAAACACCCTGCTGCTGCACCAGTCCACCGTCCTGTGTCAAACACCCTGCGTCAAACACCCTGCTGCCCCAGTGCACCGTCCTGCATCAATCACCCTGCTGCTGTCCCGGTCCACCGTCCTGTGTCAAACAGCCTGCTGCAACCCCAATCCACCATCCTGCATCAAACACCCTGCTGCTACCCCAGTCCACCGTCCTGCGTCAAACACCCTGCTGCTGCCCCAGTCCACCGTCCTGCGTCAATCACCCAGCTGCTGTCCCAGTCCACCGTCCTGTGTCAAACACCCTGCTGCTGCCCCAGTGCACCGTCCTGCGTCAAACACCCTGCTGCTGTCCCAGTCCACCGTCCTGCGTCAAACACCCTGCTGCTACCCAGTCCACCGTCCTGCGTAAACACCCTGCTGCTACCCCAGTCCACCGGCCTGCGTCAAACACCCTGCTGCTACCCCAGTCCACCGTCCTGCGTCAAACACCCTGCTGCTACCCCAGTCCACCGTGCTGCGTCAAACACCCTGCTGCTGCCCCAGTCCACCGTCCTGCGTCAAACACCCTGCTGCCACCCAGTCCACCGTCCTGCATCAATCACCCTGCTGCTGTCCCGGTCCACCGTCCTGCGTCAAACACCCTGCTGCAACCCCAGTCCACCGTCCTGCATCAAACACCCTGCTGCTACCCCAGTCCACCGTCCTGCGTCAAACACCCTGCTGCTGCCCCAGTCCACCGTCCTGTGTCAATCACCCTGCTGCTGTCCCCAGTCCACCGTCCTGCGTCAAACACCCTGCTGCAACCCCAGTCCACGGTGCTGTGTCAATCACCCTGCTGCTGTCCCAGTCCACCGTCCTGCGTCAAACACCCTGCTGCTGCCCCAGTCCACCGTCCTGAATCAAACACCCTGCTGCTACCCCAGCCCACTGTCCTGCGTCAAACACCCTGCTGCCTCAGTCCACCGTCCTGCGTCAATCACCCTACTGCTGTCCCAGTCCACCGTCCTGCGTCAAACACCCTGCTGCTGTCCCGGTCCACCGTGCTACATTATTCACCCAGCTGCTGTCCCAGTCCACCGTCCTGCGTCAAACACCCTGCTGCTGCCTCAGTCCACCGTCCTGCGTCAATCACCCTGCTGCTGTCCCAGTCCACCGTCCTGCGTCAAACACCCTGCTGCTGTCCCAGTCCACCGTCCTGCGTCAATCACCCAGCTGCTGTCCCAGTCCACCGTCCTGCGTCAAACACCCTGCTGCTGCCTCAGTCCACCGTCCTGCGTCAAACACCCTGCTGCTGCCTCAGTCCACCGTCCTGCGTCAATCACCCTGCTGCTGTCCCAGTCCACCGTCCTGCGTCAAACTCCCTGCTGCTGTCCCAGTCCACCGTACTGCATTAATCACCCTGCTGCTGCCCCAGTTCACCGTCCTGCGTCAATCACCCTGCTGCTGTCCCAGTCCACCGTATTGCGTCAAACACCCTACTGCAACCCCAGTCCACAGTGCTGTGTCAATCACCCTGCTGCTGTCCCAGTCCACCGTCCTGCGTCAAACACCCTGCTGATGCCCCAGTCCACCGTCCTGCATCAAACACCCTGCTGCTGTCCCAGTCCACCGTGCTGCATTATTCACCCAGCTGCTGTCCCAGTCCACCGTCCTGCGTCAAACACCCTGCTGCTGTCCCAGTCCACCGTCCTGCGTCAAACACCCTGCTGCTGTCCCAGTCCACCGTGCTGCATTATACACCCAGCTGCTGTCCCAGTCCACCGTCCTGCGTCAAACACCCTGCTGCTGCCCCAGTCCACCGTCCTGCGTCAATCACCCTGCTGCTGTCCCAGTCCAACGTACTGCATTAATCACCCAGCTGCTGTCCCAGTCCACCGTCATGCGTCAAACACCCTGCTGCTGCCCCAGTTCACAGTCCTGCGTCAAATCACCCAGCTGCTGCTACCACAGTCCACCGTCCTGCGTCAAACACCCTGCTGCAACCCCAGTCCACCGTCCTGCGTCAAACACCCTGCTGCTGCCCAGTCCACCGTCCTGCGTCAAACACCCTGCTGCTGTCCCAGTCCACAACTGTCACACAAGCAGCAAATGCCTCAGCTTCAACTCAAAGGGCTAAAGTTCATATTCTTCGTTGGGGTCTTCACCTGAGGGAATGACTCCCTTCCCAGGTCTCAATCCTTTTCCAGTGTGCAACACAAAGTTGCAGGTAAAGTTCCAACTCAAACATCCACATTCCTTATTGCCCATATGTGTTTCTTCACTATTGGTTTCTTGGAGAATGCCTCCCTTTTCCAGACATCTTGCTCTCAGTATTTTCACAATGCCAGTGGGAAGGACTCCCTTCCCCTGGCCTTTGCTCAGGCTGACTTTGCAGTTGGCAATGCCCGTGGGAATGATTCCCTGCCACTTGGCTTTTCTCAGGCTGGCCTTGCAGTTGGCAATGACAGTGGGAATGATTCCCTGCCACTGGCCTTTTCTCAGGCTGACTTTGCAGTCCACAATGCCAGGGGGAATGACACCCTTCCCCTGGCCTTTTCTCAGGCTGACTTTGCAGTACACAATGCCAGAGAGAATGATTCCCTTCCCCTGGCCTTTTCTCAGGCTGACTTTGCAGTACACAATGCCAGGGGGAATGACTCCCTTCCCCTGGCCTTTTCACAGGCTTACTTTGCAGCTCACATTGCCAGGGGGAATGGCACTGTGCACCAGGACGCCAACCGGACCATAAAGCCGTGGGTTGCCCAATAGCACTTTAAGATGAGGCAGCAGCACCCGTGAGATGGATGGGGATGCAGATTCGTACTCTAGCATCGAATCAATAATGACAACTCAATGGTTTGGCAAAGGGAGTCCGTTTATTGACATGTACAAAAAAACGGGATTTCATTCAATATCAGCAACCGCTCGATCTTCCTTCTCGCTTAAACTCCAAGGAACTTCATAAGAAACACATCTTTTATACTAAAAACTCGTTATCATTGACGTGTAACGCTTAAAATTTTGCATGCAATTCTATTGGTTATAGGAAGATAACTTTACTATATGTACTATATCTGTATATGGTAACGGGGTGACAGGATTGGGTAACCAGTGTCAGGTGGGGCAACTAAGCCCTTCCTTCAGAATGGCTATTGTGGACGTCACTAAAGGTAAAACGTCCCATTGGTTCTGCAAACTATAGGATCCTAGATGATTTGGTCCATTATGATTGGGTTGGCACCAAACCCCCTCGTACTTTTCCACTGGCTTAGCAGCGTGCAGAATGGTCGGCCAGGTGCAGGGTGCTCGCCCACACTCCCAGCCTTCTCCCCAACCGTTGCCATCATCAATCACCTCCTCAATGGCCAGGTGTCAATTATTTCTTGTTGGTTGGCCTCAAGACTGCATCTCTGTCTGGAAGAGTTCAGATATCGGTACAAAGCACAAGGCTGTGCATAGGTGTCAAGGCCCCAACTCTTCTTGCTTGGCAGGTCACGTGATTCAGACACCGCGAAATCATCTAATTTTCCATGCAATTCGCGCATTTGATTTAGCATTCTGCCAACCACCTGCCTTGTGCTGCTTAACTTGACTTCTTTTAACAGGATTCTCTGCTCTTTGTTTCTTAAATCGTATCTACAGTTTGTTTATGTCAGCCGATTCGACCTTGGCTTCTTGGTACGGGTTGCATGCGTCTGGTTTCGTTTCTTGTCTTTTAGCTTTCGATTCTCGTGTTGGGGGGCTCCTCTCCTGCGGCCTTTAGTAACGTTCGGTTGATTCTGCTCTTGTGCACAGTGGAAGTATACTTTATATCAAATGCTCCTTTTTGAGGTAGATATGTATAGGTGGTGCTTGGTGCAATTTATCTTAGTACTAAGCATAGCAAGACACACGATTTTCTCAGTTTTCTTACGTTTCCAAGCAAATGGACACGTGTAAACTGGCTGCATGTCTTCATCACGCTTGTGGCATAAGCTACTTACATTTGTCATCACTCATTTCACTTAAAACTCAAGATGTTGCTTTATCCATGGTGGTTTTGTCTCTTTTTGTCAATCACAGGTTGTCATATCTTCTACATGTGAGTCAGTCCGGGTTCTTGTGACATCACCATTCGTCTTCCTTTAGGACTTTCTTGGCTTCTTCAGGCATTGTGTTTTGGCAGTCGTCAGTTTGTCTCGCTTGTCCATATGGTTTTCTCAATGGGTACTTTACTGTTCAAGGTTTCTTATGTGCAGGTTCTTCAATAGGTGCTGTCAGTCTGATAGGTACCGGGCAGATCCCCACCGCGGCTCTTTGTTGGTTTATTTGCTCATCATACATCACATACTTCTGCGTGAAAGTTCCTGGCACTTCGAAATGGGCGATTTGAGTGCGGGTCGCGCTTGGGACCTCCTTTACAACACACTTCCCCTGACCTTTTCTCCAGCTTATTTTACAGTTCACAACACCAGGGTGAAAGGGATCCCTTCCCCTGGCCTTTTCTTAGGCTTACTTTGTAGTCCACAATGCCAGAGAGAATGATTCCCTGCCACTGGCCTTTTCACATGCTAATTTTACAGTTCACAATGCCAAGGGGAATGACTCCCTTCCCCTGGCCTTTTCAGAGATTTATTGTACAGTTCACAATGCCAGGGGGAATGACTCCCTTCCCCTGGCCTTTTCAGAGATTTATTGTACAGTTCACAATGTCAGAGGGAATGACTCCCTTCCCCCTGGCCTTTTCTCAGGCTTATTTTACAGTTCACATTGCCAGGGGGAAAGTCTTCCTTCCACTGGCCTTTTCTCAGACTTACTTTGCAGCTCACAATGCCAGGAGGACTGACTCCCTTCCCTTCGCCTTTTCTCAGACTTATTGTACAGTGCACAATGCCAGAGGGAATGACTCCCTTCCCTTGGCCTTTTCTCAGGCTTATTTTACAGTTCACAATGCCAGCGGGAATGACTCCCTTCCCCAGGCCTTTTCACAGACTTATTGTACAGTTCACAATGCCAGAGGGAATGGCTCCCTTCCCTTGGCCTTTTCTCAGGCTTATTTTACAGTTCACAATGCCAGGGGTACTGACTCACTTCCCCAGGAATTTTCTCAGGCTTATTTTATAGTTCACATTGCCAGAGGGAATGACTTCCTTCCCTTGGACTTTTCTCAGTCTTATTTTACAGTTCACAATGCCAGGGGGACTGACTCCCTTCCCCAGGCCTTTTCTCAGACTTATTGTACAGTTCACAATGCAAGAGGGAGTGACTCCCTTCCCATGGCCTTTTCTGAGGCTTATTTTACAGTTCACAATGCCAGGGGGAATGACTCCCTTCCCTTGGCCTTTTCGCAGTCTTATTTTACAGATCACCATGCCAGGGGGAATGACTCCATTCCCCCTGGCCTTATCTCAGGCTTGGTTTGCAGTTCACAATGCCAGCAGGAATTACTCCCTTCCCTTGGCCTTTTCTCAGGCTTGTTATACAGTTCACAATAATGCCAGGGGGAATGACTCCCTTCCATTGGCCTTTTCTCAGGCTTATTTTACAGATCACCATGCCAGGGGGAATGACTCCATTCCCCCTGGGCTTTTCTCAGGCTTGGTTTGCAGTTCACAATGCCAGCAGGAATTACTCCCTTCCCTTGGCCTTTTCTCAGGCTTGTTTTACAGTTCACAATAATGCCAGGGGGAATGACTCCCTTTCCTTGGCCTTTTCTCAGGCTTATCTTACAGTTCACAATGCCAGCAGGAATGACTCCCTTCCCCAGGCCTTTTCTCAGACTTATTGTACAGTTCACAATGCCAGAGGGAATGACTCCCTTCCCTTGGCCTTTTCTCAGGCTTATTTTACAGTTCACAATGCCAGGGGCACTGACTCCCTTCCCCAGGAATTTTCTCAGGCTTATTTTACAGTTCACATTGCCAGAGGGAATGACTTCCTTCCCTTGGCCTTTTCTCCGTCTTATTGTACAGTTCACAATGCCAGGGGGACTGAGTGCCTTCCCCTGGCATTTTCTCAGACTTATTGTACAGTTCACAATGCAAGAGGTAATGACTCCCTTCCCTTGGCCTTTTCTCAGGCTTATTTTACAGTTCACAATGCCAGGGGGAATGACTCCCTTCCCTTGGCCTTTTCACAGTCTTATTTTACAGATCACCATGCCAAGGGGAATGACTCCATTCCCCCTGGCCTTTTCTCAGGCTTGGTTTGCAGTTCACAATGCCAGTAGGAATTACTCCCTTCCCTTGGTCTTTTCTCGGGCTTGTTTTACAGTTCACAATAATGCCAGGGGGAATGACTCCCTTCCCCTGGCCTTTTCTCAGGCTTATTTTACAGTTCACAATGCCAGCGGGAATGACTCCCTTCCCCTGGCCTTTTCTCAGGCTTACTTTGCAGTTCACAATGCCAGCGGGAATGACTCCATTCCTCCTGGCCTTTTCTCAGGCTTATTTTACAGATCACCATGAAAGGGGGAATGACTCCATTCCCCCTGGCCTTTTCTCAGGCTTATTTTACAGATCACCATGCCAGGGGGAATGACTCCATTCCCCCTGGCCTTTTCTCAGGCTTATTTGACAGATCACCATGACAGGTGGAATGACTCCATTCTCCCTGGCCTTTTCTCTGGGTTTGTTTACAGATCACCATCTCAGGGGGACTGACTCCCTTTGCCATGACTTTTCTCCGGTTTATTTTATAGTTCACAATGCCAGGGGGGAATGACTCCCTTCCCTTGGCCTTTTCTCAGGCTTACTTTGCAGTTCACAATGCCAGAGAGAATGATTCCCTGCCTATTGCCTTTTCTCATGCTAATTTTACAGTTCACAATGCCAGAGGGAATGACTCCCTTCCCGCTGGCCTTTTCTCAGGCTAATTTACAGTTCACAACACCAGGGTGAAAGGGATCCCTTCCCCTGGCCTTTTCTTAGGCTTACTTTGTAGTCCACAATGCCAGAGAGAATGATTCCCTGCGACTGGCCTTTTCTCAGGCTAATTTTACAGTTCACAATGCCAGGGGGGATGACTCCCTTCCCCTGGCCTTTTCAGAGCCTTATTGTACAGTTCACAATGCCAGAGGGAATGACTCCCTTCCCCCTGGCCTTTTCTCAGGTTAATTTACTGTTCGCAATGCCAGGGGGAAAGTCTTCCTTCCACTGGCCTTTTCTCAGACTTACTTTGCAGCTCACAATGCCAGGAGGACTGACTCCCTTCCCTTCGCCTTTTCTCAGACTTATTGTACAGTTCACAATGCCAGAGGGAATGATCCCTTCCCATGGCCTTTTCTCAGGCTTATTTTACAGCTCACAATGCCAGCGGGAATGACTCCCTTCCCCAGGCCTTTTCTCAGACTTATTGTACAGTTCACAATGCCAGAGGGAATAACTCCATTCTCTTGGCCTTTTCTCAGGCTTATTTTACAGTTCACAATACCAGGGGGCTGACTCCCTTCCCCAGGAATTTTCTCAGGCTTATTTTACAGTTCACATTGCCAGAGGGAATGTCCTCCTTCCTTTGGCCTTTTCTCAGTCTTATTTTACAGTTCACAATGCCAGCGGGACTACCTCCCTTCCCCAGGCCTTTTCTCAGACTTATTGTACAGTTCACAATGCAAGAGGGAATGACTCCCTTCCCTTGGCCTTTTCTCAGGCTTATTTTACAGTTCACAATGCCAGGGGGAAAGACTCCCTTCCCTTGACCTTTTCGCAGTCTTATTTTACAGATCACCATGCCAGGGGGAATGAATCCATTCCCCCTGGCCTTATCTTAGGCTTGGTTTGCAGTTCACAATGCCAGCAGGAATTACTCCCTTCCCTTGGCCCTTTTCTCAGGCTTGTTTTATAGTTCACAATAATACCAGGGGGAATGACTCCCTTCCCTTGGCCTTTTCTCAGGCTTATTTTACAGATCACCATGCCAGGGGGAATGACTCCATTCCCCCTGGCCTTTTCTCAGGCTTGGTTTGCAGTTCACAATGCCAGCAGGAATTACTACCTTCCCTTGGCCTTTTCTCTGGCTTATTTTACAGTTCACAATGCCAGCAGGAATGACTCCCTTGCCCTGGCCTTTTCCCAGGCTTACTTTGCAGTTCACAATGCCAGCGGGAATGCGGGAATGACTCCCTTCCCCTGGCCTTTTCTCAGGCTTACTTTGCAGTTCACAATGCCAGCGGGAATGACTCCATTAACCCTGGACTTTTCACAGGCTTATTTTACAGATCACCATGCCAGGGGGGCTGACTCCATTCGCCCTGGCCTTTTCTCAGGCTTATTTTACAGATCACCATGAAAGGGGGAATGACTCCATTCCCCCTGGCCTTTTCTCAGGCTTATTTTACACATCACCATGCCAGGGGTAATGACTCCATTCTCCCTGGCCTTTTCTCAGGGTTGGTTTACAGATCACCATGGCAGAGGGACTGACTCCCTTCGCCATGACTTTTCTCCGGCTTATTTTATAGTTCACAATTCCAGGGGGGAATGACTCCCTTCCCTTGCCTTTTCTCAGGCTTACTTTGCAGTTCACAATGCCAGAGAGAATGATTCCCTGCCACTGGCCTTTTCTCATGCTAATTTTACAGTTCACAATGCCAGGGGGAATGACTCCCTTCCCCAGGCTTTTTCTCAGAATTATTGTACAGTTCACAATGCCAGAGGGAATGACTCCCGTCCCCCTGGCCTTTTCTCAGGCTAATTTACAGTTCACAACACCAGGGTGAAAGGGATCCCTTCCCCTGGCCTTTTCTTAGGCTTACTTTGTAGTCCACAATTCCAGAGAGAATGATTCCCTGCCACTGGCCTTTTCTCAGGCTAATTTTAAAGTTAACAATGCCAGGGGGAATGACTCCCTTCCCCTGGCCTTTTCAGAGATTTATTGTACAGTTCACAATGCGGAGGGAATGACTCCCTTCCCCCTGGCCTTTTCTCAGGCTAATTTACTGTTCACAATGCCAGGGGGAAAGTCTTCCTTCCACTGGCCTTTTCTCAGACTTACTTTGCAGCTCACAATGCCAGGAGGACTGACTCCCTTCCCTTCGCCTTTTCTCAGACTTATTGTACAGTTCACAATGCCAGAGGGAATGACTCCCTTCCCTTGGCCTTTTCTCAGGCTTATTTTACAGTTCAAAATGCCAGCGGGAATGACTCCCTTCCCCAGGCCTTTTCTCAGACTTATTGTTACAGTTCACAATGCCAGAGGGAATGACTCCCTTCCCTTGGCCTTTTCTCAGGCTTATTTTACAGTTCACAATGCCAGGGGGACTGACTCCCTTCCCAGAATTTTCCCAGGCTTATTTTACAGTTCACATTGCCAGAGGGAATGACTTCCTTCCCTTGGCCTTTTCTCAGTCTTATTTTATAGTTCACAATGCCAGGGGGACTGACTCCCTTCCCCAGGCCTTTTCTCAGACTTATTGTACAGTTCACAATGCAAGAGGGAATGACTCCCTTCCCTTGGCCTTTTCTCAGGCTTATTTTACAGTTCACAATGCCAGGGGGAATGACTCCCTTCCCTTGGCCTTTTCGCAGTCTTATTTTACAGATCACCATGCCAGAGGGAATGACTCCATTCCCCCTGGCCTTTTCTCAGGCTTGGTCTGCAGTTCACAATGCCAGCAGGAATTACTCCCTTCCCTTGGCAATTTCTCAGGCTTGTTTTACAGTTCACAATAATGCCAGGGGGAATGACTCCCTTCCCTTGGCCTTTTCTCAGGCTTATTTTACAGATCACCATGCCAACGGGAATGACTCCCTTGCCCTGGCCTTTTCCCAGGCTTACTTTACAGTTCGCAATGCCAGCGGGAATGACTCCATTCCCCCTGGCCTTTTCTCAGGCTTTGTTTGCAGTTCACAATGCCAGCGGGAATTACCCCCTTCCCTTGGCCTTTTCTCAGGCTTATTTTACAGTTCACAATGCCAACGGGAATGACTCCCTTGCCCTGGCCTTTTCCCAGGCTTACTTTACAGTTCGCAATGCCAGCGGGAATGACTCCCTTCCCCTGGCCTTTTCTCAGGCTTACTTTGCAGTTCACAATGCCACCGGGAATGACTCCATTCCCCTTGGCCTTTTCTCAGGCTTATTTGACAGATCACCATGACAGGTGGAATGACTCCATTCTCCCAGGCCTTTTCTCAGGGTTGGTTTACAGATCACCATGGCAGGGGGACTGACTCCCTTCGCCATGACTTTTCTCCGGCTTATTTTATAGTTCACAATGCCAGAGGGGAATGACTCCCTTCCATTGGCCTTTTCTCAGACTTACTTTGCAGTTCACAATGCCAGAGAGAATGATTCCCTGCCACTGGCCTTTTCTCATGCTAATCTTACAGTTCACAATGCCAGAGGTAATGACTCCCTTCCCCCTGGCCTTTTCTCAGGCTAATTTACTGTTCGCAATGCCAGGGAGAAAGTCTTCCTTCCACTGGCCTTTTCTCATGCTAATTTTACAGTTCAAAATGCCAGGGGGAATGACTCCCTTCCCCAGGCTTTTTCTCAGAATTATTGTACAGTTCACAATGCCAGAGGGAATGACTCCCTTCCCCCTGGCCTTTTCTCAGGCTAATTTACAGTTCACAACACCAGGGTGAAAGGGATCCCTTCCCCTGGCCTTTTCTTAGGCTTACTTTGTAGTCCACAATTCCAGAGAGAATGATTCCCTGCCACTGGCCTTTTCTCAGGCTAATTTTAAAGTTAACAATGCCAGGGGGAATGACTCCCTTCCCCTGGCCTTTTCAGAGATTTATTGTACAGTTCACAATGCCGGAGGGAATGACTCCCTTCCCCCTGGCCTTTTCTCAGGCTAATTTACTGTTCACAATGCCAGGGGGAAAGTCTTCCTTCCACTGGCCTTTTCTCAGACTTACTTTGCAGCTCACAATGCCAGGAGGACTGACTCCCTTCCCTTCGCCTTTTCTCAGACTTATTGTACAGTTCACAATGCCAGAGGGAATGACTCCCTTCCCTTGGCCTTTTCTCAGGCTTATTTTACAGTTCAAAATGCCAGCGGGAATGACTCCCTTCCCCAGGCCTTTTCTCAGACTTATTGTACAGTTCACAATGCCAGAGGGAATGACTCCCTTCCCTTGGCCTTTTCTCAGGCTTATTTTACAGTTCACAATGCCAGGGGGACTGACTCCCTTCCCCAGGAATTTTCCCAGGCTTATTTTACAGTTCACATTGCCAGAGGGAATGACTTCCTTCCCTTGGCCTTTTCTCAGTCTTATTTTATAGTTCACAATGCCAGGGGGACTGACTCCCTTCCCCAGGCCTTTTCTCAGACTTATTGTACAGTTCACAATGCAAGAGGGAATGACTCCCTTCCCTTGGCCTTTTCTCAGGCTTATTTTACAGTTCACAATGCCAGGGGGAATGACTCCCTTCCCTTGGCCTTTTCGCAGTCTTATTTTACAGATCACCATGCCAGAGGGAATGACTCCCTTCCCTTGGCCTTTTCTCAGGCTTATTTTACAGTTCAAAATGCCAGCGGGAATGACTCCCTTCCCCAGGCCTTTTCTCAGACTTATTGTACAGTTCACAATGCCAGAGGGAATGACTCCCTTCCCTTGGCCATTTCTCAGGCTTGTTTTACAGTTCACAATAATGCCAGGGGGAATGACTCCCTTCCCTTGGCCTTTTCTCAGGCTTATTTTACAGATCACCATGCCAGGGGGAATGACTCCATTCCCCCTGGCCTTTTCTCAGGCTTGGTTTGCAGTTCACAATGCCAGCGGGAATTACCCCCTTCCCTTGGCCTTTTCTCAGGCTTATTTTACAGTTCACAATGCCAACGGGAATGACTCCCTTGCACTGGCCTTTTCCCAGGCTTACTTTACAGTTCGCAATGCCAGCGGGAATGACTCCCTTCCCCTGGCCTTTTCTCAGGGTTACTTTGCAGTTCACAATGCCAGCGGGAATGACTCCATTCCCCTTGGCCTTTTCTCGGGCTTATTTGACAGATCACCATGACAGGTGGAATGACTCCATTCTCCCAGGCCTTTTCTCAGGGTTGGTTTACAGATCACCATGGCAGGGGGACTGACTCCCTTCGCCATGACCTTTCTCAGGCTTACTTTGCAGTTCACAATGCCAGAGAGAATGATTCCCTGCCACTGGCCTTTTCTCATGCTAATCTTACAGTTCACAATGCCAGAGGGAATGACTCCCTTCCCCCTGGCCTTTTTTCAGGCTAATTTACTGTTCGCAATGCCAGGGAGAAAGTCTTCCTTCCACTGGCCTTTTCTCAGACTTACTTTGCAGTTCACAATGCCAGGGGGACTGACTCCCTTCCCTTGGCCTTTTCTCAGACTTATTGTACAGTTCACAATGCCAGAAGGAATGATTCCCTTCCCTTGGCCTTTTCTCAGGCTTATTTTACAGTCCACAATGCCAGGGGGACTGACTCCCTTCCTCAGGCCTTTTCTCAGACTTGTACAGTTCACAATGCCAGAGGGAATGACTCCCTTCCCTTGGCCTTTCTCAGGCTTATTTTACAGTTCACAATGCCAGGAGGACTGACTCCCTTCCCCAGGACTTTTCTCAGGCTTATTTTATAGTTCACAATGCCAGGGGGAATGACACCCTTCCCTTGGCCTTTTCTCAGGCTTACTTTGCAGTTCACAATGCCAGAGAGAATGATTCCCTTCTCCCTGACATTTTCTCAGGCTAGACCATCTTTCTGAGCAAACCTCAAATATTTTAGAAGAAGCCTCTCCCTTTGGTAAAGCCCCAAGGAGTAGTTCAACCCCCTGCAGAAGCATACGCAATTGCAGGATTTGGTCTACCCTGCGGCAAAGCTTCAAACATTGCAGAAGTAGTCCATTCTTCAGTTGAGTGCACACACATCCAACCTCTGGCAATGCCTTAAAGATTGCAAGGCTAGTCCTGACCTGTGTGACAAAGCCTCAGAAATCGCAGGAGTAGCCCCACTGTGACACCACATCAGACAATGCAGTAGTGGTTATTCCCTCACTTTTGAGCGTGGAGCATTGCTGGAACTCTGCACACTGCGTAGGACTCAATAATTGGTGGGAAAATCCCCATTGTCTGGAAAACCCAGAAAGGTTGCAGAAATTGCCCCTCAAATTTCAGGCCTAGTGAAGCCTCGAACATTGCAGGTGGATACCCACTCCCTAGCAGTGCCTAAAACAACTGTCGAATGGGACACGGCTCTACAAAAGCCTGAGCATGTGCAGTAGTCCCACCATCTGTCAAGCTTACACAATTAGAAGCAGTTCCGCCATGCTGCTAGAGATTTGCCACCTGGAATTAAATATTGCATTTAGGAACGTTGCCAGGAGATCCTCAATGGTGCCTTTCACAGGATTCAGGAACGTTGCCAGGAGATCCTCAATGGTGCCTTTCACAGGATACAGGAACGTTGCCAGGAGATCTACCATGCTGCCTTTCACAGGGTTCAGGAATGTTGCCAGTAGATCCTCCATGCTGCCTTTCACAGGATTCAGGAATGTTGCCAGGAGATCCACAATGCTGCCTTTCACAGCAGCAATATGAAAAATGGTGAGCAGATTTCTTACCAGCTGAACTGATTATGACTCACCAGATAAGTCATGTCCTTTTTTAAGTTGGAGAATTCCCTTTTCACCTTCTGAATAATGAGTGAAGAGGATAAGATATGGGTTTGCCGCCTCAAATGTCTGCAGTGGACAAGAGACATGGCTGAGCATCTTCCACAGAATGCCTCTGAGGTATACATCATCCAGTGCCTAGCAGCCTCTAGATGTCTGCAGTGGACAAGAGACATGGCTCAGGATCTGCCGCAGAATGCCTCTGAGGTATGCATCGTCCAATGGCTAGCCGCCTCAAATGTCTGCAGTGGACAAGAGACATGATTCCGCATCTGCCACAGAATGCCTCTGAGGTATGCATCATCCAGTGCCTAGAAGTCTCTAGAGGTTTTCAGTGGACAAGAGACATGATTCAGCATCTTCCAATCAACGTCTCTGAGGTATGCATCATCCAGTGGCTACAAACCTCAAGAGGTTTATAGTGGACAGGAGACATGGCTCACCATCAGCCACAGAATGCCTCTGAGGTATGCATCACCCAGTACTCATAAGCCTGTAGGGGTTTGCAGTGGACAATAGACATGCTCAGCATCTGCCACAGAATGCCTCTGAGGTATGCATCATCCAGTGCCTATTAGCTTCTAGAGGTTTGCAGTGGACGAGAAACATGATTCAGCATCTGCCACAGAATGCCTCTGAGGTATAAATCATCCAGTGCCTAGAAGCCTCTAGAGGTTTGCAGTGGACAAGAGACATGATTCAGCATCTGCCAATGAATGCCTCTGAGCTATGCATCATCTAGTGCCTAACAGCGTCTAGAGGTCTGCAGTGAACAAGAGAGAAGGGTAAGCATCTGCTACGGAATGCCTCTGAGCTATGCATCATCGAGTGCCTAGCAGCCTCTGGAGATTTGCAGTGGTTGCTGAAATGCATGGCCACAAGCAATTGATAGAGATCCAGCAACGCTGGGACCATTGCCGGTCAACAGAGATACTGGATTTGGTGAAAGGGAGACGGAAATACCTGACTATTACATCTCTTTTTGTATGAAGTGACTTGAACCTAACATGCATGAGTACACACAGTATATTAACTCGAGTGGATATCAGTGGGGCGAACCCTCAGAAGCAGTGGATCGGTGTGATGGACAGTAGTGACCTTCACATTCTTAATGGCCACTTTGAAGAAGGCACAAATCCCCACCCAACGCGGGAGCTCGGAGATCAAACCTCGGTGATAGATTACATATGTATCTCAAGAGACTTAATTAACTATTTAGTCTCTTTTGAAATAACACCAACAAGAGCAAGTAACCATAACCCTCTTAAAATGGTGTGGCTAGAGGGGAATGAAAACTCTACTCAAATAATGGCTGTCGCCCTGGAGTACATTAATAATGGCTGCCGTTAAAGAGTCTTGAAAAAAGATGTTGAATAAATGTCTGTTCTATACTCAGCAAATGGTTCAGAGATCGGGAGGAGAGGATCCCTCGCTGTGGTGGATTACACCCCAATCTTGGCCCCATTCATGATCAAAAACTCTTCGGGTCTGCAACATGCAGTTCACCCCCAGGCTTATGATGAGCGAGTAATTTTGAAAAGGCGGGAAATTAAATCTGCAACTAGGTACGCTAAACGGAACCCAACGCCAAATAAATAAAGGATTATTAAGGCCGTAAGAAATCAGTATAAGAACTGGATCACATGGCATAAGTGAGGGTCATCACCAAAAAGAATTGATCAGACATCTGGAACTGTTCAAGTCAGCAGGAAAATCTCACAATCTTGCACAGATAAATGGGGTCCCAGAGGCTGATTGGATAGGACATTGTAAGAAATGGTACACAGTTCCTCCCTTAAATGACCCCTCCCATCAAGTATACTACAGATTACTTGGGATGTATCAAAAGATCACAAAGAGATAGTGAATGTTATAAAACGAGCACATCCTTCTCGTGCACCTGGCCCTGATGGTGTTTCAAACTTTATATTAAAAGAAAACCCATAGCAATGGGCCACACTGATACCTCGGGTAATAGAAAATGTAAGGGATGTCCAAGAGGTTCCTGCGTCATGAAAGTCTGCCAATACCATCAAAATCTTTAAGAGTGGCAATAGAGACGACCCAAACAACTATCGTCCTATTGCCCTCTTGGACGTCATTGGCAAGATCTATGCCTCGTTTCTACTCAAACGCCTCAATGAATGGGCCTTCAGAGAAAGGCGACTGACCCGTTTCAGTGTGGCTTTGCAAGGGGTTTGGGTACTACTCCACCCACATTCTTGCTCTCATTAGTAAATGATCAAGTCAGTAGAACAATAGTAAAATCATCCTAGCATTTGTTGATCTAGCCAAGGCATTTAACAGCATAAACCGCCAACGCCTGTGGACTAAATTGACAACTTGGAAGTGTCCAGAGGATCTGGTCACCCAATCGAAGACTTTGCATACAGACACTTCCATGCGAGTATTCCTAAACATCGAGGGGAGACTAACAGAAGAAATAGAGACTAGTAGGGGAGATAAACAGGGCTGCCCCATAGCGCCAGCCCTCTTCATCCTCTGTCTTTCAGACTTGGGTCCCTTTCAGGCAAAATCGAGATCTTTTCCACTGAAAATTGGAGGGACCGAAATGAGCCGTTTACTATATGCAGACGACTTAGTCTTATTGGATCACACTGCAATAGAGCTGCAAAGACAATTGAACAGGTTAGCTGAATACACGTCTGAGAACGACCTGCAAGTTAATTCTAGCAAAACGAACAATCAAACCTTGGAAAAAGATAGTGGCAAGAAAAGACATCACTTCAGTTGACGGCTGGGAGTCCTGTTACTGGAAAAAGTGGACTGGTTCAAATATTTGGGGGTTGAAATCAGTAAATGTTCAGTGGAAGTACATAACCTCGTAGCCTTAAGAAATAAAGCAAAATTGCTGGCTAATCAGGCCGTGCTGCTAAAAAGGGGATTCTTCCATTATTCAATGCTCCCACTGTTGGAGATTTACAGCGAAAGGTCAGGTCTATCCTGTCCTATGGTGCTGACTCATTGATACAGTTCCCAGAGAGGCATTGGGCAAGCTTGGATTGGTTATTTTGGAAGAGTGTATTGGGCCTTCCAAAAACAGTGACAATTCAAGTAATCAGAAGGGCGTTTGGTCTCACCTCACTAAAGCAGTGACAGACTGGAAATATGTGACGTTTTTTGAAAAGTGCATGAAAGAAGACACAGCCCTTATCTTTGCTCTAATCAAGGCAGAGATAAATAAAGACTTTGGAAGCAGGATATCCGGATGGGAGTCTGTAGAACCGACTGTAGAACCACGCTTGACCATCCTAACGCCGCAGTGGAGGACGTGCAGTCGAACCCAAACAAATGTAAACAGAAGATGTGGGAATCTGACTGGATCCTAACCTGTGAAGAAGCAAATCAATACAAAATGTACAGGAATTTCGTTAATGAAATTAGAGCATTGGGAAACGCCCCAGCATACATAAGGACATGTCCAGATCTGCATTATAGGACTCAATTCATGAGGATGCACCGAACGAATGAGGTGCTACCTGTGAGAAACAAGACCGAGATACAGAACAAATGAGGTGCTACCTGTGAGAAACAAGACCGAGATACAGAGCAAATGAGGTGCTACCTGTGAGAAGAAAGACCGAGATACAGAACAAATGAGGTGCTACCTGTGAGAAACAAGACCGGGGCACAGAACAAATGAGGTGCTACCTGTGAGAAACAAGACCGGGGCACAGAACGAATGAGGTGCTACCTGTGAGAAACAAGACCGGGATACAGAAAAAATGAGGTGCTACCTGTGAGAAGCAAGACCGGGGCACAGAACGATTAAGGTGCTACCTGTGAGAAACAAGACTGGGGCACAGAACGATGAAGGTGCTACCTGTGAGAAACAAGACCGGGGCACAGAACGAATGAGGTGCTACCTATGAGAAACAAGACCGAGATACAGAACAAATGAGGTGCTACCTGTGAGAAACAAGACCGAGATACAGAACAAATGAGGTGCTACCTGTGAGAAACAAGACCGGGGCACAGAACGAATGAGGTGCTACCTGTGAGAAACAAGACCAGGATACAGAAAAAATGAGGTGCTACCTGTGAGAAACAAGACCAGGGTACAGAATGAAGGAGGTGCTACCTGTGAGAAACAATACCAGGGTACAGAATGAAGGAGGTGCTACCTGTGAGAAACAAGACCGGGGTACAGAACAAATGAGGTGCTACCTGTGAGAAACAAGACCGGGGTACAGAATGAAGGAGGTGCTACCTGTGAGAAACAAGACCGGGGTACAGAACAAATGAGGTGCTACCTGTGAGAAACAAGACCGGGGTACAGAATGAAGGAGCTGCTACCTATGAGAAACAAGACCAGGGTACAGAATGAAGGAGGTGCTACCTGTGAGAAACAATACCGGGGTACAGAATGAAGGAGGTGCTACCTGTGAGAAACTAGACCGGGTCACAGAATGAAGGAGGTGCTACCTGTGAGAAACAAGACTGGGGCACAGAACGAATGAGGTGCTACCTGTGAGAAACAAGACCTGGGTACAGAACAAATGAGGTGCTACCTGTGAGAAACAAGACCGGGGCACAGAACGAATGAGGTGCTACCTGTGAGAAACAAGACCAGGATACAGAAATAATGAGGTGCTACCTGTGAGAAACAAGACCAGGGTACAGAATGAAGGAGGTGCTACCTGTGAGAAACAATACCGGGGTACAGAATGAAGGAGGTGCTACCTGTGAGAAACAAGACCAGGATACAGAAAAAATGAGGTGCTACCTGTGAGAAACAAGACCGGGGTACAGAATGAAGGAGGTGCTACCTGTGAGAAACAATACCAGGGTACAGAATGAAGGAGGTGCTACCTGTGAGAAACAAGACCGGGGTACAGAACAAATGAGGTGCTACCTGTGAGAAACAAGACCGGGGTACAGAATGAAGGAGCTGCTACCTGTGAGAAACAAGACCAGGGTACAGAATGAAGGAGGTGCTACCTGTGAGAAACAATACCGGGGTACAGAATGAAGGAGGTGCTACCTGTGAGAAACTAGACCGGGTCACAGAATGAAGGAGGTGCTACCTGTGAGAAACAAGACTGGGGCACAGAACGAATGAGGTGCTACCTGTGAGAAACAAGACCGGGGTACAGAACAAATGAGGTGCTACCTGTGAGAAACAAGACCGGGGCACAGAACGAATGAGGTGCTACCTGTGAGAAACAAGACTGGGGTACAGAACAAATGAGGTGCTACCTGTGAGAAACAAGACCGGGGTACAGAATGAACGAGCTGCTACCTGTGAGAAACAAGACCAGGGTACAGCATGAAGGAGGTGCTACCTGTGAGAAACAATACCGGGGTACAGAATGAAGGAGGTGCTACCTGTGAGAAACCAGACCGGGTCACAGAATGAAGGAGGTGCTACCTGTGAGAAACAAGACCATTGCACAGAACGAAGGAGGTGCTAACTGTGAGAAAGAAGACCAGGGTACAGAATGAAGGAGGTGCTACCTATGAGAATCAAGACCGGGGTAAAGAACGAAGGAGGTGCTACCTGTGAGAAACAAGACTGGGGTACAGAACGAAGGAGGTGCTACCTGTGAGAAACAAGACTGGGTTACAGAATGAAGGAGGTGCTACCTGTGAGAAACAAGACCGGGGTACAGCATGAAGGAGGTGCTACCTGTAGGAAACAAGACCATTGCACAGAATGAAGGAGGTGCTATCTGTGAGAAAGAAGACCGGTGTACAGAACGAAGGAGGTGCTACCTGTGAGAAAAAGACCAGGGTAAGAAACGTCACGTGCAGATTTTGTAATATTGAAGGCACATTGGCAACTTTACAACATATCCTCACGCTTTGCACTGCCTTGACCGCCCTAAGGACAAACATCTCTGCTAGGTTCCTGGAAGCCATTCCATCCCTATCAGCGGAGGAATGGTGGTCTTTGGTCTTGAGGGGAAAAAAGACCTCAATGGTGATTGCAAGGGTCACATTTTTTAAAGAATGTCTTGAAGAAGCGGATTAGTTTGGTCGTTTTCAGAACCTTAAGACAGAAATGGGGTATCCAATCTCTCTGGAGGGCAGTGCAGAGTAGTGTGATGTATAGTTGTGCTTGTTTCTTTTTAAAGGCTTTGATAAAGGTTTTAACAAACTACAATGCACAAAAAAAAGATACTAGATTGAACAATCAGGGAGTCCACCCACCTGCCACTAGGTCGTCCACTTTCTTCTAGAGTGGGATGCCCCATCAAACCTTTCCATGCACAATACATTCTTCTAGAAGAATGCACTCACCGGCTTCTGCTCCGGGCTTGCTGATTCTGTTTCTAGATCCTATCTGTGGGATGTACACTGAATATTGTGACATAACATTGCACGTTCACTCATCTCGTCTCTCATTGGTTGCCCACACAATGACGCCCGCGCCACCCGAGTGCACCGTAGGATTTCTCCACTGACCAATGAACAAGGAGACGGCCTGTAATCTCTAGACCATGCTTTATTAATCAGCTCCTTGCTCCAAAGAGTAAGCCAGCACCGACCCCTGAAACCTTGTGTATTCCAACCATCCACACTTTTAGGATTTGGCAATATTGAGGAATATTGAGGAAGTCATTGACGGAGGCGTAAGCAGTGTGAACGCCTCATGCTTTAGGCGATGGGCGCGAGGCCGAGCTGGTTGTTGGCTCTGTCGAAGACCACGTAGTAGTCCCTGATGAAGACGTCGCCCAGGATCCAAAGGCCGGGGGCGGATTCTTGCAAGTTGCTGGTACAGGAACTCTAAAGAAAGACCAAGGAAACATAAAGGTTTAAGACACCCTCTCTGATATTGATATTTAGAATAGATTTTTCAGGGACGCAAGTGATCAGAAACCTGCCAATTGACTCATTGTGATGCTTCCCAAGCAGTCAATATTGAACTTTTTGTAAACACAACTGCTTTCCATTCGACAGAAGACAACACAACCACTATTTTGGTGTTGCGTAGATGGCTGGCTTGCTGCTAATGTGGGTGTGCTACTATTCACAGCTGCGCGGCGTGGAGTGGTGGCGGAGGGCAGCTGTCAATAGGAGTTACATGTAAAATATCAAAATCCACGGTTCTTCATAACGTTTGACTCTATTTACGAAGACTGTGCCAATTAACTTTTCAAATTGACAGAAACACAGTCTACTTTTGAGGAGCTTCTACATTGTATGTTCCAATGTTATTTACTTATTATAATTCTTTTGAGAGAAAATGAAACAGGGAAGATTTGGCGTGGGAGAACATTTGTTCATAGCTATCTCTTATTCTTGTATTGCATTCTCCCACTGAATTCTGTAATGGAAACTTTGATGGGGTATGGCCACCATTAGGAGGTTGGGAGGGTGTGCGCCTCGTGGTGCACAAGGAGCGGCGGCGGGGGCTTGTCTGCCTTGAACTTGCATAGGAGGATGTGCCTGGTTGTTCCTGTGGTGGTGGTGGTGGGTACTGTCGGTCCATCGCGTCCGCCATCTCCTCGCAGAGCCAGTTGGTGCAGGCTTCCATGCCCTCCCTCGACTGCCTAGCAGTCTCCCTGAACTCCTTCCTCAGACGGGCTGCCTCGTCTACATGCTGGCCAACCAGGGCGGTAATATCCTCCTGGCACTGCCTGATGGTGGCCAGGTCATGGCCACTGTGTCCAGCTCGTGGGGTAGCTGCTGCACCTTGGTCTATGGCTCGGCCATCAGGTGTGGGCACCTGTGGGCTCCAGCACCCTGCCATGGTCTCGTCGCCAGTCTGGCCATGGCTACTGGATCGTGGTGTTAGCCGTGGGCTTGCTTCTCGGTATCCTGGGGGGCTGGGGGTCTGCATTAGCATGGCCAAGTCAATGGTCTCCTCAACGTCAGACAGCGGCGCTGTGGCAGCAGCCTCTCCAGTCGAACTGGTGGCAGCAGAGCCTGGGCCCTCCGTGGGTGTATCCTGTGTTGGGGGGATCACAGCAGTGGGTGCGGCTATTGTTGCAGCCGTGGCTTCAAGTCTTGGTGCAGTGGCACTCTTGCTGAGTTTGCCCCTCTGCAGGTGCTCACTCTTCCCTGTGCCCCTTGATGTGGTGGCGGTGTCCCCTGTCTCCTGTGCCCTGGCTTGTTTTTTGGCAGGGGGAGCCTGTGTTGCAGTGTCCTGCCCATCGCTGTCGGTCTGTGAGCCTGTGGGGGACAAAGAGGGGGATGGCATTGGTGATGGTTCAAGGTGCTTCATGCAGATTCTGTGCATCATGCTGTTCGGTGCATTGGGACTTCATTAGTGGGCATTCAGGTCATGGGGCTGTTGGGTGGGTCATCCATGCATGGGGCTGTGTGGCATGTGTCTGTGGTGATGCGTGCATGTGTGTGTGTTGGGGTGTGACACTCACAATGTCATGGTTGTGTGCATGTATGTTTGTGGCCGCATCCATGGGTTGATTCTGGGCTCACATTTGGGGGGTGCCTCACCTTTCACAGTGCATTGTTTCATGTGTACACTCACCTCCATCTGATGTGGCCGCACCATACTTCATGTCCCCGACTCCCTCGATGGATTCTACGCCAATCGTGCTGGCGCAGGTCTCCTCCCACTCCCTGAGTGTGATGGGAGAATCAGCGCCAACTCCTGTGGCCATGGCCAGCTTACGATTAGTAGACAGTATGCTGCGGACCCGGAGGCAGAGATCGTCCCACCGCTTCCTGCAGTGTCTAACGGTGCGGGTGGTGGTGCCCACCGCACTGACTTTCTGTGCTACCTCTGCCAAGATGGCCTTTTTTTTAAGCAGGGTCTCACGCCGCATGTCATTCACAAAGACAACATCCGCGTTTGCAGCAAGGGTCTCCGTCAACATGATCAGCTCCTCATTAGTGAATTTCTCCTTGCGCTGGCGATCTGTGGCTTTCTTGATTGCCTTGGGCATTTTGGTGTTGTAGTGGTTTGGATCTCACACACAGCAGTATCCAACAGGTCCTGGGGGCAGAGGATGGCAATGGATTGTGTTTTTAAAGATGGCCGCCGTGCTATTTCCCGTTCCTGTGCGATGACGCTATTTCCGGTCCCGCAATTTAACGGTGACCGCTAATAGCGATGACTGTCATTTGCGTGTTGCAGGAGGTCGGAAGTGCTATCAGCGCTTTCGTCGGTGCCACTAAGGGTCTTTTTGGGGTCTTTAGCAGCATGGCGGTAGGGCCATTACCGGCATGGCGCTGTGCTCGTGTCCGTGTACTCGTAATGGTATGCAATTAGCGGCCTCTTGCCAAGGCGGACACGTTAATAGCGCCATGCCGATAAGGGCCGTTTTTTACTGCGTACCCTGTAATGAGGCCCAGTGTCTGTATTCTGAGTAGGTGCAATCCCTGTAAATCACGTTTGGTCCCTGAACTGGGTCCCCGATACCATCATCCAGGATACCTTTACACAGTGCCTGTATACTGAGTGGGTGAAATCCCGTAAGCCACGTTGGGTCCCCAATACTGGATCCCCGATACCATCATCCAGGATACCTTTATATAGTGTCTGTATTCTGAGTAGATGCAATACCCGTAATTCACGTTGGGTCCCCGATACTGGGTCCCCGATACCATCATCCAGGATACCTTTACAAAGTGTCGTATTCTGAGTAGGTGCTATCCCGTAAGTCACTATGGGTCCCCGATAATGGATCCTGGATACCATCATCCAGGATAATTTTACACAGTTTCTGTATACTGAGTAGGTGCAAACCCGTAAGTCACTTTGGGTCCCCGATACGTTTCCCGGATTCCATCATCCAGGATACCTTTACACAGTGCCTGTATTCCGAGTGTGTTCAATCCGTAAGTCACGTTGGGTCCCCAATACTGCGTCCCCGATACCATCATCCAGGATACCTTTAAACAGTGCCTGTATTCCGAGTGGGTGCAATGCGTAAGTCACATTGGGTCCCTGATACCATCATCCAGGATACCTTTACACAGTGCCTGTATTCCGAGTGGGTGCAATCCCGTAAGTCACGTTGGGCCCCCGATACTGGGTCCCCGATACCATCATCCAGGATACCTTTACACAGTTTTGGTACTCCTAGTAGGTGCAATTCCCATAAATCACGTTGAGTCCCCGATACCATCATCCAGGATACCTTTACACAGTGTCTGTATTCTGAGTAGGTGCTATCCTGTAAGTCACAATGGGTCCCGACACTGGATCCCGGATACCATCATCCAGGATACCTCTACACAGTTTCTTTATACTGAGTAGGTGCAATCCCATAAATCACGTTGGGTCCTCGATACTTGGTCCCGGATACCATCATCCAGGATACCTTTACACAGTGCCTGTATTCCGAGTGGGTGCAATCCGTAAGTCACTTTGGTTCCCGATACTGGGTCCACGATACCATCATCCGAGATACCTTCACAGAGTGCCTGTATTCCAAGTGGGTGCAATACGTAAGTCACATTGGGTCGCCAATACTGGGTCCCCGATACCATCATCCAGGATAATTTTACACAGTGTCTGTATTCTGAGTAGGTGCAACCCCCGCAAGTCACATTGGGTCCCCGATACTGGGTCCCCGATACCATCATCCAGGATACCTTTACACAGTGTCTGTATACTGAGTAGGTGCAATCCTGTAATTCACGTTGGTTTCCCGATACTCGGTCCCGGATACCATCAACCAGGATACGTTTACACAGTGTCTGTATTCCGACTGGGTGCAATCCCGTAAGTCATGTTGGGTCCCCGATACTGGGTCCCTGATACCTTCATCCAGGATATCTTTACACAGTGCCTGTATTCTGAGTGGATGCAATAACTGCAAGTCACGTTGGGTCCCCAATACTGAGTCCCCGATACCATCATCCAGGATACCTTTACACAGTGTATGTATTCTGAGTAGGTGCTATCTTGTAAATCATGATGGGTCAACGATACTGCGTCCCAGATACCATCATCCAGGATACCTTTACACATGTCTGTATTCTGAGTAGGTGCTATATTGTAAGTCACGATGGGTCCACGATACTGCGTCCCAGATACCATCATCCAGGATACCTTTACACATGTCTGTATTCTGAGTAGGTGCTATCCCGTAAGTCACGTTGGGTCCCCGATACTGGGTCCCGGATACCATCATCCAGGATACCTTTACACAGTGCCTGTATTCCAAGTGGGTGCAATCCGCAAGTCACGTTGGGTTCCCGATACTGGGTCCCCGATACCATCATCCAGGATATCTTTACACAGTGCCTGTATTCCGAGTGGGTGCAATCCCATAAGTCATGTTGGGTCCCCGATACTGGGTCCCTGATACCATCATCCAGGATACCTTTACAAAGTGCCTGTATTCCGAGTGGGTACAATCCCGTAAGTCATGTTGGGTCCCCGATACTGGGTCCCTGATTCCAGGGAGTTTTGCCCCCACCTGTGCCTGAGCAATTTTAAATTCAAGTGCATCCGCACTGAAAACTCCATTTTTCCAGCCCCAGGCCCCGAATTTCCACCCCCGCAACCCGCGCTTCCTCCCGCTTCCTGGAGCCTCCCAATCCCGCCTCCCGACCCTCCCCTGCGCCCTGATTGGTCCCTGGTCCCTCCTTAGGAAAGAAATACACGGCCACAACATCCGTGTCTCCTTTTGTGCTGCTGCGGCCTGTAGGTGAGTTTTGCCCCCACCTGTGCCTGAGCCTCCCAATCCCGCCTCCCGACCCTCCCCTGCGCCCTGATTGGTCCTGACTGAAGATCGAGCATTCATTCACAGTCCCTCCTGGGCAGCCCTCTGCCCGGCAGCCCCTCGGCTAAGGACCCAAGGCAAAGGACGGCTCCTACAGTGACGGCTTCCAAGGCGTATCTGCAGGTATCCGCAGGAGAAGCAAGAAGACACCGACAAGTAAGTGTGGCAAGGGCGGAGACAGAAACAACTACTTCTCGCCATACTACCCTACCACTCAATCTTCAACTTCTCGGGTGTGTCCCCAATAGCCGCTCATTGAAAGTTGCATTTAGAAGTTGCGCCCAACAGCCTCTCTGAGAAAAGCTGATTTTAGAAGTGTCCCCAATTGCACCTAGAAGTGTTCCACAAGTGCATTTGAAGTTGCGCCCAATAGCATCTCAAAGAAAAGTTTGCACCCTCTCTGAGAAAGTTGATTTTAGAAGTGTTCCAAACTACATTTTAAAGTTGCACCCAATAGCCTCTCTGAGAAAGTTGATTTTAGAAGTGTTCCAAACTACATTTTGAAGTTGCGCCCAATAGCCTCTCTGAGAAAAGTTGGTTTTAGAAGTGTTCCCAATTGCATTTGAAGTTGCACCCAATAGCCTCTCTGAGAAAAGTTGATTTTAGAAGCATCCCCAATTGCATTTGAAGTTGCGCCCAATAGCATCTCTAAGAAAAGTTGCACCCTCTCTGACAAAGCTGATTTTAGAAGTGTTCCCAATTACATTTGAAGTTGCTCCCAATAGCCTCTCGGAGAAAAGTTGATTTTAGAAGTGTTCCCAGTTGCATTTGAAGTTGCGCCCAATAGCCTCTCTGAGAAAAGTTGATTTTAGAAGTGTTCCCAATTGCATTTGAAGTTGCGCCCAATAACCTCTCCCACAAAATTGATTTTAGAAGTGTTCCCAATTGCATTTGAAGTTGCTCCCAATAGCCTCTCTGAGAAAGTTGATCTTAGAAGTGTTCCAAACTACATTTTGAAGTTGCGCCCAATAGCCTCTCTGAGAAAAGTTGATGTTAGACGTGTTCCCAGTTGCAGTTGAAGTTGCGCCCAATAGCCTCTCTGAGAAAAGTTGATTTTAGAAGTGTTCCCAATTGCATTTGAAGTTGAGCCCAATAACCTCTTCCACAAAGTCGATTTTAGAAGTGTTCCCAATTGCATTTGAAGTTGCGCCCAATAGCCTCTCCGACAAGGTTGGTTTTAGAAGTGTTCCCAATTGCATTTGAAGTTGCGCCCAATAGCCTCTCCGAGAAAAGCTGATTTTAGAAGTGTTCCCAATTGCATTTGAAGTTGCGCCCAATAGCCTCTCCGACAAAGTTGATTTTAGAAGTGTTCCCAATTGCATTTGAAGTTGCCCCCAATAGCCTCTCTGAGAAAAGTTGATTTTAGAAGTGTTCCCAATTGCATTTGAAGTTGCGCCCAATAGCCTCTCCGACAAAGGTGATTTTAAAAGTGTCCCCAATTGCATTTGAAGTTGCGCCCAATAGCCTCTCCGACAAAGGTGATTTTAAAAGTGTCCCCATTTGCATTTGAAGTTGCGCCCAATAGCCTCTCTGAGAAAAGTTGATTTTAGAAGTGTCCCCATTTGCATTTGAAGTTGCACCCAATAGCTTCTCGGAAAAAGTTGATTTTAGAAGTGTCCCCAATTGCATTTGAAGTTGCACACATTAGCCTCTCCGGAAAAAGTTTGGAAGTTAGAAGTGTTTCCCAACTGCACCTAGAACTTCTAAACTACACTCAGAAGTTGCGCCCAATAGCCTCTCCGAGGAAAGTTGATTTTAGAACTGTTTCCCAATTGCGTCAAGAAGTGTACCCAAGTGCATTAGAAGTTGTGACCAATAACCTCTCTGAGAAAAGTTGACTCTAGAAGTGTTCCAAGCTGCATTTTGAAGTTGCGCCCAATAGCATCTCTAAGAAAAGTTGCGCACTCTCTGACAAAGTTGTTTTTAGAAGTATTCCCAATTGCATTTGAAGTTGCACCCAATAGCCTCTCTGAGGAAAGTTGATTTTAGAAGTGTTCCCAATTGCATTTGAAGTTGCACCCAATAGCCTCTCTGAGAAAGTTGATGTTAGAAGTGTCCCCAATTGCATTTGAAGTTGCACCCAATAGCCTCTCTGAAGAAAGTTGATTTTAGAAGTGTTCCCAATTCCATTTGAAGTTGAGCCCAATAACCTCTTCCACAAAGTTGATTTTAGAAGTGTTCCCAATTGCATTTGAAGTTGCGCCCAATAGCCTCTCCGACAAGGTTGGTTTTAGAAGTGTTCCCAATTGCATTTGAAGTTGCGCCCAATAGCCTCTCCGAGAAAAGCTGATTTTAGAAGTGTTCCCAATTGCATTTGAAGTTGCGCCCAATAGCCTCTCCGACAAAGTTGATTTTAGAAGTGTTCCCAATTGCATTTGAAGTTGCCCCCAATAGCCTCTCCGACAAAGTTGATTTTAGAAGTGTTCCCAATTGCATTTGAAGTTGCCCCCAATAGCCTCTCTGAGAAAAGTTGATTTTAGAAGTGTCCCCAATTGCATTTGAAGTTACGCCCAATAGCCTCTCTGAGAAAAGTTGATTTTAGAAGTGTTCCCAATTGCATTTGAAGTTGCGCCCAATAGCCTCTCCGACAAAGGTGATTTTAAAAGTGTCCCCAATTGCATTTGAAGTTGCGCCCAATAGCCTCTCCGACAAAGGTGATTTTAAAAGTGTCCCCAATTGCATTTGAAGTTGCGCCCAATAGCCTCTCTGAGAAAAGTTGATTTTAGAAGTGTCCCCATTTGCATTTGAAGTTGCGCCCAATAGCCTCTCTGAGAAAAGTTGATTTTAGAAGTGTCCCCATTTGCATTTGAAGTTGCACCCAATAGCCTCTCGGAAAAAAGTTGATTTTAGAAGTGTCCCCAATTGCATTTGAAGTTGCGCACATTAGCCTCTCCGGAAAAAGTTTGGAAGTTAGAAGTGTTTCCCAACTGCACCTAGAACTTCTAAACTACACTCAGAAGTTGCGCCCAATAGCCTCTCCGAGGAAAGTTGATTTTAGAACTGTTTCCCAATTGCGTCAAGAAGTGTACCCAAGTGCATTAGAAGTTGTGACCAATAACCTCTCTGAGAAAAGTTGACTCTAGAAGTGTTCCAAGCTGCATTTTGAAGTTGCGCCCAATAGCATCTCTAAGAAAACATGCGCCCTCTCTGACAAAGTTGTTTTTAGAAGTATTCCCAATTGCATTTAGAAGTTGCGCCCAATAGCCTCCCTGAGAAAAGCTGATTTTAGAAGTATTCCCAACTGCACCTAGAAGTGTTCCCAGCTACATTTAGAAGTTGCGCCCAATAGCCTCCCTGAGAAAAGTTGATCCTAGAAGTGTTTCCCATTTGCATTTGAAGTTGCTCCCAATAGCCTCTCTGTGAAAGTTGATCTTAGAAGTGTTCCAAACTACATTTTGAAGTTGCGCCCAATAACATCTCTGAGAAAGTTGATTTTAGAAGTGTTCCCAATTGCATTTAGAAGTTGCGCCCAATACCCTCTTTGAGGAAAGTTGATTTTAGAAGTGTCCCCAACTGCACTTAGAAGTTGCGCCCAATAGCCTCCCTGAGAAAAGTTGATTCTAGAAGTGTTCCCAACTGAATTTGAAGTTGCACCCAATAGCCTCTCTGAGAAAGTTAATTTTAGAAGCGTTCCCAATTGCATTTGAAGTTGCACCCAATAGCCTCTCTGAGGAAAGTTGATTTTAGAAGTGTTCCCAATTGCATTTGAAGTTGCACCCAATAGCCTCTCTGAGAAAGTTGATGTTAGAAGTGTCCCCAATTGCATTTGAAATTGCACCCAATAGCCTCTCTGAGGAAAGTTGATTTTAGAAGTGTCCCCAACCGCACTTAGAAGTTGCGCCCAATAGCCTCCCTGAGAAAAGTTGATTTTAGAAGTGTTCCCAAATGAATTTGAAGTTGCACCCAATAGCCTCCCTGAGAAAAGTTGATTATAGAAGTGTTCCCAACTGGACTTAGAATTAAAACCCGTCCAAAGCTCCACTAAAATGTCCCATATATCTCTCGATGAACTTAGAAAGCATTTCTAATAGCAGTGACAAATAATCTAACACCCCTCCAAGTAAATTGAATCTAGTGACTGACCAACACCTTCTCCTATGCACAGGAGAACTCAGAAACGTACCTAATAAACTAATAATCATCTGCCGACTATTATACCTAGAGAGCACCAAATAGTCTAATATTTGTCAAACCCAGAAGTGCGCCTAAAGGCGTGACACCCCCGATCCTAGGCCGACTATTGTACCTAGAGAGCACCAAATAGTCTAATATCATCAAACCCAGAAGTGCGCCTAAAGGCGTGACACCCCAGATCCTAGAACTACAATCAGAAAACCTCCTAAATCAACCGAACGCCAGCACCAATCATGAGCGCACCCACTCCACCTGAGCCTGCCAGAAACGACCGCAGGGGACCACCCCCACTCCGATCTATACCTTCCTCCCGACCCCTCCCTCCCATATCACCCCACGGCCCCTCCACACAAGCAGCCACTCCCTCTCCAAACACCAAGCCAGAGGAGCACGATGGCGAAGCACTCACTCTAAAACCACTCATCCCCTGAACTCCACCCCGACCCGCCAGCATTGCCCACACCCGCTCCCCTCCCCATCAGACCTAGCACACCCCACCCAGAAAACCACCCACCGCCCTGCCCTCATACCCCTGCCACCTTCCCCCGACCGCACTCTTCCCCTCCCTAAAAACTGCGCGCCGAGCCCTAGCACGAACGAAGCTGCCTCCCTCTCCCCTTCTGAACCCCCTACCCTCTCCCCACACACCAGTCGCAGCAAAGAAACTAAAGAGGAAACGCGCCTGGTCCCCCTCAATCTCTCAGCACTCCTCGCCTCCCCTGTCCCGACCCACCCCCTCTCTCCCGCATTCTCCGCCTTCCCCCGTGGCCTCCCCATTCCTGAAACCCCTCTCCCTCGACTTCTCATCAACTGCAACTGAAACTCCCCCCGCCCACACCCTCCCTCAAATCACCCAACCCAAATCCAATCATCCTATCACACCAAGCCACCCAGCCCCCAGGAACCTGCCAAGTTTTCAGCCCGCCCACTATTCCCTTCTAGCATCACCGACCTTAACCCCCTCCTCAGCTCTCTCCGCCACGCTACACACCCCGGTCCAGCACCTACACCTAACTTGCCTGCCGATCTGAACTGTATCCTATTTAACGCCCGTTCCGTAGCAAAAAACAGACATTGCATCTATGACCTCCTCACCTCTGTCAATCCAGACCTAGTTTTCATCACCGAAACCTGGTTCTCCAATGATTTCAACCCAATCGCTAGTGAAGCCATTCCCCCTGACTACTCCCTCATCCCACTGAACCGTCCATCCAGAGGAGGTGGGGTAGCATTCGTCTTCAAATCTCTCTTCCGCGCCTCGATCATCGACAACCAACCCTCCATCCCTTCCTGCGAATCTCTCCTCGTTAAACTTTCCCTCTCCCCATCGCTCTCTCACAGTTTTCTTAATAATCTACAGGCCCCTGGTTACGATAGACAATTCGCAAACAACCTTTGCGACTCAATCGCACCATGCCAACTAAACCATTCCAACCTCACCCTCCTTGGTGACTTCAACATATGGCTCGACATCCCCACCAACCCTATGACACACTCCCTGGTTGATGGTTTAGATGCAATTAATCTCCAACCCACATAAACGGCCCGACTCATTACAAAGGACACACTCTCGATGCCATCTTTAGCTCCAACACCCTGATTCATTTTAAAGCCCCCCACCCCAATCATCTGGTCAGATCACTTCATTCTCTTCGTTCGCCATCCACTCACCTGACCCCCTTCCCGTACTTGCATCCGAACCTCCGATTTTACGCAAATGCTGGAAAAAATTAACGATCACCCCGGACCTAGCCGAGGCACTCCTCCAATCTCCACCACCCACCTGCCCGCCCGACAACAAATTAACCCCTGAGGCCTTTGACTCATGGCTCAACGCACCCCTCTTACGACTCACCCCCCCATGCAAACCATCAACCCGCTGCGCCCCTTTCCCCAGATGGTTCACTCCTGAGTTGAAGACCACTAAACGACTTTACAAATACCTAGAACGCAAATGGCAGAAAGAGAAAACCCACGAAAACAGGACCACCTTGGCCCGTCACCTCTATCAATATAAGTCCGAAATCCGGAAAGCAAAAAAAGCCCACTACAACACCCGAATCCTAAACTGCAAAAACCCAAGCAAAGAAACTCCACAAAATCATCTCAGAATTCACCAATCCTGCTTGCAATACAACCAGCCCGACCGCCACACAATCACTGTGCGACTCACTCTCCCTCCACTTTCACAAACACGGCTATCGAAAGAACAAAAACTTTAAACACTAAGATGGCTCAAACTTCAGCCACCGAGCAATCCTCCGCCATACCGCCCAGCCCTGCAACCGTAACCTCCACGCAACCAACGTTTGAATCCTTTAGTCCAATATCGCCAGAACAGTTTCTCAAACTGCTATCTGCCCGCAAACCTTCTGGCTCACCACTGGACCCCTGCCCAGCCACAACCCTTAAAGAAATTTTTGGCTCAACCTGCGCAGGAGAATACGCAAGATCTATCATAAATTCCTCCCTCTCTTCGCGTATCTTTCCCGACGCATTCAAAACGGTGCACGTCAAACCTCTAATTAAAAAACCATTGCTCGATCCACTCGAGCCCAAAAACTACCGCCCAATCTCAAACACTAGGTTCCTTGCCAACTCATTGACCGAACCGCCTACTCCCAACTAAACTCCTTTGTCGAAACCAACAACCTCCTAGACCCAGCCCAATCAGGCTTCAGATCACGCCACGGAACTGAAACCACCCTAACCTCGATCTGGGATGACCTTAAAATGACAGCAGACTCCGCCGGATGCGCCGCACTAATCCTCCTCGACCTATCGGCCGCTTTGACACGATCAATCACTCAATCCTCCTAGACCGACTCCACTCCATAGGAATACGCGGAACCGCCCTTAAATGGATAGCTTCATTCCTCAAAGACCGGCACCAAATAACGACACTCTCCAGCTTTACCTCACAACCCCGACCTGTTGACACGGGGTCCCTCAGGGAGCATGTCTATCCGCCCTCCTGTTCAATCTTTACCTGATCACCCTCCCACCAATAATTCGTTCACACAACATCCTGTGTTACAACTACGCCGACGACACTCAACTAATCCTAAAAATCCTGAACTCGAAACCCGACTCCCGACCCGACCTGGCATCCTGCCTCCTTAACATAGAACTCTGGATGACCCAAAGCCACCTCCTGTTAAACCCCTCCAAAACAGAAATCATGATTTGCGGCAAGCTCGATCTTCTTCCGCACCCACTACCCTGGCCACCCGCCATGGGCAACTCACCGACACCCTCCAACACAGTGAAAAATCTTGGATGCACCTTAGACTCCGACCTAACACTCTCGCGCCAAGTCAACAATGTCTCAAAATCCTGCCACTACCACCTCAAAAATCTTAGGCGCATCCTTCCATATCTCTCATTTCCCAACAGAGTCTCTGCGGTCCAATCAATTGTCATATCAAGACTGGACTACGGAAACTCCCTATACCTCGGAATTCATGCCTACCAACTAAACAAACTCCAAAGAGCACAAAACGCGGCAGCCAAAATGCTACTTGCGCTCGGTCCAAGAGACCACGTATCCCCAGCCCTTAAGACACTGCACTGGCTTCCAGTAGCCCGTAGGGTAGCTTTCAAAACCTTATGCCTCTCCCATCGAGCACTACATAAAACCGGACCGCAATATCTTCAAGACAAAGCTAATACCTTATCACCCCACTCGCACCCTAAGATCAAGCTCAGCCGGCTCCTAGTAATCCCTAAGACAAACTCAACCAGTTAGGCGGATCATCATTCTCAACGCTAGCCCAACCCTATGGAACTCGCTCCCACCCAACATCCGCCTAACTGAAGACTTAACGGCCTTCCGCAAACTACTGAAAACCTGGCTCTTCCCCTAAAACTAACCAACAATTTGACCGGAAGCAAGAAATGTACAACTAAAAAAAAAAAAAAAAAAAAAAAAAAAAAAAAAAAAAAAAAAAAAAGATAAATAAATAAAATCGAATGTAAACCATAAGACAAACAATACCAAACGAATAATATAGATCAAAACAGTGAAGTGGATAATACGAATAAATCATCAGAAACTAGGAGATCTAGATGGACGCTTGACCAGACGAAGTGTAGAGGGAATGAGAAATCTAGAAGGGACGAGCGAAGAGGTCGGATGAACGTCAAGAACGGACGAACATGGAGAACGACGAGCGTGGAAATCGGATGAGTATGGAGAGCAGATGAGTGGAGCGTGGAGAGGCAATGAGCGTGGAGAGCGGATGAGTGTGGAGAGCGGATGAAGTGTGGAGAACAAATGAGTGTGGAGAGCGGACGAATATTGAAGAGCGGAGGAGCATGAAGAGTGGAGGAGCGTGGAGAACGACTGAATGTCGAAAAGCACAGAGCGAATGCGGAAAACGACTGAGCGGAGAGCACAGAAGCGTAAGATACAGTTGAGCCGTGAGAGCGGATGAGTGTGAGAGCGGATGAGTATGAGAGCGGATGAGTGTAGAAAGCGGATGAGTGGAGGAGAGAGGGATGAGTGTGAAAGAGCGGATGAGTGTGAGGAGCGCAGTAGCGTGGCGAGCGACTGAATGTAGAAAGCACAGAGCGAGTGTGGAGAACGACTGAGCGAAGAGCGCAGAAGCGTAGGATGCAGTTGAGCCTGAGAGCGGATGGCGGTGGAGAGCGGATGAGTGTGAGAGCGGATGAGTGTAGAGAGAGGATGAGTGTGGAAAGCACAGAGCGAGTGTGGAGAACGACTGAGTGAAGAACGCAGAAGCGTAGGATGCAGTGAGCCTGGAGAGCAGACGACAGTGGAGAGCGGATGAGTGCGAGAGCGGATGAATATAGAGAACTGATGAGTGTGGAGAGCGGATGAGTGTAGAGAGCGGTTGAGTGTGGAGAACGGTTGAGTGTGGAGAGCGGATGAGTGTGGAAAGCGGATGAGTGCGGAGAGGATGAGTGTTTCCGAAACAAACGAATACGTGGAGCAGACGTACGAGCGGCGCAGATGAGCTGATAGAGCGGACGAATGTGCGGAAAGATGAATGTGTGTGTCGTGAGTGTGTAATGGATGTTGTGTGATGATGGATGAGCGTTTTGGTGCGGACGAATAGTGTGGAGCGGATGAGTGTGCTGAACGGACGAATGTGTGAGCGGACGAGTGTGTGGTGCGGACGAGTGTGTGAAGTGGATGAAAGTGTGGCGCGATATGAAAGTTGTGAAACAGATGAATGTGTAGAGTGAACAAATACACAGTGCGGATGAGTGCTGCAACGAATATCACGCAGAACTGACAAGTAATATTATCAGGCAACAAGTAGTATGCTTTGCCGATGTGTGGGTGGTCGGGTAATCGAGTATCAAGACTGTACGAGGTCTAGACGGCACGAGTGTGTACACGGGTAACTGTGTAAACGGGAGGATGTATAGACGGACGAGTGTGTAGACGGGACGAATGTGCGGACCGGACGAATGTGCGGAGCAGACGACGTTTAACCAGACGAAGTGTAAGAGTGAACGAGCATGTTGAAAAGACGAGCAAGGAGGGCCGGATGAACGCCGAGAACGGATGAGCATGGAGAGTTGATGAACGTGGAAATCGGATGAGTATGGAAACGGATGGTGGGAAACGTGGAAAGCAGATAAGCGTGTGAGAGCGGATGAGTGTGAGAGAGCGGATGAGTGTGGAGAGCGGATGAGTGTGGAGAGCGGATGAGTGTGGAGAGCGGATGAGTGTGGAAGAGCGGATGAGTGTGGAGTGCGGATGACGTGGAGAGCGGGAATTCTGAATGTGGAAAGCACAGAGCAATGTGGGAGAGCGATGAGTGTGGAGAGCGGATGAGTGTTGGGGAGCGGATGAGTGTTGGGAGCGGATGAGTGGTGGGGAGCGGATGCGTGCGGGAGCGGAGAAATGTGGAGGACCGATGAGTGCGGGGAGCGCATGATGTGTGAGGTGCGGATGAAATGTGGAGGTGCGAATGAGTGTATAGAAAGCGTTTGAGTATACAAAGCGGGGATTGAGTGCGTAAGCAGACAGGGAGTTCATGCGGCTGGGTAGACTGGAATGCATGCACCAAGAAAACTGGAGTGCACACTTATGGAACACCTGAGAGCATGCGTGAGGCACACTGGAGAGAATATAGGTCAAGCAAGCATGAATGATGTAGTTAAAATCCCGAACGCTGAAATGAACAAATGAATAGAACGGACCTGCCCGCTCAGAACCGCGTGACATACAAATATGTTTTGGAATTGCAGTGAACATTTGAAAGAGTACTTATCATAACACCACCTCACGCCTACTCTCTCCCTTCACATCCCACTCAACTTAGAACACAGAGATACTATGACACCATTCGGTATAACTGTTCTCATATTCTACATCTCCCGCTCACCCCACAACACTCTAAGTAAACTCTGCTGGTTTCACACCCCCCACCAGGCGTTCTCCTCAGGCCTAACGCAGCCATTTTCGTCCTGGATAAAGCCAGCCAGAGCGAACACATACTCCTGATCTCTCAACCACCACACCTACCGCTAAGAAGCAGCCACCACCTGAATTCCGCACCAGCTGCACACATACCTGGTGCACACACGCACTTTTGACTCTCTCTTCTCTCTCCACTGACCCGAACTTTCGGTTCCCGAGGGCGTTCAACCTACCAGCGCCTTCAGACCATACCAATGGTATATAAGGCGCTATATAAATGCAAAAATAACATAACATAACATAACATCATCCAGGATACCTTTACACAGTGCCTGTATTCTGAGTGGGTGAAATCCCGTAAATCGCATTGGGTCCCCGATACTGGGTCCCGGATACCATCATCCAGTATACCTTTACACAGTGCCTCTTTTCTGATTAGTTGCAATCCCGTAAGTCACGTTGGGTCCACGATACTGGGTCCCGGATACCGTCATCCAGGATACCTTAACACAGCGTCTGTATACTGAGTAGGTGCAATCCCATAAATCACGTTATGTCCCCGATACTGGGTCCCGGATACCATCATCCAGGATACCTTTACACAGTGTCTGTATTCTGAGTGGGTGCAATCCTGTAAGTCACGTTGGGTCCCGATACTGGGTCCCGGATACCATCATCCAGGATACCTTTACACAGTGTCTGTATTCTGAGTAGGTGCAATCCCGTAAGTCACGTTGGGTCCCCGATACTGGGTCCCGGATACCATCATCCAGGATACCTTTACACAGTGCCTGTATTCCGAGTGGGTGCAATCCGTAAGTCACGTTGGTTCCCGATACTGGGTCCCGGATACCATCATCCAGGATACCTTTACACAGTGCCTGTATTCTGAGTGGGTGCAATCCCGTAAGTCACGTTGGGTCCCCGATACTGGGTCCCCGATACCATCATCCAGGATACCTTTACACAGTGCCTGTATTCGAGTGGGTGCAATCCCGTAAGTCACGTTGGGTCCCCGATACTGGGTCCCTGATACCATCATCCAGGATACCTTTACACAGTGCCTGTATTCTGAGTGGGTGCAATCCCGTAAGTCACGTTGGGTCCCCGATACTGGGTCCCGGATACCATCATCCAGGATACCTTTACACAGTGCCTGTATTCTGAGTAGGTGCAATCCCGTAAGTCACGTTGGGTCCCGATACTGGTCCCGGATACCATCATCCAGGATACCTTTACACAGTGCCTGTATCTGAGTAGGTGCAATCCCGTAAATCACGTTGGTTCCCGATACTGGGTCCCGGATACCATCATCCAGGATACCTTTACACAGTGCCTGTATTCTGAGTAGGTGCAATCCCGTAAGTCACGTTGGGTCCCGATACTGGGTCCCGGATACCATCATCCAGGATACCTTTACACAGTTTCTGTATACTGAGTAGGTGCAATCCCGTAAGTCACGTTGGGTCCCCGATAGTTGGTCCCGGATACCATCATCCAGGATACCTTTACACAGTGCCTGTATTCCGAGTGGGAGCAATCCGTAAGTCACTTTGGGTCCCTGTACTGGGTCCCCGATACCATCATCCAGGATACCTTTACACAGTGTCTGTATTCTGAGTAGGTGCAATCCCCGCAAGTCACGTTGGGTCCTCGATACTGGGTCCCGGATACCATCATCCAGGATACCTTTACACAGTGACTGTATTCTGAGTAGGTGCAATCCGTAAGTCACGTTGGGTTCCCGATACTGGGTCCCGGATACCATCATCCAGGATACCTTTACACAGTGCCTGTATTCTGAGTGGGTGCAATCCGTAAGTCACGTTGGGTCCCGATACTGGGTCCCGGATACCATCATCCAGGATACCTTTACACAGTGCCTGTATTCTGAGTGGGTGCAATCCGTAAGTCACGTTGGGTTCCCGATACTGGGTCCCGGATACCATCATCCAGGATACCTTTACACAGTGCCTGTATTCTGAGTGGGTGCAATCCCGTAAGTCATGTTGGGTCCCCGATACTGGGTCCCGATACCATCATCCAGGATACCTTTACACAGTGTCTGTATTCTGAGTGGTGCAATCCTGTAAGTCACGTTGGTCCCGATACTGGGTCCCGATACCATCATCCAGGATACCTTTACACAGTGTCTGTATTCTGAGTGGGTGCAATCCCCGTAAGTCACGTTGGGTCCCCGATACTGGGTCCCGATACCATCATCCAGGATACCTTTACACAGTGTCTGTATTCTGAGTAGGTGCATATCCGTAAGTCACGTT
>CM030317.1:1071314996-1071358187 GCA_002915635.3 Ambystoma mexicanum
CAGTGTCCTCTACACATCACATGTGAACATTCACCATGTGTACACCCCAGCATGTCAAACCACAACTATCCCTCACACCTGAAAGGTAAACACAACACATGAACAGGCATTGATCAGCAGAATACATCATGTACATAGGAAAGCACAATTACAATTTCAGGGTGCCCATCACACTGCAGGGCAAGGCAACTGTCAACAACAAAACACCCCCCTCCCTCACAAATCACCATGACCCACTGAACAACTGCACCTGGGTTATGTAGCCTTCATCCTTGAAGTTCACCTGGCCACAGGATCACCCTTCCCCTTTGTCACCATCTCCCACCTTGTGTGTAAAAAGTTGCCAGCACCCTCAGAGTCCACCTAGATTTGCAAAAGCACAAAATCCAGAGAACTCAAAGCAGGACAACACAGAAGCCAAGCAAATAGCCTGCAGGCAGTAAAACAAACCAGAACAGCCTCCAGTAGATGACTTGAAGTAGCAGTACGCCACAAAGGCCAAGTACTACCACAATGATGTTAACAACCAAGGTAGCACAGTAAAACAATGTCACAACAGGATCTGAACCATGTGTGGTACATAACATAGAATGATGCACACAAACGGATGTCTACTGTCACAGCTCCCGTGTACAGGCGCAGGAGTGGCACAAAACAACCACCCCACCGTGGTCTGGGTGCCTGCAAGGTCTAACTCACACAGGCCTCTGAGACCCTGGTGGGGAAGGAGGGTCAGGGATATGCAGTCGGGACAGGCATTGGCATACTGGATAACGGAATGAGGGGCAGGAGAGGGGAGTAGGATTGACACGGGAAAGTAGGGAATGCACCAAAATGTAGTACACACATTAACACAATACACAATTAGACAAACTTGTTCACATGCACATAGCAGCAAATTACTCAAATGGAAGTCAAAGAGAAACTTATCTCTGGGTGAGTGCTGGCCTCCTGCCTGCGCACTCTCAGGTCCGGTAACAGGAGCAGTTCAATGCTGCAAAGAGAGCCACAGTTAATAATCTGTGCGTGCCCAAAACACATAAACACACCACCAAATATGCCCAAAGTAACAAAATACACTACAAACAGACAAATCTTGTGTGGATGCTTCATACCCATACGTAACATTACCCCTCTGATGGTTCATACACAGTCAATGCAGTAAGTCAGGCACCGGTGGGTGCGTGGCAAATGGAACACCAATGTGTCACGATTCACACAACATGCAATGTTCCCTGGGTAAGCAGACAGACGCATATAGCAAGGTCTGACTTCAGAACAAGTCCTGTACCACCATGACCAAAATAAAGTAGCCAGTGCATGTATCAATTTCTACTTGGAAATGAAATGCACTGCACCCGAGTCTGTCCCTTGCTGTCTGTCCCTGTGAGCTGCTTCTTTCCATGTCTCGGAACGCTACATGGCTAATACAAGTGCCTCAATGGACCATGGTGGACCGGAGGGTATGTGCCACTGCCCCTGCAGGTGCCCCAGACAACTTTCACATCAACTAGCCATAGTCCACCAACACATCTCAGAGCTGTATTGTGCGCTTCAACACCAATATTTGTCCAAGCTCACCATCAGTGCTGCTACTAAGCATGCATGTGCAACTGGCCAGGTGGAAGGTTTGCTGTGTTGTGACCCCCCTGTGCTGCTCACCTTGCCTGGAGTCCCTTGAAACACAGTCATCGATTTTCGGATGTATGATCGCAATCCCTGTGCCTCTGCTTGCGCACACATGCGCATGTCGGCACACCAAACGTGTCCAGATTCCAGACGTCCAATGGCCCATGTCTGCTGGCAAAGGTGGTCTTGAGGCTCATCCCCTGCAGAAAGTGCATGAAACACATGATTAATGCTTAATATTCATCTGTGTGTGTCTCTTCAGGCATTACATGACTGGACCATGTCAGAGACGTACATCAGAAATCACACCATCAGTCCGTCTTTCACAGCAACAGTGTGGAACACACTATCTACGGCATGAATTGCAACAAGCACATGTTCATTAAAGATAAGAAACATACTACACAATGCATAGCAATGAATGTACACATGAATCATTAAACACCCCATCTAGCAAAAGAAGAACAGTGGACAATTACACCCCAATCATCCCCACTAGGGGTGTTAACACAAGTTCCACAGCAGCAGACATGCCACAGATATGACAGTCCATTGCCTTGTGTAATAGGCTGTTACAACCCGAACCATCCTTGCGAGCCCATGGATAAGGGAAGCAGGAGTGGCATATGTGAGTCAAGGACCCCAAGCAGCAAACACATACACAAGACAAGCTTGAAGGGCCCAGCTGGAACAGACAGTGGATGCTTTCAAAAAGCCACAAAGCACCACACCGTCACATGAAAGCACAATAGACTAGCAATTTTAAACTAATCAACTATTAACTAATTACACTAACTATGGAAAAACCTACATTACCTAATTTAAACTAACTATCAAACAGAAACTTAACTAACTAAACTAAAAGAAAAATCAAAAATGGCCACATACGACCCGGGGGGGCACCCAGGAGGGGGGAGGTACAGGGTGCTGCTCAACACCCACATGCGATGATGCTGAGCAAAAAAAAAACCTCCATGGGCTCAACGCCTGCACAGCCCGACCTATGTGGGAGATAGATGGTCGTCCGAGTCTGGCTCTTCCTGGAAAGGAGGACGTGGCACAGGAGCCTGACCACGCCTAGCCGCAGCTTGCCCCTCGTCGGCAGCAAGTCTGCCGGACGGTGAGCCTGGTTCTGTGTGGCGATGACAATGTAGGTCTGCATGCAGAACCTCCCGTGATACACGTGCTTCCTCTTGCAAGGTAGCACGTGTAACACAGAGTTCCTCCTGCAAGGCCTGGCTTGACAACCGCTGCACCTCCCGGCAAGCATGTAGCTCAGCCGAGATGGTACGCTCAGCTGTGCAAACCTCTCCTCTGCCCGCTCCCTCTGGACATCAGAAGGACACCCAGAGTGGATCTGAGGGAAGCATGCTCCTCCCTCAGGGCCTTCCATGTGTGCCTCTGCGTGAGCAGCAATTGCTTGATGCAGAGACAACATTTCAGCCTGGCGTGCCCTGTCTGAGGCCGCCATGCCCAGCCTGAGCGAGCGGGCCGTGGACCGTGCCGCCTGCTGCTGGAGAAGCACCTGCCTAGCAGGGGGAGCACAGATTGGGCCACACGCTCCATGCTCTCAGCGATGTTCTCCATTGCTGCCCCCTGCCGTTCAGAATTGGCAGTCATGTCTTGCTCCCACTCAGTATACTGTGGTTGCGCGCGGCGACCGCGTTGCTGGGCTTGACCCCTGCGGGACCCAAGGACCGGGGTCCTCGCTGTGTTGGCACCGCCCGCGGCTGCACGACTACATGCCCCCGTCGACGTGATGTCCCAGGCACATCAGTGACTGGTGTGGAGGGTGACCCTGCGTCCCGATCCACCACGGGCGGAGGTTCCAAGACTGTCTGACCCCTCAGTGCAGGTGTCGCGGACAGAGGAGTGTCCACATCAGAATCACTCACCCCTGACATATGGACCTGATGCTCATCCAACTCGACATGGACGTCAGAGTGTCATCAGGGCTGGACTCATAGGCAGCCAGAGACAAGATGGACTGTAGCACTTGGGGGTTTTCGTGGCCTACCACCCCACGACCCCCACTTGTGCTGGGTTGATGTAGTGATAACAACCCTGTGCCTGGCATGACAACACCATCCTCCGGCTCCATTGCGTCATCATCTGAAAAATAGAGAGAAAAAAGGTCACTACACATGTTAGAAGCACACAACACACACACACACACGACAACAAACACATCAGGCAGACATGTGACACACAAAATAGAACCTGGCATGCATGCTGGGTCAACTTGAATTGCTTCTGTGATCAGACCTGTTGAAAGGTGGCAGTTTGCATGAAGTGGGTCTATGCAGTGCAGCAAATATGTATGTTACTCACTACCTACATGTACAAGGACTTCATGGTGTGTGTCAGAAATGTGAAGGCAGTGCAAGGTCAACTTCAGGCATCACGTGCAATGTGCATTCAATGGGTAGCATGTCTACAAGCAAACCACCCCTCCCCCCAAGTGCAAAAGCAGGGATGCCTAGCATGGTATCAAAAGCTGACCATAGACCTGTGTATTGACAGACAGTGTTGACTAGCATCAACAGCTTCATGTGAGTCAAGTGACAACACTGCAAATGATGATGGGACAGTAAGCAGGACACATGATGAAACCTCTGGAGTCCACCCACGTGTGAAGAAGACACTACACCAGTTGGACAGAGTCATTGGCCATTAAACAGGCTGAGGCCTGTGACCCCACAGATTGTCAGACCCTAAACATGTGTGCAACGCAGTACTGAGCCACAGTTGACATGGAAGGCAGATGAAATGCCATGCAATTTGGGTCATCATGGACTTGTGTAACAGTGATCATCCAGTCATGGACACATATGGGCATGCGTGAAATGCACATGGAGCATGAATGGGCACTCATGTCCCTGCGGGCATCTGACCTCTGCACAGTCCAAGTGAGACACCCTGCATCAGTACTAAGGATGTACCACAAAGGATATGTCTGGCAGATTGGCCGCTGGATGTTAGAATGTACACAGGAGGCATGACCAGGGAAGTAACCAACGGCAATATTGTAGCAGACCAGTGCTAAATGGAATTGGGTGCAGAGCAGGGGGTTGAGGGGCAAGGAGCATGCCTACATTGGCTACCCCCTTGCAGGCGAGGACACATGCACGTCAGTCATGCTATGCATAGTTCCTGGGCTGAGAGGAAGGTCACCCCACGCTACATGCAGAAGTGCCAGTGAGCTGGAACATGGACCGGAGGGGCATACTGGTAACCAGCATGTGAGTAGGGTGCAATAGTGGTGATGCGGACAGTCCCCGTCTGCTCCACATGTCCACCATCCAGCAGAGTAGACATGCTTCAGGGAAGCATTGCATTACTTGCACATCAGAACCATGTACACGTGACATGTAGTGGCAGTCATGCACAACACATCTCACAAGTAAAACACACACGTCCTCGACAAACTAGCATCAACACTCACTGGACTGGGCATCAAAGTCCGGCATCTCTCCCACTCCTTCGACCGATTCAGATGGTATGAACTCCGCAACGAGTGACTCATGCAGAGTGAGGTCTTCCTCCTCTGGTGCAGGCCCACTGCCAGTCACCAGAGTCAAGTTGTAATTTGAGGCACGCTTAGCCTTAGCGCTGCGTTTGAGGTCATTCCATGCTTTTTGCACTCTTGCACCGTGCGCACCTCATGGCCGAATGCACTCACATGTTCCGCAACTTGCTTCCAGTGGGTATCACGGTGGGCAGCCGTAGTCTGACAATTAGCACCCACTAGCATGTCACGGCTGTGGTCCCGCACGTAGTCCACGAGGAAGTCCAGTTCCTGGTTGCAGAAAGGCTTCTTCCTCGACGTGCAGGAGGTCGTGGCTGTGTGTGGGGTCCCAGCCTGTGCTGCAGGTGCAACCTTCCTCCTCTTGGATTGTGGCGCAGACCCTGGCTGGCTGATGCCGCCCTGATCAGTATGGCCAGTGGGTCTGGTGGATTGAGCCAAGGGAGTGGCAGGTGGAGGGACGACCAAAGGGCTGACTTGTGTCAGTGGCAGCTGGGTGCCCTCTAATGGACCCTGCGCATCAACATCCGCTGTGGCAGGGTCATTGACCGCAACTGTCCTGGTTGGCAGACTCACAACCGGGGTGTTGTTGGCTGCATCTGCCCCTGCACTTGCCAACACCCGGCTGTTCGGGGCAGCAGATGACATTACTGCCCCAGGGACACGTGTCTTGGTCAGGGCAGCCCTGCGTGCCCCTACGGTTTCCCTCCTGGCCTGTTGGAAATCTTCCAAGGGCTCTTCAAGTGCCAACGCAGCCTGCGCTGGCAGACCCTGAGCCTGGGTGGTGGTGTCCACAGCTGCACCTGCAGCTACCACTACCCTTGGGCCCGTGGCAGTCGATGAAACGGACTGCCGGGTCACACGGGCGCCAGTGCCAGATGCAGAAGCTGCATCTCCCAGAACCACAGGGGTGGTGGCATGACTGCACCGACACATGGCACAACATCGTGCTCAAGTGGCGCACCCTGCCTCTTCCCCCTCTGCGGCCACCCTGGACACCCTGGAGTCCCCTACTCCCTGGTCAACCCGGCCAAGTCCCTGACCACGCCCGCCACGAGGAGTACGCCCAGCTGAGGCGCCCCTCACCTTTGGTGGCCTCCCAACCATGGCACAGATGTAGTAGTGCCGGCACAGATGGAGTAGTGCCAATGGGAGGTGTACACCACAATTGACCTGGGCAATTGGGGTGAAGGGGGTGGGATGCAAGATGTTAACAGCCCCCCTGCACCTGCAAGGCTGTATGTGACCCCGGTGATGTAGTGACGGGTCACGCAACGCTCAGGCACCCCAAAACTGCAGTAAAACCGTGCACGCAACCCTGCAGCCTACGTGCGTGGAATCAACCTCCCGCAGTACGCGGTGGCACCCAGTAACACGAAAAACGCGTACGCGTGGGACACGCAGGCTACTATGACTCGAAAATGGGTGCGATACACAGGGCACCCGCAGTGGGAAAAATAGCGTGCGCGACTCACCGTCTGACTAGCGTGATAATGAAAAACACGCGTAGCCAATACCCCCGCCAAAAGAAGAGATACGTCCTTGATAGCTGTAAAGATGTGATGGCGCGCAAACAACAGGAAGCAGCAACACACGTCGGTCTCCACGAAAGGCACGTACAGCGAACTGCTGGGCCCGCTCACCTTTAACCCGTGCTGAGGGAAACGCACGCGCGCGTCACGTCACTTACACGCATGGGCCCTTTCCTCGTATTACACGCGGACGTGCAGTTTTTCACGCGCGCTGAAATGCCCATGCACGCCTGTGCGCGTCACGTCACAGGGGCGCTTGCGCTTGAGGGGCCTTCTGTCCAATGAAATTGCATATGCGTGCAGACGCGCTTACGCGCTAAGGGCCTTTCCTCCAATTACATGCTGACGTGCAATTTTTTCACGTGCCAAATCACTCAGTATCAAGCTGACCATGCGTAAACACACGGAAGACAACGCTCCTGCCCAGAAGGCCGTATTACTGCTCCCAGAGCCCCGAGCACGCTCCCACCTGCCATCTGCTGCTGCCTGACAGCCTGCTGTCCACGTGCCCTGCCATTTGGTGCCTGCACGTTAGCCAGAGGTGCAGTTGCTGTGACCACCCCTGCTGGAACCGAAGACTCCCGACTGGGATTCCATCTCTCCACAGCCCAGCCCCAGGACCCAGTTGTCCACCCAGTCCTGCCTCTGGGGTTGCCATGTCGGACACAACACCATCTGAGACCACTGGCAACCCCCAGCCAGAGAGGCAGAGGGCCACCAGCTTCAGTGCCAGGGAAGTTGGTGTCCTGGTGGAGCAAATCCTGGGGCAGTATGATGCCCTCTTTGGAAGTTTGCGCGCCCACTATGAAGGATGGACCAGGATCTGGATGGACATCGTGACTGCCATCCACGCAGAGGGGGTGGCAGTCCGCGACTTACATCATGTCAAGAAGCGCTGGGAGGACTTCAGGTCCAGGACCCTCAACAAGGCCCGGCGCCTCTCGAAGGCAGTGGATGCCAAGGGACGTCGGGGCCAGCTGTCGGACCACCAAATGAGGGTCCTGGAATGCATATGCCCAGCGCTCTATGTCCAGATCCTTGAGAGGCAGACCCGCCTGGAGTCGAGCGGTAAGTGTACATGCATGGTGATTGGACTCTGTGGTGTGCCAGTAGTGTGCAGGTTGCACATGTGTTTTTGTAGGGCCATGTAGGGATGTGTATGAACATGGGCGTGAGGCTGCCACATGTGAGTCCTCTCAGGCGTGAGACACATTGATGGTGTATGTGTTGGTAAGCATGCTGGGCAAATGCAGGTGTGGGAGCACACATGTTTGAATTTCTGTGTATGTACATTGGCATGGTTATGGCATGGATGGTGGTTCATAATGCATGTATCTGCACTGTGTACATGTGCATGTATGTGTATTTGACAAGTGTGCAACTGTGATGCAACATGGATGCACGTGACACTGATATGTAGAAGGCTGAATGTCAGATGTGACATGTATGGCGGTCTCATCACTGTGACAGTTGGAGGAGATGTACACATGCATGTAAGTGTGGTGGCATGTGTGCATGTCTAGTGCACTCCCAGTGTTTCATGTGATGTCAAGCTCACCTTTGGCTGTACATGCTGTTGTATGTGTATGGATGGTGTTGCCTGGTGCAATATTGCTGTGGAAATGCTCATGTGTGTGAGTTAAAATTACATGTGTGTTGTGGAGTGTGATGCCGTGTCTGAGGTTTGACAATGCCACTCATGTACAACTGTCATGTGTACTGTGCCCTGATGCCTGTGTTTTATCTCTCCCTGTCTGCAGCGTCGACTGATGAAGAGGGCGGAGAGGGTGCTGTGGAGCACAGCGGCAGGGATCGCACCACCAGCCGGAGATGCAAGGCCCCGCTCCCCTCCCAGATTGTCATCTCGTCGGGGACTGAGGAGTCTGGTGCCGCGTCCCAGGCCGCAGCTGCCGAGGGTAGGTCCAAGAGGCGGAGGTTGGAGGTGGACTCCTCGGCAGCAGAAGGGGCAGCTGAGACCCCACAGGGTCCAACGGAGTAAGATGGCATGGAGTCATCCAGGTTGGTGGGCGGTTTGGTGGAGGAGGAGGCCGTGGAAGGGACACACACGGGGTCTAGAGGTGGGGATTCCACTGGTGCTAGTGGTGCAGTGCAGGACCAGGGACAGGAGGCAGCACAGGCTGCCGCGGAGGTGCCTGTGTGCAATCCGGTCCCTGATCCTGTCACTGCATCATCTGGCACCAGCATCGATGCCTACGTCCAGACCCGTTTTCAGGGAGGGGATGAGCGCACAACAACTGGCCTGCCTCTCCCTGCAGACGTGGCTATCCGGGACCGTGTTGAGCCTGTCCTGGCCGGGATAGCGTTGCGTCAATGGGGCATGCGAGTTGACATGCGGTCTTTTTGTGAAGAGACTGCACGTCATCTCGGGTACCTTTTTGAAAGCGTTGACCTGCTGGGACGGGTCACCAGTGCTGGATTCCTCCATGTGCTGGACCTTCTTGTGACCCCCTCCTCACCTGAACCCCCTACGCGCCAGTCATCCTCTATGCCATCTTCCCACCCATGTATCACCTGGGTACCCTGTGGAGCTGCCTCTGACCCTGTGACCAGGCTGGTGGAGGACACATCCCTGCCACAGTCAGGAGTCGGACGTCCAGCAGGGGTGGCCACCTCAACAACTGCACCCCAGCCGGAGGATGATGTGCAGGCATCAAGAGCAAGGGCACAGGCAGAGGCACAGCAGCAGCAGCAACAAGATGGGAGCCATGATGGCTCAGGGCCTTCAACATCAGAGGGGCAGGAGGACCCAGGACTGGAAGTGTCTTCCGTGTGGCAGCGGTTAGGCCATGCTATAGATGCAGAGCAGCAGCCGGCAGAAGAGACACGGCTCACGATGGTCAGGGCGGAGAACTCCATGCGTAGGGCTCTGAGGCGGGCAGAGTGCCTCGAGGCAATTTGCAGGGACCTGGAGGTCCACATGTCATCGTCCCTGCGAAGCCTCGGGGCCATGGAAGAGGACCGCCTCCGGGACATCGAGCAGGAGTTCGATGATGCTCTGGCCTGGGAAATCGGGAAGTGAGCCGTCGGACTAGCCCGCTGCTATTGTAAATAGTTTTTAGAGTTAGGTTTCCTTTTTCTTTTCCTTTTATTTGTGGTCAATGGACAATGCCACACACATTTGTATATAGTTCTATTTTTAGGTAGTTTCTTAGGTAGGTTTCATTTCTTTGGTTGGGCTCATGGACCCTTTACATAGTTGAACAATGGATTGATTTGATATGTTTTTTTGATTTTGCACATGGAATCCTGGAATTGTTTTTGGGACAATGGATTGTGAATAGTTTGATCATGGATTAATTTGATTTTTTTTTTTCCTTTGGACATGAAGCAATGGATTTTCTTTTTTTACATTTCCTTTGGATTTGCGTTGGTGGAGGGAGAGTTTGGACTGTTTTTCTTTCGATTTTTTTTGGATTGGTTATAATTTTCATTCACGCATCTTTTGCACATGCTTTTCATTTCATGTTTTGTATTTTTGTGTGATTTCATTTCATTTATTTATTTTTGTAGATAATACATTTTCATATTTTATTTCCATGTGTGGGATTTGCTCATTGGGTTCATGCATGAGAAAATGTGGGTTTACACAATCAATGCCAACCAGTGTATCTGTGTGACGGACATGTGTTGATGTACATAGTTGACATTTGGTTTGTGTCTTGAGATAGGCATGTCAGTGTGGGGTGGATTGGAAAATCATTACGTCTCAAGAATGGGGTGGCGTAATGTGGTTTTTTGGTGCAGAAGTGGGCCATGATTGGGCTTCTTTATTTTTGTGTAGGGGGGACATGAGTGGGGGCCTGCTGGCAGGTGCCCCTGACGGCTGGGGGGTGGGGGTGCAGGGGGACATGAGTGGGGGCCTGCTGGCAGGTGCCCCTGACTGCTAGGGTGTGGGGGCGCAGGGGAAATGAGTGGGGGCCTGCTGGCAGGTGCCCCTGACTGCTGGGGGGTGGGGGCGCAGGGGGACATGAGTGCAACATGAGTGGGGGCCTGCTGGCAGGTGCCCTGACTGCTGGAGGGTGGGGCGCAGGGGACATGAGTGAGAGCCTGCTGGCAGGTGCCCGTGACTGCTGGGGGTGGGGGTGCAGGGAGACATGAGTGGGGCCTGCTGGCAGGTGCCCCTGACTGCTGGGGGTGGGGGTGCAGGGGGACATGAGTGGGGGCCTGCTGGCAGGTGCCCCTGACTGCTGGGGTGAGGGCGCAGGGGGACATGAGGGCGACATGAGTGGGGGCCTGCTGGCAGGTGCCCCTGACTGCTGGAGGGTGGGGGCGCAGGGGACTTGAGTGGGGGCCTGCTGACTGCTGGGGGTCGGGGTGCAAGGGGACATGAGTGGGGGCCTGCTGGCAGGTGCCCCTGACTGCTGGGGGTGGGGCGCAGGGGGAAATAAGTAGGGCTTGCTGGCAGGGGCCCCTGACTGCTGGGGGTGGGACGCAGGGGGACATGAGTGGGGGCCTGCTGGCAGGTGCCCCTGACTGCTGGGGTGTGGGGTGCAGGGGACATGAGTGGGGGCCTGCTGGCAGGTGCCCCTGACTGCTGGGGGGTGGGGTGCAGGGGGACATGAGTGCAACATGAGTGGGGGCCTGCTGGCAGGTGCTCCTGACTGCTAGGTGTGGGGGCGCAGGGGAAATGAGTGGGGGCCTGCTGGCAGGTGCCCCTGACTGCTGGGGTGGGGGCGCAGGGGGATATGAGTGCAACATGAGTGGGGGCCTGCTGGCAGGTGCCCTAACGGCTAGGGTGTGGGTGCAGGGGACATGAGTGAGGGCCTGCTGGCAGGTGCCCCTGCACTGCTGGGGGTGGGGCGCAGGGGACATGAGTGTGGACATGAGTGGGGGCCTGCTGGCAGGTGCCCCTGACTACTGGGAGTGGGGCACAGGGGGACATGAGTCGGACATGAGTGGGGCCTGCAGGCAGGTGCCCCTGACTGCTGACTGCTGGGGGTGAGGGTGCAGGGGGACATGAGTGGGGCCTGCTGGCAGGTGCCTGTCACTGCTGGGGGGTGGGGTGCAGGGGAACATGAGTTGGTGATCACTATGTGAAGGTGATATGTGTGCTGGCTGGGGGGCATGGCAGGGTGCCGGGTAGTAACCTGTGTTGTGGGTTGCCTGCAGGGGCCGTGGATGGGTTGGGGGGCACACCTGGGAGGACCCACACTGCCAATTCACGTGTAGGACTCCCCGTGCACTCCACTAGATACGCGTACCCGCTCTGACAGCGGAATCGCGTGTGAAAGTTCACGCGAAACCCAGTAATAGACGTACTCAACTCACACAGGGCCCTTTGCGTGTGAAAATTCCCACGAATCCCAGTAATACACGTACCCCACTCGCACAGGGCCAATCGCGTGTAAAACTTTCCGCGAACCCCAGTAATACACGTACCCCCCTCGCACAGGGCCAATCGCATGTAAAACTTCCCGCGAATCCCAGTAATACATGTACCCCACTCGCACAGGGCCCTTCGCGTGTAAAACATCCCACAAACCCCAGTAATACACGTATCCCACTCGCACAGGGCCAATCGCGTGTGAAACTTCCTGCGAACCCCAATAATACACTTACCCCACTCGTACAGGGCCAATCGCGTGTAAAACTTCCCGCGAACCCCAGTAATAGAACGTTCGCCACTTGCCGTGTGCTGTGTGGCGGCCATGTATACTGGTACAGGGTTAGCGCAGCCCTTTGCGCTGGATTGGGGATTATGATGGCTTTTCCCTGCGCGAGGGGCGTTCTTGGGGGCATAACTGGCGCTGCTGCAGGGTCGCTGCGCCACTGTGCGCCACGGCTGGTTTTGGTAGCTAAAATCCATGAATACGCTGTGCGCGGAAATGGATTTTAGCGCACGCGGCTGGTGCAGACAATCACACGCGCGCACTTTGCGCCAGCCACGTACGCCACTTGTGCGCTAACTTCTATGAATTACCCCCTTAGAGTGCTGAAAATCCATCTGTGAGCTCACTAGCATCAATGTTTCTCTAGCCTCAGATCTAGTGCTTTTAAATTAGACCTTTTTTGTAAAAATTGTCAAATGTATGAATATACTGCAAACTTTTATTTTCACTGAAAAAAGTGAAAGAAATTAGAGTTTTGTGTAAAAAAGTGATTTTACATGTTTCTTTGACCAGACTAAGGTTTTTTTTTGCTCAGAATCATGTTAGGCTTTTGGCCAATATGTGTCATCAACAAAATCCTTTGGAGGCTGCAAGCATCACATATGATGCTCTCTGAAAAAATACACCCTAAATATTATTTTTTACAAGCAAAGTGGGGTTCAAAAGAACGGGGGAGTCCTAAAAGATAAAAAAAAAATACTTATTTTTCTGGGTTTGAGTTGAAGGTCAAGCTTTGATCATATGTGTAGTTTGGGTTGCATATATGACATCTCTGTTACACATGTGACGCTTTCCCGAAATGAGCTGATGCATATATGCACCAAAAACATGTATTTCTGTGCATTTATTAAACATTTGGAGATGTACATTCAATGCAGCTTGTTCAAAAGCCACTGAATAGTCTTTTTTTGCATTTCTCATAAATATTTTGAATTTTTGCACTTTGCGACATAGCTGACAAAGAGATAAAAATGAGTTTTTATCAAAAGGTGACTCCCAGAAATCCTGACCTTCGACTCAATTCCAGAAAGAAAGACATTGAGAAAAATATGTTTTTCTTGGCAAAGCAAACACTTACAGTGCTGAAAATCCATCTGTGAGCTCAGTAGTAACATGCCATTGCAGCCACCAAATTTAAATTCAGAAAACATGAAATACATTTTTGAGGATCCAAGAGGGACGAACTCAAAATTTACACGACACAGAGTTAGTTCCATGCCATCAGATCAAAAAAGCCCTTCAAAACAAAGAGATAAAAATTTGCTTTTCTTGGCAATTTCTTTGTGGGATTCACTTTAGTTACTCAAAAACACTAATGACTTATGATTTTATAAAATAAATGAGAGAAAATGTGCGCAAGAAAGGTTCTGACAATACTATGATTCTGAATTTATAGATAGGATGGGTTTGAGATTGGGATCGTACAATGCAGATATATCATGGTCACTTTTCTTCCTACTAATACTTACAAAATAAGTTATTCAATTGGACTGTCAGTTCTGGTCATGGATTGGATCTGGTCTAGGAAGAATAGCACATCAGGCATGGGATCAGATCAGCTAGGCCGGTCACCGAATTTGCACAGGATCAGCCCTCTTAGTTTGTGGGTATTTCAATCAGCTGGACAGCGAGTTCCTCAGGCAAGCCTTGTGGTAGCAAGCCAGAGAGTTTCAGGATACTAGTTCAAAAGGCCTTCTCACACCACAGCGCTTCACTGGGTTGCAAGAATAAGTTTGTGGGTGTAGGCCTTGCAGAAAGTCATTATTTCTCTACTGCTTGCAAGAGTCTTGGCATCTGGATCTGGAAGGATGTTAAAGCTGGATGTAGAATGCTGGATCAGAGTGTTTCGCTGGAATCAGGAAAGTGATTGAATCAGTCAGTCCCTATGTGTTGTCAGCTGTCTCTATTTATCCTTTCAAATGACATCACAAAGTGGGTGTATGGGCCGGCTTAGCTAAAACTGCCCCGTAAACTGGGATTGGATCAAAACTTCATCTCCGCCTTGCATTTGAGTGATTCGATCAAGGCCGGCTGATGTCACATTTTATGGTTTGATTTACAGTTCTTAGAAACCTCCCTTTAGCCATGTTAGGCAGAAACCTGTGCAGTTCCCTCTGGGACCATTGCAAAGATTTAGGACTACAGGTGTTTGGCAGTAAACCCACTTGGTAGCAGTCTGTACCACACAGATTCACTTGGTAGCTGTTGCTGAGCAGTCAGACTTCCCTCAAGAAGAGTTAGGCAGTATACAGAGTATTCACAATAGGTCAAGAGAACGCAATAGAACAAGTAAACACTGACCAGGGCTTGGTGTAAAAGAGATATAATTATTTATTTAAAACCACATCTAGAAAAACACATAGGCACTAATAGTAAGCAATTCAAAAACACGGTCACTAAAAGATATACACTCCCTTAAAAGAATATTAGACAAGTCTTAAGTAAAGCCCCACTTATTTTCAGACAGCGGTGAGCGCTTAACGTAGATGGCACTCTAATAATTTGTTTTAAAAAGGGAGAGAAAAGCAGAGAATAAATCGAAACAGATCCCAACACTTTTTCATGAACACAACAAGGAAGGCAAAGTAACACCGTGAATTCAGAGTCAGTAGGCCGGATCCGCTTTAAGAGGATCAAAACGAAATGTGTCCAAGGTCACACGGTTGCAGCGCACAAAAGTCTTGTAACGGTTCAAAAAGGAGTTGGACCAAAGAAAGGGACCAGTTAGAAGGTCAAGGCGGCCAGCCCAGTCCAGAAGGGTAAGGGGTTATTATTACCTTGTAGCAATCTTTAGAAAGGGAGGCCTGGCAGACACGGTACCTTCAAGTGGTGAGAATACTCGAGCGGGTGCAGTTGTTCCTGGCAGCGGATGCAAGTCGGTGCTTCGTCCGGGGGAGAGAATCTCGTCGGGGAGGAAGACAGGAGTCCGTTGCACTGCCAGGGAAGAAACCAGCCGCAGAGTTTCTCAGGTACAAGGAGCGGTCTGTTGATTCCCGGTCCAGTGGTAAGTGGCTATCCGGCTGCCGGGGTGCTTGGCACGGGCAATTCGACCACAGACCGGTCTGGGGTGCGAAGAGAAGAAGGTAAACTGGTTGTGCCCACCAGTCAGGGGAAGAAGCCTCTCCAGCCGGGAGATCTTCTCTGTCGTAGGGAAGTGGTGAGTCGGTTCTGCAGGGCTCCACCGGTGGTGTCGTCGTGCAGGTCGGCTCAGCGTTACCCTTGTCGGATTCTTAGGTCCTGTGGCGACTTCTGAAGATCCAATCCCAAAAGCCCTGCTTTTATGCAGAAGACCCCATTCATTCAGCCTAGCTGTCAATCAACACATGCTAAGTGGTGAGCGGGAAGGCTCACCACCTGGGCCAATCACTCCAGAGTGCGACCTGAGTTGGCAAGGCAACTCGGTACAGGGTGCCTAAACCCCCTCCCACACCCCTGAGGTAACCCAGACAGAATGGCACCACTTTGGAGGGTCTCTGTACAGAGGCCCGCCAAAAGTGGAACAAATGGCTCAACCTTTGGTTTAGGAGTCACAGAGACGAACACAGACGCCCTTGTAAAACTGAGTTCTGGCAGAAAATACCACTCGATAAACTTATTTAAGATAAGTAGATCGGTGGTACGTCAGAGATTAATGAGAAAAAGTATCAATCTCCAACAATGGGACGAATCCCATAGGGTTATGTTCGGGATCAAACATATCAAGTAGTTTCCACTGCCACCAGCCAAAACACGATGAGGGGGGACGGGACAGTGCCCCCCTGAGTAACAGATCCAGGAGTAATCGAATTACCCCTACTAGTACGTCCACAATAAGATGGTTGGTACTAGTTCTGTTAGTAAATTTAGGTCTAGTAAAGCCAATGGTGACTTTACATGCCCGGGGAGACAGTAGTCAGTCCCCGGGTATGGAGTCTATGGTGGGGGACCCGCTAGGGCGCCCCCGTGTTACGACACGTAGGGTGCGGTGTAACACACATAGAAAAACATATGAGACCCTATGGAGTAAAAGACCCCATAGCCCATCGAACACATTGACATTTGAAAGGAATTACACACATACATGTCCAAGAGTGGGAGAAAAGAGTCTCACTCTTGGCAGGATGGAAAAAAAACAAACTCCAGAAATCCAGCAAAGCTGCTGGGGGACTCACTAGGTTAGGAAATTCAGCCTAAACAGAGAATTCTCCCTAACAGACACCCCCTCATATGGCTCACCGAGCTTCAGCGCAGACGCTCTGTGGAGCCCCCAACACATTGACCACCCACCATTCTCCAGAGGCTGCGCGATATGGAGAGGCAGCAATGTGAGATGGAGGCCATTGCCCACACACACTCACTACACTTCCAGGCCACACGTGACTGTATGCAGGGGGCCACATGCAGGATCATGAGGTCAATGGAGCAAAACTGGCAACAGGCAGCTGCAAGTATTGCTCCACTGACGGTCTATGGCCAGCAAGTCAGGGAGCTGGCCGAGGGGATATCAGCATTTGCAGAGTCCATGCAACAGAGCCTTGAACTCACTCTGCAGCACATCTGGGGACCAGGGTCCATACCCTTAAGTTCAGCCACACCCACTGAGGGGTCACAGCTCAGCACACCAGGGCGCAGGTCTGAGCGTCATTTGGGCCCGAAGTCACTAGGGGCAGCCCTGAGGGAGAAGAGGCCACACAAGTGACAGTGACACACTTGTTGGCCACAGTGGGAGTGTTGGGGTGGTGGTGGGGGGAAGGGGTTAGGGGGTCATGTGTTGGGGTGGTGGAAGGGGGATAGTGTGTTGGGGTGGTACTGGGGGTAGGGGGAGAGGGGATAGTGTGTTGGGGTTAGTGTGTCGAGGTGGTGTTGGGTGCACGGGGCTAGTTAGTGCACTCACAAGACATTAACATTGTTAACCTACATCAATGCAAGGACATTCCTCATTGTGTTCTCGTGTTTATTCACTGACATGCCATGTGAATGTCTTGGGAAATGTGTGAGTCTCTGGCAATGCGTGCAGACGCCTCTGCCACAGGCACTGCATCCTCATCCTCTGGGGGTGGCATGCCCACATCAGGGGGTAGAGGGACATTCCTCTGGAGTCAGATATGATCCAGCATGGCACACACAAGCACAATTTACCCCTTTCTTTCTGGTGTATACATTAGGGCACCTCCTATACGGTTCAGGCAGAGAAAACAGACCTATAGCAGGCCAAATGCATGATATATGCACACACAGGTCCTGCTGTCAGCGTGGTTGTAGGCAAAATCCTGTGGCGTTTGTGGATCACACACAGGTGTCATGAGCCAGGGCAGCTGTGGGTATCTGGAATGACCTGCATTAATAGAGGCACAGCCATGAGTCAAAGTGTATTGTGTGGGGGTGGCCTTTCACGGCATCAGGGCAATGGACATCATGTGCATACATATGGGGCTTTATTGCGTGGCATGTGTCCTTTTAATGTTTGTGCATGTTGTATCACTCGCATTATGCATTGTATTTTCTTAACATGCACCCTGTTCCATTGCAGTTGATGTTACATCATGTGTCTGTCAGTGCCATGTCAAGCTGACATGGTGGTTGTATTGTGCCAGTGTACTTCTCTCGTGCATGTGGCCTTCTAGGGGCAGCGGGTCTGCATTGCAGTCTGAGTGTACATGGGCATTTGGCTGTCAAACTGGCAGGGTTAATGTTGTGTGATGTGATGTGACATTTTGGGTGACATTGATTTAGGATAATACATGCTGCATTGTGGTACCTGTCATGTGTGTGTTTGGAGTTGCTACTGTTTGTGTGCATCAGCTTATCCATCCAGGTATGTCCAACATGTACATGTTCTGTGGGCTGTACTGCGACATTGGTGCGGGAGGTGGGCAGGTCTGACTTCTACATTCACTTGTCATGGCATGCTTTGTGGTGTTTTGCACATGCCGCCGGTTGCATTGCAGTACCTATGTGCTGACAGTTTTGCTCACCCACTATCCACGTCCGTTGTCCAAGGCAACGTGAGTGGAACCAGAGTAGCGGGCACAACAGTGGGTGACGTACAGGTTGGGATTGCACGTCACCTGCACGTTCAATGAGTGCTAGTGCTCCCTGTTGTGCTACACAGCTTTGTGGGACTGGGGAGCCACCAACGCCACATGGGTACAGTCCAAAGCTGTGAAGAAGTTTGGCCTTTGTGCAACGGGATACAACTGTGCCTTCATGGCGTGCCCCTGTGTTAGGGTGGTGGACAGTCAGATGTGGCATGAGACATGCTGCAGGAGAGCATCCAGCACCTGGACTAACACTGCGCTTAATGTTGGCTGTGCCATGCCGTGCATCATGACCATGGAATGCTGGAAGGTGCCGGTTGCAAGGAATCGTAGGACAGACACTAGCTTTAGCAGTGGGGGCACAGCTGTCCAGATGTTGATCCTGCTCTCTATTTCACCCTGGATTGTGGTGAGCAGCTCGCTTATGGTCTCCCTGTTGAGGCGGTACAGGGTGACCAAATGACTGTCAGTGAGGGTCCAAGGTGAGGGCCTGACCATGGGTATTGCTGCACGCCTTGTTTGACCTCTCCTCCTCCTCCCCTGTGCACCCTGTGCCCTGGGCTGGTTGTCCTGCCTCTGTACTTCCAGGCAGAGCCTGAGCAGATGCATGACCCATCTTGCAATGGCTAGTGGCTGCATGGTACTAGGAACTGTGTTTGGGGAAGGCGTGTGCCTTATGTAGCACTCTTGAGTGGATTAGGGTCACCTGTTGCTTCATTTCTGCCACCTGTATTCATTTCCCTCCACCTGGAGGCTGGGGCTAATTGCACTGTGTTTTCTGCATTAGAAGCACTGTATTTCGGCGCTAATAACACTGTGCAGGTACTTGTTATGCAGCAGTGATTACGCTTCTTTGTATCGGTGCAGATTCCACCAGCTATAATAGCACCGGCTGTTTTACAGTCTGCGGTATTTGCGCCGGCTCATGATACAGTGGAGCGGTATTGGCGGCGCTAATTTCATCAAAGACACTTTTAACACTTACCACCAGGGTTGTGATTAGGCCAAAAGTCTTCAGGAAACATTCACCAAACCTGTCAGACAGATCAAGCATAAGGAGTTAACGAAGGGCAGGGTGTTCGATGAGGAATGCAGGGCTGCCAAGTGCGATTTAATATGTTGTCTCAGCGAGGGCATAGTTGTAAATAAACTAAGATTGCGCTATCTCAGCACTGCATACACATCGTTGATTCTGAAGAAAAATGTAACCAGAATAGATGGGGCGAGTTGCGCACTGCATGTGTAAACGGCGACTCCCAGCAGTTCTTCAAAAAGGTTGCAGGTAAAGATCTTAATGCTCCCAATGCCCTCCAGTGTAGCATACCACCTTCTTCATGAAAAAAGCACTTTGAGAAGCTGTACCAAGTTAGGGTGGCCGAGCTGGAGGAACGCTTACAACCTGTGGATATATCCCCCCCCATTTGCAAATCCCATGGTCCTTACAGAGAGGGAGGTAGAAAGGACTATACAAGCACACACTGGGGTGAAGCACCAGGCCCAGACAAGTACCGGTGGATCTATACAATGGAGAACAGTCTGACATCAAGGTCGTGCAGGAAAGCAGAAATAGTTCTGGTCTTCAATAAGGGGACAGGGAACAACCTGGGAATTACAGGCCCATTTCACTTCTAGATGGGGCTGGGAAAATGTTTGCCAAAGCTATCCTGGAGCGATTACAGAACTGGGTAGATTCAACAGGGTTTATTAACCACCTACCAGCTAGTTTTTGGAAAGGGTGCAGCACAATAGATCAGAGCTTCCAATTCCATCTAATCCTGGATAAATACATAGTCCTTAGTTGCACCAGGATATATGTGGTCTTTTTGATCTAAAGACCACTTTTGACAGAGTTCCCAGAAATTCCCTGTGGCAAATGCTGAGAAACAAAGGTATCCCTCAGAACTTGCTGACCCAAATCCAACAGCTGTATACTGATAACACAGCGTTTGTACGCTGGGATTTGGGGGTGCGAGTTGACAGACCCAATTGCTATTCAGAGAGGTGTCAGGCAAAGCTGCGTGCTAGCCCCAATCCTCTTCAACATTTACATCAATGAGGTTATTGGGGATATAGAGGCACGTAGCCTTGAGCCACTTAGATTGGGCAGCACCAGATTCCCCGGATTGTTATTTGCGGATGACATGGTGCAGATGGCCACACCCTCAATGGGTCATAAGATCATTTTGGCAAAGTTCATTGAGAAATGCAATTAATTGGGTCTGGAGCTCAATAAAGAGAAGACAAAGGCTCTAGATCAGGTCCTATCCTATGACTACCTTGGATTCAGGTTCATGGACAACTGTTTGTGGTTGCAGCAGGAAAGTAAGGCAATGGCCAAAATATTGTGGCATCATAGGGCATTTTCACGGCATGCATCACAGTGGTGCCATTAGGCCAGCGCTGCTATTACATCAGATGCAGGTAATGTCCTTGTCATTATTCTATTCTATTCAATATATTTATTTTATTTCTTTATTTGCATTTATAAAGCGCACAACGGCCCTGGGGCATCGTGGCACTGTCACCGCTTATTCACTTGGCAACAGGCATATCATAGAACAGAATTGAGTGGTATAAAGAACAGGCACAAAGTACAGAGAGTGGCATCTTGAGCTGGCACTAAGGTTACAGTTGAGCAGCGTGTCTACACAAGTTGGTTAGTTCTACCGGAACAGTATAGTTTTCAATATTTTACAGAAGGCCTTGTAGGATCTTTCGTTTCTGAGGGATGTGGATAGTGCATTCCAATTTTTGGGAGCAAGGTGTTGAAAGCTTGACCCTCCAGCTTTGGTTCGTTTGAAGGCTGGCACATAAATCTGGTTGGACAGGTGAGATCTGATGGGTCTATTGGATGGGTTGAATGTGATTCTTTCTGATAGGCAGGGGGGAGCATTGGTGGAGAGGCACCTGTTCGTAATGGCAAGTGTTTTGAAGAGTATTCCTTCTTTTACCAGTAACCAGTATGCATCTTTCCTAGCCTGAGTGATGTGATCCCCTTTGGGGATGCTCAGGGCTGCCCTGAGGGCATTATTCTGTGTGACTTGAAGTTTGTTTAGGTTTTTGGCTGAGGTTCCCAGGAGTAGGGCATTGCAGTAGTCCAGTTTAGTAACTACGGTGGCTCCGGCAATAGATAGAACATTTCTGGTAGTGAGGAAGGGCTTGACAGCATTGTTCACCTTGGTGGTGAGTGCAGCCGAGGAGGCTACAGCATTGACCTGGCGGGTCATGGACAGGGATGCGTCAAGGAATACTCCTAAGGTTTTTAGTGCTGTTGAGACTGTGATGGTGGAGTTGTCAATGGTGAAGGTTTTCTATGGTTTGTATAGTGTCTCACAACCGAAGGCCTCAGGGCGCTGACATAAAAGAGAGAGGCAGGATACTGGATACAGTCAAGAAAATCAAACTATGCCCTTGTCAAAGAGGAACATCTTCATTCACTTTTTAAACTATTCTAAGGATGGAATTATCATCAATAGAGGAGGAAGGGCATTCCATATCAAGGGCGCCCAGGCATCAAGGCCAGTACCTCCACATTCTCTTTTTAAAGAAAAACAAGAGTAGTTCTGCAGAAAGTCTTTGTTAGATCGCAAGGTTCAACTAGCGGATATCTTCTTGATACGTGAGCAAAGATTGGCAAGGGCATTGTCCGCCAGTCATTTATACACCAGAGTAGTTGCATTGTGTTGCACCGGGAGCCAGTGTAACATCCGACTGGCCTTAGACACCTGGGACCGCTGTCCAAGTCCTCAGACTGCTCAATTTTTGATAATCTTTGGGGACTTCAGAAATATGACTACCAAAACACACTTTGTGTGGACTACTTTACCATAATCATGAACAATCCCTGTTCGGAAATGTCACCGACACACGTGTCTGGAGTTGCTGTTGGTACTCTTGTTCAGAGAAGATTTGAATAGCATTTCGGTGCTGGACTGCGCCCAGGGCAGGACAAAGACTGATGTGTTGGGGATATTTCTTCTCTGTGAAAGATAGTGAGCTAAAGACTCTGGGTAAGTCTCTCGCAACCAGGGCTAATGTCTGGCAGAGGGACTCCCAGGACCCCCCATGTTAATTTACCTTCCCAAAGAAGACTGTAACATCTCTATCATCACACCAATCCTAGAGAGGTGATGTGGGTCAGTGGGCAAGCCTGTGACCTTGCAGCAATCCTGAATTCAAATCCCTGCTGTCCCCTTGACAACAGTGTATGAGCCTGTATTATTCACATCGTCTTTATGTGACCCATTTCTCCTCTCTGACTTATTTGGAGTGTTGTGATAGAGTTCAATGCTGTTAAGTGACTATCTTTCAGGAAGTGCAGTGACATTACCATCCATCGGTTGAGTGTCTCTAGGATGTGGGCAGATACCCATCTATAGAAGTAGGATTGTTTAATGTACAAGGAGTACTGTGAAATAGACATTTAGCCCTTCATCTATGAATGCTTTCAATTCCAAATAAGAAAAATGAAGTCACCCCCCACAAGGATGGTAACAAATGTTCAAGTCCCAAAATATTATGATTTTTTTAATGAAAATATTTCTATCTGTTAGTATATTTTTAAAACACAGGGAAGGGTTGGTCCCCACAAGGCTGGTTTCCACATAGTCTCCAAAAGGTAGTTAAAAGTGTATGTGTGTGAATGTGTGTGTGTGTATTCATGTGTGTGTGTGTCTGGGTGTGTGTATTCATGCGTGCGTGTGTGTACCTGTGTGGGTGTTGGTGTGTGCATCTGTATCTTTGAATGGGGGTGTATATTTTGATAATGTGTAACCCCTGACTTTATATGGGGACACTAGACCATTTGCATAGCTTACTCTGGAAAACACAAGAACAACAATGACCACAATGTTTTGCTGATGCTTAAGAAAGAGAAGAGTTCCATTTAAATGTTACATTGTTTGAAGTGCCCTCTGGATTAATTATCAACAACATATTGGGCCTCCTTGTGAGTTTGGTGGTAACTCTTTGGTAACTCTTCTAAATTGCCACCAAACTCAAGCTCATTTACCATTAGCACCAACACAAAAGAGTGGATGAGCCGAGGAGGAAGGGCGTGGAGGGGGATTTGACTTTCTCTAGATATGGAGACATTGATCCAAATTTTAACTTCCTCTTGGTCATAAGCGGAGATGGGGGAAGAGTGTGATACTGGTGAACTGGGGTGCTGGTTTAATGAATTGTCAACTGCACTATATTCTGGTTAAACTGGTACTTGGGGCTATTACCTCAGTACCCTAACCATTGCAAAGTGTTTGAAACCAATCTGCAGTACTTTAAACCGATGCATGCTATACAGCTTAATGAAAACTCACTTCCCTTTATTAGGCTTACAGTATATTACATTGCATGTGGCGTTTTGGGTCAGACATTGCTCTCGCTGGCAGTGATCTAGTCCCATATTATGGTCATAAGGTATGGAAAACACTGTGAGCTGTTCTTTCTTCTGCTTTTAAGAAACTCACTGCTCCCTAGTCTTTCTACCTACTGGTCAGAGCCTCGCGACAGATCGTGTCCAGTCAAAGGATCAAATGAAAAGGATGGAATGACAAAAGTTTCGAGTCAAAAGGACCGAAAACAAAAAGGTTGAATGCCTTTTTTTTAAATGTATATTTTTTTTTGGCTTCCATATAGGTAATAAAAATGTTTTCTACACCAAAAACAGGGGTTGGCCCCCCCAAATAAATAAATAGATAAATAATTTGACCCTTTTTTCGGTCCTTTTGACTCAAACCTTTTGTCATTCCATCCTTTTCATTCGATCCTTTAACTTATAACCTGACAGATGTATCAGTCTGCCAAATGAGTGCACACTGTATTTCAGTTGGCAGAAAAAGCCAATGTTTTTCTCCCTAGCAAATTGTTGTATAAAATTGTCATGGGTTGACAAACCTCCATTGTTGGATTTGTTCCCTATCTTAAACTGATATTGAGTTTTGCCCCTACTTTGTTTATCGTGTCAGTTGTATCAATTGAACATGGAATGGAACAGAATAAAATATTTCCTAAAAAAACATAAAATTAACTTTTGAAATGTTAAACCTAAAGAAGTAACATGCCCGCTCAAGAGAAGAAGTGATTGTGAAGGACCAGGAGCTGTCGAAGTGACACATTCTTTCCGTCATTTTCATTCACACTTTTCCCAGCATAGATGCCAACTTTTCACAGTGGGCTCACACTCCAAAAATGTGCATGATTTGCATAGCTCCAGCCACCTCACTGAAAGGACAAATTGCACTTTACACCCACCAAATTAAGGACATTTGCATTATAATTTGAAACAAGCACAGTTCACTTTTATTAACTTTTTGTAATAGTGTTTAATAGTGCAGATAAGTAAGTGCCCCAATAGAGGTGATAGTTGACTGGAATGTGTGAGTAGTTTGACAGTTGAGCACTCTATCTTCTTTGCATCATTTAGTGCAAGTGTGCACTGTATTGTACGTTTGACTTAGCTTTTCATAGACATTCAGCTGAGAATGTATCATCATAAACTCAACATCATAATTAATATATGCAGATGAATCAAACTTAATTATCTGGACTTAACACATATGTAAACATTTCTGTTTCTGGCTCGCCAGTGCATAATGTATTTTTCAAATGAGCATAATTTTTAACTCAACCCCACCAATACCTTTAGTGCCTGAAATCGCTTGTTTTTATTTTGGCGATGAGACAGCAAGGCCGTACACTTCTGGGTAGCGAAATAATAAAGATACTCACCGTAGTGTCTACCTTACTCCTAGTCCCTAGTCCTCTTTCCTCTATACTTGTGAGACATTCTGTCCTTCCCAACGGGACCGGAGCACTTTTGTAAAAAGCATCAAAAACTTTGAATTTGTATACTTTATTTTTATGCGGGGTACCGCACGTGGCCGAAACCCCGCCCTCCTGAGCTCCGCCCCGCGCATCGCCCTTCAGTCCTTTTCTATCGCCAGGTCTGAGACTATTTAAGCAATAATAGAGGATACTTTTTAGAGGGGACGGCGGGTGGGCGTATGAAGCAAAGGGGACTACGGACTAGGAGTAAGGTAGTCACTACGGTGAGTAACTAGTTTATACTCCTATGTCCCGTCCCCTTTCCTCCATACTTGTGGGAGATTCCCAAGCACGCACCACAGGTAGTTTGGGTGGATGGAAAAAAAAACTTTATTGGAATAAGTTCTTCATCAACCCTGGAGCTCAGGTCCAAGCAATAAAGCTTGCAAAAAGCTGATGGGGAAGCCCATGTAGCCGCCTAGGTGATGGTTTCTAAAGGAACGTACTTTTGGAAGGCCACAGCAGCCGCTTTGCCACGTACAAGATGAGCATGAATGGCTTTCGGAGGTTGAAGGTCTTGGATGGTATAGGCTTCTGAAATGCAGGAGGCAATCCATCAGGAGATGGTTTCCTTGGAAGCCGGTTTCCCCTTCAGGTCCCGAATGTGACAAAGAGTTGTGAGGAGCCCCTGAGGTCTATCGTTCTGTTGAGATAAAACGTCAGGGCTCACCTGACGTGTAGGTTGTGTAAGACTCTCTGGGCATCCGATGACGGGTTAGGAAAAAAGACAGGTAAGGAGATTGGTTGGTTCAAATGAAAATTGGTAACCACCTTAGGCAGGAAAGAAGGATGAGTGTGGACCACAACCTTATCATTATGGAAGGTGAGGAACGATTGCGTTCTACTGAATGAGTTTGGAGCTCGCTTACTCGCCATGCCGATGTCACTGCAATCAGAAAAGCGATCTTCCACGAGAGGTATTTGAGATCGGTAGTGGCCATAGGTTCAAATGGTTTATGGCATAACGCGGTGAGTACCACATTCAAATACCATTTGGGATGTGGAGTGCGCACAGACAGGGAAAGATGCAGAAGATGCAGAAAACCCGCAAAAAGCCTTTCAATGACCCGATTAGTCAAAGGAAAGGAACAGCTGTCAGTGGGAAGGTAGGCCGCAATAGCAGATAAGTAGGTCCTGCAAGACAAGACATGAATGACCGAAGCTGCAAGGTAAGAAACAAACAAAAGAACAGTCAATCGTAGCGTGCCTGGGGTCAAGTTGTTTAGCTAAACACCAGTGGCAAAAACAGAGCCATTTGCTCCTATTTTGAGCCCTCATAGAAGGTTCTCTGGCTGCTTGGATAATGCACATATTGTCCTCGGACAAATTAAACTGTGCTAAATATCTGAATTCAGGAACCAGGTACCCAAGCTGAACGATTGTGGGGAGGGGTGCCAGATCTGGAGGTCGCACTGGTGAAGCAGGTCGGGAATCAACAGCAATCTGACCGGAGGAAGAATCGACAGATACCGAAGTTCCAGAAACCAGAATCTGGCTGGCCACCAAGGAGCTATGAGGAGAGTGCAATTTGATGCATTCCTGAGCTTGACGAGTGACCGACGAATCAAAGGCAGTGGAGGAAAAGCATAAGCCTTCATGTTGTGCCAGACCGTCTCTGGATGTACACAGAGGAAGTTTCCTGTTGTAAAAGTCGCAAAGAGGACCCCTTCTGGAGTGACCCATTGGCGAAAAATGATGGCTAAAACATCTGTGTTCAATTCCCACTCGTAACTGGCTGCTTGCTGCCAGCTGATTGAGTCTGCGGTTACATTGATGTGACCCGGAATGTGTACAGCCAGGAGCCAAATGTTGTGCTGGATGGCCCATTCCCAAATCTGTATGGCTAGATGCACAAGGAGAGGTGACTTGGTGCCACCCTGCTTGTTCATGTAAAACATTGCCACAGAATTGTCTGTGCAAATACGGACTACCTTGCTTGTGATGGACGGTTGAAAAGCTTTGAGCACTAGAAAAACAGCCAGAAGTTCCACATAATTATGATTATAGGATGATATGATATGGCATTTATAACGCGCCTGATGACGAGGCAAGGGAGGGGGAACAGAGGGAAGACAGAGACAGGGATCCTACTAGGCCAGGTGACATTGAGAACGCGCAAGGGGAGGGGGAAGGGGATGGGGAAGTGCAGTACATAATAACAGTAAAATGAATAAAGACAATAAATAATAAATAAAAGTAGTACGGGGCTGTAGGGATACAGAAACAGACCCTGAGTGCAAGGGTTGCCAGGGGGGGCAGTGTAGGTATGCAACAGGTAACCAGTGCAGTTTCAGATTTAGCCAGGAGATCAGCAGGGGAGAGGAAGAGAGAAAGTAGAAGCAAAGAGTAAGGTCTTGAGGCACTTCCAGAACTGAAGATGGTTCACCTCAACTTTCAGAGAGGCAGGGAGGCTGTTCCAGAGGGAGGCCCCAGCAGAGGAAAGAGATCTACCACCAACTTGCTACTTGGAGAAATGACTAACCCTGAGGGAGTTGAAGGCAGATGAGCGAAGAGCTCGAGAAGGAAGATATTTAGGAAGATAGAGTTGAAGGTATTGAGGTCCCAGGCCCCAGAAGACCTTGTGGAAAATGCAGAGGGTTTTGAACGTATTCCTCGCCGCCACTACTGGGAGCCAGTGCAGATATTTCAGTCCTGGAGAGATCCGATCCCTGGGCTTGAGGCCAAGGACAAGTCTTGCAGTCCAGTTTTGTTTGAGTTGCAGAGGACGGAGAGTAGAGGCAGGCAGATTTAGAAAGAGGCTGTTGCAGTAGTCCAGCCTAGAGAGAACCAGAGCTCTGGAGGCAGTGAGCTTCTGGGGGAAGGAGAGGAAAGGAAGAATACCTCTGAGGAGGTGCAGCTGGTAGTGGGACTTCTTAGAGATGTCAGAGATGTGATGAGAGAAGGAAAGTGTGGTGTCAAAGATGACCCCTACATTTTTAGCCTCACAGGTGGGAGCAGGAAGAGGGCCAAGAGAGGCCAGCCAGAGAGTGATAGGAAAGGAGTGATTAGTTGTGCCAATGAGGAGAATTTACTGGCTTACTGGCATTAAGGCAGAGATCATTAGCGGCACACCACTCCTGGATGACAGACAGACAGTCAGAGATGAGAGAAGGAGAAGAGGTGGCAGAAGGAAGCCTAAAAATGAGTTGAGTATCATCCGCATAATACTGAAAGTTTGGGCAGAGAGCGGCAATGTGGTGGGCAAGAAGTGCCAGGTATTAGTTGAACAGCCAGGGAGAGAGGTTAGACCCCCGGAGAACACCACAGCTAGAGATAGTGATAGAAGAGAGGAAGGACCCGAGTTGGACCTTGGAGGGACGATCGGAGAGGAAGGAGGTCAGCCAAGCCAGGGCTTGATCGGTGATAGCCAGGTTATCACAGAGACGGTTGAGCAGGATGGCATGGTTGACCGTGTCAAAGGCAGAAGAGAGATCAAGTAAGATGAGGACACAGGATGTGTTGGAATCGAGGTTGGAGAGCAGGTCTTCAGGGATGTTCATGAGAACAGTTTCTGTGCTTCTGGCAGCTCTGAAGCCAGACTGATGGTCATGGAGACAACCAACAGATGCAGTGCTAATGTTAAGCTGGGAGATGGCCCGCCTTTCCAGGAGTGATGGTGATTGGAGGATAGTTAGCCATTGCAGGATGGGTCGGCAGAGGGTTTCTTAAGAAGAGGGTACACAAGAGAGTGCTTCAGGGGGAGGGTGTTACACTCACCTGGTTCCCGCAGGGGCGTCGATTGGACCCGGACAGCAGCGGTCTCCACCAACGTGATGCGTAGTGCAGAGATGACAGTCTGGACTGGCCCACCTAATCTCGTCTGCTTGACCCGTAGAAGTATTCTCCTGCAAGTGGAGAAAGGGATTTAGCCACCCGTGGATTTTAGTGATGGCCCCCCCCCACTGTTCTCGTTCTCCCCACTAGTCACCTCCGATATCCCCTTTTAGTAACCTCACCTTATGCTTTTAAATGATGAGCTCTCCATCCTGCCTGGCATGCAGGGGCGCGTAGATACCAGTTACTTCACTGGTTTGAAGGTACTGGAGGAGTTCCAGAGGAATATTGACTCCGGGGTTTATAAAGTTCAAAGAGTTCAATATGTCTGATGTTCACTCTTGTTCCATTCCCTTGTTGAATTGCAGCTGGGCCCAAAAAGAATATTGCCTGGAGGCAGCTGATGGCGTTCAGGTAAGAGTCTGTATTACCCAACACTGTCCAGTAAAAGTTGCATGAGTTTAACTTGTTGTTTTCTCTCCCTTTATAGGTGCGGCATAGGAAGATGTGGCGTATTAAAGGGTAATGCCTCCGGTGGTAAATCAGGTAAGCCTATGGTGGTAAAAGAGATTATATTTGTCGGCTCTCTCGGCTCACCTTGTTATTTCTTTTGTTTTCCCCAGGTGCTGGAGTTCGACGAAGAAAATGATGGAGGCAACGCCGAGTTGAAAGATGCTGTGGACTGGTGAGTATGATGCGGCGCTGCCGCTGTCGATGCGACGCATTCTGAAATAATGTCCTTTCCATGCTCGGAGACGTGCTGGATCCGGAATCAGGTAAGGAATTAAAATAATGTCCGTGATCTACCCTTTTCTCCTTCTTTCCCCTTTTTCTAGGAGCTCCGGATTCGAGGTGGGCGTGGCAGAAGACTGGATGCTGACTTGCAGGCACGGTGAGCGTTACGCTGCAGAATGCAGAATAACGCAAAGTGTGTGCTGCTGTTCGGGCGTGGTTTAAATAGCCTCCAAAGTAGTTCCAGGTAAGAAGTTCCCCAGAACCACACCGAGTAAAAAATAGTCCCTGTAATAAAATAGTCCCATCCAGGTCTCACATTGGCTTGTATTCATTTGCAGCATGGTATGCATGAGGTAAGTAATGTCTATGAGCCTGGCGCCTATGGCGCCAGGACTGATTTCTATGATGAGCCTGGCACCTAAGGTGCCAGGACTGAACCCAAACAGCCCCCAGCCGGGGCTGCTGGGGTTTTAATAAGTATCTGGATGCCTGCTCCCAGGGCTGATGGACTCAATCTGGATGCCCGGGGGTAGGCATCATGACAGAGGGGAAGACTCCAGCGGCGAAGGAGTGATTGCAGAAATCAGCCAGAGCAGGAGCCAGGGTGTCGATGTGGTCCTTGATGGTTTTGGAGGAACTTGTTTTGACAAGACTTTCATAGATCGGACTTGTATAGAAACCTCATCTGAGGAGAACAGGCAGAGAAGGAGGGAGGAGAAGTGGCCGCAGAAGGGCCAGAGGAAGAGGGAGTAGACGGAGGAGAGGGAGAGGAAGAGAGAGAGGACAGGATGTCCTGAGTTTTAGAGATGAAATAAGAAGCCAGGGCCGTGCAGAGGGCTTGGTAGGGGACAGGGGAGGTAGAGACTGTAGCAGATTTGGCCAGCTCCTTGCAGATAAATCGTTCGGCCGAGTTGTGAAATGCCGCGGAGACACAGGCATGGAAGTGGGCTCTCTTCTTGGTGCGGACAGAGAGCCAGTATTGTCTTTGGAGAAGGCGGCAGGCCAGTTTGTCAGAGGATGTGCAGGAAGCACGCCCTTTCCTCTCAGCCACCCTGCACTTGCATTTAAAGGTGACGAGGTCCGAGTTGGACCAAGAGTTGCACTTGGCTTTGGGCTTCAAGCGGATCCTCATGACAGGGGCAAGAACATCGAGAGTTGCAGATATAGCAGAGTTGAGCATGGAAAGAGCTGTTTCAGGGTGAGAGTCAGACAAAGGGGGAGGGAGGGCTGGGAAAGTGGCAGCAAAAGCCTCAACTGACACGCGCTTCATGGGTCGGATAACCGAGAAGGTAAGTGGCAGTGCTAGAGTTGGTTCGGCCTGAGGGGTTGAGAGGGCGAGATGGGAGGAAAGGAGAAAGTGATCGCTCCAGGAGAGAGGAATGGTGAGAGGGATAGAAAGGGGGAGGTCTGAAGAGATCAGAACATCCAGAGTGTGCCCTGCAGAGTGAGTTGGGCCAGAAGGGAGAATAGAGAGTAAGAGCGAGTCACAGAGGTCAAGAAAGAGTGAAGAGGAAGGACAGGAAGCATCCAGGTGGATGTTGAAGTCTCCAAGAAGGAGGAGTTGAGTGGTTGAGACCAGGAGGGAAGAGGAGAGGTCCGCCCACTCAGATAGGAAGGCAGATATCTGACCAGGTGGCCGATAGATGGTAGCCACAGTAAGGTAATGGCCAGGAGAGAGATAGATCCTGCAGACGAGGCAATCGAAAGAGGAGTAGTCCTTCGTAGGAATGAGGCAGGAATCCACTCAGGGAAGATCAGGGATACACCCCCTCTGGAATGTTTGGTTCTGGAAGTGGAGAGGGTCTTGTAGCTATCAAGGAGGAGAGTGTCAAAGCTTGTGACAGAGCTGGTCGTGAATCATCTCCCAGTGAGACCGAGGACATCAAGGTCAACTTCCTCCATGAGGCGGCAGATGTCAGAGGAGTGTTTGACAGCAGAGCGACAGTTTAGGGTGGCAATATGGAGAAGGTTGCCATCCTTGAAAGACCTCCAGGAAGGTGTACAAATCAGAGGTACACCCTGCAGAGGTGTAGTAGCAGCCCGAGGTGGGGGCACAAGAGTAAAGAGGAAAGGGCAAGGTAGCCAAGGAGGAGACAGCAGGTGGAGGCGAGGAAGCCATGGAGGGGAGAGAGGGGACAGCAGGAGAAGACAGGAAATTGATGAGGCACTGTAAGCATCTATCAAAGAGGAGAAGGTTGGCTTGAGGGACTTGGACCAAGACGCCATTCAAGTAAACATTAATGATGACCTTAGAGTAGTGGAAGGAGGACAGGAGGGCCTCCCACTGGGTGCCACCATTAATGGGAGAGGACGAGAAGGGAGAGAGCACAGCAACCATATGTAGAGTCCATAGCTCTGGCGAGGGAACGACAATGAGGATTTCGGTAAAGGTTTGCCTGGAGGAGGCACTGGTATAGATGTCAGCGATTGTGAGGCCTCTGTTTGTAGACCAGGATGTCCTTTTTAAACTTCTTCCTACAAGATTTAGTGAGGAGAGCATGATAGTCGATAGAGAAGCAGTTAGAAAACATGGGAGAGACAGAGAGCACCATAGAGTAGGTAAGGAGAGGAGAGAAGAGGAAGGGAGTGGGAAGGGGAGAACAATAGGGAAGGACACAGGGCAGGGTGCAAGCAGAGAAAGTGAGAGATGGGACAAGTTGACAATAGGGCAAGACTACCGGCACTTAGATTTGAAATACTTTCACAATGCAACTTTAAAAACAGGAGAAAAACACATCTAAGTTTGAGAGTGTGCTATATGGACAGGATTACAGAGTAGAGTGAGGTTCTAAGCCTAAACCAGTCCATTCCTACCTACCTTAGAAGCCACTAGTTGACGCCTGGCAACTGGCTTTCCCTGCTGACACCCGCACGCTAGCTGGAGCAGCCAAGTGGGGGCCTTGGGGCCCTTAGCCACAGGGGCTGTCGGGCAGAGGGCTGCCCAGGGAAGGAGGGTTAAAAGCACTTAAGTAGTCAATAAGGGGCGGTGGGCAGGCTGGGAGGTGGGAGGGAGAAGGATTCGGGAACTGGTCAATGAATGGGTAAGCGGGCTGCAGTGCGGGACAGGCAGGCAGATATTAAGTATGAAATGAAAGATGTAAAATATGAACCTGCTTGTCCTGAGGTGTCCAAAGGTGGAATACTTTGAGGTGACACAGCGTTGCGCACTACCCCAGAAGGGAGTAGTCTGTGGTAACCGTCACTTGTGGGCAGGGCTCCTGGAAGGAGGCCCCCACTGAAAGGTTGTCAGTCGAAGACCACCATTGTAGATCCGTCGTAATGCAGAACGGAACTGTGATCATCTTGGAATCCGGGTCCGAAGCCTGAGACCAAGAGCTCGGAAGAGCCAGCTGAGTACACCTCATCTTCAGACATGCAAGAGGAAGGGCTAGCACGCAAGAAGCCATGAGGTGCAGAAGTCTCTGGAACCACCAAGCCGTCAAGGGCGAACACTGGAGGAAGAGCCACACATGGTTTATAGGTCTGCAATCCTGTCCACTGTTAGGAACACTTGGTACTGGTCGTATTCCAACAGAAACCCAGGAAAATCAGGTCTTGAGAGACCATCTAGGAAGATTTCTGCCAGTTCACCGACAGCCCAAGGCGGAACGGGAGCTGGAGGAGGGACTGGAGATTGATCAATGCCGTCTGTGGGCAAGGACTGCGTAGGAGCCAGTCATCCAAATATGGGTATACATGAACGCCCTGCAGCCTGAGGAAAGCTGTGATGACCGATATTATCTTCGTAAAGACACGCAGCACCGAGCTGAGACCAAAAGGGAGCACACAGAACTGGAAATGTTCCCCTCCCAGGGATAACAGCAGATATTTCCGATGCGGCCTCCATATCAGGATGTGCATGTATGCGTCCTGAAGGTCCACCACACTGAGCAAGTCGCCCTTCCGAAGAGAGGGCTTTATATGGCAAGGCGTTATCATCTTGAATTTCTCTTGGGGAAGAGAAAGGTTGAACTGGGAAAGATCGAAGATAGTGCACAGGCCAGCCTGATTGGGTTTGGGCACTGTGAACAAATGGGAGTAGAAGTCCTCCCCTTGCTCCAGGAAGGGAACAGGCTCCACCGCTCTGAGGTCTAGAAGTTTCTGCACCCCGACTCTGAGGGAGGGCAACCCAATCTGCTGGAAGGGAGGTGTAGGGGGAGGGGCAGACAAAAGCCTGCCCGAGCGATGGATAAAACCCACCGGTCTTCGCGATGATCTGCCACACCTTCAGATGAGACGAGATTCATCCTCTCACCTGAGTCTCGTGCGACCGACCAGTATATTATTTGGATGACTTGTCAGCAGGGAGACTATCTGTCCCTGGAAAGGAGGCTGATGGGTGAGAGAAAACCGACCACCTTGTCGTTGGCTTTCGACGGGGCCCACCAACCAGAGCTTCAGTACGGTGTGCATGGCGATTCTGAAAACCCCTGAATCCAGAGAAGGAATGAGTCTGGGACCCTGACCTCTGTGTATAAGGAGCCTTAGCTGGAGCTTTCGCCAGGATCGATAAAGATTTGGTAGTTTGGGTACTCACTTTCGTCCTTGACATCAAAATACTTTGTCACTTGAAGCCACGCCTGGCAGGAGATGTCAACCCCAACCATAAGGCTTCGAGCCGAGGAATCTACGTGGTGTGCTGCAGCTTCCAGTAGATCCTGTGCCAATACTTTGTGTTAGGGAGAATTCTCTGTTAAGGCTGAATTTCCTAACCTAGTGAGTCCACCAGCAGCTTTGCTGGATTTTTGGGGTTTATTTTTTTCTCCTGCCAAGAGTGAGACTCTTTTACCCTCACTCTTGGGCATGATTTGAGTGTGTTTCTTTGACTCTAGATGTGTTTAATGGGCTATGGGGTCTTTTACTCCATACGGCTTCATGTGTTTTTGTAATGTGTGTTACACAGCACCCTCAGTGCAGTAACACAGGGGTGTCATAGTGACCCCCAATATAGACTCCATACCCTGGGACTGATTACTGTCACCCAGGGCATGTAAAGTCACCATTGACTTTACTAGTCTCAAATTCTAAACAGAACCAGTACAAACCATCATATTGTGGACGTACTGGCTGGGGCAATTCGATTGACCCGGGGTCTGTTAGTCGAGGGGGCACGTCTCCGTCCCACCTGATCGAGTTTTGGCTGGTGGCAGTGGAAACTACTTTTTATATTCGACCGCGAATATATCTCTATGGGATTTCCTATTGTTCGAGGCTACCAACTTTAATTATTTAATTCCTATAGCCTCAAACATACCGCCGGTTTATTTATTTAATATTAATTCTCCGGTTGGTATTTTTTGCCAGAACTCGGTTCTAAAATGGCGTTTGTGTTCGCTTCTGTGACGCCAACCCAAGTTGAGCCCTTTGTTCCACTTTTTGGCGGGCTTCTCCACAGAAGCCCTCCAAAGTGGTGCCACTCTGTCTGGGGTACTTAGGAGGGGTGGAGGGGGATTTAGGCACCCTGGACTCAAGTCGCACTCGTCCTGATTGGCCCAAGTGGTGAGCCGGCCAGCTCACAACTTAGCATGTTTGAGTGACAGCTAGGCTGAGTGAATGGGGGTTTTCTGCATAAAAGTAGGGCTTTGGGGACTGGAACTTTAGAAGTCACCACATGACCTAAAAATCCGACGAGGGAGAAGCTGAGCCGACCTGCTACGACGACACCACCGGTGGAGCCCTGCTGAACCGTCTCACCACTTTTCCCAACGACAGAGGAGATCTCCAGCCCGGAGAGTCTTCTTCCTTCGACTGGTGGGGATAACCAGTCTGCTTCCTTTTTCGCTTCCTGGAGCATCTCGTGGCCGCCTTGCCTGTGCCAGGCACCCCGGCAACCGGGATACCATGTTTCACCCCTACCGCGAATCAAAGGGTAGTACTTTTAACCGGAAAACTCAGCGGCTGGTTTCTTCCCTGGCAGTGCAACGACCTTCATCTTTCCTCCACGTCGAGATCTTCTCTTCTTCTGGATGATGCTGCAACTTGCACCCGCTGCCAGGAACAACTGCCCCCGCTGGAGGATCCTTTCCACCTAAGGTTCTGAGCCTCTCTTAACCCTTTCTGAACTCCCTGCAAGACTTTCAAAGCCTATTGTAATTGTGTGATCTTGGGCGCATTTGTGCTCTGCTCTCTCTAAGAGTGGGCCCGGCCGATGGCCTTTGGCTCACCAGTAATTTTTGTCTTTTATGCCTTGCTAAAGTGTTCCAAAGTATTAGAGTGGTGTATCTTTCCTACATTCTGCCTTTTTCCCTCCCCTTTTTCGTTAACTTATTGGCGTGCCATCTATAGTTAAGCGCTCACCTCTGTCTGGAAATAAGTGGTGTTAACTAAGACTTGTCTGATAAGGAATAAGGGATGTATATATATGATAATAGTAACTGTGTTTAGAGTGATTTACAATAATAGTGCTGGAGTGTTTCAATAAGTGTGTTTTTAAATAAATAATTATATACCTTGATACCAAAGCTCTGGTCCAGTGTTTGCTTGTGCTACTGTATCTGAGTGCCTATTGTGTATACTTTGCATACTGCCTAACTCTTCTTGAGGGAAGTCTGACTGCTCAGCCACAGCTACCAGGTAAATCTGGGTGGTACAGACTGCTACCAAGTGGGTTTACTGCTAACACCTGTAGTCCTAAATCTTTTGCAGTGTTCCCAAAGGAAACTGCACAGGTTTCTGCCTAACACTTTGGCATCCGACAAATTGGCTTTAAAGTCATCTAGCCTATCCGCAGGAATACACCCCTGGAAATCGGCCAGCTTTTTCCACAGCCTCAGATTGGCTGCTGCCAGGATGAGATTGTTGTTAGTTTGACGAAGTTGGAACGCCGAATTGGCAAAGACTTTCTTGCCCAAGGCGTCCAGAAGCCTATTCTCTTTGGAAAGGATTTGGGCCGCTGCCGTTGAAGATGCAGATCCACTGTTGAGGAAGGGAGCAGACCAGCCGATAAGGCTATCTCAGAGGCGTGAAGATTGTATCGAGGGTCAATCCTCTTGTTGAGGTGTAGTCTGGTATGGGGTTTATCCCATACCTATGGGCCTCTGCCAAGACGTCCTTCTAGAGGACCAGGCCGGTGCGCTCCTGAGGTGACAGGGTAAAGGCTCCAGAAACCACTCCCTCCTGTGGAGTGTCATAGAATGCTCTAACAGAGCGAGGCTGTTCATCGCTATCCTGGTCCGCTTGAGGCTCGTCCAGTGAAGCAGGAATAGAAGACTGGTCCACCACACATCGCCTCAGGTTTTAAGGTGTTATCCTGCTACGCCGGTGTCTTCTCTATAGGAGACAGCAGAGGTAGAGAAGGCAGTGGTGGAGGAGGTGCGACACGAAGCAGTGGAGAAGGTGGCACCACCGGGCCAGCGTAGGAATAATCAGGGCAGAAGGTGGGACAGGAGGTTCAGGGTACATTTCCCTGAAAAGACCTTTGAAATATGCCCTCATGGGGTCAGAGTGCATGAGCATCTGAAACTTCCCAAAAAACACATCCTCAGCCAAAGATTTTGGCACTGGAATAGGCAGAGGCCGCTAGTGAGGGGCATATCCCCATGAACTCAAGGAGGATGGTTGCCATGAGAGTCCACCACTGGCCAGATCCACATAGATCAATGGTACAGAAGCAGGAGGGAGCGAGACAATATGAGGCAGTGGTGCATGAGCACGCGAGTCGAATGAAGGGCGGAACAGGTTTTTGTTGTCCACATAGCGTGGATAAGGCTGCTCAGCCCCAAACGTAATGCTGACAGCACCAGACGTTGTGAACGTTGGTGTAAGAAAGGCTTCCAAATCGCTACTGTGGACCATGTAGGTTGGGCCACCATTTGCTCGACACCTGAGAGAACTGCGTCACATGCAGAGATAAGGTAATTGTCTACTCAGGGGACTTAAGTAACACTTTAGCCTTAACACTAGGATCCTCATGAAATGGGAGAATGGGAAAACAAGCTCTCCCAATCTCATCAAGACCATGGCCTAGAGGATCACGGCCATGCACCCCCCACGGGGCGAGTTTGTCTATCTGCCAGATGACAAAATCGCCTGGTTCAGGAACATAAGGGTATGCTCACCAGCCTGTCTGACTCAAGCCGACACCTGCGGCATGGATGAGCTCGACTAAGACAATAGCCACTAGTATCCACATTGTTAGAGATGCCATAACGACCTAGCCAACTGCCAAGAACACACGTGCCACCATGCACACTGGTCACTCACACACCAACCTACATGAAGAACATATTCAGTGCTATGACGCAGGTGACTGACACACCCACTGACGTGCATCGTTGTTATTTTTCACATAGGCCTTTTTAATAGTAATGCAGAAACGCAAGACGCCTGAAGACCTTGTGTATACGCTTGCTGACGCTTCTCCCACCACTCGCCCTGTGACGACACCATCATGTACACCTAACAATGCTTGTGATGCCCTCTCAAGCCACGATCTCCATACAAAGGATTATGTACCGCCACCCATGAACTAGGCCCGAGTAGGCCGCAAGTAAGAGCGTCGCAATGAAAATCCTCTCAGAGCAAGAGTACAAGTGCTGATCATGCAGAACGAGCCCCAGCGAGAGCTCACAGCCAAGGCCGCGATGTTGCAACTCGCATGCTACCAGCCCAGTGCCAAGGTTACACCTGTAAAAAAGGCCAAGCCCACAGAAACGAAATACAAATCTAATGTGCAGAATTCTGCTCCAGCTACGGTCTCTCCACACGTGACCAAGCCGATCTGACAAGGTGCCAGACCCACGAGACAGAAAGTCGCCTGGGTCCCACGTCTGGGACATAGGTTGCAACAACAAAGCGGCAAGATGGACACCTACGGCGATGGGAACGACCTCCTCACAAGCCTATGAGAAGACCTGTACATTACCTGCACAAACACATAGTTGCACATTATTGTTAATGACAGGAACACTGTGAGCTGGGAACGACGATGGTCCCAGGTTTGGGGGCTCGCGGGAGTACCAATCAGAACACAGGCGGACTCATCACTGACATCAGTACTATTAGCCAATCACCATGGGTCCCCTTGTAGCAATTTTCTAATAGTAGGGACAGCCCAAGTATACCACCTGACTCATCCTTAACCACTAACATCCTTCTCCATATATACCCTATACTAACCCTACCACTAGGGGAACCATTCTGGAGTGGCAATCGGTTTGTTGCTAACTTTCCCAGGTGACGCAGATAGCGCATCATACTGCTGTAAAAAGGGCCTGCGAGCCCCACTAAGAGTGAGAGTCTGGACGGACGCGTACGATCCGAGAACCATACCTGCCGTTGTTATAATAAACAGCAGAACCACCTTGCTCCTTGTGTGTGTCTCATACTCCTTTTGGGAAATACGGGAGGAGTTGGGGCCTCCCAGCCCGGAGGTCCGCGGACGGCTCTGCCGGCCACGGCATAATCATCCCGACAAGTTGGAGGCACTGCTGAGATCTCTTTAAGGTCTACCCTTTTGAGGTTTTTTTCCAAGGCCTCTTGTTGCGAAGAGGTCCGGCGGCGCGGCCCCCTCTGCCGCTGCCCCCTTTTGAGGACTACAGGACCGGACAGCGCAATCCGGATATTGGCCCTCGGGAGCCGGTTGAGAAGTATCCCGCCCGCGGTTGGCGAGTGTCCAGACGTGGTCCAGACGAGGGGAGGTGGTGAGCCGCTTGGAGGGGTGCACGCAGTCGAGCGGCCCAGCATCAAGAGAACTTTGTGAGGGAGGGGGGAGGAATTGTAATAAGGGCGGCGGGAGGTGTTACTACAGTGTGTTGCAAAGATTTGATTAATAAGTGTTGATAGACGAGTGAGTGGTAACGGGACAGGCACAAGGGCCGTCCTCTACCACGTCACAGAAGCAGGTTGGGTGGAGCCAGAAGGCACCACGTGCGGTTGCTCGTAGACACTGATTAGTCCAGATCGTGGGCACCTGTAGAGGGGTTGTATGGCTTTCCTATGAATTGGCGTTTTTGATCAATGAGTAGACGAGGATCCCTATCGATCGAGTAGTCAAAACTCGATAGATAGATGACATTTTCCTGTCGGAGGTAACTAGATTGTTGCCAAGTACGGAAGATAATTGGCTGGTTAAGCCCCTCCGGCGAGGGGTGTGTCACACACGAGGCGACGCAGCGTGCGCAGTCCGATTATAAGAGTGTATTGTTGGTTACCTTGTTCCGGGCGTAACAAGAGGACAGCTGTGGGGTTAACGGGGACAAGAAGTTAAAACATATTGCGCGCTCTCTTGATGTCTAAAGATCTTACCGGTAATAGTTGAAGAGGTTGGTGACGTCACCCGTAGGGCCTTCATAGGACACATTGACCACATCGTGTTGTTTGAGGAGTGGTAGGGGAGTAAGCAGAGGATAAGGGCGGCATAACAGAGGTGGGGAGGCCGCGGACGGAGAACGCCGGCCACCCCCAAATACGGGAAGGGTGAAAAGGGGAAGTGACCGTGCACGGAGAACGCCGGCCACGCTGAGTAAGGTGGAAGAAAGAGGGGAGTGGAAAAGGTGGGGCGGCTGTACAAGCACGTCACACAGGGCACGCAGCCGCAGGGGGCTTTGTGTGCCGCGGCCGCAGGGGGCCGTACAAACGGTATCAAAGGAAGAAAACAAACAGAGGAAAAGGACTGTATACTTGTAATTGTTTTACTTTTAGCAGACAGTCGAAAGTCCCCAATCTACGGGGCCAGGTAATGACGGTCGTGCTGAGGGAAGGTAAAAGCACAGTGTAACCATGTCATACGGGTCGGGATCTGGAGGGTGGGGGAACACTCTGACTACCCCCCTCCAACATATTTGCAAAACGCTGTCACCCCACAGGGAAAAACTTATCAAATATAGCATAGAATGGACACAAGGAACAGACAACAAAATGACGACACCATGGCCGCCTAACGGCAGTTTTGAACCGTACGTCCAACACTCACTGCTGACACACATACACAACACGTACAAAGGGAAGAAGTTGGCACATCACGTGGAGGTATTTAAGTTGTGGAGGATGTTCCAGGGATCCCGGCCAGGACCAACCGGAATGTTCACCGTGGAAGGGACGGCAGAAGAGAAGGGGAGCGAAGAAACAAAGGAGGGGAAGGAGATTAAGGAGGAAGAAGGGAACGGGGAAACGGCGACCAGTAACACACAATGCGCGGAAAGAGACAGGAAGGGGGATGAAAGGTCTGGTAATGCACATGAAGTAGAAGTAAAGAAGGAAGGGACAGAAGACATGCCCCTAGCGAAGGTAGTGAAGAAGGAGGAAGGTGGGTTATATCCAGTGACGGAGTTACGAGAAGCAGCAAGGCAACAACTGACGGCAGCTGAGGGGTACTCAAACCCCGCATACAGCCCTCCACCATATACCGCTACAGGTAGCTACCAGAGGGGGGAGGAGGTGACGAGCACGGTGGGTTCGAGTTGCATGCAGGCGTGCACAAAGGGAGGGAAGAACAGCAAGGAGCACATTTCGAAACATAGGACAAGACGAATGGATAGCAGCGCAGGTGCTCTTAAAGCTGCGAGGGACATTAACAGGAGAAGAAAAAGATGTGGTGAGGAGAATGAATAAGGACGACACAGGTAGTACTGGAATAGGGGGTGAGGAGAGTAACACAAGGGAAGGAGAGCTGTCACAGGAAGAGGAGGAGATGTTGGAGGAACGATTGGCTGAATTGAGGGATGAGCGGAGTGCACTGATTAAGCAGTTCGAGCAAGAGGCACGAGGAAGGAGAGGAAGGAAAGTAGGGATGAGCTAGAAAGGATGAAGGAGCGTACAGAAGAGAGGAAGAGGGAAGCGGAGAGGATGAAGGCAATAGCGGAAAGGGTATCCCGAGCAGCACAGCGTGACATGAAGAGGAGGGAGGAAGAGAAGGAAAAGGAAATAGAACTATGGAAGAAGAAAATACTCTCTGAAAGCACCAGGAAATACGAAGAAGGTAAAGTAATAGAAAGCATATTACAAAGGGAAAAGAGAAATGGGAGAGGAGGGAGAGGAAGAAAGGATATTAGCGAGGTAAGTAGTGAGGTGATGGAGGAATTGAGAAGAAGAGAGAGGAAATAGTGGTGAAATAGTGGAAAAGAAGGAAGAGGAGAGCAAGAAAGAAACTGGAGAATGGGGTAAGAACATATGCGCGTCGGGATGCGGAAGTGGCTACAACATCAGCGCAAGGGGGAGTAACTAGTAGAGGCGAACAGAAAGGAACGGATTTAATAGACTTAAAAACGGTGACAGTAAGGGGAAAAGGACAGATTGGGGGTTGTCGCTCCTGGATGAATTCTGCAGCGAAGAAGAAGAGAGGGGTGGGAGAGAGAAGGAAGAAGCGGCGGTAGGGAGAGCTTAGATAAATTGTACATCACACGCGCTAACAGGGAATCACCATGGGCATGCAGGAAGAAGGAAGAAGAGAAGAGAGTGAAGAACAGGTAAGAGAAGTGGCAGGAGGAACAACACACGCAGTAACATCCACATCATCACGCCCAACACGCCCACCCACACCCACGCCTGAACACACACCATACATCGGCAGGCTCAGAGACCTCCAGGACGCAGGCAGGAAGAACGGCCACTCACACCTGCAGTGAACAAAGAGAGTAATAGGAGAGGAGGAGAAACGAAGGAGAAGATACGACAAAGCAGGTAATATAGATATGGCAGCAGATTTACTTGACACAGAGGAAGAGGAGGAGTACACGGATTCCACCCCGCGACAAAACGGGGGAACAAATGGGGTACAATTTAATGCCACTATTGGAGAGGGGAGGGCCAGACCACAATATGTCCCCTGGAAGCATGCTGATAAGGAGAATATAATGTGCAAGCTCCCATCACTAAGCGGAGGGCAGGGAAATGGAGATGGAAAAACACACCGCGGGACAGAAACTAGCAGTGGGAGACGTGAAGGGACTATTAATATCAATATATGGGGATGCGGCAGATGACATTTGGAAGAGGGCAGGCTTACCCGGAGTTACAATAACAAACACGTCACATGACGGGGCGCCATTTGCCAACTGCAGGCATGCATTGTGGCAGGCCCTGAGGGTCCAGTACCCAGACACATCAGAACATAGGAGCAATTACGTCACGCAAGATGCGTGAGAATGAAGATCCTGTTGATTATATCCAGGAGATTCAGGAGAAGTGGCGCTTGAAACTAGGGAGCAATGGGACAAAACACCAGCCATTTTTTACCACATACTAGTTACAAGGGCTCCCGGAGACAGTACAAAGACAACTGAAGAAGATAGTGGGAATGGAAGCTAAGGCCTGGCAGGAAATACAACTAACAATAATACACCACTGTAGGATGTGGCAAGAAAGATGAAACAAAAGGAAGAAGATAGGAAAGCAGAAGAGGCAAAATTAGTGCAGAAAAAACTACACAAGTATACCATGGAAGGAGCAACTAATAACTACACCAGCAATAATGGCACCAAACCCACGCAAGTAGTGGCTGCACAAGATTCCACACAACAACAAATAGTACCATTCCACAACCACCACAACTTATAACACAACAGATGCCACCACCCCACCATACACGG
>CM030317.1:1071358207-1071410539 GCA_002915635.3 Ambystoma mexicanum
GGACGCAGGCAGGAAGAACGGCCACTCACACCTGCAGTGAACCAAGAGAGTAATAGGAGAGGGAGGAGAAACGAAGAGAAGATACGACAAGCAGCGGTAATATAGATATGGCAGCAGATTTACTTGACACAGAGGAAGAGGAGGAGTACACGGATTCCACCCCGCGACCAACGGGGGGAACAAATGGGGTACAATTTTATGCCACTATTGGAGAGGGGAGGGCCAGACCACAATATGTCCCTGGAAGCATGCTGATAAGGAGAATATAAAGTGCAGGCTCCCATCACTAAGCGGAGGAGCAGGGAAATGATATACGAGATGGAAAAAACACACTGCGGGACAGAAACTAGCAGTGGGAGACGTGAAGGGACTATTAATATCAATATTGGGGGATGCGGCAGATGACATTTGGAAGAGGGCAGGCTTCCCCGGAGTTACAATAACAAACACGTCACATGACGGGGCGCCATTTGCCAACTGCAGGCATGCATTGTGGCAGGCCCTGAGGGTCCAGTACCCAGACACATCAGACATAGGAGCAATTACGTCACGCAAGATGCGTGAGAATGAAGACCCTGTTGATTATATCCAGGAGATTCAGGAGAAGTGGCGCTTGGAAACTAGGGAGCAATGGGACAAAACACCAGCCATTTTTTACCACATACTAGTACAAGGGCTCCCGGAGACAGTACAAAGACAACTGAAGAAGATAGTGGGAATGGAAGCTAAGGCCTGGCCGGAAATACAACTAACAATAATACACCACTGTAGGATGTGGCAAGAAAAGATGAAACAAAAGGAAGAAGATAGGAAAGCAGAAGAGGCAAAATTAGTGCAGAAAAAACTAACAAAGTATACCATGGAAGGAGCACTAATAACTACATCGGCAATAATGGCACCAAACCCCACGCAAGTAGTGGCTGCACAAGATTCCACACAACAACAAATAGTACCATTACCACAACCACCACAACTTATAACACAACAGATGCCACCACCCCCACCATACACGGCTCCCACAGGAGGAGGGTACATGCCACCGGGAAATGGATATTATAACAACCCCCGGGGGAGGGGCGGGATGATGAGAGGGAGAGGGTATGGCCAACATGCACAACAGCAAGGGGGAGGATTTCGAAGTTACTACCCCAATGGGCAACAAGGGTACCAAGACAATACGGGGAATTTCCCATGGCAGGCCAGGGAACCACCTGTATGTTGGGTTTGTGGAATGGTGGGACACATGTCACGCACATGTAGAATGAGGCCCACCCCACCAGCCTGGGGAGAACAGGGACCACAAGGACCTATGGGGGAGCAACAGGTTTACCAGCAACAGCAAGGAACGCAACAGAGCAATACACACAGCAAGATCACCACAACAGCCACAGCAACAGGTGCAACACTACGCTGCATCACAACAACAGGTACAGACATACACACCACCGCAGCAACAGGTGGTAGCTACACAACAACACCAAGTGCAACCAGTACAGCAGCTCACCCAAATGCAGGACAATAAATTGACAACCATGAATACACCACTCCAACAGACACAGCTAGGGAGGGTGACCGTCTTGGGACACAACCCTTACACTGGAAGCAGTCAATCACTGTATCCACAATAGGACAGCCCACAGACGTCCTTGATGTGTCCCATCCTGTCGATAACACCTAATAGTGCGGAGGAACCACGCATTCAGGTAGCGATAGGTGACAAAAAATTTTCCTTCCTTGTTGACACTGGGGCAACTAGGTCTTGCATAAGGGAGGGTAAATTTAAAATGTCAGGCGAGGCCATGCACACTCAAGGATTCTCTGGGGCTAGAGGGTTGGTTCCCTTTACTGATAACATCTCCTTATCTATAGGAGATTATGACATGTCTGTCCCACTCCTGTATTCAAAGGAGTCGCCAGTGAACATACTTGGAAGGGACATAATGAGCAGATTAAATATGACGATCTCCTTCACGGAGAACGGCATAATTTGCTCCACACCAGGAATAAACATGCTTACTGCACGACAAATACTGCAAGCTTACTGTGGCCAAACAGTAGCTCGAGCTGAGCCTGTGGATGGCGAAATGTTCCAATATGGAACAGACATGGCATTTGCATGGATGCCAGGAATAGAAGGCAAGATTTGGAGGAGGCCAGCAGCATATTTGTTCAGGCCTGAGACACCAGCTAGTGAACCAGAGGGGAAGGTGATTTTGGTGAGCATCGAGAGCATTATAGCAACTGCAGATTACATCGCAGTACATGCCCAAGACAGGGAAGGGAGAGCATGGAGAGCAGTAATAGCACTGGCTGAGGGATGCAGGCTCACGCAGGTGTCTGACGAAGAGCTCTTTTCAGAGAACAAAGGAGAAGGAGAGATGGTGTTTATGATGAGTGTTGACATCTGGTTAAGAGTGACATACAAGCAAGTAGCACTGAAAATGGCAATGGCACTCGAGGCACCTGCATCTACCCCAGTACCATTTTACGAGGAAGACATGGCTAAAGTTCCAGCATCACTGTGGACCACCAGTCCCTATGACGTGGGCTGCATAAAGAGCATTGGAGGAGTAAAAATAAAGTTGAAAAGGGGCGCAATACTACCTAGAGTGAAGCAGTACCCACTATCAAAAGAGGCAGATGAGGGCATATACGAAACCATAACAGCCCTGATAAATAATGGCATATTGGTACCATCAGAATCAACATGTAACACGGCTGTGTACCCAGTGCGCAAAGCTAAAGGAGGGTCTTGGCGTTTCATCCAGGACCTCAGGCCCTTGAATTACATTGTAGAGGCAGAATACCCCATAGCAGCAAACCCAGCCACGATACTATGTGGAATACCAGCAGAGGCATCACGGTTCACCGTGATTGACCTTAAAAATGCCTTTTTCTCAATACCTCTGCACCCAGATTCACAAGATTTGACAAGCTTCACATACAGGAATACAAAATGGAAACACACCAGGTTACCACAAGGGTACTGTTAGTCACCCTCAATTTTCAACAGAGCAATACAGATGGATTTGGGAAACATTGAAATGGAGAGCATGGTGCTGCAATATGTTGATGACATAATAATTTGCAGCACAAGTGAGGAGAGGTGCAGGGAAGACTCAGTAAAAATGCTGACAGTGTTGGCTCAAAAGGGGTACAAGGTAGACAAAGAAACATAGGACCCCTGCTTGAAGCACTAAGAGAGGCACAAAAGGGGGACAAGAGGTTGGGGTGGACAAGAGAAATGAAAGAGGCATTTGATGAGTTGAAACACGCCATATCCACAGCTCCCGTACTAGCCACTCCAAATTACGAACATCAATTATTCATTTTTTCACATTGCGACTCAGCAGTAATGAAAGCAGTATTGACTCAGAAAACTAGCATGGGACACAAGCCAATAGCTTTCTACAGCGGTCACTTGGACCCTGTCATGTTAGGACATTTCCCTTGCGAACAGGGGCTCACCGCAACTGCATTTGTGGTGGAAAAATCATCATCGATAACAATGGGGTGCCCCACCACATTGTTTGTGGAACATGCACTGTTTGCAATTTTAAACAAACCTAAGTCTACACTGACCACACAGAGGGTGTCAGGTTATGAAATAATTTTATCCAGACCCAAATTGACAATTTTCAGATGCAGTAACGTAAACCCAGCCAGGTTCATAGCAGAAGTTGTTGAGGAAGGTGATTATGCCCACGATTGCACACAGACAATTGAAATGTACTCCAGCACAAGGAAGGTGGAGGAGGATGCCCTTAAGGGGGGGAGATAATGTACATTGATGGGTCATCAACCATTGATCAGAGCGATGGGATAAGGAGAACAGGGGCAGCAGGAGTTAAAATGATGGAAGATTTGATGTATGTCCCAGTAAAATGCGTGCAATTACTGCGGCATTATTCGGCTCAGGCAGCGGAATTGGTTGCACTGATTTTGGCACTAAAGGAAAGTTTTGACAAAAGACTTACTATACACTCTGACAGTGCATATGTAACCTCAACGGTGCACTCCGGGTTAATAAAATGGCAGAGAAGGGGGTTTAGAAGAGCTGATGGCACCCCAGTACAACATGCTCTCATACTAGCAGAATTGATTGAAGTAATTAACGACCCCAAGAGATAGCTTTGATTAAGTGTCAAGCACACACTAATGGAGATGACTATATCTCGATAGGTAATGAAACAGCAGACGCACATGCCAAGCATGCTGCATATTTTGGCGAAATGTGGACCCCCACAGAATCAGAAAGAGGGAGGGGGAGGTCAATGGCAAGAGAGATGTTGATGAAGGATGGGCACACTCATCTCCCTGCAACACAGATAACGGAGTTGCAGGCAGCTGCACCAATGGCAGAAAAAGAACTGTGGGTAAAGAGAGGATGTACGATGTCTCCAACAGACGCGCTGTGGCGTCAAAATAATACTGGAAAGGTGGTCATGCCATTGGCACTGTTGAACACCGCCCTGGCCCAGCTTCACCATCCAGCACATACAGGAAAGGAAGTGATTGCAGCACGAATTAGGGAGGCTTGGTTCTGCCCCGAGTTAAATTCTCATGTTACTAATTTCATCAGCAATTGACTCACATGCCAACAGTTTGCGGCCGGTCACACGCTGCAAGTGATAAAAGGTACTATTCCTCGGCCAGAAGGACCCTTCCTACACCTTCATATTGACTACGTTGATATGATCAATGTATGTCAAGGAAATAGGTACATGATTGTAGTGGTATGTCCATTTTTCAGGTGGATCGAGGCTGGGCCCTGCTCACACGCGGATGCGTTCAGAGCAGCTAAATTTCCAGTGAGAGAGGTCTTCCCCAGGTGGGGTGTTTGTGAAGTGCTGCGGTCCGACAACGGCCCACACTTTGCAAATGAAATGTTTGACCACATCACATCTTTGCTGGGTATTAAACAAATTTGCATGTGCATACCATCCGCAGGCCAATGGTATATGTGAACGCCTAAATGGCCTATTAAAAGAGGAAATTGCAAAAATTCAGCAGACAACTAAAAAGAGCTGGTTGTACTGCCTTCCGCTGGCTCTTTTTGAGCTGAGGAATAGGCCAGGATCTGATCACCACCTCACTCCCCACGAGGTGGTGACAGGACATCAAATGCGTCTTCCTTTAACGCCAACATCAAGAACCTTTACTGACCATGATAACACTGCAAATGTTTTTGCTGACGAAATGTATCAATATGTGTCTTCCTTGATTACTAGTGTCGCCTTTGTATCTCAACAGCTCGAGCGCACGCGGGGTGGGTCGAAGAGCTCTCAACAAGAAGGCACCAACGAGGAACAAGAAAAGGAAGGACTATGCACTATTGCAGAGGGAGATCACGTGCTCCTCCGCAACTTCAATAGAAAGTGGAACAGCCCACGCTTTACCGGGCCACACTTGGTAGAGGCAGTGGCTCCCAGAGCGGTAAAGCTACCCGATAAGCGCACCTGTAATCACCTACACGACGTGAAGCCCTACAAACATCAGACCCGCCCTAGCGTTGACGACAGGGCCATTACAAGACCAGCAACATCAACAACGTCGGCTACAGACAAGGATACAGCAACCGCCACCAAGGACAATTGTGACACTGCCCCTGACCACTCCTCAGTCACAAACACTGCCATAGACTTTGGACACTTGCCCATAGCCCACCCCATGGTCACGAGATCACAAAGTAAACAAACTTCTGCCCAACCCAGCGCCAGTACCCCGAGCCCCAGCCCCGCCCAGGCTACCACCGATTGAAGGACATTGTACAACAAACTTGGATGTTACACACACACATATAAAACACTTGTATGTTTTTCTTTTATTTTCTCTCGCACATGCAGGTACTGCATATCATTGTGTTGTTCAGAAAGTGAAGTAACTAACAGTGTGCTCTGCCCAGGAGTAGATGCTGCCCGCAGATGATAACACCCCAAGTACCTGAAAAGGAGGAGGGTACGCGTATGTTACACCGCATTTGTTTTGGCCATAGAACTATCATTTCCCCATCTTCACGAGCACTTGCCGGCTCTTGCAGGATTTACAGGTGGGCACCTTTAACGTCGCAAGAATAAGCTGCCGGACTGCAGCAAGGTAAGAGAAAAAATGCCAGTGAGACTAGCTCTTGTAATAAAATTGATAGGAGTGTTGGTCATCACTGCTCTATTGGCTGCCTCTGTATGGCAGAAAAACTATGCTCCCACGGCTGCAACAGGTATGATATCAGGTGGTACTAGCAACCCTAAAGGTAAGGGAGGTAGAGTTAAACGCAGCACATATACTGACAATAAAGGTATCGATAATTACATAAAAGATTCAGCACACGTCTCAAACAACATGTGGTACCAGCACATGACCCAAATTGGTAAGCAGACAACTGAGGACAACTGCTATGTGTGCTCATTGATCCCATACGCCATGAGCGCATCAAGAACATTAGTTGCCACTGAAATACAGGAAAAAACAGTGCAATGTATAATACATCTGGCACTGTTCCAAACGAGGGGATGATTCCAAGGGACGGTGGTGAGAATGCAGTGGAAAACAAGGGACAGATACCCATACGAAAATAATTTCCTGAAGACATATTTGAACTACCATAAAAGCAGCTTACATGCTGAAGCATTCAGATACATGACGGATGGCCCCGAAAAAGGAGAAACGAAGAAAGTAATGCTAGAATACCTGCTGTATGATTGGTACGCCACTCAAGTTCCTGGTGTACAAGGATGCTGGGAAAGACCACTGATAACAATAACTGGGAAAATATATATGAACAATGAATGGGAAATAGGAGTGGTTGGGAGCAACATGATAACAAGAGAAAATATTACCACCATACAGGAGCACAACGACAGATGTTGGATGACGTGGAGTAAATATGTACCCATGCTGACGTGGATGGAGAAGGACGAAGACCCAATAAGCATACTACCACTGACTGCACCCAAACTATGCTACCAACACAAAGGAGATGTGGATGTGGGATACAACACCAACTGTGGAAGCGTAGTGGAACTACTAGAGGGGGGTGCTGGAACGGCAGTTATAATGGACCACTATTGGGCCTGCGGTGATAAGGCATACCACACCTTGCCTCCCTTATGGAATGGAGTATGTACCATGGTACACATCAACGTACCATCACTGGTTGTGCCTCAAAAATATGTTAACATGGCCAATTTCCCCAAGATGGACGAAGGGAACAAGAGGAGGAAAAGGTCTATACAATCACAAGAAGGAGACAAAAACAACAACAATAACATTCTACCAAGAATGAAAAGAAAAGGAGAACCCCTGACAGGAAACTGCCTGTGGGGAAGATCGGAAACAGCACTCATCTCCATCCCACCAGAACACAGATTGTTTAGCAGGGCTGCAATGTTCTTCTCGTCAATAATACACCCAGGACTACAAGTATATGCGAACGCAAAATGGCTTCAAATTACCCGGTGGGAACTGATGATGCCAATTAATTCGACAGTAAATGGATTCAACGCCATAAAAGAAGAGCTACGCGCGGTGAGAATGGTAGCACTACAAAACAGATATGTGTTGGATCTTCTCACGGCCATGGAAGGAGGAGTTTGTGCCAAAATTGGACAATCATGCTGCCCCTTTTTCCCCCTGCTAACGACGCAGATAATGGGACACCTACTGAAGCAGTATCACAACTGGCCCAGATGCACTTCAAAATGATGGAAGAAAGCAAAGGAGTAAAGAAGGATACCTGTTGGTTTTCATTCATATGGTCATGGATGCCATCATGGCTGTCAGATGGACTGAAGATTATAGTTGGATGCATAATATTAGCTGCAGCTGTATTGATTGTAATAAGGTTCTGGAAGGCCCGAAAAGCACGCACTACAGACAAAATGATAGAAATGATCGGCATGCACCCCTTGATGCCAACTGATGATGACCAGCACACTGACGTGATAATAAAGGAAAGAGAGAGGCTGCGTAAACAGATCCTTAACAACCACTTGGATCCGCGGAGCTATGTCGGAAGGTGGGTATACTGCAAACCAGGCGGCAGCTGTGTGTGTATGTACTGGTCGTTCGAAGATCATGTCAACCACTATGGACACTTGGCTGGAATAACTAAAGTATGGAGAGTGAGAGGAGACAAAGAAAAAGATATGTTTGTGGTCGACAAGTCGACCAGAGGGGGGACTGAAGTGGGAGAATGGGAAAACAAGCTCTCCCCAATCTCATCAAGACCATGGCATAGAGGATCACGGCCCAGGCACCCCCCATGGGACGAGTTCGTCTATCTACCTGATGACAAAATACCCTGGTTCAGAAACATAAGGGTATGCCCACCAGCCTGTCCGACTCAAGCCGACACCTGCGGCATGGATGAGCTTGACTAAGACAATAGCCACAAGTATCCACATTGTTAGAGATGCCATAACGACCTAGCCAACTGCCAAGAACACACGTGCCACCATGCACACTGGTCACTCACACACCAACCTACACGAAGAACATATTCAGTGCTATGACGTAGGTGACTGACACACCCACTGACGTGCATCGTTGTTACTTTTCACATAGGCCTTTTTAATAGTAATGCAGAAATGCAAGACGCCTGAAGACCTCGTGTATATGCTTGCTGACGCTTCTCACACCACTCGCCCTGTGATGACACCATCATGTATACCTAAAACTGCTTGTGACGTCCTGTCTGTCAACCCACGATCTCCATACAAAGGATTATGTACCGCCACCCATGAACTTGGCCCGAGTAGGCCGCAAGCAAGAGCCTCGCAATGAAAATCCTCTCAGAGCAAGAGTACAAGTGCTGATCATGCAGAACGAGCCCCAGCGAGAGCTCACAGCCAAGGCCATGATGTTGCAACTCGCATGCTACCAGACCAGCGCTAAGGTTACACCTGTAAAAAAAGGCCAAGCCCACAGAAACGAAATACAAATCTAATGTGCAGAATTCTGCTCCAACTACGGTCTCTCCACACGTGACCAAGCCGATCTGACAAGGTACCAGACCCACGAGACAGAAAGTCGCCCGGGTCCCACGTCTGGGACACAGGTTGCAACAACGAAGCGGCAAGATGGACACCTACGGCGATGGGAACAACCCACTGACAAGCCTATGAGCAGACCTGTACGTTGCCTGCACAAACACATAGTTGCACATTGTTGCTAATGACAGGTACACCGCGAGCTGGGAACGACGATGATCCCAGGCTTGGGGGCTCGTGGGAGGACCAATCAGAACACAGGGGGACTCATCACTGACGTCAGTAGTATTAGCTAATCACCAGGGGTCCCCTTGTAGCAATTTTCAAGTATCTAATAGTAGGGACAGCCCAAGTATACCACCTGACTCATCCTTAACCATATGTACCCTATACTAACCCTACCACGCGGGGAGCCAATCCAGAGTGGCAATAGGTTTGTTGCTAACTTTCCCAGGTGACACAGATAGCGCGTCATACTGCTGCAAAAAGGACCTGCGAGCCCCACTAAGAGTGAGAGTCTGGACGGACGCGTATGATCCGAGACCCATCCCTGCCGTTGTTATAATAAACAGCAGAACCACCTTGCTCCTTGTGTGCATCTCATACTCCTTTTGTGAAATACGGGAGGAGTTGGGGCCTCCCAGCCCGGAGGTCCGCGGACGGCTCAGCCGGCCCCGGGATAATCACCCGACACTCAGCTGAGCTGGTGCTGATAGGTCTCCGATGTTTACTGGACATCTTAGAAACTACCCCAGAATTAGCCTCCAGTGGAGGAACCTCGGCAGGGCCGGTACTGGAAAGCCTGTGGTCCGTGACCGCCCTCTTTGCTCCCTCGACAGAACCGGTACCACCATGTAACTGAGCATGGGACGGCTGAGCAACGTACCTCCCTGACAAGACCTTCAAAGAGGATCTCTCGATTCTGTCTGTGCTGGAATTAGCCCCAAGAAGAGGAACCTCGGGTTGTAACACTGGACAAATAGCTCCCTCAAGAGGTACCTCAAGCTGTGACCTGGTATCCATGTGGAAAGCTCTAGAATTAGAGACATCAGGGCGAACACCGGTAACCAGAGCCACAGAAGAACTGGGCTGAACTTTAGCATCAAAGCAGTGAACCTCGGAACAGTGTCCGGTTTTGGCAGGTCCATTGCAGGAACCCTCGGAGATCACACCTCAAGGGAACCCCTGGTGACAGAGCTACTCAAAACCCTTCCGGTCCTGGAAGACCCCTGAAAGGAGTCCCCTGGCCGGGGTGCCCTAAAAAGTAAAGAACTTACTGGGCGTTTCTTCTGTCCCTCCCACACGTCTTTGCCATTCGCACTGCATCCATTAAGGTACTATTTATAATCCCAACCATGCCATTGGTCTGTGGGTGGTACAGAGCAGTTCTCTTATGCTTCCCCCCACTCAGAAGGGTGGCTCTAACTTTGCCACGTTTTTAGCTGCATGCTTCTCCACAGCACCCCAACAGTCACCTCATGGGTGGTAGAGTGAAATGGGTTCCGGTGGCCATAAACACTGCAAATGATCCAGCCCAGATATCCAACTTCTTCTCTCATGGATGGTGGGGGGTCAATCCCATGCTCGTCGCCACTGTAATAAAGCTGCTCACACGGTTCGGTTTACAAGAATAATCAGTTTATTCTTTCAAGTATAATCCTTAAGACCTCCAGCACATCCTTCATGGCATCCTTCACAGCCAAATGATCTCTTAACCAAGGAAAAACATTCCATCATTACTTAACATTCTGCATGACATGGTGGAGATTAACATTCCACTCTGAAGTTCTACATTCTGCTGGAGCCACTATACAATTACACTGAGACATGCTTCAACAAGAAATGAGGATTAAATTACATCCACACAGTCAGAGGAGATAAAGATGAATGCCTCGCTCTCTGGCAATGAACTTTTCATTTCAGCTGATAACAATAGAATGTTGTATGGAGTCATTAACATTGGCAGAAAAGAGAAACAACCCCCTCTAATACTACATACAACCACTGAGATGACATATGTGAATTCTCAAGAACAAAGTGAAATTATAAATGAATCAGGAAGGATAATGAATACTCCTGACTACACAGATCTTCTAGCTAGATTACCCCCACTGTTCTGCAATGCCTCTAACCAGGAATGTATGTGATTATTAAGTTATGGAAAATTTCGAACTCAAAAATCATGAATTACAAATGTCTGTAACAAAATAATCTCATACATGTCATCTGCCTACAATCCCCCGCCCCCTTACCCTTAAAACCTACTTGCGGGGGATCCACTAGGGGGTGCAGCGCAAGATGGACATGGGCTAATGGAGCTCCAGCCAACACAGGGACGGAATCGCAGAAATATGCAGGGAAAAAACGACTGACTACTCTATAAATGATGGAAAACTAAAGAGAAGAATCCAGAGGACACCTAAAACAAGAAAATTGGACCACGGAATAGGAAGATATCAAGAGGCAGCCTTTCCAAATGCGAGGCACTGCCAAAAGCCCCCCAAAATCACCTTGCACAAGGAACGGGCGACAAGGCCATCGGTAATGAACTGCTGGTACGGGACTCGTAACAGGCTGTGACCGATAGCTCGGAGTGAGGGTGGCAAGAAATTTCATAATTGGGCTGCTTTCACTGAGAAACTACTCCCCCCCCGCCTTGGATAGTTTAAACCTGGGGATGGTGAGACAGTTGGTGTTGATTCACCTGGATGGTCTAGAGGAAGTCCTTTTATGGAATCTTTCAGCTAGATAGTTAGGGGCAGCATTGTTCACTGATTTATAGGTGAGAGAAGCAGTTTTTAGTTGGATTTTGTCATAAGTAGAGAGCCAGTTATATTGTTATCTGATCTCAGAGATATGGGGCCTCATTACGACCCTGGCGGTAAGGGGTTTACGCCAGCGTTAGCTGCGCCGACCCCTTACCGCCAATTACGAGTTCCCTTAGCGCCATGGTGATTTTAACGCCTGCTTTTTGCAGGCGTTAAAATCCATGGCGCTATGGGACCTTGGTGTTAATTACGCCACCGTAATTTACGGTGGCGTAATTAACGCCTTCCCCACTCCCATTATGCCCTATGGGGCAAGAATGGGAATGGGGAAGGGTAAAATGGGGATTGGGGACTTACCGCCCCGCCAACCTCGGAATGAGGCGGTAAGTCCGCACTCCGCCATGGCGGAATTGCACCCTCTGCGGCAAGGACCATGGTGCTAATAGCACCATGGTCCTCCGCCAGGGTCGTAATGAGGCCCATGGTCTCTCTTGGCTATGCCTAAGGCTGCTCTAAGAGCGTTATTTTGGAGAGTTTGGATTTTCATGATGGTATGTTTATTGGAGCCAATATAAAGGGCATTTACATTAATCCAACCTGGACAGGATGAGGGCTCTGGCCAGGGTGATGCAACTATTATTGGAGAGGAAGGGTTTGACAGTTTTGATAAGTTTACAAGTGTAAGCAGTGGTGGAGGCCAAGGCATTAACTTGTTTAATGTAGGAAAGCGTGGAGTCAAGGTAGAAGTCGAAAGTCTTAACCTCAGTGGCTACTTTGATAGGGTTGCCGTCAATTATGAAAGCAGTGTATTTGGGGCCTCATTTTTTGAGATTAGTGGTGGTACCCAAGATCATGAGCTCTGTTTTTTCATCATTCAGTCATAGACCATGTGTAGCCATACATGCCTGAATGATGAGGTATACCCTATTCACCAAGGCTAAATTCTCGTCATAATCCCCGGAAAGTGGGAGGAGAATCTGAGTATCATTTGAATAATTAGTGTAGGTGATATCAAGATGGTCCAAATCATTGAAGAGTTGCTTAGTGAATATGTTGTACAAGGTGGGGGAGACACAGGAGCCCTGGGGTACTCCACATATGATCGGGATAGGTTCTGCAGCTGCGGCTGGGGAGAAGACCCTCATGGTCCTATCACTTAAGAATGATTCTATCCAGACTTTAGAGAAGTGTACTGCTGAGTCTAGATGACTACACAAGACCTTGTGATCCACAAGATCAAATGCAGCAGAGAGGTCAAGTAGGAGGAGGAGTGCCGACTTCCCTTTGTCTCTCAGCTCATCAATTTGGGCCTTCAAGTCAATAAGGGCAGTTTCTGTTCCGTGTTGAGGGCGGACATCAGATTGGCGAGCTCCTAGAAGGTGAAGTTCCAGGAATTTCTAGATTTGTAAGTACGCGACCTTATCCAGGATCTTCAGTAGAAAATGTACTGTTGTGATAGGTCGGTAGTTAGTTGGGATCAGTGGGTCTAATGTTTTTTTTTTAGCAATGGCAATACCCATGATTCTTTGAGGTTGCTGGGGATAGTGTCAGGTGTGAAGGAAGCGTTGCTAGGCTTGGATATGAAAGGGGTTAGATCCCTAGCTACATCCTTAATAAGTTGGGCTGGGCAAAGGTCTCCCTTGCAATTAGATGGTTTGAGAGATAATATGACTTTTTCCACGTCAAGAACAGAGGGTTTGGAAAAGTTGAAGCAGATGGGAGGACAGTCGGTAGTCGAGGATGTGTTAATAGGAGGTGTTATGGTAGTGACAGTGGTTATGGATGCTTTTTTTAGGGCAATTTTATTTTGGAGGGTCGTCACTTTGTTGGATAACGCTTGTTGGGTGTTAGAACACCAATTTTTGTCTTTAATGCAGGTGTCTGGCATGGGATTAGAAGTCTCTAACTCTTTTAAGATGGTGAACAATTCCCTTGTATTAGAGTTGGCTTAAGAGATATGATTGTTGTAGGATTCCCTTTTAGCCAAGCAAATGTTTATATAAGGATGAGATAATGGTAAGTTTAGTTCTGTTTTCATCTGTTGGGAGAGTTTTCCATACAGCCTCACAACTTTGTTTCCTTTGTAGTGACTCTTTTAAGTGAAGAGTGAACCATTTGTTCAGATGAACTCGAGGCTTGGCCTGCCTCAATTTTAGAGGGGCAATAGTATCCAATGAGGTAGTCATAATTTTGTTGTACTCCTCAATGAGCAGTCCAGGGTCTCCATTATCTGATAGGGAGTTAAGGGTGGGGACTAGAAGAGGGATGAGTCGGTCCACTGTAATGTTCTTCTTATTCTTAGTTGGAATGGGTGGAGCCATGGGATTAAATGGGGTGAGGGGTCTGATCGTACAAAGTGAAAATAATAACAGAAAATGATCAGTCCATACATACAGGGAGATGGAGGTGATGTTGGCATTACAATTCTAGTCTGCCACCCAGTCAGGTATTCTTCCTTTATTGTGGGTAGGGGATTTAGTTCTTTGTGTGAAGCCAAGTTCAGATAGGATATTGGCAATGGAAGTGTTATGTTTATCAAGAGGATCATAAAATCCCAGATTGAAATCACCTAGTAGGAGAACTTGCAATGTGTTTTTAAGATTGTTTGATAAAATAGTGGAGATATCTTGATCAAATGTCCCAATGGAGCCTGGGAGTCTGTATATGAAGTGGATGGTAAAGGTCTGGGAGCTGGCTAGGCGTAGTTTAGCTGTGAAATATTCACAAGAATGGATGTCGCTGGAGGTGGCTAGTCTCAAGGATAAGCTGGTTTTGAAGATGATGGTGGTACCCCCACCTTGCGCCTCCTGACGATCTTGTCGGATAATCGAGTAGCCATCAGGGACTGCCAACATGAGCATAGGACCAGCTGCAGCGTGCAGCCATGTCTCTGTGATGGTCAAAAGGTCTAGGTTTTCTACCAAAATCCGGTCAGCAATCTTTGTGGCATGTGCAACCAGAGATTTGGCGTTTATTAGTGCTCCTTTGAGTGGGAAAATGGGGAGGTCTGATGTAGGAGAAAGGTGGGTTTTAGTAGTAGGACTCTTAGATGGTTTGGGCAATCTGTCCTTAGGTATAGGGGGAGCCCAGTTATTGTGTAGTCTGACATTAGATACCTTTTGGCTAATTTGGGAAGGTTTACTATTGTAGTCTGGCATATGAGAGAGTCTGGCCGGGGGTTCGAATAATCTGGCCAGTCTAGATCGAAGTCTAATATTCCTAGTACCTATGTTGCAAGGATTATTGAGGATGATTGTCTGGGTCCGATTGCCAGATTGTGGTAAATTCAGATCAGTGTCTATAATCATTGTATGGTTGTGCAAGCACATAGGATCAGAATAGCAGGAGCTAAAATCTAAACTAATACAGGTTAGTGTAATTAATATGCTAGTATGTGTACGGTACCTAAATTGAAAATGGCGGTAGACATAATGTGATCGAAGTCTTAGTAGTAAAGCATAGGCACTATATAATGCACCACTGATGAGGGGTAATCAAATAATAACGGCAATTGGGTACAGTCAGGTATATTTAAGTAAAAGCCTATATAGCAGATGTGGTCCGATAGTAGCAACGAGCAAGAGGCATTGACCTATTAATCTGCTAGGGAATGTTAAACTAGAATAGGAGCAATATGCCTGTGTACCATACAGAAGCAGTGATAGGGTGCTAATGCATTAATGTTACACAGTACATATACATATAAAAATAAAGATATATAACATGTGGAGTAGAACAGGTTATATAAGGCAGTTAACAATACAGTGCAGTTGGTCCACAAGTCTAGGTGCATTTGATGCACTTTATAGATAATATACAAGATCAACCACTGGTGGCTGTTAGTATCAACATTTTAGATGATTAGAGGATAGTGTTCTAATGTTACTATATGGTGCTAATGGAATGTTTGGACAACCATGACCTGGAGCTTATTACCAGGGAACCGTCCCACAAGAAAGGACATTGTCTAGACCTCCTAGTTGCAAGAGGGGGAACTGTCCATTTTGTTGAGACTGTCCCGTTGTTATGGTCCGACCACTGTCTACAGCGGGTAGCACTTAGGGAGACAGGACACCAGAGGGGGAAAGGACGGGAGAGTACACCTGTGTGGAGCCGGAAGGTGGCTGATCTAGGAAAAATCCCCGGGGAGGAAGTTAAAAATAGACTGGCAGGTATTGATACCAATCTAACCTGCGAGGAATTTTTTAGCAAAGGGACAGCCCTGATAAATGACATTTGTGACAAATATGCACGACTTAAACTTCAGTCAGTCAAAAACTCCAAAACCTGGTTTAATCCAGCCCTGAGCCTAATGTGGAAACAAGTTTGCCAGGCTAATCAAATCTGGAGGGCCTCTAAATCAGAGGCTGATGCAGAGATGGCGAGGATTCACCTAAAGCAATACAAAAATGCCATATTCACGGCAAAAAAAGATTTTCTCCATGAAGAAATTAAGGCAGCAGATAATCAGTCGAAGGCGTTATTTTACGTAGTATCTGGGTTCAGGAATCCTCAATGTATATCAATACCGACAACTAATTCACAGGGACAGGCCAATGAGTCTAACAACTTTTTTGAACAAAAAATTGTGGATATTCAAAAGAACATTAATGAAGTACTGGAGACAGAAGAATGGGGTGATGTAGGAGAAGAGAAATTGGAGATAACTAAACTAGAGACCGGGGAGATCTTCAGCTTCCAGCTTATTGAACAGGAAACCATTCAGGCTTTAATACTTCAATTAAAACCAACAAAAGATCTAGCATTTCCAATGCCCGCATGTACTGCTACCAGTCTTGCTTCCAATCTTACCCCATTTATAACAATCACTTAAAGAAGGCTATGTTCCTTGTGCACTCAAGAGTGCATTGGTAAAACCCCTATTGAAAAAAACAAATTTGGATCCCAAGGTACTAAAAAATGATCGCCCGGTAGCCAACTTATGTTGGCCCACTAAAATCCTGGAGAAAATAGTCTGTGACCAATTCCAACAGTTTGTGGACAGTAAAGACATACTGGATGAACATCAATCAGGATTCCGCCCTAATCATGGGACAGATTCGGCTTTGTTAGCAGTCCAGGATGATTTACTAGAAGCAGCAGACAGGGGAAGCAATTCAATATTGTTGATGCTCGACCTATCTGAAGCATTTGATACTATCAACCACAAGACTGTCCTTCAACGGATCAAAAGCATTGGAAGAGCAGACAAAGTGGTGGTAGATTGGTTCGACTCCTTTTTACAGGATAGAACACAGCAGGTAACTCTGGGAGCATTTCTCTCAGAATTAATACAACTGAGGTGTGGAGTCCACCAGGGGTCAGCACTCTCTCTGCTGATTTTTAATCTATACATCCAACCACTATTTGATATCTTGAGGAGACACGGCTTACGATTTCACTCATATGCGGATGATACACAGATCTATGTGGAGACAGACAATCTGTCGGAGGCATTTGAGTTGATAGACCGTTGTATGCAAGATGTAAAAAAGTGGATGGCCTGCAACCAACTACAACTTATTGCAGGAAAAACAGAAATTATTCTGTTCAGATCAGAGAAGAAATATAGAGAGGAAGACACAAATTATAACCCGCAAATCCTGGGAGTGAGCATCCCATTCTCAAGGAAAGGGAAAAATCTCGGCTGTATTTGGCAAGAAAATCTAGCCAGTGAAGCCCAGACAGGGGCCAAAGTAAAATCAGTATAATACTCCCTTCGACTGCTCAGAAATGTACTTCCTTTTTTAACATCTTAGGATCTCCCAGTAGTGGTGGGAGCCCTGGTTAACTACCACCTTGATTATTGCAACAGCCTCTTGACAGGGATCCCAAGGAAACAAATGCTAAGAATGCAGAGGGCTCAGAATGCGGCTGTTAGGCTAATAGCTCATCTAGGCAAAAGAGATCATGTGTCCACAGCCAGGAAAATGTTGCACTGGCTGATGGTGGAAGACTGCATTAAATTTAAGGTGGCATGCCTGGTGTACAAGTGCTATCACAAACTTGCACCCCGATACTTGAACACCAGAATTCTACACTATTATCCAACCAGAGTTCTCTGCTCAGAAGATAAACTACTGGTATGCGTCCCGAGGACAAAATGTATCTCTAAAGGGGATAGAAGGTTCTCTGTATTTGGGCCCAAACTCTGGAACCAGCTGCCCTTAAGCATTCGCTCATGCACTACTCTGGAAAGATTCAGAAAGGAATTGAAAACCTTCCTGTTTAAATGACCCTCTCTCCTCAAGGACCGCCGTTACTTCAGACTCGCCACAGCGATATATCCAATCCTTTAGTTGACATCTGCGCCCGAATGCAGTTATCTGCCTGGTGCGCATAAGAAATTAATCAAAATCAAATCAAATGTCTCCTGTAATAGGAATATATAATTTAGCATCATGAATTCAAGTACATCCCTATTATTCATGAATGAGAGATGGCCTCTCGAGTTCCAAGACATAACCTTGAATGAAGCTTTACTGCTATGGACCAGATTTCAGCGTGGGATCCGGGCGTGTGGGGCAAACCAGGAGCCCACCTTCCTCTCATCCAAACAACCATAGTCAGGATGCAGAGTTTCAGCTCTGTCCAAGTCCCGAAATGAGTTAGCACAAGCTTCAGATCCAGAGGCTGCATTTAAAATTGGGCACAAAACATATATATCAGAACCCATATCTGAAAAGGCTGTGGAGTAGTTGTAGAAAAAGCAGCTAGGACCCAATTTGAGATGCTACTATAATTGGGAATTCCAGCCTCTTAATATCCTTCTAAGTGACGGTAATGAGGGCCGGAATTTAATGGAGTAAAGTGATCAGCCAGACCGATTTAAAAAAGGACTATCACCCGTTGGAAATCTTTCAACAGTTTGTATATGTTTCAGCCGCGCATTGGGTCTGGCAGTTATGCAAAAAACGCTGATTTAGCAGTCCTGGATGCCTTCACATAAGCAAGGCAATTGTCAGTGTTATAGGTTTGTGTAATCGGTTGTTGTTCCAGAGGCCCAGAGCCGCCCGCCAGCTAAGGGACGGATTCCAGTTGTTTATGAGGGACTCCATTTTCAGTTCTCTGAGTAACAACAGGTGAAGTGGGGCGATCCGATGCCTCAAGGTTCCAGTGCTGGATTTGTGGGTAGGTTTCCTTCCTCAATGGATGCTTTTGCTTAACCATTTTTGGCAAGCCATCCCCCGAATTTGCAGATTTAATGTTTGCCAGCTCCATGGACCACAAGTGACTCAAGCAACCCTTGCCAGATGGAGCTAAGCTGGGTGGTTGACCAGGATGCATTTATCCCATCAGAACCAGTACCCATTATTCCGGAGGAACGAATTCAGAACCAGATTGCAGTAACCGCCTGTTGGGAAGAATTAAAGACCGAGCTCCAATCGCAAATGGATCAAACTGCCCAACAAGAATGGTTGAGTAAGGGAGATCAGTATTCTGTCATGGACAACTTACCCTATTTTCAGGGAAGGCTATACATTAAGGACAAAGAGATCCAAAACAAGATTATCGCTAACTACCATGACTCACTAGTGGAAGGACACCCCGGGATTACCAAGACATGGGCCAGGATCAGGAAGAACTATTGGTGGCCCACCTGGAGAAAGGATGTGGCCCAATTCATTGCAACTTGCGGGTGTGCGCACAACAAAAATCTCAAAAGACCAATCCTGCAGGACTATTACGTCCCCTAAGTGTACCTCCAGTGCCTTGGCATACTTTGTCCATGGACTTCATTACAGACTTACCTCCTTGCGATGGCTTCAACACCATTTTAGTAGTGGTGGACTTATTGTCTAAAATGGCACACTTTATTCCGCTAAAAGGACTCCCTATGGCTGGAAGCCTGGCCACCGTGTTCCTGGATCAAATAGTCAAATTGCATGGCTTCCCCTCTGCATTGATCTCGGATCGCGGAACACAATTTGTCTCAGCCTTCTGGAGGAATTGCTGCAAAATAGCGCAGATTGATCTCTGCCTTTCTACCAGTCACCATCCCCAGAGCGATGGTCAAACTGAAAGGACTAACCAGACACTGGAGCAGTACCTGAGGTGCATGCTGCAACAGACCGAGGGATCCTGGAAAGATGTTTTGTGGCTAACAGAGTTTGCTTACAATAACTCTATCCACACTAGCACGGGACAAACCCCATTCTTCATCATGAACGATCGGCACCCCGAACATCTTCCTTTGACCCACTTGATGAACTGAAAATGCCAGCAATTACCTCTCTACATAAAACTATTATTCAAACCCTCAAGGAAGCAACCAAGAACTTAACTAAAGCCAAAGAAAAACAAAAGAAGTTTGCTGACCGGAATAGAAGGGAAGCTCCGCACTACCAAATCAGAGATAAAGTGTGGTTAGCGGCCAGAAACATCCTGCTAAAAGGACCCCGGGTCTTCCACCCCAGATATCTTGGGCTCTATCCCATCAAGGCCATCATCAACCGCGCCACGGTAAAGCTAGAGCTACCAGACAACTTGCGAATCCATCCCGTATTTCATGTTTCTCTTTTAAAACCATTGAAGCTCGAGATAAGAATTACACAACCACCGCAACCCGAAATCATTGACGGAGAAACTGAATATGGGGTTAAGGACATTTTGGACTCCAAGGTAGTGCGATCAAAGCTGTACTACTTGATCGACTGGAAGGGTTATGGGCCCCAAGATCGCACCTGGGAACCTGTGGAGTTTATCCATGCGCCTAGACTAATCAAGCGATTTCATTGCAATAACCCCACCAAGCATGGGTTAGGGAGGAGATCGCCCAAGAGAGGCGCCTTGCAGGGGAGTGCTGTCATGGCCACTAGTTATGGGGCCAGTCCTTCCTCATCTCCAGGGTCCCATTGGACCCAGTCCTGGCGCCTCTGGCACCAGGCTCATGTTAAAGTGTGCTCTGCACACTCTAGGCCTAGGGCGTGTGCAACTGGGCCGGGCGTGGCCCAAGGAACAGAACTGGAAGGCACATGCTACAGGCCCAAAGAAGGGCAAGGTGGAGTTTGTAGGCAGAGCTAAGGGGAGGGGCCTGAACCGGCCTATATAAGGCCAGCCCATCCACGTGCCCTTGCTTGGTGTTATTCTGCTTCCAAGCAGCGTAAAGCTCTCCGCTGTACCTACCTGTGCCTCACTGGATTACAGCCTCATCTTCGAGATTTCCTGGGACCGCTTCTTACCTGCAGTCTTCCGCCTCATCTCTGCAAGCGCCTTCTCTCCAGCTACTCCGTCGCTGCAGACCCGTCTTACCTGCTGTCAGCCGCTCCATCTCTGGACGCATTTCCTATCTGCTACCAGCCTCTACATCGCTAAGCGTGCATCTTACCTGCTACCAGCCTCTACATCGCTGAGCGCGCCTCTTACCTGTTGCCAGCCGCTACATCACTGCGTGCTCTAGCTGCTGCATCGTTGAGCGCTCTTCTTACCTGCAACTTGTTGTGGCCTGTGCCGGACTCTTCTTCTTACCTCCATTCCATTACGGCCTGAGTCGAGTCTTCTTCCTAACCAACATTCCACCACGGTCGGAGCCGGAGATGCCCTCCTGCAACCGTGAATCTTCATTGAGGACCCGGACGCCATTCTTCATCATTGGCCTGCAACTACGAGGGAAAAAAACAAACAGGTTAGAACTTATATGCATTCCCAGAGCCGCATATATACAAGAGACTAAAGTTTCCTTATAAAGACCAACTTACCTGTCACTGTGGAAACTCCATCAACCTCTAAGGTGTTCCGGACTCTCCTCAATCCAGACTCCCTTCCCGTACCTATGGAAATGGAATGAGATATTGCAAGAATTACCGCTAGACGGAATACAGTAATTCCAATCGATCTATAATCATACTAAAGACTTACCTCATACGTGGATTGGTGGCAGCTGGTCTGGATCAACCTTCCCACTGGCCAGTGAAGTAACTTGGTCCGTTCTACGCGCCCCTGCTAGGAAAAGCAGGATGGATAGTTCAACATCACAAAACTACTGGTGAGCATCTATGGGAAAGTGCTTGCCCACCATATTCTGGCACAAAAGGGCTGGGGCAAGTCATGGGTCCCCACTCCGTTCTCATTGCCTCTCCTCTTCACACAGGGGCAACACCCATCTCCTGAGCCGCAGGTCCAACCACTCTCTGAAGGGGAAGGTGATTCCGAGGAACCAGACCAAGGGAGGGCTCCAACCCTGCCCCAACACCTCTGCGGAAACCAGGTGAGCGTTATACTGTTTTAGTATGTGCAGCATAAATGGCTGCAACATTTCTCCTGCTCCAATTTTCTGCAGCCAGTGGACCTCCCAGGATGTGCCTATTCCCAGGCCTGGTGAGATTTTTACTAAATAATCAAGTCTTGAGCATGGTTTCACTGCATATGTGTTTCAAGATATTCCCAAAGTGTCTGGCTCGGCTGATTTACCTGTTAATCAGTTGCAGACAGGAAACCTGAACAGTGACTTCACATGCTATGTTTCTTATAATTGTTTATGGAAACTATGTTTGTTTCTTCCCTTAAGTGTTGTTTCTTCCGTTACATTTCCTTCGCTGACCCAATAAAAGGGGAAGGGCTGCCCACTTACACTTGTACTAGTTTAGGAGGGAACACTGCACTGGCACAGGGTCTCTTTACTAGGATCTTTCTCTGAGCCTTTGGCACAACATGTAATCTTGATTCATAGTTCATTTCAAAGTCTCTCATTAAGGGATTACCCCAATCTTCAACAGTTAAGTTTGGTAACTTCTTCCATCCTTCATAAGCAACTTTTTCCGGCTTTCTCAAAGCCTCATGTTTAATATCTCCTCTTATTTTCCTTGGTTTCTCGTGATACAAACACTTAGCTTTTTCAATGTCCCAACAACAATATTGTACTTTTCACAACTTCCTTCACTTAAGCTATATTTCCCAGACTGCCTCCCCTTCTAAATTCCACCGCTGTAACGCTGTCCACCGTGTGTGGTGTTTCAGGATTTAAGACTCTCATGGGTCTGCTTCTTTGGTTCCTTGTTGCCCCGCTCTGAGCTTCGCAACCGCCCCTCTCTCAGTGTCTCTGTAGGTTACCACGCTTGGCAGATGCTTTCTGATGGGAGGTTTAAGGTCTCCCACTTCACCTGGTCTCAGCGTCATTAGACCACTCCCAGGCCCACAACAGTGCTTCTGTGGTCACGCCACCACGTTGGATGGTCCTCAAAGTTCTGCCCTGACCACAGCTTTTCCGCTGTTCGGGTTTCCGGGTCTTGAGCATCTTGCTCCGGCTTTCTCTGCTTCTCAGATTGCTGCGGTCTCTGCAGTTCCACTCTGCTCCATCCCTCCAAGGTGTAGCTATATCAGAGGGTTTCCCCAGAGTATGGCTCTCTCGCTCCTTCTGTGATCCACTCATTTTTCTTACATACAAGTTCACTATTAAAGGGATAGTCCCTTTTTCTTCATGTGTTGTGGTTGACCCATCATTATCTGGAGCCAAACAAAAGTAGGGCATGTTATTCATTACTGGAGGCACTCCCAGTGAGGTCCCACTTGCCCAGACCACTAGAGAGGGTCTTGCAGAGCAGGCTCCCCTCTGTAGCCTCAAAGGGGTGGCTTCCCCTGGGGTGAATGTGCGAAGACCAGAATACAAGGCTTCAAGTTCTTCCCTTGTGTTTGTTATTATTAGTGTTTGATCATTCGGTAACAAATACAGATTCAGCAAAACTACACATATTGACACAAGTCAGTTACCAGCACATAAATGAAAGGTTACTTTGGTCCTCAAAGATAACACAGATAATCCATTGTAATCTTTGTTTGACCCTTTCAAAGAGGGGAGGCCATTTTGAGAGACAAAATGGTGTGTATATGTAGCAAAATTGTTTAATTTCACTAACTTCATATACTGCTTCTTTTTAAAATGTTAGAATGTCTGAATCTAAATATCACTTACAGTGTATTTTGTAGTCCTGACAAGAACATTACACATGTGCGAAGCTGCGGTTCCCGAAGGGTACATCATGTATAACACAAATAGAGAGACTGGAATGGGGGGAGGTGTTGCCGTTATAGCTCGCGAAACATTGAACCTCTTCAGAGCCAATTTTGAATGCACAGGCTGTGAAACCATTCAACTAAAACTCACATATACCCCAAACGATAGTTCAAACATTATTGTTATATACAGACCACCTTCCTTAATTAGTGATTTTGAGAATGAAGTTACATCTCAAGCCTCTCGATTTATATATAATAAAACATCCACCTTGGTAGTTGGTGACATGAATAGGTGGAGAGGGAATAAAGGGCACAAGGAGGCCATAATGCTGGAAACAGCAATGAATAGCTTGGATTTCCCTGTATTAAACAACGAACCTACAACCCCCCAAGGTAACCAGTTAGACTGGGTGTTTACCAACAGCCTGAAAGCATATAATATTGTCACAGAACCATGTATCTGGTCAGACCATCACTCGGTTACCTTTGTAGTGCAATTGAATCAACCGGCATCTTGCATTGAAAATCCCCATACAAAAGTATGGATACGAAATTTTAAGAGTATTGGTCCCGAGATTCTGAAACCATGCCTACAGAGCATCACCGACTCCTTCGCAGAAAAGGACAACTGCGAGACCTTGTTGGAAAAATATAATAAACACATGCAAGAACTGGTAGAGGAGAAAGCCCCACTTAAACACAAACTGGTAAGAAAAAATAGTAATCACCAGATTTGGTATAGCGAAGAACTAAATAAACTAAAACAGGAAAAGAGGGCCAAAGAAAGATCATGTCGCCAAAATCCCACTTTAGCAAACAAAGATGAGTGGAATAAGGCCGATTACAGGTATGGGAAAGGTATCAGGGCAGCAAAGAAGAATCATTACAACAAAGAAATAGAGGCAGCGACCAACACATCCAGTAAAATCTTAGAAATACTTAAAGGGATTGAAAAGCCGAAATCACTCTCCCCTCCTCATACTCCCACTAGGGAAGAATTTGATAGGGTACAAGAAGTTTTCGCTGCCAATATCTCAAAGGCTCGAAATAACATCATTACAGCCATAAGAGATGGAGAGCCCCTTGTCCTTCCAGAGGAAATAAGTAACCAGGAAGGAAGAGAGAATTTCAGCTTCCTCCCTATATCTGAGGAGGAGCTATGTAGAGTGTTGGCTAAAATGAAACCCACCTCCTGCGCAGAGAATATTCTGCCTTCCAAAATCATACTGGACAAAAAAGACATTTTTGTTCCAGTACTGACAAAGATAGTTAATGCCTCCTTTAGGGAGGGGATAGTACCAAAGGAAATTAAGAAGGTGATTATTACCCCATTAGTGAAGAAACCAGGGCTGGATCCGAAGGACCCCAGTAATCTGAGGCCCATAACAAATTCAAATTTTATCCTGAAGGTCGTAGATAATGTTGCCACGAACTAACTACAAAAGCATGTAGAAGACTGGAGCCTACTGCATGAACAGCAATGGGGCTTTCGAGCCTCCCACAGCACAGAATCGGCTATGCTCGATCTTCCGACCTACATGTCAGACCTGATAGACAATGGCAGCACTGGTATCCTTATGCTGTTGGATCTCAGTGCGGCTTTCGACTTAGTAGATCACCAACTCCTGCAGGAAGCATTGGCTAAAACGGTGTGTTGCACACCTAAGGCGTTGGAGTGGTTAGCATAATTTTTGAAAGACAGGAGTGCTAAGATCCATTGGGGTGACACATTCTCTGAGTCTGCCCCTATCTTGTTTGGTGTCCCCCAGGGTGCTAGTCTGTCACCGCTGCTATTTAATTTATATATTCGAAGTCTATGCGAGCTCCTGGAACAAATCGGCGTGTTCTTTATTAACTATACCGATGACACGCAGCACATTTTTTAACTCAAGGGAGAATACAGCATCGACAGCGCAAACATATCAGAGGTTTATCGCATTATTGACATTTGGATGCAACGTCATTGGATGTGTCTTAATAATGCAAAAACCGAACTGATGATTTTTGGGATGCAACAGGCCAGATCCAAGTTAGGGACAGAATACCAGACCTTTATTATCAAACAGGCTAAAATCCCAGTGGTGCCCCACATAAAAACCCTAGGGATGGTTGTGGAAGCATCAGTAGGATCCGAGGCTCAGGTTAACTACCTGCAGAAAAAACATGCATACTACAAGGGTCTCATGAGAGCCTTAAGGCCATTTATTAATGAAGCGAATGCAGCAACTATAACAAGAGCGGTCATTCTGTCACGCCTTGACTACAGTAACGCCTTACTGATAGGAGCCACGAAGAGGTATATACAAAAGTGTCAGGTCATGGAAAATGACGCAGTTCGAGCTACCAAGAGAATCAAAAAAAGGGAGCATGTGACTATGGGGAGAAGATCTCTTCACTGACTAAGAGTGAAAGAGAAAGTACACCTTAAGGCGATGACCATAGTTCACAGATGTCTGTATGGAGAAGCCCTGAGATATTTTAAGAAGCAGTTTTCTTTGTACCTGCCTCAAAGACACCTTAGATCAGAGGATAAGGCTTATCTGAATATTCCTAGAGCTAAGCGTGTGCAAGGGTGGGGGAAATCTTTCCCAGTGAAGGCAGCAAAATGCTCGAACAAATTGCCACTAACTCTACGACTAGAAGAGAACTACCGGAGTTTCAGGAAATCATTGAAAACCCACCTCTTCCAATGATAATCTCATTATCTTTCCGCATACCGCCCTCTACAGCATATAATATTATGCGCACTGAATTACCCCGGACACTCCCGCGCCCTGATGCCTGCAGGCTATCGGCGCGTTATAAACAAACACATAACACATAACATAACATGCCTTAACCCCAAAAAGTGCATTATGAAATCCTTATCTGAACATATAAATAATGTACTTATTGAAAGGTATTATTACAAGATTGAGAGACTGGCACACGCCTACTGTACCATTTGACATGCACCTATGATAAAGGAGAAGGGAATTAGCAAGGATGCGGATTCCTAAAAGCTTTGCAAAACATCAAAGTGCATGTTTAGGAACATAGGAAGGACCACAGATCTTTATATTGGACAAGGATGTCTGCCATATGCTTGAATTACTAAGTGCATTATACACGCAAGGCCTGGTGCTCTTTTCATTTTTCACAAAACGCACCCTTGGATTAGATTATTTGTTATCATGAAAAATAGATATTCATTCTGCCAGCGTCTGGATGTGCGCATGAAATGCCAGTGAGAGGTGTCCGTCCATTAGGATGCAAAGGCTGTTTATCTGTATGTCCTGGGTATGTCCAGGCTCCACTGCACAACCATCATTATATTAATGTATATGCAGGATGGTCCAGGTCACATCACAAAGCATAAAGACTACTGTATTGTTTTGTGACATGACTCTTTCTGAGCAACAAGTATGGTGTATTTTCTTTCACATATTTCAACAAACAGGGTAAGCTAGTAAAAGCTACCAAACACAGGCAAGCCGTTGTCATCCTTTTAACCGTTAACGGCATACAGTATGGTAGCACAAAAACAACGGTTTTATAGGAGGTAGGTAATTCAACTGCATTCGTAAGTAAAAAACTAAGTTTATAAATGCTCAGACTCGAGATGGAAAGGAGGGCCACCCGGCTATGCGTAACACACCCTGGGGAAGAACACCCTGTCCTTATCGGGGGTGCCTGTCCCTAGGTGGCGTGTGTTGCAACGCCTATCTAATAGTGATAGAGGAGAGGACTGACCCTAACCTTCTACACTAGTGGCAAATGTCTGGTTGAGAGCACATAATACACAAAATAGTACTAATAACGAAAATTTGTAGGCAATTCCAAAAAGGTATTTTCAGCAGTATACAGGACTGTGGATTAGATTCTGTAGCTGCCTGGACTAAGTCTTAACAACCTGAAGGCAGGTCAACTAATTGTATTTCATACTATGTATCAACTTTAATCTCGCCCGTAGGTCGCACTAGCAGAAAAGCAATGAGTTCAAATGGAACGGCCTACTAACAAGGCAAGGTAAAAAAAGAGCCAAGAGGCAGGGGGGATAAAAACGGCTCTTATAAAACCAGCTCACACTGTCCATATGAGTGTGCAAACGAGTGGTTTGTACAACAATATCTCTTTACTCTTGTTGGCGATATTATTATGGGTCATGAGAGCCCTCATGACCACAGGGGCCGACCGGTTTCAATGGCGTCCGTGGGTTGAGCCATCTTCATCAGGACAGTGGTTTCTGGTATCAAAGCACATAAGTAAGTTCAGATTTGCTGAACTTGATAGTCAAGCATCTCCTGTTGGGGAGACAGAAGAGGGGGGGTTTGAGAACAGCAGGGAGTTAGGAGGGTATAGGCACATTCTACTAGCCTATGGGGTAGTGGTGGTCGTCCTGCATCAAGGTAGAGGAAGGAGGAGAAAACCATGGGTAGGAATTCCCTGCTCTGCTACTCCAGTTACCACCCCAAAGCACTTAAAGACAACCTCCCCTTTGGGCAGTTCCTACGTGACCGGAGGCTGTGTACGCAGACTTCTGTCTACACCACACAATCAAAACTACTCCAAAACCAACTGGTGGAAAGGGGATACCCCAAAAAGATCATTAAAGAGACCTACAAAAGAGCCAGAATCATTCCCAGGTCAGTTACTCTACAACATGCCAAATGGGAAAACCCCACAAGTTTTACAGCAGTCTTCAGCTATTCTCCCCTCTTGAATAAAATAAAAAGGGAAGTGAAGAGACTATGGCCTATCTTGAATACAGGGAACAGCAATATACCAGTCACGCGGTTCGCACTAAAAAGACGGCTTAACTTGAGAGACAAGATAGTAAAAACTTTGACACCCACCACACCCACAGTTGAACCCAGCCAACACACTCTCTGGAACACCTCACCCACCAAGGGCCATGCCCCATGTGGCAACTGTTCCATGTGTGCCCAGACCTCCAGGACCACTGAGATAGATATAGGTTGGCAGACCCCCTGGAGGCAGAACACTTACACCAATTGCAACTCAAAGGGTGTAATCTATATGATCACATGCCCCTGTAACCTTAGATACATAGGCATGACCACCAGGCCAGCCCACACGTGCATGACAGAACATCGATCATGCATACATACCAACAAGTTAACTGCTCCACTGGTCCCACATTTTGCAGCTGAGGGACATACTGCGGACAATTTCTAATGGACCATTCTAGAATAAATCATACCACCTGCCAGAGGGGGCAGTTTCCACAACATCGTGTTCAGGCGTGAACAGATGTGGATCTTTAGACTTAACACCTGTTCCCAAGGCCTTAATGAAAGCATTCAGTGGCATGACATAGCGGTGCTGGCATATGCCCCCTCAGGCCAGCTGTTCTATTCGGATATGCCCACCAAGTGCTTACTCCTGGGCCCCCTCCCTTGGGCCCCACTCCCCCTTCCCAGGAACCACTATTGGTCTTTGATCTTCCTCCCCGTTTCTCCCCCCTCCCCCCTTCCTCTGGCTGCCCCCCTATGGGCTCTGCACTATGCACACATCTCCTGCATCGCACGGGATGCCTTTGACCAGGATCAGCTGTTTGATCACGCTCCTCGTAAATTTCGGGAGACGATCAGGCTCATTTTGTGTTGAACACATACACACCGCTCACTCCACACGTTTCCTTGATGCCCACCCACATCAGAAGGACGCTAGGGTGACCGCGTTGGAGCTCTGTTTTTAAAGGCGATCAGGCACTTTCCCGAGCGTACGCCTTCTGAGCTGTACAACGCTGTACAGCACCCGGCGTTCACGGAGCCTCCGGAAGCTAAACAAAATAAGGTAATTACTGGAGAGTCTTCAGCCTGCATCTTTAGGCACTGAATCCTTGATTTATGCTGACTTCCACCCATAATTTCCTTTTCAGCTACTTGATTTACTTACTATGAGACAAGAGCGGCTCCCCTCCTCCCTGTGTCTTCCGTGCAGAGGTAAGTGTGTGTTTCTTCTCGCAGGCACCGCATGGCTACTGAATTAGAGACAGTGCATGTCACCACCAGGGATTGGGTTCCCAGTTCACTTTGTGATCAGCCTGCCCAATCACCCCCCCACCTTCCCTTGATGATGAGTTCCACTTCACCGGTGATCAGGCACCACTAATTTTCCTGCAATTATTTACCAATCCATTTAGTTTGTTTTTCCTCCTTCCTCCACCTTGATGCAGGACGACCACCACTCCCCCATAGGCTAGTGGAATGTGCCTATACCCTCCTAACTCCCTGCTGTTCTCAAACCCCCCCCTCTTCTGTCTCGCCAACAGGAGATGCTTGACTATCAAGTTCAGCAAATCTGAACTTACTTATTTGCTTTGATGCCAGAAACCACTGTCTGATGAAGATGGCTCAACCCACGGACGCCATTGAAACCGGCCGACCCCTGTGGTCATGAGGGCTCTCATGACCCATAATAATATCTCCAACAAGAGTAAAGAGATATTGTTGTACAAACCACTCGTTTGCACACTCATATGGACAGCGTGAGCTGGTTTTATGAGAGCCTTTTTTAACCCCCCCGCCTCCTGGCTGTTTTTTTACCTTGCCTTGTAAGTAGGCCGTTCCATTTGAACTCATTGCATTTCTGCTAGTGCGACCTACGGGCGAGATTAAAGTTGATACATAGTATGAAATACAATTAGTTGACCTGCCTTCAGGTTGTTAAGACTTAGTCCAGGCAGCTACAGAATCTAATCCACAGTCCTGTACACGGCTGAAAATACCTTTTTGGAATTGCCTACAAATTTTCGTTATTAGTACTATTTTGTGTGTTATTTGCTCTCAACCAGACATTTGCCACTAGTATAGAAGGTTAGGGTCAGTCCTCTCCTCTATCACTATTAGATAGGCGTTACAACACGCGCCACCTAGGGACAGGCACCCCCGATAAGGACAGGGTGTTCTTCCCCAGGTGTGTTACGCATAGCCCTCCTTTCTATCTCAAGCATTCATATACTTAGTTTTTTACTTACAAATGCAGTTGAATGAAGATTGTCCACGCCTAAAGCACAGGCCAGTCTTGATTCTATTAAAGACAAAGAGGCAAGCATTATGCTTTTCTTCTTTATTACTGTTCCCTCAGCAATTCAACTCAAATACTTTTTTACTCTGTTTAAAAACTTTGATAACAAATTTTTGCTTTTTTCCCAGATGATCTGGGGTTCCAAAAAACAAAACAGGGGTAGTAAAGTTTTGAAATTCAACAAAAAGTCCAAAAAACTACAAATCCCCATGCTCCTCTGGGTTCGTGTAGTCCTGACTATCTCCTTTCCTCCAATCAGGCTCCGGCCCTATGTATAACCGTGACCTCTCTCTAGTCCTCTTCCTCTTTCTTTGATTGTCAACCAATATAAGTGAACTAATCCAACAGTCAACTTTAACCAAGTGGCATGAATTCCCCTGGATCAACTTGTTGTAACTTTTGCCCTGTGACCATTAAGAGCTCTCCTTTATTGAATGTAGACACTGGCGTCCTCTTGCAATATACTCAGGTTGCTTTCTGGTCTTCTCCTAAAGGGAAGAGAGAACGTATGATGAGGGTGGGTCTGTCATTAACATGTTCTTATCCAACTACATATTTACACAATACTTGATTCATTTCATATTTAAATAAATAGACATCCCATGTTCATGACCCAATAGGGCGGGATATAATGCTCGCCTCCTTGTCTTTAATAGAATCAAGACTGGCCTGCGCTTTAGGCGTGGACAATCTTCATTCTGAGGCGAGCATTATGCTTATTCAAAGCTATTAATCACTCTATTCACTATCTGCAAAACAGGCTTAAAATAAAAGGTCTTAAATGTACGTTTGTTAGACCAGTCAGCTGATCTTATGATATCTTGTAAGAATACGCCTGCTGCGAAAGGTCTGGAGGCCGTAGCTCCTCGTGCTGAGTGTGCACCAAATTGAGATAGATCAACTCCTGCCCAGTGCCTCACTTCTCTAACCCATCTAGCGATGGTGGCTGTAGCTACTGCATGGAAAGGTTTTCTACGCGCAATTAACAGTTGAGTAACCCCTCTAGGCCTCAATTCAGCTGTGGCTGCTTCATAATCCTTAATACATTGAGCTACACATAGTTTAGTATTCTCTGGAACGTATGGATAAGAAATAACAGCAGAGTCTGATTTTATCCTGTTTGGTACATTAAAGGCTACTCCTTCTGGATAAAATATCTTTCTGTCAATTTCCAACGCCTTTACATTTGACACCCTTCTGCAAGCTATGAGACATAAAAGCATGGCTAGCTTCCCCGACAATTGGGATCAAGATAGTTCCCTGTTTTCCGATCAGTAGAGGAATGGCTGAAACACTACTCGCACGTCCAGAGTACCGAATACTTGGGCTCGGGCGGTTTACGCATCTTCACTCCTTTCAAAAGCCGGAGAACGGCTGGATGTTCCCCTATTGGGTGTCCCTCTACTTTGTCATGACCTGCTGATATCGCTGACCTGGAGACACCTATCGTCCTTTAAGGGCAGCCGTCTTCAAATCTCTGGGCTAAGAAATTCGGCTCCATGTGATAAAATCGCGGCAAAAAATGCTGTGGTTACAAAATATTGCGGCAAAAATGCTGTGTTTTTTGCGCCACAATGCATGTAAAGGATGCGGGGGACACCCCCGCAAATCCCGGACCCATTATACCATTTAATGGGAGCGGGGGATACCCTCGCAACCCCCGCTCCCCTTAAATGGTATAATGGGGCACACCTTTACCGGGTCAAACCACGGCATTTTTACCGTGATTTATTTTTACCGCAACATTTTTGCAGCGATTTTATTACCTGATACCACAAATTCAGTATGTGTACTAGAGGTACTGAAACGGGATCAACACCGAGACTCGTGCAGAATGAGGACCAACGTTTCCAAGCTGCACCATAGCTCCTAATTGTGGAAGGCGCCCATGAGTCTCTGATGCAGTCTGCAGTGATTTGTGAAATGCCCGGCAGTTGCCAGCATTGCCTGAAACCCTGCAAGCTAACAGAAGTAGTGTCTTCTCTGTTATGAGCGGATGAGCTTGACCGTTCGGATTCTGAAGAATGTCCCCTCTGAAAGGGAGTATCCTCGGGAAATCCGTCCATCACTACTGGAAACCACAGCTGGGATTTCCACATCGGAACTATGAGCACTAGTTCTGCTTGCTCTCTTCTCACTTTTGCTAACACCCTCGTCAGCATGATGAACGTAGGGAATGCATAAAGCACTGCTCCCTCCCACCATTGCAGGAATGCATCCGTCCCTGCTGCTTCCGGGTCTATTCTCCAACGCTAAACTTTCGGGACCTGTGCATTGAGTCTGGTGGCAAATAGATCTACTTCTATGGGTCCCCATAGGTGGCAGATCTGGGCAAAAATGGTTGGATGCAGTCTCCAGTCGCTGGAGTCTACCAGATATCCGTGTTCTGCACTCCTGGCAAATACTCTGCTGTAACTGATATGTGTTGCTGCAGGCAATGGTGCCAGAAGTCCTTTGCCAATTCTGCTAACATCTTGGAGGATGTGCTGCCCAGCTTGTTTATGTAACGGACGGCCGAAATGTTGTCCATCTTTAGAAGGAGACATCAGTTGGCTCGATCCCTGGTGAATGCCTTTACAGCAAAGGACCCCGGTAGGAGTTCCAGACAATTTATATGGAGATGCAGTTCATCCTGAGACCATTTTCCTCCTGTCTCTATATTTCCGCATCGCGCCCCCAGCCCGCTTTGCTGGCGTCTGATTCTATCACTAGGTCTGAGGTATCACCCGAAATGGCTCTGCCGTTCCAGGCTTCCATGTTCTCTAACCACCATTGCAACTCTGTTATCGCTTCCTGGTCTAGGGTAATGAATTGGTGGTAACCAAGTCCTCCTCTGAGATGCCTGATCTTCAATCTCTGAAGGGCCCTGTAATATAGAGGCCCCGGAAATATCACTTGGATCGAAGCCACAAGGAGGCCTACAATACGAGCTAGATTGCGCAGTGAAATTACTTTCTTCGCTATTACTACTCTGAGCTCTTTTCTTATCGCTCGTATCTTCAGGGCTGGAAGTTGTAGCGAGGCCTTCTTGGTATCTATCACGAAACCCAGAAACTCTTTTCTTTGCGCGGGCAGAAGATCTGATTTCTCTGTGTTTATAATAAAGCCCAGGGATGACACTAGGTTTCCCACCCAGGCTGCTTGCTCTCATAACAGGGCTGCGCTCTGACCCAGAATCAGTATATCGTCCAGGTAAATGATCATTCTTATGCCTCTCTCGCGAATGGCTGCTGCTACTGGTCTCATAATCTTGGTAAAGGCCCATGATGCTGAAGCTAGGCCGAAGGGGAGGCATGTAAACCTCCACAGCTCTGAACCCCACCTGAAGAGGAGATACTTTCGAGGTTCTACTGCTATGGGGATGGTCAGGTAGGCATCTTTGAGGTCCAGGCGGACTAGCCAATCTCCTGTCCTGAGAAGGTCTCGAAGTAGATGGATGCCTTCCATCTTGAAGTGTGTGTACACGACCCATTCGTTCAGACTCTTCAGATATATCACCAGTCTGACTTTCTCCCCCCTGTGTACCAGAAACATGTTGCTGACAAACCCCGGGGTTTCTTGGGTTTCTCGTTCTACTGCTCCCTTGTTTGCTAAGCTGCGCAACTCGCTGCATCACTGTGACTGCTCGCTTTGCGCCATAATCATTGGTACTGGCTCTCGCGCTTGTGTTGGGGTTCCTAGTAATTCTAGACGCATGCCTGACACTGCTTGAAGCACCCAAGCATCGTTTGACAAATCGTGCCATGCTTGCAAAAATAACCTTGTCCTGCCCCCTATTCTGTGGATGCACTTTAAGGTACTCACCGCCTGTGGCATTTTGTTGCCTGAAGGCTCCTCTCCCTCTCCTGTTCCTGGGATAATGGCTTCTTGCTGGGAAAAAATTATCTTGTTGGCGGTTTTCCCAGTATTGGGCCCTCTGGCCCTGGGGTCTCCTGTGTTCTGGAAAGCGACCGGACGCTCGACCCCTTTGTTGTCCGGTCCCTGAACTCTGCGCCTTTTCCAGGGCGGAGTATGTCCCGACAAACTGGTTCATTTCTTTTGCTAATGCATCCCCGAAGAGCATTCCTTTGGTGGTGAAAAAGGCAGCATTTGTGGAACACTATTTCTCAGTGCCATAAACATTAATCTTTTCAGAGATGAGGATTTGGAATTCATAGAACCCAGAGGCCAACAACACAATAAAGGTAAATCTATAGAAGACCCAGTCACATTATTTTGTCTTACACTTTGATACAGTGTGCTAGCCTTTGATCCTCATTCAATTGCTTTGGTCATATGTTTTATTACAGCCTGTGGACATGTGTGTTTCAGTGAAATTCCCTCACTGTAGTGACTATTGTACTCCTGTTACAATGTCCACATTCCCCCATCCCTGTGTGTGGACCCGCTCGTGGGAATGGGATTGAGGCCGTTCTTTAAAGCAATAAATAGTGCCTCTTTCATACGGCTCCCAGCCGGCCTCACCACAGCAGTCCAGTTCCATCAGCGCAGGCCGTAAGTGACTGACGCCTAGTGTTAGCAGGCAAGGAAGGAGGGAGTATGTAGGAAAGGAGACATTTGACAAGGAGTACAGTAGTCAATATGGCAAGTAATTGCCAGTGTCGTTATTGTCCTGTCCCCTTCCTCAACAACCGTGAGAGATTATCACACAATACGATCCAGATAAGGGTAGGTACCATGCTGATCGAGCTGAAGAAATTCTGCAGTACTCCCTTCCCAAAGGCAGTCCAGGTTTTAATGCTTAAAGAAAGCAGAGGGAGTGGCCTATTTATCAGCCATGGCAATGGCTGCCTAGGGGAATACGCTTTTAGAGGGCAATAGCAGTTGCCTTAGACCTAATGGCATGCATGTGCAGCTCCTTTGGGGAAGCCATATTCGGGCACCAACCGCTCTCTGAGATGCAGGAGGCAATCCATCTGGCTGGGGATGCATTAAAAGCTGGATGACATTGAGACGATCCTCCACATGGAACGAGAAGCCTCTCTGATGTGTTCTGATGTGAATGCAGGGGGCATGTTAAACCTTTTTTTATTTCCAGCACTTTGGTGATTGGCTGGAGGCCATTAGAGCAGTTAGGGGCCAGACGATGCATAAGGTGTCATTGGGAGTTCTGGGGGCTGATTACACCCAAAAGTGATCATAGACTATTCACAGGGTTCTCAAACATTGGCTCTTTGACCCACAAGTATTTGTGATTCAATTTTGGGACAGTTTTGGGGAATTTCAAACAGCCTTGTTTTTTCATTTTTCTATTGAATAATTATAGTTGTTACGTTCGAGACAGTTTCCTTTAGAAGAGAACATAAACAGGTATATAACATGTTTCTATTCATGACAATATACATTAAGCTCATTATTGTAACTATGAGTTGCATAAGTAACAAAATATAACATCACAATATGTAGATTACATTCAAATCTTGTGAGACATGTTAACACATATTTTCTTTTAAGAGATTGCACCATTGTTTAAATGAGAGAGGTTTTTATTTTGTCCACTGCCTAATAAAAACAGTGCAGATTGTTGTTGTTTTTTTTAATGTTTCTTTTGGTTATTTTAAATGAAGAACCAACAGCAGGAAACTTGCAACATGGATACTTATAATAGCCAATTCCACGTATTTGTCTGCTAGCTTTCAAGGCCACATGGATCGCTCACTCAGGGAGTAATAGTACTTGTAAGGGGCTGTGCACACATCACTCAAATTGGTACATATAAGCGTATCTCACACGCTGCAAAAGGTACAGCATGTGCAAGGCCAGTGCAGGTTTCCCTTCTAAATTTCTACAGGTGCAGCATGGTGGAGCCAGGACAAGCTCCCTCAATAGACAACTGGCACAGTATAGACCGTGACAGTGCATGTTTCACTTGCACAGAACTGGTACAGCATGCAGAATTGTCATGGCCAGGACAAGATCCCTTTTTGGTACAGCATGACATCTAGATGCACACAGGCTGCTAACACCCATGCATGTGAAGAGATCTTCTTTTATATGACCCTCCAACCCAATCACCAGCTCATACCAGTTACCACGTGCTGGCTGGTGAGTGGGGAGTGAAGCAGGTAGTGGATCAGGTAGTGGAGCAGGCACAGGGAATGCACTTGCCTGCTTTCTGCACCCTGTCTCATCATTAGCTCATTACTAGACTCACATGTGTCTGGGTGGAAGGCCAGGAGAAGAAGATTGGCTTTTTTGCACAGCTGTTGCTGCCTTGGACAAGGCACAGACACACACATACACAGACACAGACACACGCATACACACATACACGTTTTACCTACCTTGTGTGGAAACCAGCCTTTGTGGGGACTAACCTTTCCCAATGTTTTAAAAATATACTAACAGCAGAAAAATGTTTTTTAAAAATTGATTAAAAGATTGATAATGGAGGATCCAGCATCAAATATGCGAAAATGCGAATTTTTTATCGCGTGTATGGTACCATCTCTGTGGGGACCTGAACGCGTCTAACCATCCTTGTGAGGACTTACTTCATTATTCTTATTTGGAATTGGATGTATCCCTATGCAAATAGCTAAATGTTTGTTTCATAGACATCTTTGAAAATTGCACAATTCTATTTCTATATATGAGTATGTGCCCGCACCATAGATATTCAGAATAGATTGTAATGGTGTTGTATTTTCCATAAGAAATTCACTTAAATGGTACTAAATCCGGCATGGGACCATATAATAAAACACTCCAAATCTGTCAGAAAAGAACTGGGGCACAGAAAGTTTAGGTGAATGGCTCAGGATTCACTGTATGGTCAAGTGGAGAAGCAGAGATTTGAATACAGGTTCCTTGTTTCACAGTCACCATCTTGTCCACCGAAACACATCTCTTCTCTATGATTGGTCTGATGATGAAGATGGGACAGTCCCATTAAAATGTGTTGATGTGGTGATGTGAAGTCCAATAGAGATTGTCTCTCATGATACTGATTTCAGGTCCTCACAGAGATGGTGTGTACAAATAATCATGTTAAAAACCCCATTCCTATGTTGTTTTATGATACTGATATTAAAGTCCACACAGAGTTGGTGTGTGATTAACATGATGATAAAATACCCATACATGTGGTGTTTTATGTTGGTGATGTTGAAGTACCAACAGAGATTGTATGTTGTGATACTGATATCCAGGTCCTCAAAAAGATGGTGTGTGATGTTTGTGTTATGGTCCCCACAGATCTGGTGTGTGTTTATAATAAATCTGAAGTCCCCACAGTGATGGTATGTGATGATAATGATATTAAAGTCCCCACAGAGATAGTGCGTGATTATCTTGATATTAAAGTCCCCACAGTGATGGTATGTGATGATAATGATATTAAAGTCCCCACAGAGATAGTGTGGGATTATCTTCATATTAAAGTCCCCACAGTGATGGTATGTGATGATAATGATATTAAAGTCCCCACAGAGATAGTGTGGGATTATCTTCATATTAAAGTCCCCACAGTGATGGTATGTGATGAAAATGATATTAATGTCCCCACAGAGATAGTGCGTGATTATCTTGATATTAAAGTCCCCACAGATATGGTATGTGATGAAAATGATATTAATGTCCCCACAGAGATAGTGCGTGATTATCTTGATATTAAAGTCCCCACAGATATGGTATGTGATGAAAATGATATTAATGTCCCGAGAGAAATGGTGTGTGATATCTTGATATTAAAGTCTCCACACAGATGGTGTGTGATTATCATGGTGTTAAGTCCCCATACATGTGGTGTTTTATGTTGGCGATGTTGAAGTATCAATATATATTGTATGTCATGATACTGATGTCCAAGTCCTCGCAAAGATGGTGTGTGATGTTTATGTGTAAAGTCCCCACAGAGGTGGTGTGTGATAATGATGTTACGGTTCTCACATAGATGGTGTGTTATTTTCATCATGTTAAGGTTCCCATAGACATTGGGGCTGATTCATGGATTATTTGTGCTGAAAAACAGGGATTTGTGCGCCATTCTGCCCTCAAATCCCCATTTGTTAAGCAGGGATTTGCGAGCAGAATGGCGCACAAATGCCTTTTTTCGGTGCACAAATTCCATGAATCAGCCCCATTGTGTGATGCTGGGGAAGTTAAAGTCCCAATAGAGATTGTGTGTCATTATACTGATGGTCCAGAAATGCACTCCCAATGGGATGAAGCTATCCCAGATTTCAATTCTACACGTGCAATGAGATAAGCCGAAATGCTCGGGCTGTCTCACGTCGTGTATATACTTTGCAGTTTCGAGATTTAAGATTTCAGAAATTCATGGTCATTGTAAGGCTAGCATATACTATAAGTATAGTCAATTTTATATCCAAGTACTCAGTCTTGGAAACATTACATTCAATAACAATTCGTACCACAATGTGTTTCATTTATAATTATAATTAGGAAGACAAAGTTCATAAAGGAAAATCATAATTCATCAAATACAATGGTGCAAAAGTCCATATGTATGTACAACAATTATGCATGTACAGAAAAGTGTTTACATGAGTTGGTCACATCAAAGTCATAGGATGTGTTATAAGTTTCACGCAACTATAAAGTAAGCGACAACACAATTCTGTAGCGTGTGCGTTTTCCATTCGCATCTAATAGGCTCCTCTGATGGTGTGCTAATTGGCGACGCATTTCAGATTTCTCTTGAATCCTTTTTCAAGGCTCGAGTGCCTACTATTTCTTAATGGTATGTGTCCACTTGCTGGCCTGGATGTCTACCTGCAAGGTAACACACAGAGGCTCAATGTGGAGGAAATAATAGCAAGTAGATAAACATGTATATAAAAAATATGAGAAACTGACCTTTTAAATATGTGTAATCATCGCTATCTGTATTGGGTCCTCATACAGTTCAGAAGATAATGTCTGCTTGGGCTGCTAATAAGCAGTTGGCTTAGGCGATAAAAAAGGTCAATGTCGTGGTGGCCACTGTGGTTGCAGTTGTGAACAGTCACGCCGAGCGGCATGCGTGTAGAGTTAAGGAGTTGATGGGCCTGATCGTCATGATCTGGAGCAGAAGGTCACAGAGATAAATTACTCAGCATGTGGTGCTGGGTCTCGGGCCAGTTACGCCCTGTATGATAAAGAGAGCAGGACAATTCTGAAAGAAATCACATAGGATTCGCAATGTGATCTATATTAGGAGTAGTTGTGTCTACATGCCTATCGAGTAAGCATATGGTGACACGTTAAGCGTATTTATTTGTGGGCAGAACGCCAGTAGTGTCAGGTGCAAACCTCACCTCTGGCTTCTAGTTTCCAGACAACAGTCAGTCCTTGCTGCAGGCGTCCGTCTGCCGAGCTGGATGTTACTGTGGTTGCTGTGCAACACCAATGCATGCGTGTTAGGACTCAAAGGTGGCCATCTTGGTTTCAATGTATATACGTTGTTATGGCAACGTGGGTGTCTCAAATGGGGACCTGGGAGATAGGGTAAAGTTTGTCTATACCAACATGTCCATCTTGGATTCCAAACTCGTTCTCTTTCTGTGCCACACTGCAGACATCCTGGATGTGGCTGTTCTCCAGAGACCATTCTCATGAATAGTGGACGGGCACATGAATGGCACAACATGACAAAATAATCTTTGGAGCATGGCACTGGTTTCCTGTGAGCTTGTGGCAACTTTGTGTTTCAGAGAAGCAAGTGTTTAGCCCCTTGAATGAACTATCCAGATATCAATGAGAACTGTAACATTTTTATGTTTACATTATTGATCGGTGAACTGCGTGCATAGTGTCAGGACCTTGTGATCCTTGATTTGTTATTTCCTGGCTTACTATGCCAGAGCCTACAAAGAATTGTGGTGCTTGAGGCAATCAACTAGGAGCCCATTCTCATCTGGATATCGCCACAAACATGAAAGCGAGAGAGGGGGGGACCTCTCTAGAAAAGGGATTCCGATGTCCATTCTTGAGGGCATGATGTCCTTTCCTTGAAGGGAAGGATGGTGGTCTCGTGTAGGAGGGATGTGACCAAGCAGTTCGGGCTGGACTGCCCTCTTTGGGGAAGGACCTTGCATGATTTTGCATGTCTTTCCCCTTTTGTAATGGCTTGGCAGGCAAAGAACAACGGTCCGGAGGGTTTCCCAAAGCATTTCCAGAGGTTAAGATTAATGCTAAACCTTTCAGCCATCACCCCTTTGGTTTTGCTATGGTCACCCGGAGTGGGACGGGTATGCCCAGGGGTGGGTCTTGTGCCAGATGGAGACCCAAACTACTCCTCACTATTGAGACCCAGCGAGGTCGAAACATGTTTGGGGATGCTTGTGGTCTCGTGCAGAAGGGATGTGACCTAGCAGTTCGAGCTGGACTGCCCCTTTGAGGTGATTTTGAATATGGTCTTTTCCCTTTTGTAATGGCTTGGCAGGCAAATAACGACAGTCTGGAGGGTTGCCCAGAGCAACGCCAGTGGTTAAAATGAATTCTAAACCTTCCAGTTATCACCCCTTTTGTTCTGCAATGATGGGTGTAGGTCATGATTCATTACAGCATACTTGAGACCAAGGGCCAGTTTTGCTTCATCCTTATTCAGATCCTGCTGTAAACAACCATATAGTTAAGCCAGTTAAGTTGATTCACTTATTCAATGGTGTTGTTAGCTACATCTCTCTCCACCTGTGGTATAAAATGCCTTGACCCATTGGCCATGGACTGAGGCCACTTTACAGCAAAATAGTGATTGGGACAAACGTGTATGCGATCTGCTGTGTTTCGTAGACATTAGAAAAGGGTTCCTTGTGTCCTCCTTTTTATTCTCACAAGATTTACTCATGGGATTTAACCACAAGTAAATATCACTGGAATATAATTGCGGTTTCTGATTGCCATGAGAATTTCCCACAACCTGGCTTCACAATAACATTAGGAACTTTTTACAACACCACTCAAATTTACATCTGCACAAATCCTCCTTTTTCTATCTGCCCAGATCCATCCTGAAGGCAAAGTGCCCCAGACTACCTACCAATATCATTTTCACAATGTTTAATCTTGCGATGCACATCCAGTTCCTGCGAAATCTCTGCAGGTTTTGTGAAATGGCTGCGAAAACAGTGCATGCAAAACAACAAAAATGAAATGAGCTAAATATTATTTCATAGCCCTCCCTAATTTCCAAACTCACCAATTAGAGCGGGTTCACCTTCCTCTCATCCACCCTGAAGGAATGCATCCTTTTACTTAATTCCTAGTAAAACTTTAAGCACATAATTGTTCCGCTTTTGCAGGAATTTTTGTGCAAACAGCTTGGACTCAAGGAAACAAATTATGACTTTCATTTCTGAAAAGTCTACTTACTTCACTGCGCCATGAAGATACAAAAGATTTTGGTGCCAGGAGCACTCCATTGTCCACATTAAAAAACGAAATGCTGATGGATTTGCACCAAACCACCAAGAGGCACAACTGCACTGCTTTCTGCCCAACTTGTTTTGTATTTGAAGCAAATCCATCAAGCTGTTTAGGTTCTGAGTCTGCTCAATGTTCAACTACTGGATACCTATGCAGAGGATGAAAACCCACCCCTTTCTTCAATGCTTTATAACTTTTAAACTTGTGGATGAATTGCAAATAACATTAACATTTTGGGGATGGTGGTAGGAAACATGTGAAAAATGTCATACAGATACAAAATAGTCAAAAGTTATTAGCAATCTGATTTTTGCAAAGTCGATGGATCTTAGGTTCACCTTTACTTTAGGGTGACACGCGTTGCTGTATAAAATATATACAGTTATGGTGAAGCCTAAGATCCAAAATGAGATTGCTTATAACTTTCAACTCATGCATATCTTTGTGCACCTGTAGTTCCAGAAAGGTAGAGAATGGTTTACAGAGCATTTCAATGAAATATAACCATTACTCGCACACGTGTGTATGGTTTCTATCTCTGAGATGTCCATAACAATTTATATGGATATATATAATGGCGCGGGAATTGTGCGCATACCATGATATTTCCTGCATGTCTTGTATCCACCCTGAAACACAAGAGAAGGTAATAGGTGCTGGAATAAGATCAAACACTGTTTGTTGGTAATATGCAGGGTTGTGAGTGACAACAATAGCCTATCGTGGCCAGTGAAATCCATTGGGCCTCATTACGAGGTCGGCGGTAAGGGGTTAACGGCAACAGTAAGGGTGCCGTTGCCGTTAATCCCTTACCACCACATTACGAGGTCCCTTAGCGGTAGCCGCTAAGGGACCAGGGAGCTAATAACAGGGCCGCTATAGGGGCTCGAATGGGAATGGGGAATGGGTCTCAGAATGGGGATTTACCGGGTCCTCCAAGGTTGGAATGACCTGGTAAGTACCCATTCCGAGAACCCGGACCCGGAATGCGGTAAGGGGGTAGCCATGGTGCTACCTCGTAATGAAGCCCGTTACCTTCTATACATTACCTTCTGTTTCCTTATGCAGGCACCACGTGGGGTAAAAAGTGTTACAAAAGTATCTCTATAGATGGTTTGTGACGGTTCTGATTGGCATGCTGATTCTAATCTCTAAATCTAGATATTAGAATCAATCAATGGGACTGCTTTCTCACATGTATGTGCAGATATTGGCAGATACGTAAATCAAAATTTACAAAACACCTTTCACAAATTCGAAATGCAAACTATTCCTGTGGCAGGTACTTATTTAACATATATAGATGATAATGTCAGTGCATGGGAGGTTTGATCCCAAAGAAAGTGATCACATTTTTTGGCCCTATGTTTCAATAATTTCATTTTTAAATAGAACCTCCAGCCATGTTAATCCAGCATCTGAGTGCATGTGAAGAGATCTTCCAGAATAGATTGTAATGGTGTTGTATTTTCCATAAGAAATTCACTTAAATGGTACTAAATCCGGCATGGGACCATATAATAAAACACTCCAAATCTGTCAGAAAAGAACTGGGGCACAGAAAGTTTAGGTGAATGGCTCAGGATTACACTGTATGGTCAAGTGGAGAAGCAGAGATTTGAATACAGGTTTCCTTGTTTCACAGTCACCATCTTGTCCACCGAAACACATCTCTTCTCTATGATTGGTCTGATGATGAAGATGGGACAGTCCCCATTAAAATGGTGTTTGATGTTGGTGATGTTGAAGTCCCAATAGAGATTGTCTCTCATGATACTGATTTCAGGTCCTCACAGAGATGGTGTGTACAAATAATCATGTTAAAAACCCCATTCCTATGTTGTTTTATGATACTGATATTAAAGTCCACACAGAGTTGGTGTGTGATTAACATGATGATAAAATACCCATACATGTGGTGTTTTATGTTGGTGATGTTGAAGTACCAACAGAGATTGTATGTTGTGATACTGATATCCAGGTCCTCAAAAAGATGGTGTGTGATGTTTGTGTTATGGTCCCCACAGATCTGGTGTGTGTTTATAATAAATCTGAAGTCCCCACAGTGATGGTATGTGATGATAATGATATTAAAGTCCCCACAGAGATAGTGCGTGATTATCTTGATATTAAAGTCCCCACAGTGATGGTATGTGATGATAATGATATTAAAGTCCCACAAGAGATAGTGTGGGATTATCTTCATATTAAAGTCCCCACAGTGATGGTATGTGATGATAATGATATTAAAGTCCCCACAGAGATAGTGTGGGATTATCTTCATATTAAAGTCCCCACAGTGATGGTATGTGATGAAAATGATATTAATGTCCCACAGAGATAGTGCGTGATTATCTTGATATTAAAGTCCCACAGATATGGTATGTGATGAAATGATATAATGTCCCCACAGAGATAGTGCGTGATTATCTTGATATTAAAGTCCCCACAGATATGGTATGTGATGAAAATGATATTAATGTCCCGAGAGAAATGGTGTGTGATATCTTGATATTAAAGTCTCCACACAGATGGTGTGTGATTATCATGGTGTTAAGTCCCCATACATGTGGTGTTTTATGTTGGCGATGTTGAAGTATCAATATATATTGTATGTCATGATACTGATGTCCAAGTCCTCGCAAAGATGGTGTGTGATGTTATGTGTAAAGTCCCACAGAGGTGTGTGTGATAATGAGTTACGGTTCTCACATAGATGGTGTTTATTTTCATCATGTTAAGGTTCCCATAGACATTGGGCTGATTCATGGATTATTTGTGCTGAAAAACAGGGATTTGTGCGCCATTCTCCTCAAATCCCCATTTGTTAAGCAGGGATTGCGAGCAGAATGGCGCACAAATGCCTTTTTCGGTGCACAAATTCCATGAATCAGCCCCATTGTGTGATCTGGGAAGTTAAAGCCCAATAGAGATTGTGTTCATTATACTGATGGTCCAGAAATGCACTCCCAATGGATGAAGCTATCCCAGATTTCAATTCTACACGTGCAATGAGATAAGCCGAAATGCTCGGCTGTCTCACGTCGTGTATATACTTGCAGTTTCGAGATTTAAGATTTCAGAAATTCATGGTCATTGTAAGGCTAGCATATACTATAAGTATAGTCAATTTATATCCAAGTACTCAGTCTTGGAAACATTACATTCAATAACAATTCGTCCCACAATGTTTTCATTTATAATATAATTAGAAGACAAAGCTCATAAAGGAAAATCATAATTCATCAAATACAACAATTATGCATGTACAGAAAAGTGTTTACATGAGTTGGTCACATCAAAGTCATAGGATGTGTTATAAGTTTCACGCAACTATAAAGTAAGCGACAACACAATTCTGTAGCGTGTGCGTTTTCCATTCGCATCTAATAGGCTCCTCTGATGGTGTGCTAATTGGCGACGCATTTCAGATTTCTCTTGAATCCTTTTTCAAGGCTCGAGTGCCTACTATTTCTTAATGGTATGTGTCCACTTGCTGGCCTGGATGTCTACCTGCAAGGTAACACACAGAGGCTCATGTGGAGGAAATAATAGCAAGTAGATAACATGTATATAAAACATACGAGAAACTGACCTTTTAAATATGTGTAATCATCGCTATCTGTATTGGGTCCTCATACAGTTCAGAAGATAATGTCTGCTTGGGCTGCTAATAAGCAGTTGGCTTAGGCGATAGAAAAGGTCAATGTCGTGGTGGCCACTGTGGTTGCAGTTGTGAACAGTCACGCCTAGCGCATGCGTGTAGAGTTAAGAGTTGATGGCCTGATCGTCATGATCTGGGAGCAGAAGGTCACACAAGATAATTACTCAGCATGTGTGCTGGGGTCTCGGGCCAGTTACGCCCTGTATGATAAAGAGAGCAGGACAATTCTGAAAGAAATCACATAGGATTCGCAATGTGATCTATATTAGGAGTAGTTGTGTCTACATGCCTCGAGTAAGCATATGGTGTCACGTTAACGTATTTATTTGTGGGCAGAACGCCAGTAGTGCAGGTGCAAACCTCACCTCTGCTTCTAGTTTCCAGACAACAGTCAGTCCTTGCTGCAGGCGTCCGTCTGCCGAGCTGGATGTTACTGTGGTTGCTGTGCAACACCAACGCATGCGTGTTAGGACTCAAAGGGGCCATCTGGTTTCAATGTATATATACGTTGTTATGGCAACGTGGGTGTCTCAAATGGGGACCTGGGAGATAGGGTAAAGTTTGTCTTTACCAACATGTCCATCTTGAATTCCAAACTCGTTCTCTTTGTGTGCCACACTGCAGACATCCTAGATGTGGCTGCTCTCCAGAGACCATTCTCATGAATAGTGGATGGGCAAATGAATGGCACAACATGACAAAATAATCTTTGGAGCATGGCACTGGTTTCCTGTGAGCTTGTGGCAACTTTGTGTTTCAGAGAACCAAGTGTTTAGACCCTTGAGTGAACTATCCAGATATCAATGAGAACTGTAACATTTTTATGTTTACATTATTGATCGGTGAACTGCGTGCATAGTGTCAGGACCTTGTGATCCTTGATTTGTTATTTCCTGGCTTACTATGCCAGAGCCTACAAAGTATTGTGGTGCTTGAGGCAATCAACTAGGAGCCCATTCTCATCTGGATATCGCCACAAACATGAAAGCGAGAGAGGGAGGGACCTCTCTGGAAAAGGGATTCCGATGTCCATTCTTGATGGCATGATGTCCTTTCCTCGAAGGGAAGGATGGTGGTCTCGTGTAGGAGGGATGTGACCAAGCAGTTCGGGCTGGACTGCCCTCTTTGGGGAAGGACCTTGCATGATTTTGCATGTCTTTCCCCTTTTGTAATGGCTTGGCAGGCAAAGAACAACGGTCCGGAGGGTTCCCAAAGCAATGCCAGGTTAAGATTAATGCTAAACCTTTCAGCCATCACCCCTTTGTTTTGCTATGGTCACCCGGAGTGGGACGGGTATGCCCAGGGGTGGGTCTTGTGCCAGATGGACCGAGAGACCCAAACTACTCCTCACTATTGAGACCCAGCGAGGTTGAAACATGTCTGGGGATGCTTGTGGTCTCGTGCAGAAGGGATGTGCTGGACTGCCCTTTGAGGTGATTTGAATATGGTCTTTTCCCTTTTGTAATGGCTTGGCAGGCAAATAACGACAGTCTGGAGGGTTGCCAGAGCAACGCCAGTGGTTAAAATGAATTCTAAACCTTCCAGTTATCACCCTTTTTTCTGCAATGATGGGTGTAGGTCATGATTCATTACAGCATACTTGAGACCAGGCCAGTTTTGCTTCATCCTTATTCAGATCCTGCTGTAAACAACCATATAGTTATGAGACAGTTAAGTTGATTGACTTTATTCAATGTGTTGTTATGCTACATCTCTCTCCACCTGTGGTATTAAAATGCCTTGACCCATTGGCCATGGACTGAGGCCACTTTACAGCAAATAGTGATTGGACAAACGTGCATGCGATTCTTGCTGTGTTTTAGCAGACATTTAGAAAAGGGTTCCTTGTGTCCTCCTTTTTTATTCTCACAAGATTTACTCATGGGATTTAACCACAAGTAAATATCACTGGAATATAATTGCGGTTTCTGATTGCCATGAGAATTTCCCACAACCTGGCTTCACAATAACATTAGGAACTTTTTACAACACCACTCAAACTTTACATCTGCACAAATCCTCCTTTTTCTATCTGCCCAGATCCATCCTGAAGGCAAAGTGCTCCCAGACTACCTACCAATATCATTTTCACAAGGTTTAATCTTGCGATGCACATCCAGTTCCTGCGAAAACTCTGCTGGTTTTGTGAAATGGCTGCGAAAACAGTGCATGCAAAACAAGAAAAATGACATGAGCTAAATATTATTTCATAGTCCTCCCTAATTTCCAAACTCACCAATTAGACCGGGTTCACTTTCCTCTCATCCACCCTGAAGGAATGCATCCTTTTCAGGGACGTCATTTGGGGGTCGCCAGAGGTCGCAAGTTCTGAGGTCTCCCTTGAGACCTCTGTGGTCTCACTTGCGACCTCTAAAAAAATAATTAAAAAAAGAAAAAAAAGACTATATATATATATATATTTTTTTTTTTGCAATGCAAACTCCTGGGTTGTGGCCAGCACCATGTGGCTCTTTAATTCTGGAGTGGCTGGCTTTCTTGTTCGGGCCCCTTAAAAAAGAAGAAAAATAAGAACATGAGGGCCACCAGTCTAACACTTTCAGCACTGAAGCTAAATAAGAAAGAATAGGAATGCAAAATAATGTGTCTTTCTGGAATTCTATACAATAATTGCTAGACTCATTAAAGGTTTATTTCAGGCACACTTCAGGGGGTGAGTCACTGATTTAGTCTGTTCTCAAACGCCTCAGATCAGCCTTTCATCCTTCTGAGGTCGATAAATGGGTACCAACACAGGTTGGATGATATTGGGTGTATATTTCTTCTATGTAAAGCGCTTAAGCGTAAGTGCTATATAATAACACATCATTATCATTTAGTCATGGGCGTCTGCTTGCATTCACAGTAATTTGGTAATATGGGCCTATACACACTGATCTTAACGATACAGATGGCGATCAATTCAGGTATGAAATGTACATTACATTATAGTGATATCCTAACCATATTTTGCGTAGTGTACAATGCTATGTGATGCCACTTCCTGTTTTGTCAACGGGTGAAAGGTTGTGTTCCATCGCTTCCCTCCATCGCTTCCCGCGATATCACTTTGGGGTGGGGACAAATGACATCATTTCCTGTGATGTCATCAGCGGTCAAGGGTCGTGTGATGTCACTTCCGCTACCCCTGGCATTTTGGTGAAATGACGCCGCTGATCCTTTTACTTAATTCCTAGTAAAACTTTAAGCACATTTATTGTTCTGCTTTTGCAGGAATTCTTGTGCAAACAGCTTGGGCTGAAGGAAATAAATTAGTGCCTTTCATTTCTGAAAAGCCTTACTTACTTCACTGCGCCATTAGAGATATACAAAAGATTTTGGTGCCAGGAGCACTCCATTGTCCGCATTTAAAAAATGAAATGCTGGATGGATTTGCACCAAACCACCAAGAGGCACAACTGCACTGCTTTCTGCCCAACTTGTTTTGTATTTGAAGCAAATCCATCAAGCTGTTTAGGTTCTGAGTCTGTTCAATGTTCAACTACTGGATACCAATGCGAGGATTAAAACCACCCCTTTCTTCAATGCTTTATAACTTTTAAACTTGTGGATGAATTTGCAAAAAACATTCAAATTTTAGGGATGGTGGTAGGAAACATGTGAAAAATGTCATACAGATACATCAAAATAGTCAAAAGTTATTAGCAATCTAATTTTTGCAAAGTCGATGGATCTTAGGGTTCACCTTTACTTAGGGTGACACGCGTTGCTGTATAAAATATATACAGTTATGGTGAAGCCTAAGATCCAAAATGAGATTGCTTATAACTTTCAACTCATGCATATCTTTGTGCACCTGTAGTTCCAGAAAGGTAGAGAATGTTTACAGAGCATTTCAATGAAATATACCATTACTCGCACACGTGTGTATGGTTTCTATCTCTAAGATGTCCATAACAATTTATATGGATATATATAATGGCGGGGGAATTGTGCGCATACCATGAAATTTCCTGCATGTCTTGTATCCACCCTGAAACACAAGAGAAGGTAATAGGTGCTGGAATACGATCAAACACTGTTTGTTGGTAATATGCAGGGTTGTGAGTTACAACAATAGCCTATCGTGGCCAGTTAAATACATTGGGCCTCATCACGAGGTCGGCAGTGAGGGGTTTACGGCAACGGTAAGGGTGCCGTTGCCGTTAACCCCTTTCCGCCACATTACGAGGTCCCTTAGCGGTAGCCGCTAAGGGACCAGGGAGCTAATAAAAGGGCCGCTATGGGGGCTCGAATGGGAATGGGGAACGGTTCTCAGAATGGGGACTTACCGGGTCCTCCAAGGTTGGAATGACCTGGTAAGTACCCATTCCAGGAACCCGGACCTGGAATGCGGTAAGGGGGTAGCCATGGTGCTAATAGCACCATGGCTACCTCCTACCTCGTAATGAGGCCCGTTACCTTCTATACATTACCTTCTGTTTCCTTATGCAGCTAGCACCACGTGGGGTAAAAAGTGTTACAAAAGTATCTCTATAGATGGTTTGTGATGGTACCGAATGGCATGCTGATTCAAATCTCTAAATCTAGATATTAGAATCAATCAATGGGACTGGTTTGTCTCATGTATGTGCAGATATTGGCATTTATGTAAATCAAAATTTACAAAACACCTTTCACAAATTCGAAATGCAAACTATTCCTGTGGCAGGTACTTATTTAACATATAGATGATACTGTCAGTGCATAGGAGGTTTGATCCCAAAGAAAGTGATCACATTTTTTTGGCCCTATGTTTCAATAATTTCATTTTTAAATAGAACCTCCAGCCATGTTAATCCAGCATCTGTGTGCTGCCAAACAAATGGTATTATTTTAACCCAATCCCATGCTGCTCAATTTATCAACTGCAGAAAGGTGAAAGATTAAATCAGTCCTTGTGGGATTTGAACCAGTGACTGCAGAATTTGCACAGATCTCAAAGGTGAGTGAGTTATTCACTGTGCTTTCTTCCCAGTTTACATATTAAATTAAGGTTAGTGAATCTAACATGGGGTGCTTCTCAGAAGTGGTTTTAGCAGCGGAATGAGACTAGGATTTGGATATTCATAACAATGACTTTGAATACAGTTGCTCACATATATCTATTTTGTGACATGGTTTTTAGGACATTTCTCAGAAACCCATTTTTTCAAATGTGTCCATTTCCAATTTGACCTTTCTGAAAGAAAGATGTCCTTTATAACAAACTGACGATTGTATAATGTTGATCTGTTCATTTAGTGCATTTGAATGCTTCCTTCCTAATTCAGTCCTTTTGGTAATTGCTTCAGACTTGCCTGCTGCCCTATTTACCATTAAGAGTCATTGAATATATGAATTATCGAATGACTAATAGGTATTTATAAATCACTATGTACCAAATACCACAGAAGGAATAAAAGATCTTATCATGGTTAGATGACTACACCGAAAGAGGATGAGTGGCACTTTGTCAGCCGAGTATATTAAATAAGAGTTAGAATAATGGAGTTTCCTTCTGAAAGATAGAAGAGTGTTGCTTATACAAAGCTCCACATGTAGAGAGTTTTATAGGCTCTCTTCCAACCGTGCTGTGGGACTTTAACAAGCAGCTCACTGGGAGACCTCAAAGATCGCACCGGAGAGTACCATTAAATCTTCTCTTTTAAGTCAGGTGGCACTAGTACATGCAGATTTGTAACCGCTAACATCATTGCTGTATACTTTACTCTAGCCACTACAGGAAAACAATGGGCCTCATTAGAACTCCGGCGGTAGCCGTGCCGGTAAAAAAAGTTGTGATTTCTTCTGTCGCCTGGCTTCACGGAAACACCAGGGGATTATGACCTGTTCCTGAAAGTCAGGCGCGGAAGTCAGATGCCGGAAAAATGTTAATGCCCGTTCCCATTTGAGTCGCATAGGACTCAATGAGAAGTGGGATGACGGTAGCACCGGCACTGTTAATAAAAGTGCCGGTGCTACCGTGAAAGTCTGCGAGCAGGTGCCGTTCCACCCGCCAGGTCAGACCTGGCGGGAGGGCATCCTTACCGCAAACTTGTACTATGCCGGTCCGGTAACAACAGTGCCGGACTGGCAGGGTCGCAATGAGGCCCAATGTAACATTCTGAGGACTTGGGTTATGTGAGCTCGTTTAGATGGGTCTGACACTATATGTGATGCAATATTAAGGATACAAAGTCATCTGAGTATGTTAATTTTATTGAACCCGAGGAACAGAATATTACAGTAGCCTAATTTCACACCAATTATGTGTGCCATATCTGCACAGTTCTATTCTGATAGCAGATAGTGTATTTGCCTAAGCATTAAATGGTACAATGATAATTTTACCAATACATCTGGAGTGACATGGGCAGGTTAGAGAAATATTCTGAGAGCCTTAACCTTATCTGATGTCTTGATGCATACCTGAGGCTATGGAATGTGTGACTAGCAAGGGTTTAGGTCTGATCTTAGCTTGCCAGTATGGAGTGAGAGAAACTCAGTTTTCGATTGATTGAGTTTAGGAAAACGTGTCTTTATCCATTACACAATTAATAATTCACATTTATATAGCGCT
>CM030317.1:1071410559-1071479495 GCA_002915635.3 Ambystoma mexicanum
CGCTGGAGCCATAGCAGAGATTTCAGTCCTGGAGAGATACAATCCTAGGCTTGAGGCCAAGGACAAGTCTTGCAGTCCTGTTTTGGATGAGCTTCAGAGGGTTGAGAGTAGAAGCAGGCAAATTTAGAAAGAGGCTGTTGCAGTAATCCAGCCTAAAGAGAACCAGAGTTCTGGAGAGAATGAGCTTCTGGGGGAAGGAGAGGAAAGGAAGAATACCTCTGAGGAGCTGCAGTTGGTAGTGTGACTTCTTACAGACATCATAGATGTGAGGAAAGAAGGAGAGTGTGGAGTCAAAGATGACCCCAAGGTTTTTAGCCTTGCATGTGGGAGCAGGAAGAGGGCCAAGAGAGGCCAGCCAGAGAGCGACAGGAAAGGACGGAATGGGTGTGCTGATGATGAGAATCTCAGTCTTACTGATGTTAAGGCAGATATCATTTGTGGCACACCACTCCTGGATAGCAGACAGACAGTCAGAGATGAGGGAAGGAGAGGAGGTGGCTGAGGGTAGCCTGAAAATGAGCTGAGTGTCATCCGCATAGCACTGAAAGTTGGGGCAGAGAGTGGCAATGCGGTGGGAAAGACGTGCCAGGTATTGGTTGAATAGCCAGGGAGCGAGGTTAGATCCCTGGGGAACACCACAGGTAGAGATACAGATAGAGGAGAAGAAGGACCCAAGTTGGACCTGGGAGGGTTGATTAGAGAGGAACAAAGTCAGCCATGCCAGGGCCAGTCTGCTGATACCCAGGTTATCATGGAGACGGTTGATCAGGATGGCATGGTTGACCGTATCAAAGGCAAAAGAGAGAACAGGTAAAATGAGGACACAAGGGGTGTTGGAATCAAGGTTGGAGAGCAGGTCTTCACAGATGTTCAGGAGAGCAGTTTCCATGCTTCTGGCAGCTCTGAAGCCAGTCTGATGGTCATGGAGACACCCAACAGATTCAGTGTGAAGATTAAGCTGGGAGATAGCCAGCTTTCCAGGAGTTTGCCCAGGAAAGGAGTGATGGAGATTGGGCAATAGCTAGCCAGGCAGGTAGGGTCAGCAGAGGGTTTCTTAAGAAGAGGGTGCACAGGGAGTGGTTCAGGGAGGATGGGAAGACTCCAATGGTGAAGGAGTGGTTGTAGAAGTCAGCCAGAGCAGGACCCAAGGAGTCAATATGGTCCTTGATGGTTTTGGAGGAACAGGGATGAACCTGTTTTGATGAGACATTCATAGATCGGGCTTGTCTAAAAACCTCAAAGGAGGTTTTAACCTTTCCTTGAGTTAATGCAAGATGTGCACTTTTAGCTTGACGTGACAATGCATTCCCTTCTAGTTATGCATGCATTTCCTCTGACTCTTGCTACCATCTACAGGACCCCTGGTTCAGTCTCCCTCATCTTGGAATCAATCTGATCTGTCCTCTTCTCTTGTCTCCACCTACAAGCTTCTCCTCTGAGACTTCAATATTCACCTTGAATCTCTTGATCACCCACTGGACTCTTCCGCAGCGCCTCTGATTTTCTTTCCTTCACCATTCATCCTCCGGTTGACGCACTCAGACGGTCATACCCTGGATGCTCTCATCCCAGCAGACATCCCATCTCTAACCCACTCACTACACCTCTCTCTTGGTCTGACCACGCTCTCCTGTTCTCTGACCTGGATTTCTCAAGCCCTTGCTGCACTGCCAGTCTTCGTGTCAAGGCTGCTACGATCTTGTCTGGCGCAGAGGCAGCACAAACTCCTGCCTCCCCTTAAGGTCATGGTACCTGAACCTGGTAGGAATTACAGGTAACCACGACCCACTGGGGAAAGAGGGTTAGGGTCCGTAGATTGGATAGGTAGAGGGTAGTAGGGTAACCAATAAAAGGGTTAGGAAGAGGTTGTGGGTGGGGAATGGTAAATAGGGAAAAGATGCTCCTCAGCTCCTGCCGCCTCATCCACTGGTTCAACTTGTGATGTGTTCTCCGCCCTTTCAAACCACCATTACACCACACACTCACACTTTTGCCCAGCAGTGATGAAGCTTTTGTTGTGAAGCTTTAAACCACACTACATGAGCTTTTGCTTGGAGCTCTAACCACTGCTTACAAACATCAGGATAAACATTTGCATGTGCCTCAATATTCCTCACTGCATTACCTTCATGCAGTTTTTCTAAAAGGTACGTGCTAACACACTCTCATATTGCTCCATGTGAAATTACAGTTTTGCAGATTGCAATGTAAACTAGAAATGCACTTAGCTGCGGCTCGTCGCCCTTGATTCTTTAGCCCTGCACGGGAAGTCCTGAATGTTCTGTGATGAAGATCCGCTGGAAAATACCAAAACAATAATGAGCGTGAGCTGAGCTAACGCTACGTTCTTAGCTCCATGCTTTTACCGTAAATAACAGGCAATCATGAACCAGTGGTGCACGCGGTACGGGTTACTTTCACCTGTGGCTCTGCACACGTGTTTTCTGCTAATCTCCGTTTATGGAATCGGAGACCGTATGTTTCGGGTTACTTTCACCCGGAACGCTGTTGAGCGCTCTATTCTCTGTCACTCCCAAGGATGCACTCAGCATGCGGATTAGTGTCTGCCATGCACTGCGGTCTCTTCCGCTACATAAACTGTGTCTGCCATGCAATGCGGTCTCTACCGCTAAGTAAACATGCCCCCAAAACCGGATTAGTCTTTCGCTTCACATGTGGGCCTTAACAAGATTGTTGCACTTATCTGTATTCTGGCGTGGGGCCTGTGGAGTGTTCAGGCGGCCTGCTTGCCCTGGGCGGAGCGCTGGAAAACACGTCCGATCGCTCTGAAGCGGAATAGCAAGTAGGAGCGCAGTTCGTCGGGTGTGGCTCTTTCCCTCCCGGCAGGCTTGTGAAGCACACGGCTTGCTGGGTAATGTAGTTCCTTGATGTTCCTTTGTACCTGCATGCTCTGCCTGCAATAAGGATGGAATAGCCTTCTTATGTACCGCATATAGGGCTTATGCAAGGGGTTTATGAGACCAGGGTGACCTTGGGGCATTTGCTTGACACACATAACACTGCTACCCTGCCCAGCCCTGACACTTCGTCTCTGTCATTCGACTGATAAAGCGAGTGTCAGTTGCTACCTCTCCCTCCACTTTCATTCAACCTCCCGCTCCTGCCACGGACTCCCACACTGACTCTGCCTTTCCTGAATCTTCACCTCTCTATTACCAACACCCTGGACATACATTCCCCTGTCACGAGGATCTGCATGAAGCCTGCCTCTAAGTGCAACGCCTGTTATGACTCTGACTTAGATGCAAGTTCAGAGTTGATGAGCGGAAGTGGCAGGCATCAGGCTCATCCACTGACAGACTGGCCTGCCGCCTGCTCCAAAGGCATTACAGACTCTCCATATGCTCGAAGAATAGGGCCCATATCCAAGCCTGCATCTCTGAGGCCACTAACATGTGCAAACTGTTTAAAATCTGCAAGGAACTCGCCAATCCTACCCCAGACTCCACTTCTACCCTGCCTTCCCTCTCCCTTCCCTCTCCCTCTGCACTTCTCTGGCCTCCCACATCCTAACTAAAACTCAGGACATCCTAGCTTCACTCTCCTCTACTAGCTCCCCCCTTGCTCTCCAGATCTCAGACCTTCCTTGCCCCCCTTCTACTCTCCTCTTTCTCACCTATAGCACCAGATGAGGTCTCTACACAAGTCCTCTCTATGAAAGTCTCCTTCAAACAAGTTCCCCCCCACCTTTCTGAACTATCAAGGACAACATTGCCTCCCTCGCTCCAGCCTATGCCGATTTCTGTAATCACTCCTTTGCGACTGGCTCCTTCCTGCTACCCCTCAAGCACTCCCTTGTTTATCCTCTCCACAACAAACCCTCTGCTGACCCCTCCTGCCCCGCTAACTACCGCCCTATCTCCATTACCCCCTTTCAGGGCAAAGTTCTGGAGCAGGTGGCCATCTCCCAACTGATCCAATAAACTGAATCTGTTGGTTGTCTCCACGACCATCAGTCTGGCTTCAGAGCAGCCGAGGCACCAAAACTGCTCTTCTGAACAACCGTGAAGACTTACTCTCAAATCTCGATTCCAACTCTCCATTCGTTCTTATCCTCCTGGTTCTTTCCTCTGCCTTTGACATGATGAATCATGTCACCCTGACTAATTGACTCATTGACACCCTTGGCATCACAGGCCTGGCACTGCATTGGTTGACTCTTTCCTCTCTAACCTTTCCAGGTTCAAATGAGCCCCTTTCTCTCACCTACCACTCTCTCCACCTGCAGCATCCCTCAAGGCTATACCCTCTTGCCGTGGCTCTTCAACATTTACCTTGTCCCTCTGGTCCACCTGATATATTCCTACTCTCCTCACTTCCAGTGTTATGCAGATGACACGCAGCTCTCCTTCAAGCTTCCCTCTACTTCCTCCTCACTCATCTCTGACTGTCTGACTGCTAGTCAGGCATGATGTGCAGCCAATGATCTCTGCCTTAATGCCAGTAAGACTGAGATCCTTCTCACTGGGACCCCAGCTCCCTCCTTCCCTCTGGCAGCTCTCTATGGGTCCCATCTCCTCACCCTATTGTGAGGCAAAAACCTTGGTGTCATCTTTGACTCCTCTCTCTGCTTCTCTACTCACATCGCAGACCTTGCCATGAAGGCCCTCTTTCAGCTGCACCTCCTCAGAGGCATTCTCTGTTTCTTCATATTACAAATTCCACCATAAACTCAAAGTCTCCAGAACTCTGGGCCTCTCTAGGCTGGACTACTGAAACAGTCTCTTCCTCAATCTCCCTTTATCCTCCCTTTATCCCCCTTTTGTCCCCTTCAACTAATCCAGAATAGCACTGGAAGACTTATCCTTGGCATCAAGCCCAGGGATCATATCTGTCCAGTCCTAACATCTCTCCACTGATACCCAGTTGCCTCAAGGTTCAAGTTCAAGACCCTCTGCATCATCCAAAAGGCTTTTTGGCCCCTGGCACCCCACTACATCCCAAGCTCTCCCCCTAAATACCTCCCTGCGAGAGCCCTCTGGTCTTGTAGCTCCAACTCTCTGCTGATCAAATGCTTCTCTAACCAGAGAGTGGGGTTTAGATCTCTCTCCTCTGCAATAGCTTCCCTCTGGAATGGTCTCCCTTCCCCTCCCAGGCTTGAGCTGGACCTCCTTAAGTTTCGTGAGCTCCTTAAGAGGCTCCTTGTTTCTTCTTCTTTCACTTGACGTCTACCCTGTTACTACCCTGTTAACTCCCCGTCTGCCGCAGTGACTGGCTGATGGGCTCCAGGCCCCCACCAATTCCCACCTCCTCGCACTTAGCATGTGGACCCTTTCCACCTGCACCCCATACAATCCCTGGCACTTGCCCACTGTTCCTCCACTTAGCACTTGCTTAGCCCTGCTGCTCCCCCCGGTTGCCTTCTCCCCTTTTCACTTTCTACTCTTTACCCTGCACTTCCCTTCCCACCCTTGCATTTTGCCGTTCGCTCTACCAGCACTTCTTCCTCCCCTCCGTCGCACTTCTTGTTACTGTACTTGCACGATCTGAATGTCACAAGGGCTTGTCTGCCCCCCCCAATTTTATGTCTCTTGGTGCCTTGAAACACCATTTGTTGTATACACGCCTTGCAAATATCCAATAAAATACAATTGAAATAAAATCACAGTTTGGTGAGTGGGATTGCAAGTGTTTGGTGCTACATGTTCATTCACTCACTGTAGTTTGTGAGTTTGGTTATGGTGACCAGGTGATAGATGCTGGATTCTGAGCCTGCACGGATGTGTATGGTTTGGACTTCGCTTGTCATGGAATCTTTGGATTCACACTCTGACACACACTCAGTGACACGGTAGTTGAAGACATGACACTAATCGTTTTTCTCAATTGGGCCCTATATTTTTTTTAATCTCTTAGTAATTTTGCAATTTGTTCTTGTTTCTGGCTGACTCTGTTGCTTTTGCAGCTTGAAGCATTGAGCTAAGCAAAATTACTGAATGAAAAGTTATAGGTTCCTGAGGGAGCTTGGGTCTGCCTCTTTTTTGGAAAGAGTAGAGTTTAGGTTTTATGAAAGTTGGATATTGCTCATCACTTCTTTATGTTCTCAGCTGTCAGATGCGGTTGATAACAGGATTTTTAACAGGGATTGTTTTCTGAACATGAGCAGCTGCCTGAACGCCAATGTCCACGGAACAAAACGAGGAAAATTGCTTCATCATTTATTGGTCTGATTCTCGCAGACATCGGAGGAGTTTCCATGAGCACACACACAGGCACACACAGGGTTTGGTATCTTGTAGCGTAGATGTGGAACCAGTGGAGTGAAATGTGTCTGGTGCAGAGGTAACTTCTACTGCTGGATCACCATAGTAGTGAGCATTCATTCACTGCAATATGACAGAAAGTGTTGACCCAATACATGCTTATTTTGTGAAAGCTGATGAACCTGCATCTAAAGTAAACATCTACTTGTCTGCATATTGCACAAATTATGATCTCTTAAATAAATTATATGCTGTGTTTACATCCATAGAGAAACGTGGAAAGAGAAAGAAGAAACGGTGAGAAGAAAGATGACACGGATTCTAAAGTGTCAAGCCAAAGAAGGTTGTCTAGTTCTGCCAAGTCTTCCGACTCAAGTTGACTGCATTCTCGTAATACATTTCTTGGAAGTACTTTGCCCACGATTAGATATTTTCTGCAAGGTTCTGAAAGATATGTCATCCCAGTTAAAAATTGGTGGCCACCTTCTCCTGAATGTACTCCTTGGGTGCACCTTCATGATGGTTGGCACATTCAAGTTCCTTGTTTATTGCCTAGACGAGGAATGTGTGAACCAAGCTTTGAGTGATGCAGGCTTAGTGATTAAAGAATCAAAGAAAAATCTGAGAGCTAATAACACCCAATTTTCTGTTATTGATTTTTCTAGTGTTCTGTGCATTGATGCATGTAATGAAGGAAATGTGTAATACATTCATACTTAGACAATATGAGGGAAAAGTGGAAATATCTGCACGTTGATCCTTGGGTGTTTGCTGGTTATCTATCATGCTTGTATTGCATTTGGTGTTTGGTTCTCTGCCTTTTTAAAGTGGGTTGTTGTTGGATTGCAAAAATGTGGCTGTGCATTTTTTAAGAGACAATCTTTATCTTTGCAAAGAGCCTACTTTTGTTCTGAAAAGTAATTTCTTCTTTTAGACAAAACTTAGGTAAATGTGTTTTCGAATGTGGCCAGCCAGGAAATGTCCTAATGCCTGGATATCATGCTTACAAATCTCATTATTTTTAAATTGTATTGACTAGCGCTTGTAACACCCAGTAACATTGTCAAACTTGCCACTTTAATCAAGAACAGGAAGCAATAAACGTGATCTTGTCCATGTCTATTGTCTGGCCTCTATTATATTTCAAATCAGTTTCTTCTTATTTAAGGGTATAGTTTCAACCATCTTCTCACCTTTCAATAAATATATTACAATTTACTATATTCACATCTATAACAACAGAGTTTCATCTTCATCTTCTCATTTCAATACTGTATTTCTTATTCAGCTATGACCATATTGCAATATTCATGTGTTTCCTCGTCTACGTAGCTCGGGAAATTATATCTTCCAGTTTTTAAAAAGAATCCATTGGTTTGACTCCATTTAATCATTGTTCTATTTCGAACAATCGTCGTCAACTTTCTTTGGAAGAAAAGAAGATGGAAATGGGGAAAGAACCAGGTTCGGCTATCTACCACACCTTAACAATCTACAACTGGATTTGACTTATATCCTATTGTTACTGCCCCTTAGATATTGGTGGGAAAGCAATCTACCGGTCACCTGTGCCAATACCATAAAATGAGATACATTTGGGAATTCAAGTAAAGCTGTTACTAATGATTTAGGCACAATTTATTGTGTTATACACGTCATATGTACAGCCAGCCTACACGCGATTCGACCTTTCAAAGGTCTTCCTTAGGGAAATAGTATGTATTGGTTTTGGTACTAATGTTGAGATGCTGCACAGCCAGAGATTGTTGTTATGCTCACTATCAGTTTCTGTGTCCTATATTGTGTTCTTCTATATATGTCTGCTGGACTCTTTAGATAATGTACTCTTTCAAATGGAAGTCTGTGTAATGCTCCTTTGTTCTTCTATGTGTTCCCTTTGCACTATTCCCTAGTGTCTTGGACAGTCTCCATATTGTTAACAAAAATACTTGCTGTGTTATTCACATCAGGCATAGTAACCTCAATTTTCTTTAATTAAATGGGCTAACATTGTCTCTTTCTATTCATGTGGCATTCCTTGTGGCAACGGACAATAGTGAATAGTGACCGAATGTACTTGAATTTCCTAATGTATCGGTTGTAATGATAGCGGCGCAGGTGGCCGGTTAGATTAATAGATTAGTTTGTTTCTCTGGAAGAAGCCTCTTAAACAAAACATTTTAAAAAGAGAATGGGAGCTCCTGTACTGAGAATGAACATGGGTCAAATAACCTGTTCTGTGTAATTTCTTCATCTCAGGAGGGTTTTAGCTCACAGCACCCTTCACAGAGGAGAAATATTCATTTGCACATCAGTCGGGTCCCAGCCACAAGGGCAGTCCAGTACCAAAATGGTAGGCAACTCTCTTCTGAACAAGGGCACCATCAGCAACGCCCAGACATGTTGAGCTAAAGTATTTTTAAAAGAATGCATAACGCAGAAACATGCACTTAAAGCAGCCACCGAAGAATGCATATAAAATCACCATAGAAAATCTGGCTTGAAGCAGGGTGAGGCAACAAAAACAATCCCGTGACCGATTGACGGCAATTCATGCAGGAGCTGAGAGCAAGGTGCTGAACGTCAGTGAATCATGTAATGGAAGCAGAGCGTTGAATCCTCACCAGCCATTATACAGTGCCGGCAACAATGACATTGCCATGGAACCATTATCAAGAGGCATCATTTAGAGCACCAAATGTGCTAGTTAAGATTTTACATTTTTTCACAGAGAGAAGGAAGTATTCAGTGTTTAATTTACCATGTAAACCGAGTTAGTGCAGAGACAAAATAAGCATTTAGCATTTTTTATTTGGGTGTCCCATAAACGAAATTAGTGCAAGGCCACAAGTAGAGGCCTGCATTCCTTTCATGATTGCATAAACTAAACTAGTGTTGGGATGCATGTACACTGTCCCAGACAGGCAAACGTTTGCATTGTCTTAGTTCCATCTGATGCATATTAGACACTCACATATAGCAACACAGAAAGAGCAACACATGCATTAATGTTGTTGTTGCACAGGTAATAGATGGTAAGATGGATTTCTGAAATCTGACCTGGTGGGCAGAGGTATGATGACCAGCCTAGTTTTTTGGAACATGGTAACCTTCTGGACAAGCTAGACCAATCAAGGTAGCATTGGCGGCAGTCAAGACTAAGGGCCTCATTACACGGATGGCGGTGGACCAAGGTGCTATTAGCACCTTGGTCCATGCCGGTAAAATACCGGCACCGCCTTGATGGAAAGGGGAATTACCGCCCTATTCCAAGGTTGGTGGGGCAGTAATTCCCCCTTCCCCCATTGCCCTTCCCCATTCCCATTTTTGCCCCATAGTGCATAATGGGAATGCGGAAGGTGCTAATTACGGCACCGCAAATTGCGGTACCGTAATTAGCTCCCTGGTCCCTTTGCGGGTTGGTTTTTAATGCCTGCAAAAAGCAGGCGTTAAATTCCCCAACCCGCAAAGGGACCTCGTAGTAAGGCGGTAAGGTTTTACCGGTACTGGTAAAGTACCGGTACCGGTAAACCCTTACCGCCGTCCGTGTAATGAGGCCCTAGGTCTCAGGAGGGGTGAGAGTGATCGAAAGCCCACAATGAGCACACACAGTAAATGACACTACACATTACTCTCAGTCAGGCGTATATAAGGCCTTTTAAATCAAATACAAAGCAAAAATAAGCAGTAAAAACTAAACCAACACAACACTACTATTAAACATTTATACAGTTACCAATGGCCTAAAGGAATAGTGTGCACAGTGAGGGTCCACAACCTGTAAAGAAAGGGAGCAAACAGTGCAAATATACTTTAGGCAGTCCTTCACTTATCCAACCCTAACTGGGAGGCAGTCCAATCCCAAAGAAGACGGGAGCTTTGTGTTCCAAAGTACTTTTGGTTCTGATGCACGAAATTGTGCGGTACAGCCAAAACAGGGTCCCTTGCAGGTGCTGCAGTGACTCAGGAAGGTGGGTGAGGCAGTGATGAATAAGTTCCCACTATTCGAGCAGGGTCTCCCCAAGACGGCAGAACAAGATCTAAGAGTTGGGAATAGGACGGTACAGCAGACTACCATGATAAAGAGTGGCACTCTGGGGACACTTGTGCATAAAAATGAATAGATGCACCTGGGGCCACCGGTAAGGGTTGCAAGTACTCATCAACCCTCGCCGCGCTCTGGAACATACTTCGTCAATTGAGTCCACTTCGGTGACAGGTTTGAATCCTGCAATTGTGCGGTTCCGAGGCTTTCAGCGGCTGAGTTCCAGGGATGATTCTGTGACAGGACAGTGGCGCTGCTGATGAAGGGATCAGGCCAAATCCACTGCAGCTCGTCTTAGGGCACAGGGGGGCACCTCAGCAGTGCACCCCCTTAAGTTCGTCACCACGGCTGAGCGACACACCTACCGCATTCACTTGGGTTCGGGCATACTCTCCTAATTCCAGACCTGGCAATGCCAAGTGTACGAGATTCGGCAGGAGAGTTCCTTATACCCAGTGCTTACAATCTACTAAGTCTCAAGTGTCAACTGGAGATGGTGGCGGTTCCAGAGCAAAGGTCCCATCCAAGCTGGTCAGTTTGCTGGGGTTGGCCCAGGACCACTTCCGAGAAGGATTGCTTTCAGGTTAAGGTGGAGGTGCCGAGAATAGTAAATCCCACTATTCCACTGCATCAAAGCATCTATTCAGACCTCTGCAGACCTTCTAAGTTGATAAGAAAGAGGTGCTACCATGGGGGCCCAGCGGGACAACAGCAGTCTCAGGGTGCCAAACCTTGAAGCTGGTCATCAGCCGTTCCTCGGCTCAGCCTCTTGGTTTCAGGATACTTGGCTCGTATGCTAAGTTCGGTGTGAACTCAAGAGATCGGCCTGGAATGGGTATAAGATGTCTTCTCTTATCCAGAATCTCCTTTGCACCAAAACAAAGAGGACCCAATTAGAGATCTGCTCACATACAGCCATCCCAGACGTGGAACAATCACGGACCATGGTGGTCCCAGTCATTCCCAGCACACCAGACTCTCTGGCACCCAGGATGTATATTGGAATTAGACAGTCCACCCCACATCCTGGAGGCACACACAGGGCATACAGAAGCCTGCGAAACCATCGGTTTGCGCAGGGATCTGCATGACCAAATAAGGGTTTTCCTGGATCTTCTCGACCAAGGGAAGGCAAGACAAGATGGCCAAAGGACAGAACAAAGGACCCTGTGGAATGGCCATTTTGTGGCCACGCGATATGAACCATAAGAAAAGGTTAAATATATGTGAAAAATACAGCTGACACCAGCTCTGTCCAAGGCACATTTGTACTTCTACCAAACAATCCTTTGAGGGTGTCTAGGGCCTTACAAATGAAAGGAAGACCCCAGCGCACTGTACTGTAAGATATTTTGTGCACTGGTAAAATGTTGCAAAGGAATAGCAACAAAGTAAAAAACTAAGGGAAACAAAGTCTCCCAGTATTGACTGTCTTTAAATGCATGTTAGTTTCCCCATTACAAAGTGAGCGAAAACCCAGCTGAGTACAGCAGAACGCTGGGCTTCACTGGCAAAAATCTAGGCTAGGATGGTCAGACAACAGCAAAAAGTGAGGGGTTCACAACTGGAGGGAAAATTACACATAAATAGAAATTGTTCCTAACAATAGATAGGATAGTATTATAGGCCCAGTGTTCAGTAGATGTGGTGTAGTGACGTAGGATAGCATGATGTGCAAGGAGGGTTGATCTAGGTGGAGGTCAGAGTCAGACGGTAGTGTGGTACAAGCAAGGTTGATGGATGAACTTAGCAGAAGTGGTGCTATTTTGGATGTTACGGCCTAGTACACGATGAAAAGAAGAGAAAAAAGGCCTTTGTGTGGAGTTGCAGCTCTGATAGTTCAGCTCCGAAAACAATTCCCCTGTTTTGTGCCCCAGGAGAGAAGCCGAGGTCAGAGGAACCTATGGAGCGCAGATAAAGCACTAACTGTATTCGGCTGCAGGGCCTGAATGCAGTGGGAACAGAATGTTAGTTGGTAGAAGGGATGCACCTTTTGAAGGACACATTCATGAGAGTAGGGCACAAGTTCTATGATGCGAAGGAGCCAGACAAAGTTTTAGATCTCTACTGCCATCACCCCTTATGAATTGCACTTAGGCACACAATTTAAAAAGACAAATCCTCAAAATTCAAGCACAAGAGCAGTGCCCTGTTCACGTCATCCATGAGCACATGGGGTTGGGCGGAGATAAGGGGGGGAGCTGTATTTGGAATGTCATGTGATTCAGAACAGGAGGAGCACAGGTGGTGCCAATAAATGTAATACAAGTCGGGGGTGCAGCTCATGTACGCCATGGCGCCTGGTTTAATGAGGCAGCCTAGTGTCTCATCAAAAGCAGGGTTGGCCTTGCCAAGTTACTTTGATCGTGTCTTGAACAGGAGGGTGCACAACCCGTGATGGTCCCACATTTGCAAACCTATTGATAAGAAGCCACCAATATTATACTTGGGTTGGACAGTGATGATGGAGGTGACTATATGTCTAGGGTAGTAGGGGGTAGTGTAAAACAACCTTGCCATCAGAACCCCCAACTCGAACCCTATCCCTAACTGCAAATCATTTGCCACCAAGCTCGTCATTTCACCCACATGCGCCATCAATCTCCAACTCATCTACCAACCCCATCGCCTCGTTTGTATAAGATCTCTTACAAGTCATCAATCCCTCATTCAAACCGAGCTCCAAACTCATGTTAGGTGACCTGGACCTGGGACTCAACGACCCCCCTGACATACATGCCAAAAGTGTAGCCATGTCTCTCGATCACGCTGGCTCCCTTCAGCGAATCACTGACCCTCCCCATATCCATGGCCGCACCTTTGATTGGACTGCTGATCTCAAATGCAATATCTCTTGCCCAACCATCTCGACCAGCCCATGGTCAGATTACCACACCATCACCTTTGACATCCCGATGGGCAAACGGCCCTCCACCTGCCACCAAATTAAACCTAATGGCCTTGCCCGCTGCACTAAGAACATAACCAAGGGCCACCTCCTACCATTCCTCTCAGATCTCAAGAACCAAATCAACAGAACAAAAGAACCCGTGGCCCTAGTTGATCTCTACAATGCCACCATTACTCAAGCAGTTGATATACTTGCCCCGCTCAAAAAGCTAAACCTGCTCTAAAGAATAACTCATGGTTCACCCTTGAGCTCCTTGCTTCGCGCGCTCTGAAACGTGATGCAGAAACGACTTGGATGAAAAACCCTTCTTCAGCTATCAAAGTCCAATATACTTCTATCGCCAAAGAATTACAAAAAGGCCATACACACTGCCAAAGTCAACAGCTACAACAAGAGAATAGAAAGCACCAATTCTAATTTTCGTGAACTCTTCACTATCTTACGCAAACTTGAGTCTCCAGTCATCCTTCCCACCATTCACAAAGTAGACGACTGGTTCACCAAGGTTCAAGAAACCCTTACAGGAAAAATGTGCACACTCTAGAAAAAATCTGCTCCAAGCCACAAGCCATCCGAGCCAAAGCGCCACCCTCCTCTCACCCTGCGGCACCACACTCCCCATCCTTCAGGCCTTTAGACTTTCACCCTCAGAACTGGATGTAGCCAACATAATCAAAAGCCTCAAGCCATCCCGAGGCAAAGTTGACATTTGCCCGGCCCCCATCATCAAAGACTGCGCAGAGTCCCTCACACCATTCATCACAGCCATAATCAATGCCTCCTTCTCCACAAAAATGGTTCCAGCATTGCTGAAAAATGCATGGATCTTCCTGCTACTAAAAATACCCTCCCTTGATCCCTCCATCCCTACCAACTACTGTCCCATCACAACAGTGCCCTTCATCCTAAAGCCCACATCCAAGTACAACAATAGCTTGAAGCCAACCACGTCCTCGGCACCTTCCAATCAGGCTTTCGCAGAAGGCATGGCATGGAAACTGCCCTGCTTAATCTGAAAAATCAACTAGATGACATCAAAGACACGGTCAAACCTGACTTGCTCCCCATGCTGGATCTTTCTGCTGCGTCTGATATCGTCGACTATCAGTTTCTCTGTGATCACCTCACCACCTCAACAAACTTCTCTCCTGCAGCCACTGACTAGACCAAATCCTTCCTAGCTGATATATTGTCTCGGGTCTTCAAAGACAATCATGCCTCCTTACCCATGCCAGTTACCTATGGCGTCCCCCAAGGTTCTTGCCTTTCCCGGCCTCTGTTTAACATCTATACAAAACCCCTCTTTGATCACCTGAATGTCCTTGGCATCTCCTACATGAACTACGCCGATGACACCCAAATTCTCCTCCCCCTCTCAGGCTCTTACCACAAGACACTGTTACCATCAACTCAGTCTACATCGTCGTCCAAAACTGGATGGCAAGACACATGCTGTGCCTAAACGACGATAAAACAAAGATTCTCATTGTTGGCTCCCCCACCACCCTCCGCAACTTGAATACAGCCTATATATAATTCCTTCAACTTCGACTGCAACCTAATCCCCATCTCACCCATTGCCAAAACTCTGGGTGTCAATCTGGACGCCTCACACGTCAAGTTAACGCCATCTTCTCCGCTGCCACCTACACAGCCAAACTGATCAACACCAGTAAACCTTTCCTCTCCATGGCCAATCACCTCACAATTGCCACAGACATCACTGGGGGGCTAAATTGGACTACTGCAATGCCCCATTTTCTGGCACTTCGGAACACAACCTGAAAAGGTTACAAATCATACAAAACAATGCCTTCCAAGCTGCCCTCGGATTTACCAAAAACACCCACATCTCAGAAGCCAGAAAAGACGCCCACTGGCTGCTAATCCGAGAGTGAATCAACTTCAAGATCTTCGCCATCGTTCACAAGTGCCTCTACGAGACTGCACATTGGTGGTGGTTACTATGTTGGTTTTTTGTTACAGCTATACCTGGCTAAGATCAGCCCCACCCTTATGTATGGTCCCATAGGTTGGCACCCTGGCAATGGGCTGGGAGTGGCAAGACTCAAATCCCTCCTTCTTAAGAGGCTGTTCTGATTACCCGTGCACGCTGCAGTTGAGTCAATCTTTGGGGAGTTTCCATCTTTTTTGCATGGCAAGATTACAGCTCTCCTTTTTAGGCACATATTGGCACCTGGCCAATGCTGAGGCTGTTTCACTGAACTCCATTATCTTTAATGCTGCCCTTTATAAGGTTGCTTATATGCACCATAGTGCTTTTTACCACATTCTATCGACAGCAAGCAGATGGTTGAGCTTGATTCCAGTCGCCTGTGAGAGCTTGTCTTACCCTAGGTTCAAGGCTGCTACACGTGTGACTGTGCATGCTTGCTGCAATGAGCAGTATGTCGCACATTTTGCCACTAAAGTGAACAGCGGTCTATTCATAGAATACACCCTTAGGCGGGACGGCCCTCTGAAATATGTTTACCAATTTGTGAGCAAGACCTTGGTATGGGTTTACCTCAAGGTTAAAACCAACTCTGTTAAAACCTTGCAAGTGATGGGAGCTTGGCAACATTATTCCTAGGCCTTTGCGCATGTGCGGCCTATGTGGCACTGATTCTCTTGAGTCTGCTAATTCATTGTGAGATGCTGGACACACCGTCTTGCGCCCCTAACGGCAGCAAGCTTGGAGCACTCACTGTCTGGCCAAGCATTATGGGAGTTATTTATGGGGGGGGGGCCACAAACCATATATTGTGTTTTTTGCCATTTTCTGGAAGAAGGTGGCACCTCTCGCTTGTGGTCACTTATTCATTTGCTTATCTTCGACACTTCAGGTCTTTTTATCATGCTGCTATGTTACTGATTGTGTTGTGCGCAGAGGTGGTGCGGTCGAGGCAGGAAAAGCTGCTAGAGTGTGTCTTTGGCCAGAGTTTGGAGCGGGAGTCTTCTACCAGTTTCACCTCATCGAAGGCAGAGACTCTTTAAAGGCACAGCCCGCAACGCGGAGCATTCGCAGAGCTATGCGCAGGGGTGGCGCAGTCGAAGCAGTCTGGGCAGGAAGATGCAGGATGGAGACCGTTGATGGACGCCGCAACATACCTCGAGGTACCTGAGACGGTGGTTGCAACCCAGAACAAAAATGTAGGAAGACATCCATGGTTTAAAAAAAAAAACATATTTTATTATTTATAAAACATAATTCAAACAACAAATCAATCTAAAACATTCATAGTTCATCCTACTCCATATTATCTCTAAAATACGCACATGAACCAACCGTATTTCCTGTTAGTCCATCAGCACGACCCAAGAGAAACGAAACACAGTTAGTTTCTCTTTTGTCACCTTATGGAACAACTAAATGGTCATGTCTGCTTAAAAGCTAAGCATTAAACCATCCCTCTTTGCAGAGGGCAAAACAGTGGGCCAACACTGTGTATGTGTTTCTAGCACCAATCTTTACTGTTCAACATGTAATCAAATTAATACTAATCACATCTCTTATTGGTGCTGTCTTCAGGGAATTTGCAATTTTCATCACATGGTGCTGTTTCAACGTGTGGCATCACAAAAAGCTGCCGCATTCCAAACAATCTACAATTAAAAACAATACTGGAAAAACTAAGAGACCGATCCGACAGAGGATCTGCGAACACAGATCCTGTGTAAAAAACAACATAGTGGACAAACCATTGGTGGCTCACTTTAGATCTGCAAAGCACACTCTTGAAGAGATATATTGGTTCATCATCGAAACAATTGAGTCCCACCCCAGAGGGGGTAACAGAGACCTGAAATTAAGAAGAACGGAACACAGATGGATCTATTCTCTAAATACGGTCAAGGAGGGCCTTAACATTGCTATAGAATGGGGATTATTTATCCATCATAGTTAGAGCTATAAAATTGGAAGCCACATGCAAAAGATGGTCTATTGCAAATGTGGCATTTCACCGCCTTCGAAATAGGTCTGGGCACCCACTTGTCTTAATAAACAAATGGGGTGTTCGCATTTGTGTGTCTACAATAAGGGGCTGAATGGAACTGACAGATAACGATGGTTGTGTTCTGTAAATAGGTGTTTGTTCACTTATACCAGTAAACCACTCCACTAAAGTAAGAAAACAGCAAAGAAATCAGGAGCTTATGTCCTTACCGAATAGTAGCTCGCCCCTCAAAGATGGCGACTCCATGATGCGAGGCTCACGTAAGTTCAATTACGCGCCGTGATGACTCACGCCTAACTATGTCATCCCGCTCGCGGAGATGACGTCACACGTGACCGATTTATTATTGGAAGTGGAGCATTTCGTAACGTATGCGCAATAGAGAGCACCTCGCACGAGAAGGAACACACAACGCCACAATTAAGAGAGGTGAGGTATCTAAGTAGCAGGGGAGTTTCAGCCTTATGTCTTAGGTAGGAGAGAATTAGAGGGTAACAAGTGTTTAGTTATATCCACAGACCGTTCTTCAGCCTGTAAAGGGGATGGATGTTCTGTGAAGAAATACGCGGCCAAAGGATCGTGGAAAAATACTCGAGTATTGGTGTAGTGAACCACGCATTGCTTCTATTTTTGGTAAGCATGTCTCGACATAAGACGACAGATAAGAGGGGCGTCTTTGGCCTTTTGGAAACTAAGAGGAGTAATAACCTTGGGTAATAATAAGCTGCACTCAGATACCTGAGGGTTCGTAGCGCTGTATAAATGCCAAATTATTATTACTATTATTATTATTATTATTATTATTTATTATTAAGAGTCTACATTGGAATATTTCGATTGCTTTGCAGTGATCGAAGAGTGGGGCCGTAGAACAGAAATAGCGGCGGCTAGATGAGAAGGGGCTAGAAACGAAGGACAACAAACCCAACTCCCAAACATAGAATTAAAGGGTAGCTATATCTGCCTATTACGGGGCCTGCATACGGTGAACATTGGGTAAATGCAGACCTTTTTGAAAATGGTAGGAACATTGAAGGAAAGAGTCGATGTAGGCGGTTTGGAGAGGTTGGGCAATGTGTAGTGATGAAATCTGTCCTTAATTGAAGGGTCTGACCACTTTGATTTAAAAGATGCCTCTGTAATGCATGTAAACCAGGATGAGGAGAGGGCAATGTTGTGAAATGAAAATATGAACTTGATCCATCTATATGTTCAATGCATTGGAATTAATGAAATATAACTAAGGTTGTGATTAGGGTTCACACAGACACACAAATTGGGAAATGTCAGTGGAATAGTAACCCTGAAGTGTTTTTGCATTAATGAAAGTCTTTTCCGTTCAAAATAATGAGAGTTTAAGTGTAACAGGTACTCACACACAAATGACACACTGGAGATAGGGTCCACATGGTAGTAATGAGGTTTTATTCATTATTTTTTTGTTGTTTTTAATTGTAGATTGTTTGGAATGCGACAGCTTTTTGTGATGCCACATGTTAAAACAGCACCACGTGATGAAAAGTACAAGTGCCCGGAAGACAGCACCAATAAGAGATGTGATTAGTATTAATTTGATTACATGTTGAACAGTAAAGATTGGTGCTAGAAACACATACACAGTGTTGGCCCACTGTTTTGCCCTCTGCAAAGAGGGATGGTTTAATGCTTAGCTTTTAAGCAGACATGACCATTTAGTTGTTCCATAAGGTGACAAAAGAGAAACTAACTGTGTTTCGTTTCTCTTGGGTCGTGCTGATGGACTAACAGGAAATACGGTTGGTTCATGTGCGTATTTTAAAGATAATATGGAGTATGATGAACTATGCATGTTTTAGACTGATTTGTTGTTTGAATTATGTTTCATAAATAATAAAATATGTATATTTTTTGAAAAAACCATGGATGTCTACCTAAATTTATGTTAAATACATAGTAGAAAGAGTGTCAAGGTGATCCCGTAAAATGAACTCAGAACGTGAAGGGAGGAAGCTGTTTGTGGGCTTTTGTATACATTGTTTTGAATTGTCCTCACCCACACAGCTCCTAAAAAGAGGACCGTACAGCTCTTTACAGCTGATGCAACCCAGAACAGCAAGGAGGTGAATGCTCCCTTGAACACCGGGAGAGCGATCATTTAGCAAGTGTGGGACTGGGAGAACTCATCTACTGCAGATCCCAACAACACAGGTGGCTCAGCTACGTCCAAGAAGGTAAGCCAGCCGCGCTTGCACAGAGAAAACACAACCGACGCGGACCTTCGGGACAGTACCCCGCATCCGTGCCTGCTGTAAGTTGAAGTATTCATCACGGCAAGCACAGCCCTTTATATAGACACTATGTAGGCTGAGCAGGCCGGGCAGGTAACGCCTAAGGCATCCACTCCTCTGTGGACTAAGGGGGAGAAGGGTGGGGTTGATAAGGAGATCGACATGGCAGATAAGTGTGCAAAATCTGATTATATAGCCACGATTGTAGGGGCAGCCGAGCAAGCGGAACTAGCTCCAGCTCGAGCGTATGGCTGGAATGCCAAAGGGAATTAACTTATTGAGACCGGAGGTGGCTACGACCTTAACAAGCAACCAACAGAAATTGGAGCTACAGAGAAAAACAACCTGCTGAAACCTAGTGCATGGAAAACGAACTTCACTTGGCAATAGCTGATCAAAACAGAAAGCCAACTGAATGGTCCACAACTTGGCAACTTGGAGAGCTTACAGCCTTCACAGTATCGAAAAAGAAGTGCTAACAAGAGACACTCGTGCAAACAAAGTGTTAAAACCCACAAGGCCATTAACAACGACAAACATATGGAAACCCATGGGATTAAAAACACAAGACTACTTGCATGGAAGGTGCTTTTTCTACCAATAGCTGACACCGGGACCCCTGGAAGACTCGGGAAACCGACCATACACAAAACCAGCTGGGGTAGATGTGGGTGTAATGAATACTGATGTCTCAGACAAGCTGTTACTTGAAACTTCCGTGGTGGTGGAAATAGCAGCCGATTGAAAACAGAGCCCCATATTGGGTAGACTGGGAGGACATAATGAAACTACACAGGCTTTAGAGACAATAGAGACAAAAGAGACAACAGAACACCCGTCCAACTCAGAGCAACCACTAAACCAACTGCAGTGGGAGCCTCGTGATCTGGGGGTCCCACGGTACACGTTAGTAAGTACTGATCAACACCCCATAATGCCGAATAACTCAGAAATTCACCAGGGTCCCCAGCAAAGAGGGTGATGGGACCCACCTGAACATCCATGCGAGACAGATAAAACAAATGTAAATATATCCTTAATAGGAACCCAAACGGATGAAACAAACTCCGAAAGAGTTCAAATGGGCAACTTGACAGAAACATCAAGAGAGACACACTTTGTAGTAATCTCAACCTTGACATCAATAATAGCTCCATTCATGAAACTCTATGAGCATATGGGCTAGCAACTAAAAGATCAAACTACGATGCTCGCAATGCATCTGAAGAGGAAGTGTCAAGTATCGCCCCCACTCCAGCTGCCCCCCTCCCAGTACCTATTGAGTTCACACCAAAGTATGTGACGTATGAAGAACAGTTAAATCAGCAGAGAGCAGCATATGGGCTCTGCCCAGTGCCTATCAGAATAACAGCACCTATTGCTCTCAGTTCTTCTCTGATTGCATTGAATCCTTTTATGGTCGTGTTGATGGTCTGCAGTAACTCCCATCTGGTGATTTGTAACCACTTGGTATTTGCTCCAACCTGGATTCTTGACATAAAGATCATCGTGAACACCAATGAGGTCTGGCTGAATTACCTGGGCTCATATGGAATCACTTCAAAGGCTTGTATCGATTTGGCAGAGAAGTAATTCTCTCTCTTTATTCGACTTATCAGCTCCTCAGATCTCTTCTTCCTCAGGTGAGCATCTGCTTTCGGTAAATTGTCAATGTTCAGGTCACCTTTGGGAATCATCAATGCTGGAACATGGATATTCACCAATGTACATACATCTCCCAATTTTTTTGGCAATCTGATATAGGCTTTGGATCCACAAGCCCAATAGTGATCCATGATTACTGCTGTTCCATGCATCATTCCTGTTGCATCGAATATTCGCCCACAATTCTGATTCTCTCCCATTTTTCTTGTGTCATTGTTCCTAAAGCATAGCTTGGAACTGTCCAATGGAACTATCTGCAAGGGTCCTCCTCTGTCTTCGACCCATGTCAGTAGTCTGGCAAGTCTTGGCCACAATGGCTTGCATAACATTTGTGCATTTTCAATTGTTTCTTTGTACTATCCAATGATCATCCATGCTCTGCAGATCACCACTCCTTTTACTCAGCCGTCTGGAGAAAGCACTGTTCCCCAAATTTGCATTTCATCTCTGTTCTTCCATCTTCGAGTGTCTTCTGCAGATTTTCCGTTGACATCACGTTTTTTTATTCACTTCCCATCTAATACCAGCTCTTTCTACTCCTGGCTTCTCATATATGATCACGTGATTTCTCAGATGGGCTCTGTTTCTTGTCTTTATATCTTGTATGTGGTCATCTTCAGCTCCCTTTTCAGTTACCCATTTAAGAGAAGCATCACTTCCCATAAACTGACCTCTGGTATTGCACATTGCTATATGTGACAGACAGTGTGCTGTCTGAACATCTATCTCGACAGCTACAAATATTTTTGACTTCCCCATACTGTAAAGCAGAAGTGCACAAACAAAGCATTCCTGATCCGAAGTTTGCCTTCCAATGTGCTGTGCTGTCCAGGTAATCATTCCATTAGTTGTTGTCTTCTTGTGTGCTTCTTCTGGTTCGTACTCTTTTGATATGAGCTTTCACAAGCATGTCATATAGTACTTCTGTGTAGCTCCTTCTTGCTGGAGGATTCTCAGGCATCTCCATCAATGATTCGGGCGTTTTCACCTGTATTATTTGAGTAGGAAAAAGTGCAATGAGCTTCATCCTTTCAACACAACATACCAACTGGGCATGAAAATCTCTCTCAACATTTCCGTCCATGTCCTCCTTTCAGGCACTGTCCTGATATCATGTCTCACAGGATCAGGTGTGCCTGCAGGTGCTGTCTCTCTTTGTTCATTCTCTAAAGCCTTTTTTTCTCTTTTATAGTTCAGCCTTCTTCATTTGTCTTGTAACTCCTTTTGGCATAAAACTTCTCATTGATATTTGTTCAAACATCCCCCATTCTTTGGACTGTGATTCTGAAATCGTTGATACTAGACCAGGTGTGTTTGTACTCATTATCTGTGTAGGTGTAACTTTCATCAATCCCTCATCTGGTTTACTTTGCCGACCCTGTCTCCAGCGTTTCAACTCTTTTGCTAAAACAAGTGTTGTGTGTGTGTCATTGCTCACCACGCCCATTTCAAGCTCAGTTACTCTATCATTCTTTCTCGGAACAGGAATGACTATATAGGGTCTGGGCACTCTTGTAGATATCATACGTGCATGCTCAGATGGGTGCATGGGAATCCGACCGCTTTCTGCACCTATAAAAAATGCAGTTCTAATTGTCAATGACAGCAATATGATTATGAATATAATGCAGGCATAGATAATAAACGTGTATGTCATTTTACAGCATGTGTTCCTTGGGCAATATGGGTGTCTCTCTTCATGAGGGAGAACAATGCTACTGCTTTGGCTGCCCATCTCGATCATCTAACGAAGCAAAAACTGGTCTTTTAATACATTTTCATCATTATCACTTCCTTCTGGACTCTGCTGTCTCTGCTTCACGGATCAATAGTTCTGGGCTTGTTGTCCTCAGGATCTGAATGATGGACTGTCCCTTGTCTCTGGAATCAGTTCTGTTTTGCAATGTAGTATTCCAACAATGAACAATGACCTCAGCAAGTCTATACTGCATGGACCATATAGACTAGTTCCCAGTCAATACCTCAAATCTGCGTCAATCCAGAGGACATGTTGCTTCCGTGTCAGCATAGAAAAAAGTGTATTCCTTGTCAACACTTCCATGATCTGTCCCTCGTATGAAAGTCTCTGCACTCTTCTGTGATTTTGATGAGCAGAAAGTGCAACCTGAATAATGATACTGTTCAGGATTACGCTCAAACGTTCTGTGTTTGCTGGATCTCGAAGAAAAGTCAAGACATCAGTATGTCTCCCAACAAGGTCTGGACAGTCTTCCATTAAACAAAAGAATAGCACACTGGCAAGCCTATTCTCTGCTTATTCTGATTGGGACATAAGTCTTGTCCTCACTGTACTCCGGTAATAACAGAAACTGTTCAGTGATAACTGTGACCAAGTTTGATATTGTCTTTTCGTTGTCAGGATCTTGCAAAAACTCTGTTATGCTTGTAAGTCTCCCCACCAACAACAGGTAGGACCTCAATACCAATTCAAAATAGGTCAGTATGTTCCTGGTGAGGTCAAAATTGTGTGACACCATAAGTAAGTCCAAACAAAGACTCTGTATTGAACGAATCAGGATACTGTATTCTCTTCCAGTTTATGTGTCCTCGATCAAAATTCAGCATTGCTTTTCTTATCAAGGCTTCAGTGTGCCTCAGTCCAAAGTCAACAAGCTACTTGTGGCTCAATGAATGCAAATCTCTTCTTTTACCCTGGGACTAGGATGCACAGAGTGTTTGTATTTGTGTCACTTTTTCCCTTATTTATTTATTTATTTATTTATTTAATTTCTTGTTTATAATCATAAATGATTTTTACAAGAATATTTTCCAAATTTGATTACATATACATATTCATTTCCAAAATTACATATTATTAAATATAATACAGAGATGATATCAACAATATTTACATTGTTTTTCATCTAACCCTTAAACATTCCAAGTCGGTCACATGACTTATAGATAGAAAGTGTGAGTGAACATTTCTTTCCAAAAAGCGCGTCAATCATATACATGGGAACATAAGCCTAAAGTGTTTAGAAAATTTACTGATGCAATGAATAAACTCATGTTAGTAGAATTTAACAAGCAAGACCATCTCAGACTTGGCTGAACATTAGCAACAGTAGGTATATGCTTCCTGTACACATTATTTCTTAGTGAACATAAAGCAGGACATTCCACAACAATGTGTTCCAAAGTTTCTCTCTGTAACACATCGCTGCAGAATCTGCAGAAGCCATCTGAAATGGCTATCTGTCTTCGCTGAGCCAAGATGTCTCGTGTTGGCCATAAGTCAAATCTCATTCTCAAGATTGCCATACAGATTTGTTATTTATTTAATGTGATTTAGTCAGAGAAAACTCAAATATATAAAAATATAAATATATATAAAATAACACACAATTATACAATATATATAGCAGTAATTCCATAATTACAATTACAATAAATCACTTTAAAAAGACATACAGCTTAAAATGAGGAGTAATAGAGCAAACAAACACAACAAAACAAAACAAAACAAAACAAGAAGTCCGAACTCTACTAGCTTATCACTTAAATACACATCCTACCTCCGATCATAATTCCCATCACCGCTCAAGCTTTATCACTCAGTCGACTCTCATCTTCGGCTCTATTCAGGTTCAACTCCTGCTCGCCAATATCTCTCTTAACCAATTCAATCTTGGTTTCAGCCTTAAGCCATACATTATAAAGGGCAATTAGTAGACACATATTCCCTGAGTTAATACAATAGCACCAGAAGGATAGCTCTTTCAGAGATTCCAGGTTATACACATATTTACCCAACAACAAATGGATCATATTGTTCATTACATGACAATCCGTTAATAGATGTCTGGCTGTCTCTAGTTTGTCCATTTGTTTGCAAAGCCGGCAAATACGATCTTTGATAGGCATTTTACGGATTTGTGGGGAGGGTGATTTTAACAGATAGCTTTCAACAGTTCCCATTGTTTTGTCCGGGAATATGTGGCTATTAAAGTTTTTGTAACGCGAACAAAGACCACGATTCAACAACCAATCATGTAAATAGATCATTTCTTTTGCTCGATCGGGATTCTGTATCAGAGTTTCTACATCTACATCAGCTGTAGCCATAATTTGATAGACATAAGTTGTCAATTTTACAATAAATCGATGATTCGAAGTGAAAAATTATGTGGATAAAACAGCTACAATCGATTCAACTTCCATGTTTACCAAACATTTTCTTAACAATGCACAAAGCTGCTAGTGATATCTTGCACTAAGTGAGGAGTTGATTGTGGAACATGTAGTACATTTCTCCAATATTTAGCTTCTATTCTGTCTAGATCTTTCACATCAGTGATTTCTCGAGCCTCTAACTCATATAATAATGTAGGTGTTACTTTCTGTTGCCAATAATGTACTGCAGGCTGAATGGAAAATTTACCATATTTGTAGAGAATGAGTTTAGATTGAGATATTGCAGTATTCACTTTACTTTGTATCGATTGCTGATGTTCGGTTGACACTGAGTTGGCTTCAAATTGAGTGCCCAAATATTTATAGCACGATACCACATCGAGATTGATGTTCTTAACCATCCATATAAACTTAGTTCTTTGTGAACGCTTCAGGGTATCGACTACTATCTGAGATTTTCTTATGTTCATTGATAACTCGTTGTCTTCAAAATAGCTTGTAAGTGCAGTTATTAGCTTCTGGAGGCCTATCGGTGTCTTGGATATTAGTACCAGATCGTCGGCGTACCATAGAGCTTGTATTGCAGTGCCGTTCATTTTGGGTGAATCTGATGATATTGTAAGAAAGACTTCTTGGACATCATTGATGAAAAAATTAAATAATGCAGAGGCCAAAATGCAACCTTGTTTCAGGCCTCTCGATTTTTCGATTACTGCAGATAACAGGCCGATAGTAGACAGCCGGACCCGAATAGACATGCCTGAGTGAAGGTCAACTATGATATTGAAAATATCTTGTCGGCACTGTCCTTTGATTAGCTTTGGAAAAGTTTCACACGGGAGACTGAATCGAACGCAGCATTTAGATCAATAAATGCAAAAAACAGAGATATTTTTGTATGCTGAGCTTGGGCTTTTAAAGAATTGAGGATCATTAGATTAATTGACGTACCCAGCCCACGCACAAATCCTGTTTGATTCTGGTCTCGACTTTTGTTTTCATATGTCCAGCTGTTAAAGGCCATTAGGACTAGGCGATAGAAAATATTTCCTGGGGAGTCCAATAGCGCTATCGGACGATAGTTAGCTGGTGTTTTACGGTCTCCTTTTTTAAAATCCGGAGCGATAACAGAAGTACGCCATGAGTCTGGGATTGTCTGGGTTTTCAATATATGCTGGAAAATGTTGTTCAGGATTTTGGCCCAATGCTGCGGATGTTGCTTTAGCATATAGTTGGTAATTCCATCCAGGCCTGCTGCTCTCGATGATGATGATTTAGCTATAAGGGCCTCAATAATTTCTTCTGAACATTCTAAGTTCCAGGACATTGCAGGCTGAATCCCATGTTTGTACGATTGGAAGGCTTTATCTGTAAACAGGGTTAAGAGTGTGAAACCCATTGGATTTCAGAGACTCCATTTAGTTGAGATTGTTGATTATTTAAGTTCGATTTTAGATTGAGTAGTTGCCAGATTTGAGCTGAGTTCTTACTTGACGTGGCTGCTAAAAAGGTCTCCCCGTCCTGTTGAAATAGCTTTCCTTTATGAGATCGTACCCAGATTCTATATCGAATTTTTAACGCTTTGCAAATTTTCGTTCTTTTCCAGCCATGGAAGACGTCTGGCCATTCTTAACTCCTTATGATGTTCTTTTTTTTTTTTGAAACATTAATTGATCAAATACATGCGAATGAGATCGTCCAGATGGAATGAAGAAAGTTCTGTAAGCAGACAACACTTCCACATAGGATTTTATGTTCTGTGGATCATTCTGCAGTATTAGATTTTCATTTAGAGCAATCAATTTAGTTGGGGACCACTTAAAATGAGATTTAGCATTATTAATTGACAGCTTTTGCGGCATCCATTGTGGTTTTCTGTATTCTTTCGGGGAGTCTCTTGGCCAAGTTAGTGTAAGCATATGATGGTCACTCCTAGATTGTTTCATTATCTTAAAGTCCTTTGATGCCATAAATAGCCTGTCTGACAGATATAAATAGTCAATGATGCTTGTTGACGATCCTCTTTCCCACGTCACTTGTGGCGGAATATCTCCCGGGAGTGATCCATTGGCCATTCCCATGCCAAATTGTTTCATGAATTGACTCCATTTATTAAATTGCTGTTTTTTTTCCCCAAAGTACAATTGAAGGCATCCAAATTGAGATCCCCAGCAAGTAACACATCTGTTATCTCTTTGGTTTTGGCAATTATTTCAAACATTTTAGACAGATCTTTATAGAAACATTCGTCCGTAATCGTTGCTGGGTTTCTGTATACATTAATTAGTGCCAACTTTTGGGAGTCAATCGATATTTTTACCATTTGTATAAACTTATTCTGGTTTTCCCAAGTTTGTAATTTTATTTTTTACCCAAATTTTATGGCAACCATAAGACCTGCCATCGGACGACCCTTTTGAGCTGTAATTGCTGGGATGATAGTGATGTCATGGTTATCCCATATTGGCGCAGTTCTTATCCAAGTTTCTTGTAGGACTATAATGTCCGCCTCGTCCAAAAGAGGATTGCAGTCAGTTAATAGATGAGTATAGCCCCTTGTGTTCCAATTTACTAACGTTACGGAGTCAGATTTTTTCTCAATCACATCTTGGAGCAATGATGGTTATGACTGGGAAGTATAAGGATGCTCAAATTCAGAGTCAACTGAGTTACATTTTATGCACTGGCATACAGTGGTTAAAGAGTTTGTTGCTGCTTGTTTGCCCATTCTATTCTCCCAATTTTTCCTTTCCAGATCTTGAGCTAACAAGAAACCCATTCTAAAGAGTTTCATTCGAAACTGCCAAAGGGAATTCATAACTAGCCCAGATTTCATCCACAAACACACTATTCCTAAGTTGACATCACATATGAATTCTACTTGGTCGATATCAGACGACGTTAGGTCTCCTAATTCTGGCACATCACTGAAGATATTAAGAACACTCGCGCGTGATAGATCATATTGTGGATGTGGAGCAGCATGACATTTTAAAATTAATGTATGATGGTTCGCAAATTCTTTTTTCCTTTTTAGGTCCATCTTTTGTTGTTTTGTTGAGACTTCTTGTTTTTTTGGTGAGTTTTTTGCAACCCGATTCACTAATCACTCTCTTTGCCTTTTGACATGAGTTGTTTTCATTGACTCGACTATGTTCATCAGAGAATGTACCTCTTGTATGATTTTCTGTTGGACATGTCGGTATCATTAATGACCCCAAGTGAGTTGCCAAATAAGATTCAATTACTAATTTAATCATCTCATTTTGCTCATTGCATGTGTCATCACCTTGTGAATCTTTTGTAAACTCCAGAGCACACGAGGTTTTAGAAATCGTTTGTACTCTGTTTTCTCTGTGTTTCATATGTTGATTTTCAGCAACAGTTTCGTTGAGATGATCTTCATTCACAGAACAATTTGCGATAGCATTCTGTATATTTTTTCTTTTGGCTGCCAAATCTTTTATCTCACTTGTTCGACGCAAGATATATGAGTCGACCGCAACTTTAAGTTGTTCAATTTGTGATCTCTCAACTATTTGCAAAGTTGCTTGACTTAGTTTTTCAGTTGTCTGAGTTGGCTTAGGTTTTAAGTTAGCTTCATGAGCAGATAATGGATTTGTTTGTACATGCTCATTTGGGATCACTATTTCCAGAGTCGAGACCAATTGACTTAACAGAGACTGCATCATCGGTGCTGCATGTTGTTTTGATGTTAAGATCGCAGCTGGGTTCCTTTCGCCAAATGTATCATCTCTTATTATTTGATCATCCTGAGGCTTTATCGAACCAGTCCGATCCACTGTTTGTAATCGCGGGGGACAATTAAATAATTTATTATTTCTTTTCGTAGATTGGAATGGTTTGGTTATGAGATGTCTTGGTCGACCACTGTTTCGCGAGTGTTTATTGAATAGTTCATATTGAGCTCTGTTACTTAATTGCTTTGGTATTTTGGGAGTATTGTCAACACTTATCCATGAGGAATTTAAATCCATTTTTTCTGGAACATCCGCTTCGATTGGACAGATAATATGCTCAAACGTTGGAAGACTTGCAGAATGTGTGGCAGGTATGGTTATAATTTCAACACTCTTGGATAAGTCATTAATAGAGTCTTCATGTTGGCGAGTTTTCTCCATCTGAGCCGAACGTGTTTGCATCCATGAAGTTATTTGATCAATCTTGGCTGATTGTAAGTTAATTTTACATTCGAGAGTTTCAAATAACTTGAACAGTCTTTGGATTGTTGTGTTTACTGCCATAAGAGTGACTTCCAAAAGGCCTGCATTCGCGGGTGCGCTTTCTTTTTCTCGAGAGGATTCACGATGTCTTGGCGTTGGCAGTATGTATGAAGCAGATTCTGAGATCGTAGAATCCATTGGGCATCGCTGGTGATAATCAGTAGTTGACCTAATAGGAGAAGTACTCTCATTTCTAGTCGTCATTTGTTTTGATTCTTCCGGGAAAACATCCACGCTATTATCAATGTTTTCATCCTCTTGGATTTCTGATATTTGATTCAATTGTGGTTTTTGAGCCTTTTTTTTGTCAATTTGTTTTATAGATTGAATCATAGTGTTATCAGATACTGGCAGATTAACTAGATCTTCAATCTCTGTATTTATCGCCATGGCATCATGTATTGAAGGGTCGTTTTGATTTACAGCAGAAATTGAAGTTGTTGTTGATTGATTCACACAATTTTGATTTTCATTGTGCCTCAAAGAGGGACTTACAGAAATCTCAATTTGTTCAGGGTAACTAGAATTAGGGGTATATACTTAATTGAGATCCCCTTGTTGTGATGCAGAAATTACTGAAGATTGTGGAATATTTTTCAAAACGGGGCAAAATTGCCTAATGTCTTTTCTTGCCAGCTGTGTTTTTAATCGCGTTTTAGCACGCGGTGTCAGTGCGATCGACGTTGACGATGTGACTTTTTTAGATTGCTTTTCATCTAGTTGAAACGACATCTAGTGGGGTATTTTTTTTTTTTTTAACTTTGTTTATTTTAAATCAAGGCAGGATGACAATTACAAACATTATAAGCAGTGATTATTTAGGCATGTTGATCCCCAGTTCTTTATCCCCCCTGAGTTTTATCCCTCCTCCTCCTTTGGTCCCTCTGTCCCTTAGGCCTTGTAGGCGGAATCTTCCCTCCTGGGCTGTCCAGTTTGCGCCTCAGCGTCTATGTATCTTCCTCAGGGATCTCTTGATTTTTCAGGATCGAGCGGGCCCTGATAGGTTTATACGTCAGGGCGGGGAAGCGCTGGTCGAATACCAGCACTCGGGCCCAGATATTCTGGAAACGATGGAGAGTTCCCGCTTGTGCTGCCATCACCTTCTCCGCTACCAGAATGTCCAAAGTTTGGTCCACCATTGGGCTATGTGAGGGCCTTCCGGGTTTTCCAGGCTCGGGCCACCACCGTTTTCCCTGCTAGTAGGCAGTGAGTTAGTAAGTTTCGATCTGGTCCCGGAGCGTGGGTAGATCCCGGGGATTGGAGCTCCCAGCAAGACTGGTTCTGGTTCCGGGGGGAATCGTTGTTCCGGTAATTTGTGTAATGGACCCCAGGCATGATTTCCAGAATTGTTGGACCTTTGGGCAAGCCCACCACATGTGGAAGAAGGAGCCTGGGTGGCCGCATCCTCTCCAGCAAGAATGATCCACCTGGGGGTTCATATGGTGAAGTCGGAGGGGCGGGTAGTACCACCGCAGCGTGATCTTGTACGCACATTCCCTATTGGTAATGCAGGTGGACGAGGTGTGTGTTCTGGTCCATATGTCCACCCAGGTTTGGTCCTCTATTGGGTGACCCAGGTCCGCCTCCCATTGGGCCATGCAGCGGGTCTTTGTGGTCAGGAAGTCACTTAGGAAGCGCCTGTATAGGGTGGATACTCTGCCGCGGGTTGGAAGGTCTCCCAGAGTGAGTTCTAGGGCAGTAGGAGGGCGTGTTGCTGCTTGCAAAGTTTGGGGGTGTGAGCACCAGTGGCCTAATTGAATGTAGGTGAATCTGTCCCTTTCCTGGAGTTGGAATTTTTCCTTGCATTGGGCGAATGTGAGAGGTCTCCCCCCCATATACAGCTGGTCTATGGTCTCCAGCCCGCCCTTAATCCAGTTACGAAAATTGCGAGGATTCCTTCCCGGTGCGAACGTTGGATTATGGAAGACCGGGGAGTGTGGGCTCAGTCCTCCTGGCACTCCCTTTCGTTTTAGCGCCCAGTCCCAGGAACTAAGGGTGTGTTTGGTTGATAGCAGGAGATCACCCCATTGAGTCCTGAGGGGGGCGGGATGTGTGGTAGAAATCGTAAAGGTAGGGGCACTTGTGATTGTTCCAACTCTACCCATCTAGGGCGGTTTGTCATATTTTGCCATGCCTGGACCTGTGCCAATTGAGCTGCCACTCTGTAGGCCTGCAAGTCTGGGACCCTAATCCTCCCAGTTTGGAACTCCCCAGCATAGTTCTGAGAGGGATTCTCGCTTTCTTACCTTTCCAGATAAAGTTCAGCATTTTTCTCTGGATCCCTCGAAGAGTTGGTGTGGGGATCGCTACTGGTAGGGAGGCACAGGCGTATAGGAACCAAGGAAGGAGGTTCATCTTGCATGCAGTGATGCGCCCGAGCAGTGAGATTTCTAGGGTCTCCCAGCGTTTCAAGTCGCCTTCCAATTCTTTAAAGAGTCGGGGGAAATTGGCTTTGTATGTGTCTCGGGTCAGCCGGGATGTGGACCCCTAGGTAGGAGATGGCACTTTTTTCCCATGTTATCGGGCACATCTTAGTCAGTGGTTCCCATTCTGCTGGGGTGAGGCCGATGCCCAGGGCGGATGATTTATCGAAGTTTATGGTGAGGCCTGAGACCTCCCCGTAGCTGGCGATTTCTCGTATCGCGTGTTTTAGAGATGAGTGGGCCTCCGAGATCGTGAGCAGAATGTTGTCCGAGTATAGGGCGATTTTGTGATGCGTGGGGCCACTTTGTATGCCCTTGATTTGGTCGTTTCGCCTGATCTTTTGTGCAAAGGGCTCCCTGGTGAGTGCGAAAAGCAAGGGTGACAGTGGACAGCCTTGCCGGGTTCCGCATGATAGGGGGATTGGAGCCGAGCTGTGTCCGTTGATTCTCAGGCTAGTTTTAGGGCTGTTATAGTTGACTAGAACCATCGTTTGGAAAGTTGACCCGAAGCCGAAGGCCCCCAGGGTGTGTCTCATGAATGTCCAATCCACCCTATCAAATGCCTTAGCTGCGTCGAGAGCCACTAAGACTAGTTTTCGGGAGTTCCGGGAGGCAAGGTCCACCAGGTTCAGGGTTCTCCGGATGTTGTCACCTGCTGTCCGGTGTAGGATGAAACCTGCCTGGTCGGGGTGAATGATCTTCGGCAAGATGCGATTTAATCGGGTTGCTAGAATTTTTGAGTATATGTTTGCATCGATGTTTAAGAGTGCGATCGGTCTGTAGGACGTTAAGCTTCTTGGATCTTTTCCAGGTTTGGGCAGTAGGATGGTGGTTGATTCCTGCATCGGTGGGGTCACTGCTCCCGTTTCCCTGAAGAAGTTGAATAGGGTAACCAGGTGGGGGGTCAGTTGAGCTCTGAATAGTTTGTAAAACCTGGTTGAAAAGCCGTCTGGGCCGGGGGCCTGTGTTTTAGGTGATTTGATGGCTTCCTCGACTTCCTCCCCCGTAATGAGCTCCTCCAGTTCGTCTCTCGCTGTGTCGGAGAGAGGGGGCACTGCTGACTGCTGCAGGTATTCCTTCTGTTGTGATAAGTTTCGTGGGGTTGCCTTCATGATTTGGGTCAAATAATCTATTGCGAGTCGTTGCTTTTCGGGCTCTGAGTATAGTGTGACCCCGTTGGGATCACGCAGACCAGTGATCTTGTTGACGCATCTCCGCTTGGCTAGCTTGGCCACCAGGAACTTGTTCGCCTTGTTACCCTTCGCGTAGTATGACTGTTTGGCCTTCGCCATTAGTTGGGCGGTTTGTTCCATACGGTGGGCTTCCAGTTTTTTCCTTGCTGTACGAATGATCCGTTGCGTATTGGGGGACCAGCCTTTCTCCTTGTGGAGTGCCTCGGCCTCTCTTCGTTCGTTCTCTAGAGCCGTCCGGGTCTGACGCCTGTCTCGGTGGTAGGCCGCACCTTGGGCAATTAGGGAGCCCCTGATTACTGCCCTCATGGCGTCCCAGTTGTTCGCTAGCGAGGTGTCCGAGGCTGGATTTTCGTTAAAGAAATTTCTTATTCCTGTTGTGATCTTGTCTCTGGTAGCCATATCGTTAAGGATCGGGTCGTACAACGTCCATTTACGCGGGTTATTGAGGTTGGGATTCTGAACCCAGAGTTCCAAGAGCACTTTGGCGTGGTCGGATATCGCTCTTGTGCCGATGGAGTCTTCTTTGACTGAAGGGAAAGTTTGCAGGGAGATCAGGAACAGGTCGATCCTTGAAAAGGTGCGATGGACGAATGAGTAAAAAGAGAAGTCTTTTTCGTCAGGGTGGAACACCCGCCATGAGTCTATTATCTCCAGGGACCTGAAGAGTCGGAGGAGGCTAAGGCCTTGGGCAAAGTCGCTTGGAGTCGGGGGGTGTGACCGGTCTTTGGTGGGGTCGGGAACCCAAGTGAAGTCCCCACCGACTATTGTTTGGCCCTCCACAAAGTGTTTGTCTGGGTTTTCAATATATGCTGGAAAATGTTGTTCAGGATTTTGGCCCAATGCTGCGGATGTTGCTTTAGCATATAGTTGGTCCATCCAGCCTGCTGCTCTCGATGATGATGATTTAGCTATAAGGGCCTCAATAATTTCTGGATTCACGATGTCTTGGCGTTGGCAGTATGTATGAAGCAGATTCTGAGATCGTAGAATCCATTGGGCATCGCTGGTGATAATCAGTAGTTGACCTAATAGGAGAAGTACTCTCATTTCTAGTCGTCATTTGTTTTGATTCTTCCGGGAAAACATCCACGCTATTATCAATGTTTTCATCCTCTTGGATTTCTGATATTTGATTCAATTGTGGTTTTTGAGCCTTTTTTTTGTCAATTTGTTTTATAGATTGAATCATAGTGTTATCAGATACTGGCAGATTAACTAGATCTTCAATCTCTGTATTTATCGCCATGGCATCATGTATTGAAGGGTCGTTTTGATTTACAGCAGAAATTGAAGTTGTTGTTGATTGATTCACACAATTTTGATTTTCATTGTGCCTCAAAGAGGGACTTACAGAAATCTCAATTTGTTCAGGGTAACTAGAATTAGGGGTATATACTTAATTGAGATCCCCTTGTTGTGATGCAGAAATTACTGAAGATTGTGGAATATTTTTCAAAACGGGGCAAAATTGCCTAATGTCTTTTCTTGCCAGCTGTGTTTTTAATCGCGTTTTAGCACGCGGTGTCAGTGCGATCGACGTTGACGATGTGACTTTTTTTAGATTGCTTTTCATCTAGTTGAAACGACATCTAGTGGGGTATTTTTTTTTTTTTTAACTTTGTTTATTTTAAATCAAGGCAGGATGACAATTACAAACATTATAAGCAGTGATTATTTAGGCATGTTGATCCCCAGTTCTTTATCCCCCCCTGAGTTTTATCCCTCCCTCCTCCCTTTGGTCCCTCTGTCCCTTAGGCCTTGTAGGCGGAATCTTCCCTCCTGGGCTGTCCAGTTTGCGCCTCAGCGTCTATGTATCTTCCTCAGGGATCTCTTGATTTTTCAGGATCCAGCGGGCCCTGAAAGGTTTATACGTCAGGGCGGGGAAGCGCTGGTCGAATTCCAGCACTGGGGCCCAGATATTCTGGAAACGATGGAGAGTTCCCGCTTGTGCTGCCATCACCTTCTCCGCTACCAGAATGTCCCAAAGTTTGGTCCACCATTGGGCTATGTGAGGGCCTTCCCGGGTTTTCCAGGCTCGGGCCACCACCGTTTTCCCTGCTAGTAGGCAGTGAGTTAGTAGTTTCGATCTGGTCCCGGAGCGTGGGTAGATCCCGGGGATTGGAGCTCCCAGCAAGACTGGTTCTGGTTCCGGGGGGAATCGTTGTTCCGGTAATTTGTGTAATGGACCCCAGGCATGATTTCTAGAATTGTTGGACCTTTGGGCAAGCCCACCACATGTGGAAGAAGGAGCCTGGGTGGCCGCATCCTCCCCAGCAAGAATGATCCACCTGGGGGTTCATATGGTGAAGTCGGAGGGGCGGGTAGTACCACCGCAGCGTGATCTTTGTACGCACATTCCCTATTGGTAATGCAGGTGGACGAGGTGTGTGTTCTGGTCCATATGTCCACCCAGGTTTGGTCCTCTATTGGGTGACCCAGGTCCGCCTCCATTGGGCCATGCAGCGGGTCTTTGTGGTCAGGAAGTCACTTAGGAAGCGCCTGTATAGGGTGGATACTCTGCCGCGGGTTGGAAGGTCTCCCAGAGTGAGTTCTAGGGCAGTAGGAGGGCGTGTTGCTGCTTGCAAAGTTTGGGGGTGTGAGCACCAGTGGCCTAATTGAATGTAGGTGAATCTGTCCCTTTCCTGGAGTTGGAATTTTTCCTTGCATTGGGCTAATGTGAGAGGTCTCCCCCCCATATACAGCTGGTCTATGGTCTCCAGCCCGCCCTTAATCCAGTTACGAAAATTGTGAGGATTCGTTCCCGGTGCGAACGTTGGATTATGGAAGACCGGGGAGTGTGGGCTCAGTCCTCCTGGCACTCCCTTTCGTTTTAGCGCCCAGTCCCAGGAACTAAGGGTGTGTTTGGTTGATAGCAGGAGATCACCCCATTGAGTCCTGAGGGGGGGCGGGATGTGTGGTAGAAATCGTAAAGGTAGGGGCACTTGTGATTGTTCCAACTCTACCCATCTAGGGCGGTTTGTCATATTTTGCCATGCCTGGACCTGTGCCAATTGAGCTGCCACTCTGTAGGCCTGCAAGTCTGGGACCCCTAATCCTCCCAGTTTGGAACTCCCCAGCATAGTTCTGAGAGGGATTCTCGCTTTCTTACCTTTCCAGATAAAGTTCAGCATTTTTCTCTGGATCCCTCGAAGAGTTGGTGTGGGGATCGCTACTGGTAGGGAGGCACAGGCGTATAGGAACCAAGGAAGGAGGTTCATCTTGCATGCAGTGATGCGCCCGAGCAGTGAGATTTCTAGGGTCTCCCAGCGTTTCAAGTCGCCTTCCAATTCTTTAAAGAGTCGGGGGAAATTGGCTTTGTATGTGTCTCGGGTCAGCCGGGATGTGGACCCCTAGGTAGGAGATGGCACTTTTTTCCCATGTTATCGGGCACATCTTAGTCAGTGGTTCCGTTCTGTTGGGTGAGGCCGATGCCCAGGGCGGATGATTTATCGAAGTTTATGGTGAGGCCTGAGACCTCGCCATAGCTGGCGATTTCTCGTATCGCGTGTTTTAGAGATGAGTGGGCCTCCGAGATCGTGAGCAGAATGTCGTCCGCGTATAGGGCGATTTTGTGATGCGTGGGGCACTTTGTATGCCCTTGATTTGGTCGTTTCGCCTGATCTTTTGTGCAAAGGGCTCCATGGTGAGTGCGAAAAGCAAGGGTGACAGTGGACAGCCTTGCCGGGTTCCGCATGATAGGGGGATTGGAGCCGAGCTGTGTCCGTTGATTCTCAGGCTAGTTTTAGGGCTATTATAGTTGGCTAGAACCATCGTTTGGAAAGCTGGCCCGAAGCCGAAGGCCCCTAGGGTGTGTCTCATGAATGTCCAATCCACCCTATCAAATGCCTTAGCTGCGTCGAGAGCCACTAAGACTAGTTTTTGGGAGTTCCGGGAGGCAAGGTCCACCAGGTTCAGGGTTCTCCGGATGTTGTCACCTGCTGTCCGGTGTAGGATGAAACCTGCCTGGTCGGGGTGAATGATCTTCGGCAAGATGCGATTTAAGCGGGTTGCTAGAATTTTTGAGTATATGTTTGCATCGATGTTTAAAAGTGCGATCGGTCTGTAGGACGTTAAGCTTCTTGGATCTTTTCCAGGTTTGGGCAGGAGGATGGTGGTTGATTCCTGCATCGATGGGGTCACCTGCTCCCGTTTCCCTGAAGGAGTTGAATAGGGTAACCAGGTGGGGGGTCAGTTGTGCTCTGAATAGTTTGTAAAAACCTGGTTGAAAAGCCGTCTGGGCCGGGGCCCGTGTTTTAAGTGATTTGATGGCTTCCTCAACTTCCTCCCCTGTAATGAGCTCCTCCAGTTCGTCTCTCGCTGGTCGGAGAGACGGGGCACTGCTGCCTGCTGCAGGTATTCCTTCTGTTGTGGTAAGTTTCGTGGGGTTGCCTTCATGATTTGGGTTCAAATAATCTATTGCGAGTCGTTGCTTTTCGGGCTCTGAGTATAGTGTGACCCCGTTGGGATCACGCAGACCAGTGATCGCGTTGACGCGTCTCTGCTTGGCTAGCTTGGCCACCAGGAACTTGTTCGCCTTGTTACCCTTCGCGTAATATGACTGTTTGGCCTTCGCCATTAGTTGGGCGGTTTGTTCCGCATAGTGGGCTTCCAGTTTTTTCCTTGCCGTACGAATGATCCGTTGCGTTTTGGGGGACCAGCCTTTCTCCTTGTGGAGTGCCTCGGCCTCTCTTAGTTCGTTCTCTAGAGCCGTCCGGGTCTGACGCCTGTCTCGGTGGTAGGCCGCACCTTGGGCAATTAGGGAGCCCCTGATTACTGCCTTCATGGCGTCCAGTTGTTCGCTAACGAGGTGTCCGAGGCTGGATTTTCGTTAAAGAAATTTCTTATTCCTGTTGCGATCTTGTCTCTGGTAGCCATGATCGTTAAGGATCGGGTCGTACAACGTCCATTTACGTGGGTTATTGAGGTTGGGATTCTGAACCCGGAGTTCCAAGAGCACTGGGGCGTGGTCGGATATCGCTCTTGTGCCGATGGAGACTTCTTTGACTGAAGGAAAGTTTGCGGGGAGATCAGGAACAGGTCGATCCTTGAAAAGGTGCGATGGACGAATGAGTAAAAAGAGAAATCTTTTTCGTCAGGTGGGAACACCCGCCATGAGTCTATTATCTCCAGGGTCCTGAAGAGTCGGAGGAGGCTAAGTGCTTGGGTGAAGTCGCTTGGAGTCGGGGGGTGTGACCGGTCTTTGGTGGGGTCGGGAACCCCATTGAAGTCCCCACCGACTATTGTTTGGCCCTCCACAAAGCTAGCGAGAGATGTGCCCAAGGAGTCATAGAAGTGTGATTGTCCAGTGTTAGGGGCGTACACCGAGACGAGAGTATATAGATCTCCCATTAGGAGGCATTTGACCGCTGTAAATCGGCCTTCTGGGCAGATTTTCGTTTCCAGAATCTGTGGGTTCAAGTCTTTCCTGAAGAGGATCGCCGTACCTCCTTTTTTGTTTGTGCCAGAGGCAAAGAATTGGAGCGGGAATAACCGGGAACGAAGCCGGGTCACATCTACCGGCAGCAAGTGAGTCTCTTGGAGCATGGCTATCGCTGCGTCTTCGTCCCGGAGTTTCAGTAGAATTGCCTTTCGCTTGTTAGGGGAGTTCAGGCCATTAACATTCAGGGAGAGGATCCGCGAAGCGTTTGGAGTCCGCTGGAGTCTCACTCTCCTTTTCTTGGGTTAGGGGGGTCGTGGGCCGGTGATTCAGCTGCCATGTCTGTTGGGGAATCCTTAGTATCATCCTGCACTTGAGGTTTTAACGCGGAGCCCCAACGGGGGGCCGCAACTTTAACTGGAGGGTAGACCGACATAGTAAGTACGGGCGTACCCTCGGCCAACGGGGCCAACTGTCCCATCACGTATTGTGTACTGTGGGTTTCCAAGGAACAAAGGTTGGAAAGTATCCTTGGAGTGGGTATGGCCCGCCGCCACCGCCTTCAAGGTTCCTTAGTTCGAGACAAAGGTGGCGGGTCTTAATTTAGGTAAGGGCACTTGCGTCCAGGCTAAGTTGCTGACAGAACCTGGGACCGTGGAAGCGTCCTCGTTCATCTCTTTCTGTTGCTCCGCTGGGTTGACGACCATGACGTGTGTTTGGGCTCCGGGGAGGAAGGTGGTCCTCGGTCCTCTCCGGGTTTGGCGTGGAAGGATCTCGGGGCGAGGCTGGATGTAAGATTCTCTCTGCGTCTTCCAGGTGGCTGATTCGGCGTAGGGTGCCTTTATATGTAAACTGGAGAGCTGTCGGAAACAGCCACCTGTAACGGATCTGTTGCTCCTGAAGGAACACTGCCAGAGGTCGGAGTGCTCTTCTTTTCTGAAGAGTAAGTGGTGAGAGGTCCTGGTATATTTGAAGTGGAGTGCTCTGAAAAGTGATCTCTTCTCCTTGGCGACTGATCGCTGATATTGCCTCTTTGGTTGTGAAGAAGTGGACCCTGGTAATAACATCTGGGGGGGGTCTGAATCTGTCCCTCGGCGGCAGCGGAGTCTGTGGGTCCGGTCCAGCAGGAGCTGAGATTTGTCCAGATCCGGAGTAGGGCCTCGAAGAAGCTTCCCACGTAGTCCGCTAACTTGCTGTCGGGGACAGAGGTTGGGACGCCCGAATGCGGAGGTTGTTTTGCGACGTGCCCTATTTTCAAGGTCTTCATGTTTGAACTCCAGGATCTCGCATTTGTGATGCAGGGAATCGATGGATCTTTGCATTTCCCCCAGCGTGGTAGTGTGGTCCTGAGAATGGTCCTCGATTTCTCCGAGCCTCTGTTCGATCTCTGTGACCCTTTGGTCCGTCTGTTCAACTTTAGCGGTGAGTTCCGAGAGGCAGGCGCGGAACTCCGATTTAATATCTGCCATGAAGGCTATCAGATATCCTTTGGTAGCGAGGGCGTCCCTGTCTTCTTGTGGCTTCTGTGGGGTCAATTTAGGAGGGTCTTGTTTCTTGGGTTTCTCCGGTGCAGTAAACATGGCAGAGATATCTGCGCCCTTGCTCACCTTCGTTTGCCTAGACATGCTGCTCGTATTGGGCGGTCTTGATTGCCCAGGGCAGTGGGCGGCTGCACTCGGGGTGTGTATTGCTCTCAACCCCCTCTGTGGTCCAGATCTGGGCGAGTGGGCAGGGGCACCCCAGGAAGCGTTGGTGTGTGGGGGGGTCAAGGCCTCTCTGGATGAAATCGGTTATCTCGCTGCTTCCCCGCCCCTCCTCAAGTCTCCATCGGTGGTCCTTCGCTGATGGAGGTCCCAGATCCCTCTGTGAACCTCCTGTGTGCGGTCTGTAATGCGGTCGGTCGTCGCTGAGAGGAGGTTCCGATGTAGTGGGGGAGTGGGGAAGCCCGCTCTCCCGGTCCCTCGGAGTGTGCGTCGGGTACTCAGGCCCCAGCAGCTGAGGATGCACTCGAGTGCATTCCAGGCAACCTTGGTATGAATCGGATGGCTCTGTGCTGGAGTCCGCTCCCCTCCTCCAACTCCCCGGCGCTCTAAGGCCCCGTTACCACCAGGTGCGGAGTGTGTTGCTGGGTTCCGGCTTGGCGGCCATCTTGGTTTCTTCGGCTGGAGACGGGGGAGAAGTTTGGCCGCTGAATTCTGGTAGAACGCCTCCTCGGTCGAGGGCTATGTTTGGCCAGGTTGTGCCATGACGGTTCCGGTCGCCTTAGATGGCATTGGCGACACGGTAACCCGCTTAGAACCGCCGGGAATTGACGGCGGCGGGCATCCCACGGGCGGCCTCAGAGTAGCGACCACATCGATGGTGCTCCAAGCCACGCCCCCCCTAGTGGGGTATTTTTAAACACCGCTGGTGACGGCATATCGGTTTTGAGCATATGAGGTGTTGAGCTCATTTTGGTTTCACAACCGGAGCTATACACAATTTAAGTAGAAAGTCAACAATTCGTCAGTGTTTAGTGATATTATAGATAGCAATGGAAAAAAAAACAGTCAATGAGTAAAATACAATATTAAAATGCAGTAACAAAACGTAGTGTGTATTACACAATCACCACATAAATAAAATCATTTGATATAATCGCTAAAACAATACTGCCAATACTGCTAAAGGACAGAAAATTGTATTACCTAGCTGCCCGCCGCAGCGTCGCGGCGAAGCGGCAAAGCGGGACATTCTCGGGACTTCGCACGGTGCGCGCGCAAGTCCACTTTAATAGTAACGCCCACAAAGGTTAGGAAGCACAGCCTGTAAAAGTAAATACAGGATTATTATATGTATATAATACATATTATAACCAGTATGTTGGGTTATATAATGCTATTCACCTTGTGGTAAAGTAAGTCCTTGCAATAAAAAGTCCAAGTAAATCCAGTAGTGTCGCGATCAGTAGCTGAAGAGCAGGAGCAGAGAACAACGGGCAAAGCGGGACTTTCTCGGGACTTCGCCGGTGCGCGCGTACGCTGCACGCTCAAGTCCACTTTAATAGTAACGCCCACAAAGGTTAGGAAGCACAGCCTTGTGGTAAAGTAAGTCCTTGCAATAAAAAGTCCAAGTAAATCCAGTAGCGTCGCGATCAGTAGCTGAAGAGCAGGAGCAGAGAACAACGGGTAAAGCGGGACTTTATCGGAACTTCCCTTATTTTGCTCAAAGGAAATGTCCAGAACTGAGCCACAACCTAACACAAAAGTTCCTTGTTTTTTCACTTGACTGCTCATGCATCCTTCTTCCTCGTCATAGATCTTGTCTGCACGTGCTGTAGTTCTTCCCCGTTGTCTGAACCTCTCATCACTGGGTCTATAACTGATCAAATTAAATCAAATATATGAAAAGACACAGAGAAAAGCCGATTTCACCATGTCCAGTCACGTGACAAAGGCAGGCTGGAAGAGTGAGACTTTCACACCTATGCATGGATCCCTGCCATGCCCATACTCCTTAAAAGTTCTCAAGAGCACAGAGCAGACTCAAGGCCAAACTACAAATCAGTAATTGACACATGACCACTGAGGTGATAATTGATTGTAGCATAATTGGTGGGAATCTGGGGTGCAGACAAGCTCCTCTGCACATGTATGTTCTATCTGCGTGCTGCTAGAAGTAGGTGGAAAAGTATGAGTGGGGTGATGCCAACCCAATCATAGTGGACTATGTAATCTACGGTCCTATAGTGAGTAGGCCAATGGGACGTCATACTTTTAGTGACGTTCATAGTGGCCATTTTGAAGGAAGGGCTTAGTTGCCCCATCTGATATTTGCTATCCAATCCCCTCTCCCTGTTACCATATACAGATATAGTACCTAGGTTAAGTTACCTTCCTATAACCAATCACGTTGCATGTTAGGTTTTTAAGGTTGCCATGTAGAATGATGTTAGTAAGTGCGCAGGTTGTACGTCAGCAATGACGGGTTTTTGCTAAAAATAATGTGTTTTTTCCAAAAGTAATTGAGTGAGAGCAAGAAGAACGAGCGATTGCCGATTTTCGTTGTACTCCCCGTTTTATGAACTTGTCATTAAAACGGACTCACTTTGCCAAACTATTGAGTTGTCTTGATTATTTGATGCATGAGTATGAATCTGCATCCCCATTTATCTAAAGGGTACTGCTACTCATCTTAAAGGGCTGTTCGGAGATCATCCAGTTCACTTCACTCCAAAATGTTATATGTAGAGGGGTTTGTTACAGGAGTGCAACACGATCTGGACAACAGCACAGTGACAGTGTCGACCCTACTCCACACAATATTGGATCCTATTATTAAGGAAAAACAAATCAGAAGAACGTTGCAAGTGTTTGACATGGCGGAAATGCAGATACCAGAGGTAGCGGTCTCTAAGCCTCTATCATCTAGGGTGGTGGAGATTGAAGTTCCAGTACCAGTGAGAGCTCAGGGAGGTCGGAGTTTCTGGCAACTCAGGAAGGGGGCATGCTTGGGCCTCAAGTTCCACCAAACCATGTACCAGACGTCAGAGATGTCATACTCCAAATCGTTACTGAAGAGGATAATGGTGATGATAATGGGAAAATCACACTACTAACAGGGATACCTACATCTCAAGAGAAGAGTGGAGTAACACAAACCTCATAAGTGCCAACCGACGAGATGAATATGACAACGGAACCGAAAGAAGCGACAGAGACAAACACTAACCATGCACAGAAAAACTGTGTAATTTTTACAAAAGGTAAAATTACCCAAAAAGGGAAAACAACTGTAACATTAGGTGGAGATGGAGAGAAACAAGAACAACAGAAAAGCATGAGAAGATAGGACAAATCATTTTCAGAAAACCAAGAAACAAGCCACACAAACAAGACGGAAGTCGAATGGAATTAAGGCTTTTATTAAAAACATCACCTTACCGAATGCAAATGTCTTTACAAGATCAAGTACGGAAAATACATTGAAAACAAAGAAAATCATGAAATCATTGCACATCCAATCTGAGATACTCGAGACAGATATGGTTTACCAGATTGAAGATAAACAAACAAAACTGTAGCAGATTTATTGGATTTATCAACATACACAATCTGGGCACATGAGGAAGGGGATGTAACATGTTCAGGGCTTGAAGAACCCACATACGATCCAGCAACAGCCGAAAGTGACTGAGGGACCCCTGGGGCCCAGGAGTCAGGCTGAACCAAGCTACCACTGGGACCAGAAGCCGTAAAACAACCTCTAAAAGATCATCTACGCACTAACTTCGGTGTGACCCAGCAGAATGAAGAACATTTAGAAACCTCAAAATCTGGAACTGTGTCGGCAATAACTAGGGGTGAACGTTTGGACGACAACGTAGAGTTGAAATTGATGATAGCAATCCAGGACTACCAGAGGGTTTGTGTAGGACCCGATGAGGTGGACAAAAGGGACAGAAGCTTAAGGTGGGACAACGACGACAAGCAAACAAGACCACCCAAGAAAGTAATACACGTAACCCAGAACAAGGAGACGGATTGGAGTAAAAACCAATATAGAGTTGTCCCAGCAGAGAATAGGCACGAGAGAACTAACTGGAATAACAAGGAAACATACGTGATATCACTTTTAAGAATTTTCAGACCAAAAAATGAAACAAAGGTATGAAGAGTACAAAAGGATGTCCCACGTACTGAAAACACTGGGGGCCGAGCGGCTGTTCAATCTAACAAAGTCTGAACACTATACATATTCTACATATTAAATCGTTGTTTGTATCATGATTGTTAACTTGCTTATACCATTATTGTACCTCGTTGTTATATTGTAAGTGTTTTGACTTAAAGTGCTATATAAACTAAATAAACATAAACATAAACTATTGAACTTGTTATGTAAAGGTGATACACAACCATGACTTTACTTGTTGTAAACTGTTTATGCCCTCGATTAATACATAAAACTGGTTAAAGAAAACAAAAGGTTGTCCCATCAGATAAGTCTAATGAAAGATCTCATAGAATTGAGAAGGGAGATCAAGCCAAGTTTGTTAAAAGATTAGTACTAGAGAGGATGATTCCAATGAACAATGGTTTAATCATGAACAGAGCAAATGTAATCAGGTTATTACACCACCTCCCCACTTTAAGATCTTTAACGACAGACAACTTGATGACGATTGAATTTCCAGAAGAAGACAGAATGGATAGAGTGATCCTTCACCCATTTAGCCCATTAATAAAACAACTGTTAATGGAGGAAGCATGTCGACTATGGCCCATGGTCTTCGACTTAACGTAGCAAAAAGGGGAGAGACCAAAAAAACGGGAACCAACAAACTGGAAGGTGGAATTATCCAAAACCAGGAGAGGCGAACCACATAACAAGAAAAAGTAGACGACAACTAGAGACACATACACAAAAGTTGAAACAGGTTTGGATTCCCAAAAATCCAGCCCCAGGATAACTACGAAGATGACAAAAGATGCAGAAGGTTCGGAAGAAAATTGAAAAGGTTAGCTGGATTTTCGGCTACGAAAATGTATAAACCATAATGCCATAAAAAACATAAGGAGAGACCACTAACTCTAGCAAGCTGGAACACAAGCTAGTTCGCTCACTTATTCGTTAACAGAGATCTGTCAAGTGGGAACTTTGATATAATCTGCTTACAAGAAACATGGCTGAGAGATCTCCCGATTCTGGAGGGGTACACGGTCAACTTAAATCCAGCGACTAAAGGAGCCAGTGGTATATAGAAAATAGCATAGACTTCGATATCCTGGATGAGTGTAACTCCAACCCTTATATTCAATCAATGGTAGTCAGGGGTCACGTAGGAGCAGGTGACAGATGAAGTTATTTCCCTTATAAACCTCTATTATTACTGTAATTAAGGACATAACGAACTTTCCAGAACAGGTTGTGGACTGGATTGACATCCAGAGGGAAAAATTGACAAATCCTCACATTATCCTGTGTGGAGTTTTGAACACCCAGTGTTGTAACAGCGACAGATATGAATTGAAGATGATCCCATAAGAACAATGGAATCGAGGAAAAGGGGCTACTTGTGGAGAAATGCCATCATCTGAATGGTAACATTCCTGGTGATATGCCCGGAACCATAACATGGAAAGGGGAAAATGGAGGTCAGATCATCGACTACATCTGTGTATCTAAAAACATGATGATGGCAGTTCAGACCCTGAAAGTTGAAGAGCCGAAACAGAGTGACCATAATCATCTATGCTTGAGGTGGGTCATTACAACACAGGGAATGGAACATGTATACACTATAGAACCCGAGGCGATGCCAGGCAGGAACAGACTGAGTATCAGAGTTAACAAAATAGCAGGTCTAACAGGAAAGCTCAATACAGCAATATGGAATACCAATGCTCCAAGCACAAATCAGGTAGTTGACTATACAGTCCTGTTCAAAGCCTTTGAAACCAAGAAAGGGAGTGGAAACAAACTGGTTGTGAAGCACTGTCACACTAGATCGAAAGCTAGAAACCTACCAAGCCAAGGAAGACTACTCATTCTGTAAAAGGGTACTCCGCTTACCGAACAGCACACCTGTCCAAGTGATTAGAATGGAGCTAGGTTTAACATCGCTGAAGACAATAGTACGCTGAAAATCGTTAGCACTTTACAGAAAATGTATGGATGCATCAAGGAGAGGTGGTTTAGCAGTCTAAGGGAAGCTTTGTCAAAAAACAGTGAAGTGACACTGTCAAAGTGGAAACTGATCTGTCAAACTATAATAGCCGACCTGGGGGAATCGTATCAGACTTTGTGGGAAAACCCAGAAAAAGTTTTTAAAAAACTGTACATCAAGGACTGGATAGCAACACAAGAAGATAGACAGGCACTGAAACTTTATGGGAAACCCTTCAAAGAAGCAAGGACATTGAACTCCCTGCCAAAATACCTGGAGCTTTTTCCAAATTGGTATTACAGGGATCAATTGATGAAATTCAGATTAAACCTGTTACCAACGGGAGAGATACTGAGCTGCAGAAGGAATAGCACATTCAAGGCAACTTGTAGATTGTGCCAGAAAGACAATTCCTTGGAGTCATTAAAACACTTGGTAATGTTCTGTCCTACAATGAAGGAAAAAAGGTTAACTCTCATGACAGAATTCACGAACAAGCACAGCTCTAAATCAACAGAAGACTGGTGTCCTGAACTACTTTGGGTAAACTAAATCCCCCTCACTTTGCCACTGGTGAAACTGTTGATGGAAATTCTTAGACGAATCAGAGCGTTAAAGGAGAAGTGAAGTACCTTTGGACTTGAACATGTAGTTCGGCTATTGCATAATTCTTTTTGGCTGGCAATAACATCCGAGAGTAAAAGGTGACTGGGTGTAACTGTCTGTTCTCATCTCTCTGTGATAAGATTGTGCCAACAGCATAACTGGAAGTGACGGTTTCCACGATGTAGGGCATGGCTGGGTCTGGGTGTTGGTGGACAGGTGCAGTGATGAATGCCTTTTTCAGGGCCTGAAAGCCTTCCTCTGCTTTCTCGTCCCACTGGAATTGTATCCCTTTTCGTAACAGCCGTGTAATGGGTTGCACCTTTTTGGCAAAACCATCTATAAAGCCACAGTAAATGTGCAAATCCTAGGACAGATTGAATGTCTTTCACTGAGCATGCAGAGGGCCAATCAATAATAGATTGTACTTTTTTCTTGTCCATAGTGACCCCCTGGGGTGACAAAATAAATCCTAGGAATTCTACGGACTCTTGATGGAACTCACATTTCTCTAGTTTTGCGTATAAGTGATGTTCCCGTAGCCTCTTCAAAACTGCCCTGCGCGGCCTCTGTGTTCTTCTGGATTTTGAAAATAAATTAGTATGTCATTGATGTATACTGCAGTGAATACATCTAAGTAGCCATGCAAAACCTCATCCAAGAAATGTTAAAACGCCACTGGAGCATTACAGAGTCCAAAGGGCATCAACTGGTATTCATACAGGCCGAATTTTGTCCGGAACGCTGTCTTCCACTCATTGCCTTGTCTTACACGTACCAGGTGGTAGGCCCCATGGAGATCCAACTTTGTATAAATCGTGGACCCGCGCACCTGGTCTAGTAACACTGGTATCAGGGGCAATGGCTATCGATTTTTTATGGTTATCTTGTTAATCGCCCTATAATCGATTCAAGTTCTTAGGTCCACTGTTTTCTTTGGCACGAAAAACAGGGGTGAGGAGATGGGAGACTTGGAGTGCCTGATGAAACCGTTTACCAAGTTAGTCTCAATGTATTCTTTCAAGTGTTCATCTTCTGCCTCTGTGAGTCCATATATCCGACTACAGGGCAGTACACCTCCTTCCTCAAGATCGATTCAGCAGTCGAAAGGCCGGTGTGGGGGTAGAGTCTCGGCCGCAGCTTTGCTAAAGACGTCCCGATATGCTTTGTACTCCTTGGGCAAGTCCATTTCTATGCTCCCTCCTACACAATGAGTAACTACCTCAGGTATTCCGCAGTTTGCATGACAATAAAAGGAATCGAACTCAAGTACTCCAGTATTCCAATCTATGATTGGGTTGTGAAGCCTAAGCCAAGACAACCCCAAAATAAACCCAAACTGAGGAGCCGCTATCACGTCGAAGCATATTGTTTCTTGATGCATAATTCCATAACTCAAGTGAAGGGATAGTGTCTGTTGCATGATTGGGCCTGAAATCAACTGTGAGCCATCCACCGATTTGACTTCTTCCGGACGGTATTAGTTACATAACAAAAGTCCCAACCTCTGGGCCACTTGATGGTCCACAAAGTTCCCTGCGGCACCCGAATCCACCATTAATAACACTGGTTTCTGTTTTCCTTGCCCTCCGAGGTGACCTGCTACCATGACATGACTTTCCTGGCTATGATGGACATTTGCTAGTATTCTAGGGGTGACTTCAACTCTGCTCGTCCTTGCCACCCTCATGGGTGAGATGTCACGTTTCCCGAAGGCCTCCCTTTGTGGGGTTATTCCTACATTCCCGCACGAAATGGCCGGCTTTGCTGCAATAGAGGCACAGCTTATCTCTCCGCCTTTTCTCCTTCTCTTCTTTAGACAAGGGTCCCCGTACGGTTGGGGAAGCAATCTGGGAAATAATGCAATGAATGGGATTTGGTCCCCAATACATGGGCTAGGTGCAACTCCTGTACGAATCCCCTGAGGCACAAATGAGAGTGAATAGGTGGCCCTTAAGGACTTTCAGATTGGGGAAGGGAACCAGACAGGGGTGCCCTCTGTGGCCATGATTTTTGCACTAGCCATTGAACCACTGGCTGTACTGCTAAGAACGTCATCAGCATGGAGCGGCTTTCAGTGGGAGAACGGACGGGAAGACAGAGTCTCCTTATACGCGGATGACCTGCTACTCTATCTAAAAGATCCGTATAACTCCTGCTCCACGGTAACAGACCTGTCAGACAAATACGGTGCCTTTAGCAGACTACGAGTAAACTGGTTCAAATCGATATTATTTTCAGTAGGCAACACAAAAGTTACGGCATCAGAGAACTGCCTTTTTCAAGTCGTAACAGGTAAATTTAAGTACCTCGGCATACAGATCACTACTGACCTGAATGACTACGTGTCCAATAATCTCCACCCGATCACAGCTAGGTGCACGGAGGACGTCCAGCACTGGGTTTCCCTCCCACGGACCTTGCTAGGCAGGGCGGCCAAGATGATGGCTCTTCCACGCTTCTTATACATATTGTAAAACACCCCATTACATGTCGCATCGAGCAAATTTAAAAAGATCGACAGCACACTTAGAAGGTTGCTGTGGTGTGCTGGATGCCCACGCGTTGCGTTGAGTACCCTCCAATGCTCCATATGGAAAGGTGGAATCGGACTCCCTCGCCTACAGTCCTATTACTGGGCCAGTCAAATGGCCGTAGTCACTGATATACTACACAGAGATATGATCTGTCTGGATGCACATATGGAGAATACAGAAAGTTGGAAAGAGCTATGAACATTCCATCCATGGTCAAATCTGAAACATTGTCCATGATTAAGAAGATTGGCGAAGGTGAGCACTCAGCGTCTAGAATGTATAATTTTCTGAAAGACTTTTTGAGAGGAAATGATCGAATCCGGTGTGTCTGGTTTAGATGTCTGGGGGAAGAGATGACACCGGATAGATGGAGTGTTATATGTGGAAATATCCAAAAGATGTCCTTGAATGTGGGTGTTTTGGACACCAGTGAGGATGAAGGAACGGAATTTGGCAATATCGGACTGCTATTGGGGTTGTGGTCACGCTCAATGCACGATGGAACATATGTTATGGGAGTGTCAGAAAGTGAGACACTTCTGGAGTGGGATCACATCTACAATGAACAAAGTGCTGGACGAGAATCTGGACTATGATTTTGAGACTGTGATATTGGGAGAAACCTCTCATTTGGACTCTTTGAATAATCAACAGATCACATGGTGTCTGAGAGGGGCAATGGTCGCAAAGAAGTTAATTCTGCGAAACTGGAAATCTGTTGATTATCTGTCCATCAACAGTTGGCTGGAGGAGATGTTTCATATTTGTAAAATTGAAAATGTCATCTACTCTGTGCATAAGACGAGGTCCACTTTTGAGAAGCTCTTGGATGCAGATTTAGTCTAAGTGATAATCTGGGCCGTACTGTTACATGTAGATAAGTATTCTTTTTTTTTTCATTACTTATTTGATTTATAATGTATTGCATTGTGCTTCAACTGTTTTGTAATTTTGTGCGCTCGATGATTTGTTGATGACATGTGTCACCTGTTCCTTCTTGTGTATCTGAAATGACATTATGTACCATTTATTTTTTTTTTTTTTTTTCTCTCTTCCTTCCTTTCCAAAATTACCGATTGTTGATTCATGTAATTTAGTGTGATGCATGTTTACTGAGATATCTATTTGTAAATCCTGAATTCTTAATAAAATGGTTCTAAAAAAAAAAATTTAAAAAAAGAGATAGAATACTGCCACACATTAGAACAGGAAACATTTGGAGGCATGAAAGGTCTCATATCAAACACCTGTGTAGAGCAACATGCCACCAAACCCCCCAAACCATGCTATCACACATCTCCCTAATCTGGAAAGAAACACACAAATTCATAGGTTTGGACAAAAATGTTACCCCACTACAACCATTATTGGACAATAGGAACCTACCTGAGGTGAATAAACTCCCGAGATGGCACAGCTGCCTACAGCACAAGATAAAGACAGTTGATAAAGACAGTTGGTGATGTCGTCGTAGATGGCAAGCTAGTGCCCTTCGAATCCCTAGAATCCCGCTTTCACCTACCAAACATCGAACCACTATACACAGATGCAACACGAACTACAGACTCACCTCCCAGAACTAGAGAATATGGCTGAAAGCACCCCTCTTGAAAGGAACATAGTTCAGGCCAAAATTGACTCCAAACTCACATCTACTATGTATACTGTAATAACCTCCTTTGCCACTACTGAACTAACCAGTTTGAAATCCAAATAGGAGGGAGATATCAGGGTTATACAATTGGAGGATTGGGCGACGGCCCTGATGTACCCTCGGGAGGTGGCCATCTCAGCCAGACTCTGACTTATACAGTTCAAAATACTGCATAGGATATACTATCCAAGAGTGGCGCTCTACCGATGAGGGAAAACTACTGACACACACTGTCTATGTTGTAAGAGGGAAGAGGGAACTTTCTTTCATATACTGTGGGAATGTGGTTATATTCAACAGTACTGGCAGAAATGCTGTGACAAACTCTCATGTGTGCTCGGAAGGGCGATACACAGGGACCCAAGAGTGATGCTGCTCGGGGTGGAGGAAGAGGGAGAACTGTGTAGATATGAGAAATTGTTCTTGTCGACAACTACAGCCTTCATCAAAAGGGACATTGCAAAACTGTGGGGCTCTGAAACAACTCCACAATATGAATAATGGATCACGGACGTGAACATTAGCATTGCAATGGAACATAGAGTGTACACAGCCAGGGGGTGCCGAGAAAAGCTGATTAAATTTGGAATAGGTGGGAAGAAGCGTAGTAACCATTTTATATTATACAAAGCAAGTATAAAAGTGAGGCGTGCATACAGAATTTGACAAATATGCTGCGAGAGCAGTAATGGACAACTTAAGACCCTATGTTTCCTTTTGTATGAGTGAGTGTTATCTGATTGGTCCCTTTGGGCCAAATTTTGATTTGGTTTAAGTAATGTTTTCTATACAAATGTCAAACAATAAAACATGTTATATAAAAAAAAACAATGCATTTGCAATTTCAAAGCAAGCATCAGTAAGTGATGGATGTGAAAGTAGCTGCACGTTCAAAGGTATGAAATGGATAAACCTCTTTCAACATCTTTGATGTAAGTGTCCAGATCTGTGGCATTCTACCTATATTTACAGTTGCTAACTTTCTCCTGTTTGGAAAGTGATTTTAAATGCTTTTTCAAATATCCTTAAATGCAAGTGTAATTTGAACGCACTAGCAATTTTAGAGAATTCAGTTTGACTATTAAGTAATTTAGCAATCATTTTCTAATGACTGAATATCTTGCCATGTGTAAAGTAAAAACATCATCCAGGTCAAGTTATAATAATTGGAGTGCATTTGAATTTAAGTTGTTCGGGCAATTGTAGCACCAATGTAGTTTAGTGTGAAACTTGACACTGCATATCTTCGGCCAATTTGTCAAAGTTGGGGGTTTAATGGGTTACTGAAAGTTTCATGCAGTCATTTAGATGTGTGTTGGTCAACCGAGATCTGTATTTTGATTTCAGAATCTTCATTGTAGAAATTCCAGACGCACATAAGTAAGTTGACCCAAAACAAGCAAGCAAACACTGAGAGGATTGCTTCAGAATTGGGTATTTGGACTTTTGAACCATGGTCCAAAATTCTGTGTGTGATGATCTTGCTGATAGATGCAAGTCTGCTTGCAGAGTAATAATTTCCATTTCAAGGTCCGGAATGCTTAATCTGAATGCATTTGCAATTTGAGATGCAGTGTCAGTGACATCATTTTCGATTAATGGGTTGGTTATGAAAGTAGCCACAGGTTCAATGACAGTGAAATCAAAAAAACGTTTCTCAAAGTCTTTTCTGATCAGGTCGAGATGTTCAGAATACATATCTTTGCCATAAACAGCACTTTCCCTTAAACTTTTCCAGACTGGAAAGTGAGTCAAGATACCCTTTTCCATTTGAGTCAGCCATAAATTCAGTTTGACTTTAAATGCATTAACTGACCCAATACGTTCTGTTACTGTTTTATCTTGCCCTTGGAGTACAAGGTTGAGCGCATTCAGTTTAGATGTCAAATCATTAAGAAAAGCCAAATTGTATAACCATTTATGGTTACTGAGTTGCTCAACTTGTTCCCCTCTTCCCTCTAAAAACGGAATAATTTCAGGTAGGAGATTCAGAAATCTTTGCAGTACTTTACCTCGGCTTTGCCATCGTACCTCTGTATGGAAGAGTAGACAACCATATTGACCATCCATTTCATCTAGAAGTGATTTGAAAAGTCTGTTTTGCAATGACCTTGCATGTATAGAATTGACAATATTTAAAATGCCAGTCATGACATGCTGGTAATTGAGGACCTTGGAACCCAGTGACTGTTGGTGAATAACGCAGTGATAACCTCTGATTTCTGGAAAGTCTGGATCTCCTCTGCAAAGAGCAACAAAACCAATATCCCGCCCTATCATGGCTGCTGCACCACCTGTTGTTATTGCCACACGTTTCTTAAGTGGCATATTCATGTCTTTTATGAACATTTTGAATGCTTGATGCATGTCTTCTCCTCTTGTCTTCCCCATCAGTGGAAGAACTGCTAATATGTCTTCTTTCACACTGCTATCTTCAAACACCATTCTAATAAAAACAGATAGCTGGGCAGTATCTTCTATATCAGTTGCTTCATCAAACTGCAAACTTATAAAATGCCACTTTTCTAAATCACTCCTAAGCTGAAGGTCTTCTGACATCTTCTGACACCACTGCAATTCTACAAACCACTGTGTTTCCTGAGAGCTGGACATCTTTAATGGCAGCTATTATTTGAGAATAGAGAGTAATGTTTAAAATCATGGAACAGTGAATCAGCAGTTGCAAGCATAGCTTCTTTTACTATTTCACCATCTTCAAATGGTTTCTTCTTTTTTGCAAGAATATGGGCCACTTTCAGTGATGCCACAGTTGCTGCTTTTGAATGAGAAACTGTTTTCTTAATAAATTCATTGCTGAGTGCTCAATGCTGTTTTAAGCTCTTTAACTCGCGCTCGCCTTAGATTACTGTTGGTTGGGTAGTCTATGTCATTTGACTTATGAACTGTGATAAAATGCCTATCCAAATTGCATTTCTTCCCAACTGAAACACTTGCTTGGTAAATTAAACATATAGCTTTCACTTTGAAACTATTGTTCTTCCCATTCATCTCTGAAAGTATATCTTCTTGATTTCTTCCGTGGTGGGGAGGTAGACGTAGAAGCCATTTTGTTTCACCAGTCTACACCGGACAAGAATAGAAGTTGAAGTTCTGAGTCACCTCAGCTGTGTAAATAACTGGAAAAAGACAAAAAGACTGATTGTCACCGACTACATTCTTTACACCCACCCGACCCCCACATTTATTATGGCCCCTCTTGCTTATTTACGTGGCTCTATCTTTTATCTTTCATGAAACATCTTGCCTTGTTGGTTACTACTACCGGCCCACCTATAACATTCATCACCATCACTATCCTATCGCAACACAGATGCTTTCCCACTGATCGACTCTTGTGTATTCCCTTCTTCTCAGCAGTGCTGACATATGAAGTACGTCGAGGCTCACAATAATAGCAGTCAAGCACTGGACAAGACCACTTAGGTATTATTCTACACTAATGAGTAGTGTTATATTTCAGCATTGTTCCTGAACGACTCAAGGAGCCCACACAAATAAAGAAAATAATAACAATGAAATAGTTGTTTGATTCTTTTATCTTTCAGAGATTTTGGGTGGCAATCAACACTTATTGTTTCCCTGGTATACATGTGAAAGCTGTTGAGAACACAATGGGAGCTTGTGGCACCTATCGGTTCCCTAGGCCTCCTTGGGTGCTCATTACCCCACTTGACCACTGTTGGGAGTTGTTAATAGCTCAGGTCAGAAACAACTACCTTTAGGTGGTAAGTGCCAATCTTGACTGTCCTTTGTCACATGCCCTACCTCGGCCACCCTCAAGTGAGCCCTTAGGTGCCCTAGGCCACTGCAGAATTTCTAGGACTGCAATAAGGTAGTCATGGGCTGTGGAGATCCTAGATTACAAATTAACCTAATTTTATCATGTTACCTAAATCTTGGGTCAGAAATCCATTATTTTCTTCAGAAACACTCCATATTCGGTGTCCATTACAATATGGGTGTGTGTCTGTGTGAGAACTAAGAGGTTGTGTGTGATCTGTAGGGTTCTGTCAGAATGTGGTATGGGGAATGTTGGCCTGTGATATGGATACTTTTTCAGTCCTCGACACACCCCTAAACTTGTCTCATGTGAACAGGGTGTAATCCACCAAGTCTTTGTTTTTTCTTTGCATTCTGGTATTTGTAGTGTTTCCATTTTTAAGGCATGGATTGTGTGTGTGTGTTTGTGCCCGTGTGTGTGTGTGTGTGTGCCAGTGTGCCTCGTAGAGGAGGGAAATGGATCTGCTAATGTGAGTGCCTTTATCTTTAATAGAATTGTATTTTATGCTGAAAATGAAAAAAGGAACTTTTAAATCCCGGCTTCACCACTTAACTAAAATGTGTGATCCTGGATAAATCTTTTTATCTCTCTGTGTATTAGTTGCCAACATTAGAAGTCACTAGAAGTGATTAAATACACACTGTCTGCTACTCAAAGGAAGCATCAGTCATGATATTGCTCCATTATTTGTATTATTAGTAATAATAGTGGCCGTTCCTACATTTCACATCATCATATTTAGTTTTTGACTTGCACAGAGCAATTTCTTATAATGTAACTTCCCCTGACCATTCAAAGTATCACTCATGTCACTCTCTCTGAAGTCAATTTTTGTGATGTCAATAGTTACTCAAATTAAGGAGCATGCACATCTTCTGCCTCTTTTGCCTCACAAGGCCATGTTAATCCTAGAACAGTCCCTGTATAGCAGTATGCTTGCCTTTGACACTCTTGTGTAATATCCATCATTCACCCTTGTTTCGCATCTCCTTTTTCTCCCTCCACCAATCTCCCTGTGCACCTAGCCATCCTGTGCCTGTTTTTTTACTTCTGTGCACTCCTGCTTCCCCTACTACACCCCTCAGAAAGTATTCCTGTGCCTTCTCTTCTGCGCCACTCCTCTCTGCACAATACTGTCTCTTTGAATTATCCCTCTCTCCATTATATGGAGTGTATGAAGCCGATGGGTCTATGGAGCGGATAGGCGTATGGAATGGATGAATATATGAAATGGATGAATATTCAGAGTAAATGAAGGTATAGGACAGGTGAGTGTAGAGATGAATTTATAGAACAAGATATTACTGTTGGATGCTTGAAAATCACCAGTGATTAAAACGGATGAGTGCAGAGAGGATGAGTGTGTGGAACGGATAAGTGTATGGAGTGGATGAATGCATAGAGAGGATGAGTGCGTAGAGGGGGTGAGTGCGTAGTGGGGGTGAGTGCGTAGAGGGGTGAGTGCGTAGAGGGAGTGAGTGCATAGAGGGGGGTGAGTGTGTAGAGGGGGTGAGTGCGTAGAGGGGGTGAGTGCGTAGAGGGATGAGTGCATAGAGGGGGTGAGTGCGTAAAACGGGTGAACGCATAGCACGCGTGAGGGCATAAAGCGGATGAGTACCGGGTGTGAACGAGTGCCTGGAGCGATCGAATGCCCAGAGTGAACTGACGTGTCGCGTAGAGCCGACGAGTACGCAGAATGAAAGAGCACTGACGCATTCAGTACCGATGAGTACGTTGAGCTACTGAATGCGTAGAGCATGAAACAGTCAGGAGTACATGCCTGAGGCAGTCAAGAGTGCATGCCTGGAGCAGTAAAGAGTGCATGCGTGAGGCAGACAAGAGGGCATGCATGGGGCGGACAAGTGGACAGTCGTGGGGTGCATTGAATGGATAGGTGTCCACGGTATGGAGTGGAACGCATAGAATTTCGTGACGTATATAGTATGGTTTAGAATGCAGAGAACGTTTGAAAGAGCATATAACTCATCATATCACACCACCACGCTTACTCTCTCCTTTATATCACCACTCAACTAGAACACAGACATACTATGACACCATTTGGTATAACTGTTCTCATACCAACATCTGCCGCTCACTCCACATCATTCTAAATTGACACTGCTGGTCTCACACCCCCCAGCCAGGCGTTCTCCTCAGCCTAACGCAGCCACAGCCGTTCTGGATAAAACCTGCCTGAACGAACACATTCTCCTGACCTCTCAACCACCACACCTACCGCTAAGAAGCAGCACCTACACGGATATCGCACGAGCTGCACACATATCCCGTGCACACATGCACCTTTTGACTCTCTCTACTCTCTCTACTGATCTGAACTTCGGTTCCCAAGGGCGTTCAACCTACCAGCGCCTTCAGACCATACCAATGGTATATAAGGCGCTATATAAATGCAAAATAACATAACATAACATAACATAAACTATCTTTCCTTCTGTAACCCTCTCTTCTGCATCATGTCCTACCCCTCACCTGTGTTCCAGTGCTCTTCTCTGCAGCCTTCTCTTATGCAAAATCCTTGTGTGTCTGTTGCACCCCTTTTTCTCCATTGTAAACGCTACTAAATACTTCTCTACCCTACGTACCCTTGCATCCCTCTCTTCTACACCCAGCATGCCTACTGCATAGCAAAATCCCTGCTGCCTGCAACTTATTGCCCAATCTCAAGGAGCATGGTAAAATGGGTCAGTATCCGTTCTATTCAGATCCATAAATCCAGTTCTATCCCAATCCCCTTACACAACCCTCTGCCCTCTCTGCAAAGCAACACAAGCTGATATTTTAAACATTCATCCCATGAAAGAGGAAAGGACAATAGTGGAATGAGAGGTAGAATCCTAGCACACTACAGCCTCTGTCACTGGTTACCTGCATCTGTATTAGTGCATAATAGTTCTACCCACTGCACGATGATCATGAGAATAATTGGCTCACGGCAGTTTGTGTAGCGTTATGTGCCCTTATACATTTTGGATGCCAGGCCATGCACGTTATGCCATGAAATGCTGAATAATTAAAAACTCCTGAAAATATTCTGTTTGTGTGAGCTGATAAAAAAGATTTTTGGTGGCAAGAGAGTGACAAAAGAAAGGAACCTGTCAGCTGTATCATGCACATTGAAGTGCCGTGTACAGATGTACATGTAGCCTTACTCTGTGTATTAATTCCTTTTAGCATACTTTTCACCTGTAGTAACAATGGTTTGTCACATTTTCTGTTATATGTCTGGGGAATGGCTTTTACGATCAATTTGTGTTAGCAATGAAAACTGAAGGGGGAACACAGGGATCTATAAATGCAGCCGTGACATTCTTGCATTCTTTCCTTCACACTGTTTATTTCTCTTGCCTGCATGTACGCACACAACTGTGCTTTCTCTTGAACCTTAAGCACACACATCTCACACTTTCAAATAGCACTCAAACACTGGTTCAATCACATCTCGTTACTCACACACCCTTGTTAACATGGACACTGGCAGCCACTTGCTCACACACCCTTTCACTCTGAATAAAGAAAACACACACATGTTAAAATGCAGATGATATGCTGAGATACAGGGCTGGTTACTGCAGCGTACAGGAATGACAGCTGCACGTTAATTTATGAGCAGCTCCACTGTTCTTTCAAATTAAAATGCTGGTGAAACTTCAAGTGGGGGAGCGCGTTTGACCTGTGGTTCACACCTGCGCAGTAAATCTGTTAGACACATGCACAATCCAGGCCCTTTTTGAAGAGCTGGCGAGCAACATGAAAGAGGGCTGCGAGCAGCATGTTGCTCACGAGCTACAGGTTGGGGATCCCTGGTTTAGATAATCAGAATAGGATATGCGAAATATCCAAATCCATCAAAGATTTAGAGAAAGGAAAGCCTCTCGCCTTGATGGTCTTGCAATTGACTTTAAAAAAAATCATGTTACCACTATTATATCCTCCAAATTAGAAACACTATATTTTTCCAACATGGGTAGGTCATCTGGCACGTTCACTGAGGCACTATTATTTATTTGACCTAATAAATAAAAAGACAGCAAACTTCCTAAGAACTATAGACCCATATCACATATCAACAGTGAATGTCAAATATATGCCCAAATTCACCCGCATACAAATGATCTGTTTCCAGCTAAAATGATTCAACCTGACTTGTTACTCTGAGAAACCTCTCATTCAATATAAGATTATTGTTGATCTTATACATCTTATTGATAAAGACAAAAAAGATAGGGATGATTATGCTACAATCACTGTTGATGCCGAAAAGGCTTTTGAGAGGGTAGAATGGGTGTACCTTTTCCAAGTATTACAGTGGCACGGTTGTGGAGAGGATTTCATATTGCTTGTCAAATTCTTATACTCAGATCCTAGAACATCTGTTTTCATTAATGGTCAATCATCACGGTTTTTACCACTTAAAATGGAAACTAGGCAGAGATGTGCTCTGTCTCCTATTTTATATGTTTTTTCCCTGGAACCTTTACTGGAACTTATTTGGTGAGACGTGCTCATTCCTGAGATTAAATGTGGTAAATATCAAAATTGCACCTTAGGCTGATGATCTACTTGTATTGTTGAAAAACCCTAAGGTGCATCTTCCAAATGTACTGCATACATTAGATCTCTTCTTTTCAGTGTCAGGATATAAACTAAATAGGGATACATCAGTGGCATTACCCCTTAGTTCATATTGTCCTAAACATGAGTTAGATACCTATGGGCTTAAATGGTGTAAGAGCTCAATTAAATATTTTGGGCTGAAATTTGCTCCCTACGTACCAGCAGAACGAAACTGAATTCAGATGCCTTAGTAAGTAGGCTTAAAGATCTAGCTTCAGCCTTGTCCCCTCTATATTTATCCTGGTGGGGATGTTTGGAAACTATCGTCATTATGTTACCATCAATCATTCTATACTTCCTGCAAATGTTCTCTGTCCCCTTACCCGCTGCCATGTGCAAATCCATACATTCTATTCTTTTGAACTTCTTGTTGGAAACTGGGAAAACTAGAATAATTTCTATCAGTATATGGAAAGCCCCTTATGAGAGTGGAGGAGTATGATTTCTTTCTTCAAAGGTTACCATAATGGACTTTTTTTGAAACAGGCTCATGTTTGGTTCACATATGAAGATACGAGTGATAACACCACTTTGCTTGCTTTAGAAAGTGAATTGGAGTCCCCAATCAGTATTTGTGATTTATTTTGTGTATTTGGTCAAATTTCCTCCAGATTTTCTAGCCCTATGAACGTGACTTCTTATAATCTTAAAGACGTCCTGTTTCCCTTTACAAATAACCAGTGTAGAAGGTTCTCACCCTATTTATTGTGTAACAAATGCAATACCATTAACAGCAGATCTGCCCTTCCGAAGCAGTAGCTGAGAAATCAGGATAGTGAGATTCAAGAGCTTAAGGGCACTGCCACCCCTACATGGTTTTGAGGCACATAATCTTAGCGAACGAGTATACAAGATTAGCGTAATCTTAGAAAAAGACTATAATATTACAGAAGAGGGAGGTTCTAGGGAAAGAGAGAACGTTAGCAGTAGGCATCTGCTGTGTAGTGTAGCTCATGTTGTGACTTTTAGGAGGTATCTTGCCACAAGCCTTGATGGGCTATAACCAAGACCCTGGAGGAAGTCCAAGTCAATCAGAACTGAGGAGGGGGTTTGTAAGACTCCTTGTTGCCACATACCTAGACCCAGATGGCATTCGTGAACATGAGAATGGGAAACAGCAACTTATAGTCTGCTCATATATACAGAAAAGATACATTGAACTTGCTGTGGGCTTACAACTGCAGAGGAGTCCAACAACCTTTAGTGTGTGCCTGCGCATGGGGGCAACCCCTTCGCTGTTTATTGAGAATAATTTCAGTCCATAAAGCACTCAAGCAAGGGGAAACATTCCTGCTGATAATTGTTTTGGGCAGGGATATTAAGAAGCTCTGACTGGGAGCCTATCACTGTGTTCACTCAACTAGGCAATCCTGTGCTCCCGTGATGTAAACTACAGTCCATACATAGATTAGGACACTTGGTCCTGCTAGTGCAGAACCGTACCCTTGTTTTCTTTTACACCATGATCCTGAAAGTCCCATCTCATCACTCATAACATTCTCCACAAGCATTGGAAGAGCCCTCTCCAGCCTTGACATCAAATCCCAAGGAACACACTCAGAAGTGTGACTTGATACTGCATATGTATAACATGGGTAACAACTGTGACCTTCAGAAGGTTACATTGCTATGTTATCTGGGTCATCTTCATGCATGTAAATAAAACCACAGGTGAGATAGTAATGATTACTGGCATTGTGTTAACAACTTGAGGAGTGCAACCTGTGTCTGAGCTTTATATTCTGCTCCTGAACCAAAGCAACTCTGCCCCTGATATGACCATAGGCTGAGGGTAATCTCCATATCAAAGGCCGCATGTAATTCTGACAGTATCAGAATGCGGGATGCTACAGCCAGCATTGCACGTTAAGGGTTTATGCTATACAGCATATACAGTGATGTGGGGGTTAAGTTGGTTCCCTGAATAGAATACCACTTGAAGCTGGATAGTGAGTCATTGCTCTGCAATTTATGTGAGGTGTGCTATGGAACAATGGTTTGCTGATGTTCTAGGCTCCAATCGTGTATTGTCCTAGTAGAGCGGTGATGGTTTAGATAAATAACCTGTTAATAGGGAGAAGCTGAGAAATGGTGATATGGTAGGTTATAACATGTTAAATACCCAGAGGTTTCTAAGCGTGGACCCGGGGATCGAACCTGTGGTGCTCAATGTCATCTTGCTTCCAAGATGAGCACGTTGCCCCTGAGCTATCCTCCCGAGACACTGTTACAAGGTAGGTCTGCATGTCTTTATGTGAGGGAGGCATGATAGCTGCATGTCCTAGGTCACTGACATCTTTGTTTGTCGGAGGCATTTTTTAATTGGAAGGATTGTTGTTTCCTTCACATGTGAGATGTTCAATTATGCAGGTCTGGTAGGTTTCGTTTTAATGTGAGTGGGTAGTATGGCTGGTTACCATGTATGCCTAATGGCTCCTTTATATGTTATCATGACATGCATGAAAGCCATGTGTACCCTGATTCTATGCTGAATTTATGTGGCACTAAGCCGTCTGACTCCCAGGAAATAGACATCAAGGGATCCTTCAGAAATCCTCCCACCATTATTAGACGATGGGTGTCCTACAGCAAGTATATATTAAATAATGTAATATGTCCCAGAAAATATGACTATGCGTCCATCTAAAGAGTTAAGGCATAACAGATGACATCTGGGGATTGCTAGGGGTCGCAGCTGCTACCCCTGCTGACCCCTCTGGCACTGCCTCTGCAACTCCTGCTCAAAGATTGCAGAGGAAGAGTGAAAGCAAAAGAAAAGTGGGCTCTTAAATCCCTCTTTAATTTGGGAAATCACTAGGTGAGGTTTTGGCTTTCGCTAATGTGCTATGTTCCCAAAGGTGCAGCTGGAGAGTAGCATTTGTCAATATAGACTGGATGCCCCAGACCCTGAGCTTCTTATATAAAGCCAACTTGATTGTTTTATGATACTGAGGCCTATTATTTTGTGCAAATATACTCCATCTTTATTCATATATATATTCAGTGAAAACACTTTGTTAAAGAGACGTTATGGTTAAGTTGCAGTGATAAAAACCTTTGAAATTCAGTGACAAAAACTTTGTTAAAGGGATGTTATGGTTACAATTAAAACCGAAAACCCCCAGAAATGCGCCAGTTATGGTGAGCTAAGCAACCACAACTCGCAGCACCACTGTGCACTGCTAAGACTAACACCCACGACATCAAAGATGACATCACAAATGTCATTGATTATATCACTGATGACATCACATGTGCATTTATTTTGCATGAAAAGCTTCTACAAGGAATTGTCATTATAATGTTGGTAGAAAACTATCAGAGGTCATTGGGAGAAATATCATGAGCTACATACACTTAGTGGAAAGTCACGGTCTCCTACCGACTTTGTGCTGAAAATGCAGCTACAGAGAATTATAGCTATTTTTTTCTATTAGATTGGTTAGGAGACTCGCATCATTTACACAACTTTCCAAAGCAATCTAAAAAGGTGTAACTCCCAAAAACAATACAAGTAATATTACGTTGACCTGCGCTGCTGTACGCCTCTTTTGCTGATTATGAAAGGCTCCTAGAAAAGTTGTTAGGAGAATTTATAGTGAGTATGCAGTGTGCACAATGTAAATCTGGAAATTGAGTGATAACAAAGGCAACAGTAGTGGACTTAAAAGGGCATGGAAAGCAGTGCCAAATGGCATGCATCTAGGCACATGGAGTTTAGCTGTGCGTTGCTTCCATCAATGTTAGCGTGTTGCATGGCTGGGTGTCGCTCAGTGTCGCTCTTGGAAATTGTTAGACTTTAGCAAAAGTTTGGTGAGGATTCGTCCAGGATGAGCGAAGTTATAAGCCGCCCAAAAAGTGCTCTTCCTATAGGTTTACCAACCGGACCATAACTACACGGCCGCTACCGCAGGCCGTGTAATATATGTGTATATATTATGGTGTGACGGTCATCACACTATAGTTAAGTTGAGTACAAAGTAGCATAGGAAACCTTGACAAATGAATTGCTAATAACTTTTGACTCATATGACGGACTTGGCTTAAAATATTGCAAACAAAATTGTACTTATTAGCCAACATTCCATTGCTAATAATTTTTGACTTGCTGGATGGATTTGGATAACATTTTCAAAAGAACAGTTTGACAAGGGTCCCATTTGTAGTTAGCTTTGATATATATTAGAAGCAACATATAGCCATACAGAAAAAGTAACAATGTATTCACGTTGTGGTTTCAGGGGTTAAAGACAGTGGCCCTCATTACGACCCAGGCGGTAAATTACCGCCTGGGTCGTACCCTTACCACCATGGCGTAAACTATGTTTACGCCATGATGGTTGGCGGATTTACCGCCCCATTCCAAGGTGAGTGGGGCGGTAAATCCCCATTTCCCATTTTACCCTTCCCCATTCCCATTTTCGCCCCATAGGGCATAATGGGAATGGGGAAAGGCGATAATTACGGCACCGTAAATTGCGGTACCATAATTAGCTCCCCGGGTCCCTTTGCGGGTTGGTTTTTAACGCCTGCAAAAAAGCAGCCGTTAAAAGCCATTCCGCAAAGGGAACCTTGTAATCAGGCGTTAAGGGTCGGCGCCGTTTACGGCGCCGTAAACCCCTTAACGCCTGAGTCAGAATGAGGACCAGAGTGATCTATTTTATATTTAGCGCTATTATACGATCTTATGTTTCAAGAGATGTGGTAGTAAGTAGATGACATTGGTAAGTGTGTGAGATGGAGTCGGAGAAGTATGCCAGTAAAAGGAGAGGTCCATGAAGATATAAAACGCCAAGGGGTGGACATTCTGAAGATATGTGACTTTATCCATCATAAGTCGGGCTAAAGAAAACATGCAAGATAACTGTGAGAAGCAGCCTTCTTCCCCACCTACTGAATTAGTTCTGGTGGGTGCACAGGAGGAAGAAAATGCATATGAGGAAATGTTAACCTCCCCTGCACGTTATCCAACACGCAAACAAAGGCGGCAGGCTAAACGCCTACAGGGGAAGGTGAAGAAAAACAAGAGGCTACAGCAACCATTGCCTGATACCACAGAAAATTCCCCCTTTGAACTCGAAATTAATGTCTGCACTGCGTGCCAAGCAAGAAACGTAAGGAAAAGAGAAGCGCACAACTTGGCATAGGGGATCAAAAAGCAGACATAACAGCTCTACCCGGTGGTTTCCTTACCTACTTTTGTCATGTGTTTGTACCACATGTTGTTAGACACTCAAGCAGTGTCGGTGAGATACATGTCTACTCCGTTCATGTCTGTGTCAACACCGCGATTACCTTTTCTTACCTTATCAGCAGTGTTCTCTCGTCCACCTGACACGGTCGTCCCACCTGCTGGGGTCAGGGGAATGTTTGCAGAGGGTACAGTGGTAGCAGTAACAACAACATATAATTGCCAGAATATGAACCCCATCAAGCCACTAGGAATCCATAGACACAACATAACGACAATGTTCTTTATTGTTCACTTATTTTCCACTTACACTGCTTGATCCTTGTAGCCTGGTGATACAGGTCCCGCCTAACAATGTGCAGAAAAAGGTATTGTCAGTGCCATTAAGCCCGCGGACCAAATAATCACTTATTGCAAAGAAATACCTCCTCAAGGACCTTTCTTACTGATTGGTCTCTTGATATGGCCAGCACTGGGGCTCACCATGCTCAAGTTGTGGGTGAGTTTGGGCCAAATACTCTACAAAGACCAGGTAATATACTCCAGGGATCGTGCTCACATAGTTTACAAACTGGTTAAAGGAAGTTTCTGGGTGTTAGGTGGAAGGTAAAATGGGTGAAACAAACAGTACAATCCCCATGACATTCATGTAGACCCTGCATGTGCAGAAACAGATGTATCCTTAGTCGTTGCTTCTGCTGTTTGGGATGTTCATGTCTCTGTAATCGGGTGAGGTCTGCATGCACTTGTAGCTCATCTAGGTGCTAAACGTTGGCCCTGTCGGTCACAGGGACCTTGTTGCCAAGTGAGGACACTGCTTTGTAGGGCCTGATGTCCTGTAGGTGATTCCACACTGTTTTGCCTACTAGCTTAACAGCACGGTATGCCATTTCCTCGATCACATGCGGACTGGCGAACTGGGTGCGTTCCAGTGCCTTATGAAATTGTGCAAGAGAACGATATCACCCACCTTTACAGGGTGTTTCAGTTCACAGTCTTGTGGTGTGTCATCGCAGTCGATCTCTTTGCCGTCTGTTGGTCCCCCTGGATTCGCTGCATCTGGCACTAGCAATCAGAGAAGTAATGTACTCATACATTTCCTGTCCTAATACATATGCACTATTCTCACAGTCTTTCAGTGCTCTTGTGGGAGGAGCCAGGGGAAGATGCATGCACCGTACTGTCACCACCTCATTGGGCGTTAAATGGTGGGTGGACACTGGCTTATTGCGCAATTCAAACCATGCAAGGGGTTGACAATGCAACCAATTTTTCTTGGTGCTTTGCTGCATCTTGGCTATGCACTCTTTTAGGAGTCCATTCAGGCATTTGCACACCCAATTTGCCTGCTGGTGGTACGCACAGGCAAATTTATGCTGGGTGCCTAGCAGGGTTGTTATGTGCTGAAACAGATTTTTGCTGAAGTGAGGGCTGTTGTTAGAACCCAGGACCTCACACACGCCCAATCTCGGAAAAACCACCTTAAAAAGAACTTGGCCTCTAAAAGGGTGTCAGCATGTGAAAAGGGGCCGGCCTCAATCCACCTAGAGAATGGACAGACATCCACTATCATGTAGCGGTATCCTTGTCAAACTTGGATCATATCCACCTAATCCACGTGGAGATGCAGAAATGGGCTTACAGGTTTTGGTATGGCTCCTCTCACAACTCTTAAGGCATGCCCTGCTGTAAACTGTTGGCAGGTGAAGCAGTTACTCACAAACTCAGCTACAAGTTCATTTAAATTTGGACAGAACCCGTTTCTCCAATGCATGTAGCAATGACCTCCGTCCTTGCGTGTGTTGGATAATGCAATTGTGCTAATGTTGTCTTCGATAATGCTAGTGGCATGCCCATTTTCCCTGTGTTGTTCTGTTGCCGTAAGGCACCTTTCGGAGACATTGAGCACCCTCTCTTCACCCATAGTTCTATCTCCTCCTTGGGCCCAGCTCCCTGCAGCTCCATAATCTGTGTCTCTGGTAATACATTGTAACCCTCTTTCATTACCATGTTCCACACCCCTCCCTGAGCCTTTTGTCTTTCCCTCAGTGCCCAAAACTTGCCAAAGTACGCTGTGCATATCGCCTCAAAGTCTGCTGCTACATTTTCTCTTGAGATAGTGTCTTCCCCTTTTGTGTGGGCCTGGCACTTCACTAATGCTGCCTTTTTTGGATAAGCAATCACCTTGATCAGTCTGTCCAATAATAGTGCATGCTGCAATGGGGGTCCCGTCTACTCTCCTGAACCTTCTCCTATGCCATCGCACCAGTCCTGAGTGTACTGTTGACGTCACGCAGTGGAAATAAGAATAAATTGTCACTTCTTTCTTTACACTGCTTTCCAGTGCTAATATGAGAGCCAGTAGTTCTGCTGCTTGTGCTGAATAATAGGATGGTAGCCGCGCACTTGCAACCACATCACTTGTCCCGTCTCTCTTTCAGTCTTACCATTGCAGTCCCAGTACATCTAACTTTATCAGTTTGATCAATTGTCAAAGAACCATCAATGTAGAGCACGTCTCCCCAATCAAGTGCGTCCTCCTCTACCTTTCGTGTCTCACTGAACATCTCTCTGTTCTTTGTGCAGTCATGTGCATAGTCTCCTGCCTGGAGAACATCTGTTTAGAATGTCGCTGGGTTTACAGTCTTGCATCTTACTATCTTCAACTCTACATTCAATAGTATCACCTCGTACCTTGATGCTCTCTGTGTGGTCCGTGTGCTCTTTGGCTTATGCAGTATCGCTTATGCAGTATCGCGAAAAGGGCATGCTCCACGTACAAGGTGGTGGTGCACCCCATTTTTACTGCTGATGACTTCTCCACTGCGAAGGCTGCAGCTGCCAAAGCTTGTTTGCACGGATAATTTCCTCTCATTACTGGGTTAAGTTGTTAATTGTAGTAAGCTATTGACTTATGGCCCATGCTCGTCTTCTGTGTCAGTACAACCTTCATCACAACACCGTCAGTGTGCAAAAATAGGAAGAATTCCTTTTGTAGTCTGGGGTCCCTAACACTGGGGAAGTGCTTATGGCTTCCTTTAGTTCCTCAAAGGTCTCAGTCATCTCTGTGGTCCATGTCACTGTCTTTGTTTCCCTCTGTGCCTCTTTCAGGTGCACATTAGTGGCCTAGTGTATGTGCTCTAGTCAAATACCCATAGTCTGCAATAATTACACAACCCCAAGAACTGTTGCATCTCCCTCACTGTCGTGGGATGGGGTGTTTTGAGTATTGCCTCTGCCCTCCATGTGGTGATCTGTTGCCCATCCTATATATATCATCTGCCCAAGGTACAGCACCTCCCTCTGGCAATACTGTAATTTAGCCTTGTCCTCCTTCGACCCTTTATCAGCTAACACTGTCAGCATGTGCACCGAGTCCCTCCTGCACTGATCTAAATGTGTCTACATACTGTAAAACTGTGCTTTCCGTCTGTATGTTGCTCAAGGGAGGAGGATATTCCTATAAGATCATTTCTGCAATTTTACCATGCCAATATTGTGTCAAACATCCTTTACGGGGCGGAAATCTGGGCACTACCTCATGTGGAGAGTATTGTAAGACTAGAGGGAAAGTCTCTTAGATGACTACTTAATGTATAGCCGCAAATGTGCTGTATGTCACGTCTTTGGAAAATTTGCAATGCACCAAATGACTCCTGGTTGGGTCTTTTGCATAAGGTTAACCAATCCAGAACTAGGCTCATGCCAAACAGTAATATAATCAAAATCAGGACTGCTGGTAACATTTGGTTTGATAGGGCACTTGACCAGCCTTTGAGCTGGCCACCTGGTATATTTAAGAGTTACATGAAGTCGGTTTTGCGCTCAGACACACATCAGCAATGCATAATTAAGCTGGCAAGTAAATCTCAGGCATCTACTTTCCTTGAACATTTTAATGCATGAACTGGTACACCGGTGTTATTTTTATAATTTTTTGTTTCTTTTATTTTGGTTGGTTAATTAATTAACCTTTCAAAACAAACATGGAATAAAACAATCATATAAAATCGTTCTCCAAGATATAACTCCTAAAAGTCACAGAAAATGTTATCCATTACTTGCATAGTGACACATATAAAAAGAATTAAAAAAAACAGGAAAGATACAAAGAAGACATATTTAAAAGTAAGAAAAATAACTTCTATGGACATATATAGAAGGAAATCTTTCTCAAACATCTGGTGTTATGTTCTCTCTTGCTGTTGCGCCGGCGGAAGAGAAAAGGCATGGGCCCTGCGTGGTAAGCCTGGCTGGGGAAAGCAAAAGACACACACATACACAAACGCGTAGTGAGGGTCGTGCCCGGAACTGCCCCCCTTGTGGCGGGGCAGGCCCTTCATTTACAGGCGCCTTACGTCACCGTACTCGCGGGACCTAAGGTGTACATAACACTC
>CM030317.1:1071479515-1071671100 GCA_002915635.3 Ambystoma mexicanum
GTTACAATAGTCCAGTTTGGATAATACCAATGCCTCTGGCAATGTAGTGCAGCTGTGGGTGGAGAGAAGGGTTTGGCTGCTTCTTATGAGCTTACATGTGTAGGGCCGTAGAGGATGCCATCGAGCTAACTGTTTGTGGAAGGTTAGGAGGAGTCGAGGTATATTCCTAGGGTTTTACTCTTTCGAAACCTTGATTAGGTTTCCCATCTATGATGAAGTTGGCATTAATTGTGGTCGAGTTTGGTTAGGTTGGACGTAGAACAAGGATGATGAGTTTCAGTTTTGTCATCATTCAGGCATAGACTGTGGCGAGCCATCCATGCCTGGATGATGAGATACACCCTGTTCACCAAGGCCAAATCCTGGGTTGTAATCTCCCGTCAACGGGATGAGGATCTGTGTATCATCGGCTAGTTAGTGTAGGTGATACCCAGGCCGTCTAGATCATCAAACGGGGCTTTGTGAACACGTTGTTCAGAGTGGGGGAGACGCACGAAGCCCTGTGGGATTCCACATGTAATGGGGATGGGTTCGGCGGCGGCGCAGGAGGAGGAGAAGACTCGCATGGGATCTGTTGTTGAGGAATGACTCAATCCAACTGATGGCTTCTTGTGAAAGTGGGCAGCTGAGTCTAAATGATTACATAGCGATTTTGATGGTCAACTAGGTCAAACGCCGCAGAGAGGTTCTAGCAGGTTAGTAATGCAGTTTTCCCGTTATCTCTTAGGTCGTCTATTTTGGGTTTCAGATCTATCAGGGCTGTTTTCAGTTCCATGTTGGGTCTGAAGCCGGATTGTTTGATTTTCTAGAGGTGGTTTTTTCAGATACTTTTGAATTTGTTGGTATTGCTGTCTTGTCTAGTATCTTGAGCGGAATGGGACGGTGGTAATCGGTCTGTAGTTGGTTGGGATGGACGGGTCCAGGGAGGGGTTTTTTGGGAGAGGAGGCCCAGGACTCTTTAAGGGTTACTGGGGACTGTTCCTGAGGAAAAAGAGCATTGATGAGTCTGTGTGGATGAATGGCGAGAGGTCTCGTGCCGCCGTCTTTAATGATTTCTGTGGGGCAGAGGTCACCTTTGCCAGTTGGAGGGTTTAAGGCCAAGAATTTTTTCTACTTCGAGGGAAGAGACTTTGGAAACAGCTGAAAGCGAGCAGTGTTAGGTGTTGTGTGAGGGTGGAGGGCTCGAGTGGGCGTTGATGGGGTTGTAAGATTGGTGAGGGCGTCTTTTTTATTTTAATTTCTTTTGAAGGCCAGTGACTTTGTTGTTTAGTGCATTTGGACACTGCTGCACCATTGTTTGTTTTTACCGCAAGTATCTGGGATTGTTACCGGGGTTTCCAATTCTTTCAGATAGTAAATAATTCTCTGGAGCTGGAGTTGGATTGGGAGATTCTCACGTTATAGGATTTCTTGTTTGCCGCTATGATTTCTTTTTATTAGTTGGCGTTATTTTGTTAAGCAATAGTTGTTGTGGTCAGTCGGAGATTGTCTCGAGACTTGTTCCAGGTTTACCTTTTTCAATCTAAGGTTTTAAGATGGCTGGAGAACCATTGGTTGAGGTGCTTTTTTGGTTTGGATTTTCTAAGTTTTCAGATGTCGCAATGGCGTCTAAGGGCTATGCGCATGGTGTTGTTATAGCCTTCTACGAGGTCATAGGGATTTAGAGTCTTGGAGTTGGCTTAGGTGTAGGAAGAATGAGTGGGATCAGTTTCTACTGTGATATTTTTTTTGCTTCTCGTGTGGATGGCTGGGGCTAGTTGCCATGTTGGTTGTAGGGCTTGAGGGCTCCAGTGAGAAGGAGAGGAGGTGGTGGTCGGTCCAGGATTTGGGGAGTGTTGTTTAGTGATCGATACGGCACAGTTATAGGTCTGCTATCCAATCAAGGTTCTCCCTTTGTTATGGGTGGGCTGGTTACTTTTTGTGTGAAGCCTAGTTTCAGACAGGGTGTTGCTGATGAGAGTGGCTTGATTGTCTTTTGGGTCTTTGTAGCCTAAATTGAAGTCTCCTAAGAGAAGGCATTGTGAGGAGTTTTTTAGGTTGTCGGTAAGGATGGCATTGAGGTCTTCCTCCGAAAAGATCCGGGGGTCCGGGAGGTCTGTATAGTAAGTGAATGGATATTGTTTGGGAGTTAGCGATGGGTTAGTTTGGCTGTAAGTGATTCACATGATGGGTGGTGTGTGGCGGAGTTGAGTCTGATGTTAAGGTGGGTCTTGCACATGATGGCCAACCACCGCCTTTAGCTTCAGTTCTGTCCGCTCGGATGATGGTGTAGTCAGTGGGGATGGCTAGCGAAAGGGCTGGGCCTGCGGCTGCATGAAGCCAGGACTCTGTTATGGCTAGGAAGTCTAGATCTTCAGCTAAAATGAGATCAGCGATGTCCGTGCATGGGCAATCATGGAGCGTGCGTTGATGAGGGCACCTTTTATAGGTAGGTTTTTGGCTTTGGCAGGGGTGGGGGTGGTAGCTGTGATGAGCGGCTCTATTGTTGGTGGTAGGTGGAGTTGACGGGTTTAGGTTCGGGTTTTTTAGCGTAAGGTTAGCGCAGGAGCTGATGGAGGTTCGGTGTGTGATATGGATTGTGAGGAGTCCCTGGCTCTAGGCTCGTGTATTTTGGAAGTCTGGATCGTAATCTGGTCAGCCTGTCCGAAAGGCATGGGGGAGCGAGTAGGCTAAGCATGATTGTGGTGCTGGCTTTGTGAGGGGTGGGTGATGCCGGTGCCTAGGCTGGTCAAGTTAAGGGGTGAGCTGGGCAGGCATGCGGAATTGGTGATGTGGAGAATGGTTCTCAGTAGTATAGGTAAAGGCCGGGAGGAACATTGTGTGAGGGGTGTTAGGTGCAGTGTGTGTCCTGTCTGGGTTGAAATCTAGCAGTGGACAGTTGCGGCCTGCTTGGAGTAGCGAATATACCTAATCCATGTAGTGCAAGGTTGCAGATTGGCATCTGACTCAGGTACAGGTAAGCAAAGTGGTCATAGTAAGCGTTTGTCAATTAGCACAGCATTAGGTTTAGAATTGTGCCAGTGTACCAATTACATCTTGGATCAGATATCATGTATTCAGAATAGCGGCTGGAATGGGAATAGCACCTAGGTCAGAGTAACACTTAGTTCAAGATAACACCTAGAATCAGAATAACCCCTAACTTCAGAATAGCACATAGAGCAGATTAAGCACAACATTGAGTTTAGTGGCTATAAAGTATGTTGAGCGGGGGCACATTGGGCTGCAGGTCAACAGATCTAGAGGCAGTTGCGTGAGCAGATCAGCAGAACAGGGCAGATGGTCACAATGTGGTTTAAAAATGGCAGCTAGAATTGCATAGGGTAGCCGAGCAGTAGTGAGCACAGTGCAGTTATATGTGACAGGGATGATTAGCGACACAGTAGTCTAAATACGAATGAGCACCTATGTACTGGAAATGGCAGCAACTTTGGCACAGATACAGCATGCAGTAAGGCCTGAGTGCACGAGAGTGGCAATAAGTAGCTTGTGGTAACAAAGCCTTTTCCAGAGTCTAGGCAGTTCAGTTTAAAGCGAAGTGGTGTTTACCGTTCAGGTTGGTCTGGAATCCGGCAGGGGGTCCGGGCAAACGGCGAGGAAGGCTGAGGACAGGTGAAGACAGGTATTGGCCTTGTTATCCTGGGCCTTGCTGGGAGTGGGCCGGCTTCGCCTACCGGCTGGCGATAGGCTGCTTAAGGTGGCTCAATGGCCAATCGGATGCGAGGACAGTCGGATGTGCTCAGTTAGGCTTGCAGTGTGGTTGCGCCCATTCTCTGTGACAGGAGTTTGTCCTGCTGCACCCGTTCACTAGGAGGGAAGCCCCTGTTGTAGCACTGGGTGAGTGAAGCTTCCCCTGCTGTTGCCCTGGCCTGGACCGGTCATGTAGTGTGACACTCAGATGTCTGTTGAAGCTGTGCCGGTGAAGCAGATTTGTCAGGGCCCTGCACTTTTCTTGGTTCATCCTTGATGGCTCGGAAATATGCTGAGGAGGGTTTTAGTGGAGCTAGACATGTGAACAGCATGTCCCAAATGGCATGACACATGTTGCTTTTGTATATGTACAGAGCTTAAAATGGTTTGTAGGAGTCACCAAGAAGGAAAGGACATTCCAATAAAACGCCCTTTCCTGCTCTCAGCACCAGCCCTGGGGCCCCGGGGCCCCGGGGGGTCGAGCTCTGGAGCAGCTCAGGAGAAGCTGAGCTGAGGTGTGCCTTTGCCTTGCAAGCTCCCAGCCCTGGGCCCAGGCCCCGGCGGGGGAGGGGAGGCTGTCATTTCACAATGCTCTGCCCAGCCTGAGGGTTCCGTTGGCACGGCGACGGCAGCAGGTGAGCCCTGGAGCAGGGGGCATGGAGAGGTCAAGGCAGACAGAGCTGGGAGCCCCAGGAACAGGACCCAGGCCAGTGGAGGTGGCTCAGCTGAGCCCACCTGATCGCTCGAGGCCACTCCTCACAGGGCCTCTGCTGCTGTCAGAAGCCCTGGGGCCCTGCTACTGGCGGAGGAAGCATTCAGGCCTCAAAGGGCACCGGCCTTCTCTGAGGCCTGTGACTGGGCTCAAAAACAGAACATGTGAAAAACAGGGCCCAGACACTGCACTGAAGAAAGGTAGGTTAAGGTGTGAAAACAAAAGCACCAATAAGAAAGGAAAAAGCATAGCTCTTAATACACCCTCATCTGGACTTTGTGGCCAGTCCCTGTAGATTCATTTTCAGTCCCCTAGTCAAGGCTAGGGGTGGGCAAAGTTACCCTCACTACTGGTGGAACGATATTGCCTAAATTCGCCTCCAGCTCTGTTCTGCCTGCAGGGACATTTTTTAGCTGTTGTGCCAATTTTCTATGCAGATTTTGCTTCCTGAAATGTGTTTTTTCCCTGAAATATCATGTTTTTGACCGCTAAAACAAAATTTAATGGAAAAAATCAATGTCTTCTGGCAAACCATCTGAAATGGTGTTTTTTCACAAACTATCTGTTTTCAGTCTGAAACTTCTTGTGGCCACCAAAAAACAACATTTCCCATAAAAAACAGAATTTCAGGGAGAAAAAGCCTGAAATTGGCAATTTCTCTCTGTGGGCAGAGCAGGCGAAGTGGCAGAATTTGCCCAGAATTCTGCATTTTTTCTGCTGAGCAAATTATCGGCCGTTTCGACCACCCCCTAGTCAAGGCCATGATATCTATGGACTTCAAGGGAAAGACACTTGCAGCACACAATCATCACCGTTCTAACACCTTCTCTATTTCCATTGACTTCATTGGGATCACCCACCCAAATATATAGCTCTGGAAATGTGTAAACCGAATGGTAGTGCGTAAAAAGGGCCAACGAAGGACGTCTTTCTCTTGTAATGTGAAGTGGAAAAAAACAAAGGTGAAGTAGTTCCTTGGTTTTGTAGACAGTAGGGGAATAGTTCTATTTTGATATTTGTGTTTGTACCATGCTCCGCTGCCATCATTTCCAGGGTCTCTAGGCACTCTGCAAGTCCTGAAAGAGAGGAGGGTGGGGGGTGAGGTTAGTGGGGAGAGCGGGGAACATGCAAGCTAACTTTGCTGTTGTGTTGATGGGTGCAGGGGAGTGCTTGAGGGGATGCAACTTCACTTTTCTCTCATTGTGACTGTCAGAGCCTGCTCCCCCCTCTCTCTCTCTCTCTCTCTCTCTCTCTCTCTCTCCCTCTGGCTCCCTCTCTCTCTCACACATAGATACATTTACCCTGTCTGCCACAGAGCTCTGGGAATTGACAAATGTGCAACGGGGGAAGTGTAGAGACTCCACTCATTACCATATGCTAGGTGCTAAGGCTGATGGGAGGCAAGATGTTTTGGATAAGAGAAGCAGATCCCTGAGACATGAGGACCCCATGCCCCCATTCAGCTGCCATAGTACATAGGTTGGCAGGCTTGTCCCTGAGTCAAACCTCACTCTAATTTCCTCAGGTACTGCGCTGAGTGTCCAACTCAGACATTTGCCCGCCAGGCGTTTGTAAGGCGTTTGTAAGGCGATCGGGGCAGGGGCCAGAATCTCTGGCGCTTTCGCCCAGAAATCTATTCCAGTGTCTTCTGCAGTCCTCAAACTCTTCTGACACTGCGCACACAGCCAAAGGACAGAATGAAATGGAATGAAATCCCCTGCCGCGCCATTCCCCTGGTTTTGTAGCTGTTCCATAACTTCAGTTTCAAAATGATGTTGAAATACTGCCAGTGGTTCTTCGTGGTGAAATGAGGAGCAGGACAGATAAAAGGTGGAGACTGGATACCTTCAAGTGCCCCATGAAGCGTGGTGTTTCACCAGTTGGGACTAGAGGGGTGCTGTATCTGCAGGAAGGTAAGGAGAAGCATGCTGACAGTCAATAGGAGATGTTTGGGGCAGGGGGATAGGACGGCGATCGAGTAACAATTCAATCTGGAGGAGGCCCTTCAGGGTGTCCAGTATGTGTGATGCAGAGGGATAGCTCTGCTGTCCAAAGCCTAACCCTTTACAGTGCAGTATGTGCAATTTGGGAGGCTTGCTTTGCTGTCGGAAGCCAGACCATGTGCGAGTGAAGCTTGCAGTGTGGTTGCGCCCATTCTCTGTGACAGGAGTTTGTCCTGCTGCACCCGTTCACTAGGAGGGAAGCCCCTGTTGTAGCACTGGGTGAGTGAAGCTTCCCCTGCTGTTGCCCTGGCCTGGACCGGTCATGTAGTGTGACACTCAGATGTCTGTTGAAGCTGTGCCGGTGAAGCAGATTTGTCAGGGCCCTGCACTTTTCTTGGTTCATCCTTGATGGCTCGGAAATATGCTAAGGAGGGTTTTAGTGGAGCTAGACATGTGAACAGCATGTCCCAAATGGCATGACACATGTTGCTTTTGTATATGTACAGAGCTTAAAATGGTTTGTAGGAGTCACCAAGAAGGAAAGGACATTCCAATAAAACGCCCTTGCCTGCTCTCAGCACCAGCCCTGGGGCACCGGGGCCCCGGGGGGTCGAGCTCTGGAGCAGCTCAGGAGAAGCTGAGCTGAGGTGTGTCTTTGCCTTGCAAGCTCCCAGCCTGGCCCAGGCCCCGGCGGGGGAGGGGAGGCTGTCATTTCACAATGCTCTGCCCAGCCTGAGGGTTCCGTTGGCACGGCGACGGCAGCAGGTGAGCCCTGGAGCAGGGGGCATGGAGAGGTCAAGGCAGACAGAGCTGGGAGCCCCAGGAACAGGACCCAGGCCAGTGGAGGTGGCTCGCATGAGCCCACCTGATCGCTCGAGGCCACTCCTCACAGGGCCTCTGCTGCTGTCAGAAGCCCTGGGGCCCTGCTACTGGCGGAGGAAGCATTCAGGCCTCAAAGGGCACCGGCCTTCTCTGAGGCCTGTGACTGGGCTCAAAAACAGAACATGTGAAAAACAGGGCCCAGACACTGCACTGAAGAAAGGTAGGTTAAGGTGTGAAAACAAAAGCACCAATAAGAAAGGAAAAAGCATAGCTCTTAATACACCCTCATCTGGACTTTGTGGCCAGTCCCTGTAGATTCATTTTCAGTCCCCTAGTCAAGGCTAGGGGTGGGCAAAGTTACCCTCACTACTGGTGGAACGATATTGCCTAAATTCGCCTCCAGCTCTGTTCTGCCTGCAGGGACATTTTTTAGCTGTTGTGCCAATTTTCTATGCAGATTTTGCTTCCTGAAATGTGTTTTTTCCCTGAAATATCATGTTTTTGACCGCTAAAACAAAATTTAATGGAAAAAATCAATGTCTTCTGGCAAACCATCTGAAATGGTGTTTTTTTCACAAACTATCTGTTTTCAGTCTGAAACTTCTTGTGGCCACCAAAAAACATTTCCCATAAAAAACCGAATTTCAGGGAGAAAAAGCCTGAAATTGGCAATTTCTCTCTGTGGGCAGAGCAGGCGAAGTGGCAGAATTTGCCCAAAATTCTGCATTTTTTCTGCTGAGCAAATTATCGGCCACTTCGACCACCCCCTAGTCAAGGCCATGATATCTATGGACTTCAAGGGAAAGACACTTGCAGCACACAATCATCACCGTTCTAACACCTTCTCTATTTCCATTGACTTCATTGGGATCACCCACCCAAATATATAGCTCTTGCCGACTGGGAGACTCAACAGGATGAAATGTGTAAACCGAATGGTAGTGCGTAAAAAGGGCCAACGAAGGACGTCTTTCTCTTGTAATGTGAAGTGGAAAAAAACAAAGGTGAAGTAGTTCCTTGGTTTTGTAGACAGTAGGGGAATAGTTCTATTTTGATATTTGTGTTTGTACCATGCTCCGCTGCCATCATTTCCAGGGTCTCTAGGCACTCTGCAAGTCCTGAAAGAGGGGAGGGTGCAGGTGGGTGAGGTTAGTGGGGAGAGCGGGGAACATGCAAGCTAACTTTGCTGTTGTGTTGATGGGTGCAGGGGAGTGCTTGAGGGGATGCAACTTCACTTTTCTCTCATTGTGACTGTCAGAGCCTGCTCCCCCTCTCTCTCTCTCTCTCTCTCTGGCTCCCTCTCTCTCTCACACATAGATACATTTACCCTGTCTGCCACAGAGCTCTGGGAATTGACAAATGTGCAACGGGGGAAGTGTAGAGACTCCACTCATTACCATATGCTAGGTGCTAAGGCTGATGGGAGGCAAGATGTTTTGGATAAGAGAAGCAGATCCCTGAGACATGAGGACCCCATGCCCCCATTCAGCTGCCATAGTACATAGGTTGGCAGGCTTGTCCCTGAGTGAAACCTCACTCTAATTTCCTCAGGTACTGCGCTGAGTGTCCAACTCAGACATTTGCCCGCCAGGGCAAAGCCCGCCAGGCGTTTGTAAGGCGATCAGGCGGGGGCCACACAGCCAAAGGACATAATGAAATGGAATGAAATCCCCCTGCCGCCATTCCCCTGGTTTTGTAGCTGTTCCATAACTTCAGTTTCAAAATGATGTTGACATACTGCCAGTGGTTCTTCGTGGTGAAATGAGGAGCAGGACAGATAAAAGGTGGAGACTGGATACCTTCAAGTGCCCCATGAAGCGTGGTGTTTCACCAGTTGGGACTAGAGGGGTGCTGTATCTGCAGGAAGGTAAGGAGAAGCATGCTGACAGTCAATAGGAGATGTTTGGGGCAGGGGGATAGGACGGCGATCGAGTAACAATTCAATCTGGAGGAGGCCCTTCAGGGTGTCCAGTATGTGTGAGGCAGAGGGATAGCCCTGCTGTCCAAAGCCTAACCCTTTACAGTGCAGTATGTGCAATTTGGGAGGCTTGCTTTGCTGTCGGAAAGCCAGACCATGTGCGAGTGAAGCTTGCAGTGTGGTTGCGCCCATTCTCTGTGACAGGAGTTTGTCCTGCTGCACCCGTTCACTAGGAGGGAAGCCCCTGTTGTAGCACTGGGTGAGTGAAGCTTCCCCTGCTGTTGCCCTGGCCTGGACCGGTCATGTAGTGTGACACTCAGATGTCTGTTGAAGCTGTGCCGGTGAAGCAGATTTGTCAGGGCCCTGCACTTTTCTTGGTTCATCCTTGATGGCTCGGAAATATGCTAAGGAGGGTTTTAGTGGAGCTAGACATGTGAACAGCATGTCCCAAATGGCATGACACAAGTTGCTTTTGTATATGTACAGAGCTTAAAATGTTTTGTAGGAGTTACCAAGAAGGAAAGGACATTCCAATAAAACGCCCTTCCCTGCTCTCAGCACCACCCCTGGGGCCCCGGGGCCTTGGGGCCGAGGGCCCTGAGGGGTCGAGCTCTTTGCCTTGCAAGCTCCCAGCCCTGGGCCCTGGCCCCGCCGGGAGCAGTCAGACTTCTCTCAAGACGAGATAGGCATTATATAGAGTATACAAGATAGGGCAATTTACACAGTAGAACAAGCAGACACGGATCAGAGCTTGGGTGTAAAGATATATAATTATTTATTTAACACATCTATGAAAAACACACTGGCACCAATATGGCAAACAACTTCAATCACAGTTACTATAAGTATATATCAATCCCATAACAATATTTCGACAAGTCTAGGTTCAAAGGCACCACTTATTTGCAGACAGAGGTGAATGCTTAACCTAGATGGCACTCTAGTATTCGTTAGGAAGGGAGAGAAAAAAAGGCAGGATACGAAACCAAATCAGTACCAACTCTTTCACGAAGCAAATGCAAGGCAAGCAAGGCAGGGTCTACTGTAGATTACAAAGTTCAGAGGCCAGGCCCACTCAGAGAGAGGCAAGGCGGTATGTCCCAAAAATATCACAGTGGAAACGCACTTCGAGTCTTTGTAGCAAAATGTCACAGAAAGGTTGGACCAGTTTTAGAACAAAAGTTAAGAAGGTCTGGAGGCGACCCTGTGGAAAGGTAAGGATTTAAGACACCTCACGCTAATCGGGACAAGGGAAGCCAGGCGGACACAGTACTTTGAAAGTGGAGATACAGCTCCGGCGGGGGCAGTTGTTCCTGGTGGTGGATGCAAGTCGGGGCTTTGCCAGAAGAAGAGATGATCTCGTCGTAGAGGAAAGTTGAGGATCGTTGCACCACCAGGGAAGAGACCAGCCGTGGAGTGCTCTATCACAAGGCACCACCTTTTGGTCGCGGTACAGTGGTTGGTGGCTATCCGGTTGCCGGGGTTCTCAGCACGGGCAATTCGACCACTAGACGTCCTGGAAGCGAAGAAAAAGCAAGTGACTGGTTGTTCCCACCAGTCAAAGGGAAGAAGACTCTCCAGCAGGGAGATCTCCTCTGTCGTTGGGAAGTGGTGAGTCGGTTCCGCAGGGCATCACCGGTGGTGTCGTTGTTGCAGGTCGGCTCAGCTTCTCCCTCGTCGGATTCTTAGGTCCTGTGGCGACTTCTGAAGTTCCAGTCCCCAAAGCCCTGCTTTTATGCAGAAAACCCCCATTCATTCAGCCTAGCTGTCAATCAAACATGCTAAGTGGTGAGCGGGGCGGCTCACCACTTGGGCCAATCACACCAGAGTGCGACTTGAGTTGGCAAGGCAACTCAGTCCAGGGTGCCTAAACCCCCTCCCGCACCCCCTGTGGTACCCAGACAGAATGGCACCACTCTGGAGGGCTTCTGTGCAGAAGCCGGCCAAAAGTGGAACAAAGGGCTCAACCTTTGGTTTGGAGTTACAGAGGCGAACACATACGCCATTTAAAAACCGAGTTCTGGCAGAAAATACCAACCAGTGAATTTATTTTAATTTAATAAACCGGCGGTATGACCGAGGCTATATAGAAAAAGTATTAGCCTCGAACAATGGGAAACATCCCATAGGAATATATTTGCGGTCAAATTTAAAAAGTAGTATCCACTGCCACCAGCTAAAACTCAACGAGGGGGGATGGGACAGTGCCCCCTCGAACAACAGACCCAGGGGTAATCGAATTACCCTTACAAGTACGTCCACAATAGGATGGTTTGTACTGGTTCTGTTAGTAAATTTAGGTCTAGTAAAGCCAATGGTGACTTTACATGCCCTGGGAGACAGTAGTCAGTCCCAGGGTATGGAGTCTATGGTGGGCGTCACCTAGGACACCCTAGTGTTACGGCACGGAGGGTGCTGAGTAACACACATAGCAAAAGACATGAGACCCCATGGAGTAAAGGACCCCATAGCCCATAGAACACATTAACATTCAAAGAAATACCACAAATCATGTCCAAGAGTGGGAGGAAAAGAGTCTCACTCTTGGCAGGATGAAAAAAACAAACTCCAGAAATCCAGCAAAGCTGCTGGGGGACTCACTAGGTTAGGAAATGCAGCCTAAACAGAGAATTCTCCCTAACATTATGTTTTTCTTGATATGTCTTGTATGTGTTTGATGGATATTTTTATTCAAATAAACATATTCACTACTACCACTGCTTTTCATATACAATCTCTAAAATTCATGACACTCTCACATCCCTCCTGTCATTTCTTTGCCAACCCCGCCCTCTGTCCTCCACCTTTTCCCTACCCCTTGTACTCTCAACTACTTCTTCCCTACTTCTCCACCCAAATTAGCACTCATCGTTTTGCAGCACCAACCCATCTTGCGCTCTATCAACCCATTGCACCTGAAATGGTCAAGGACTTCCCAGTCACCTCAACACTCAGAATATGGTGGTATAGTAAAAGGGGCAGTAATTATGTGTCCTCTGTTTTTTTAGCTCCACTGCCCTACTCATATTGATGTCTTTTGCATGAGAAGAATTTGTCTTAAGAATGCTCACAACCCAATTACCACAGTTCTATTTAATTTTAATGAATACAAAAATAAGGAATACATTTTTTTGGGGGGGTCCACCCCAAGCCCCCTGTTTCCTCATGTTGAAAATCCCACCCCAAACCCATCCCACACCAGATTTAACCCCTTAGCCCACCCCACATATATATATATCTTTTAAATTCCGTATTTTTTCATTGTGTTTGTTTCGTTTCAAATGAATTCTTTATTTTGTATTTGTTAAAACCAATGGATACCAATTACCACTGATTTAGTGGCAGAAAAGATAGGGTACAAAGAAGGCTCCTATTTCCTTCATTGTAAAATGAAAGGCTGCCCTTGGCATATTCAAGATAAACCCCAATGTGACGGGGCTGCTTTTTCAACTTCAGGTCTTTCAGATTCTTGAAGGAACCTCCGGACCTGGTCTGGATCCATTGGGGACCTCATATCCCCTCTTTGGGGCAGATATTGACTCTGCCTGTCCTTTTGACATCATGTGCAGCGACACCAATTGTCCAGTTCCCAAGTTTACATGTTGGACATTTGCTTACCCTCATTGACAGGACACATGGAATGAAATCACATCTTTTGGGATATCCTTCAACTTTCTGCTCAACTTTCAAATATTTGACCTTGTGTCCATCTTTGTAGATGAGGGTTTGCTGTGTCTGGAGGATTCTTCAGAAGCACATGAATTAACCAGCTTGTATTTATAATATAATTGATAATGACAATAAGGGGGGCGTGGCTAGCAGCCATGCAATATAGACGTGGCTTCTCTTGCTCCCGCATGATCCGTTTCAAGATATGCTTTCCACTTGATATTAAGCAGCATTAAAAGCTGCATTGTGCACCACAGCTGTTGCGGAGACGCTGGGTGAAGTGGAGCTGCCAGGGGCAGAGAGAGAGAGCTGTCGGTCCTTGGAGCGCGATGATCCAACATGGCGCCTATGGCCTGAGATGGAGTCTAGCGCAGTGCGCTTGCAGCACAGGGGCTGCTCAGGAGTTGGCCTTGGATGCTTGTGAGGCCATCTCCGGGCCTGCTGGAGCTGTAGGTGTGCCTTTTTCTGGCTGCCAGTGAAGAGAGCAGGGACCTGTTGCGGCCCTGGTGAGATCCTTGGTGTGAGCCAATACAGATGTGGAGGCAGGTGCGGGCGCCAGCTGCAATCCAGCAGACGTGCCGACAGAATGCAGATGGTGGAGACTCAGGTGGACGAAAATAGACAAAACATCACAGCTGCCATGAGGGAGGTGCGAGAATGGATGGCGAAAGTGGTTATGCTGGAAAACAGGACGGAGGACGCTGAGGGACGGGCGTTGCAAAATAACATCTGCTATTGGGACTGCCTGAGGGGGCGGAGGGGAATGATCCCACAACATATGTGGAGAACATGCTGCTACAGGAGGTGGAGCTAGACGCCTGGTGGCAGGGTTTTACGGTCGAGCATGCCCATTGGTCCCTGTCCAGGAGGACCCCACCAGGAGGGCCCTGAGGCTGCTGATAGCAGGGATCTTAAACTACAGAGAAAAGGAGATGGTCCTGGCATTCTCCATGCGACAAGGTGTCATCGAGGGAGGGTCGGCGAAGATAGCAATATACCATGATTACATCCTAAGGACTCTGGTGCGCTGAGCTGAAATACATGCTGATTTACCCGGCCAGACTGAAGGTCTTCCACAATGCAACTTCTCACTTCTTTAACAACACAGACAGAGTGCATGCTTGGATGGATACAGTGGGGATTGCCTTGCTTCTGAGATGGCCAGAGACAGAGAACGAATCGTTTGCAGGACTGATGGCAAGGTTTCCTACTGCAGATGAGTGGAAGGCGTCATGGTGTTGTATCATGGTGGCAGATAAGAAGGGACACAACACAAGCTGATCCGGACAGGAACTGGTCCACCTTGATGACCACGGTGTAAGCGTCTCTGCTATTCACGTTGCACTTCTCTATCCTACCCATTTCTTTTTTCCTTCTTTTTTGAGTGCTAGGCTCTAGTACTCAACCGCTGCGCATGCGACCTGGGACCAAAGTTGCGGCGACGTGGCTGTGTGTGAGAAGCGGATGCAGTAAACAAGCTAATTAACTTTGGGAGGTTTTGAGGGATGTTTGGGGTTGGGTTACTTTTGGGGGTGGTTCTCAATGCATGCTATAAAGCTCAGCACCCCTGCTGGGGGCTCTGATAGACTGTGGCGGTTCACCCGAGGGGGATTGTGTGATGCAAAAAGGGGATGACAAGGATGGGGCGTTTAGGACCCTGGCGTTAGGCAGTGGTCGGTTGATGGTTGAGGCACGAGGGGCAGGTACCATTGCGTTAGGCAGAGCTTGCTTGCTTGTTGGGGTGCGAGGGGGAGGGTCTGATGGAGGGTGAGTGGGACGCTGGGGTGGGTGGGGACTGCAGAGCTGAGATGGGGGACATTAGGATTGTTTCCTGGAATGTCAGGGGGCTCAACAGCTTTATCGAACGCAATAGAGTGCACATGTGCATGAAAGGCAAGGGAATACAAATAGCTCTCCTGCAGGAACTAGACAGGCCCCGCTTCTCAGTCCTGCAGGAACTAGACAGGCCCGCTTCTCAGTCCTGCAGGAACTAGACAGGCCCTGCTTCTCAGTCCTGCAGGAACTAGACAGGCCCCGCTTCCTAGTCCTGCAGGATACTAGACAGGCCCCGCTTCTCAGTCCTGCAGGATACTAGACAGGCCCCGCTTCTCAGTCCTGCAGGATACTAGACAGGCCCCGCTTCTCAGTCCTGCAGGAACTAGACAGGCCCCGCTTCTCAGTCCTGCAGGAACTAGACAGGCCCGCTTCTCAGTCCTGCAGGATACTAGACAGGCCCCGCTTCTCAGTCCTGCAGGAACTAGACAGGCCCCGCTTCTCAGTCCTGCAGGAACTAGACAGGCCCCGCTTCTCAGTCCTGCAGGAACTAGACAGGCCCCGCTTCTCAGTCCTGCAGGATACTAGACAGGCCCCGCTTCTCAGTCCTGCAGGAACTAGACAGGCCCCGCTTCTCAGTCCTGCAGGAACTAGACAGGCCCCGCTTCTCAGTCCTGCAGGAAGTAGACAGGCCCCGCTTCTCAGTCCTGCAGGAACTAGACAGGCCCCGCTTCTCAGTCCTGCAGGATACTAGACAGGCCCCGCTTCTCAGTCCTGCAGGAACTAGACAGGCCCCGCTTCTCAGTCCTGCAGGAACTAGACAGGCCCCGCTTCTCAGTCCTGCAGGAACTAGACAGGCCCCGCTTCTCAGTCTTGCAGGAACTAGACAGGCCCCGCCTCTCAGGAAACGGTGGTGACAAGTATATGGGTGCACCTACTTGTCTGGGTGGCCCCCATCGGTGCCCTTTAAAATGGTCAAGTCCAAGCATGACAGTAAGGGCAGGATGATCATTGTGCACAGGTTTCTGGAGCAGCAGGAGATTTGCATAATTAATGCATAATTAATACATATGCCCCAAACTTATGAAGCTACCTCTTTTTTCAATTCTTTTTGAGCAGCTTCCCATATATATCCAAGTTGAATGCAGCTTTGACCGTTGAATTGATCAGTTTATTCATCATTCATCCTTGCAGTAATCAGTGACATCTGGATTTCTAGAGAATACTGAAGATGTATACTTCTTTATATTTTAAGTTGAATTGATGATTTCTATTTTTTGTAATAAATAGACCTCCTGTGCAGACCTGCGTGTTTCTTGTCCTGAAAGGGAAGGGGTGCTGTAGGGAATCAGCACTGGTGAGTCCCAGATTTACAAAGAAAAGCATTTTAAATAATTAAAAGATGTCTATGCCTTATCTGGGTGGAAAAATTACCCAAACTAAATGTCACCTGATTAAAACCACATGAGGGTTGTGAGAATGGAGACATCTAAGGAGTCAATATGTTACTTAATCCTACATGCAACTGGTGCCCTAAACTGTTCATTCCCAAAGAAGTGCCACCTGAAATGTCCCAATGCCTTGTACTCCTGGCTCTGTGCAGAGTGTGATGGTCAGTTCAGGGACATAAAGTTGAAGTTGTATTGATAAACCTGATCCTGTTGAGAGTGAATGACCTTGAACTGTCACTGCCGCCCTCATGGACCTGTACCGGCAGTGCATGTGTTTCACTTATCTCCAGCTGCCACCGTCATGGAAGGGACAATGCTCTGACCACATTACATGCCCCAGTCTTGCTAGCGCCCGAAGCCCATCTAACTATAGCACGTGTGCCCTGCCCTGTACCCCCAGCACTCCATCCTCCATCCACAGTCACATTGATCAGTCAAACTCAAACTCTTTAAGAAATCACACTACTGGTCGGAAGCCACTGCTGAAAGACTTGAAGAGGTCCCGGGCAAGGATAGGTTTTTTATAAGACAGAATATCTTTGCTAATACCCCTAAAAAATAGCTACATTCTCGATCATGAGGGGTATGTATACTCTACTCCACAACATGGATAACGGGTCCCTCAGTAATGCAATTGGGATCCTTCATAACCTGAGAGTGGAGATGGAGAACGAAGATGGAGCTAAGAAATCTGATTGGTTCAACTGGGTTCCCTCATGATATGATATGATGAGTTATTTATAACACGCTTGTACACAAGTGTTTCTAGGCGTGACAAGACAAGGGAGGGAAGACAGAGTGAGGACGAAAACAAACAATCTTACTAGGCCTTGTGTATTTGGGAGGAGGTGTCTTTCAAGATGGGAGTATTCCGAGCTGAGCCATGTATATTAATTGCAGGGTTGACCGAGCCATCTGGGTTTGACAAGTTGTTTGATCGTATGAGAGTTGATCAAAGTGTCTCAACTAACAAGGACGCTCCATCAGTGTAACATCACATCTGATTAGCAGAGATCAATTATGCTGTAGTTTTTTTTACGATGACTACAAAATTAGATCATGTTAGGGTTCTGTTTTAGATAATGTGTATCCAATGGGGTAGCAAGATAAGTGTGAATGTTTAGGGTTACATAGGGTATTGTCCAATGGGGAACGTGGGAATGTTTTTATCTGGTATGTTAATTCCACAGGTTTACAGCTATAAAAACGTGTGACTTGTATATGTAAGCCGAGTGAGTCATAGCTTTCAGTTCCAAGGAGCTGACTACGTGCCCCGGCCGGGTTTGCATGTAATACATCTTGCTATCCTTGCAAGAACCTGCAGTCAATATTTGCTGCATGGATTTTCCAGTTGTTCGATTTTGACCTGCCCTACATGAATGTTTACGGCAATGAGTAACATTATACCATAAAAGCCACCTTTTTCAAATTATAATGGCTGGATGTCCTGTGAGTAAATACATGTTATAAAATAAATATTCTGACAGTACTTTGTTCACAAAAGTCATGATTAAGGATTGTGTTGCAAAGTGTTATATAAACCTGAAAGGGAAATAGAAACACATTGGCTACTTATACCTAAAGACCGAAATCTCTAGAGATCTCCTAATATCTGCACCAGGGAATCCTGAGCGAGCCAGAGTCATTCATATAATAAGTTACACAAGCCTTTACTTCTTATTTCTCAAACAGCTCCCATGTGAAACTGAAGGCGTCTTTACTTAACTGCAGTGTTTTCATTTAGTATGTATATATCTCTTCTGCTATTTATTATTTGCTGATTACATTTTTATTTAAACCTTTTTTGTTTTTAATAGTAAATATAAACAACTCCCCCCTCACCCCCAAAAAACAGGAGAAAAGTCAGACAAGGCAATTCGAATGCAAAACACATTTGACAAAAACATGTTCTGCTATTTTTGTTAGTAATTTTTTTTTCAAACTTTATTTTTGGTTTGCAAGTCACATCACAATCGCTTCAACTTCCCAATAATGCAGTTTATAAATAACAAAACAATGGTTTTCTCCCATCCGTTCCCATTTTGCGATTTTATCAATAGTGCAATTTTAACACATTGGGCATTCGTAGTAGGAGTTTCCGCATGTGGTTCAATCGTTCTCTGACTCCTCTGAGTTTGATGAAGTAGTTTCAAGGTAAGATCTAAATGGTGCCCAGATGTCTCTGGGTCTACATGGTGAGGGGACTAACCCTATGTCATTTTCTTCACATTCGTTGACATATGACAATGTTGTAAGGAATTGCTCCGTACACGGGGTATGGTTACTTTTCCACTTATGCAAAGTACATTTCTTGGCCAATAAGTATTTTTGGGGATTGAGTTGTGCAGGAATTTGTGTGATGTCTTCCAAAATATTTGCTACATCACGCCAGAATCTAGTTATCATAACGCAGGTCCAATCTATATGATATGCGTCCGCGTGGGTGTTGTTGCATTTGGGACAGTTTGAAGTTGTAGACTCATGGAATTTTGCCATTTTAACCGGAGTGTAGTGGAGCTTGTTCAGTATTTGGAACTGTATAAGTCTGAACTTCAAGGAAACCCTCTTAGTGAGGAGACAGTATCTGGTCCATTTCCCCTCCTCTATTGTTGTGCCCATGTCCTCTTCCCAGGAGGCCTTTATGTTGTTGGATGATTTCGTGTGGGTTTGGACTATGTTGATAACGTGGAGACGCCCATACCTGTATGTGTGTGTAGTGCTTGATAACAAGGATGTTCGGGTGGTTCTGTCGGGTATGAAGGCCATCGTTTCTAGAATGCTGCCTTCATGCAGTGATATTGTAAAGTGACAAGTTGGCCCCGCCCCACTGTGTCTGCAAAATTTTCCAGAGTGACAAATCTGCCGTTTGGGAACATGGCCTTCATAGTGATGTCATAGTTCGGGATCCAGGCTTTCTGTATACCGGTGTCATAGGTAGGAGCAATGCCCCGGAAATTCCATAGTGAAGTTTGTGAATCATAGGGAGTTTCGATGTGGAGACGCTTACTGATTGCAGACCATGCTGCAATTGTACAGGATGCTGGGTCATATTTGCAGTCATCTTTATAAGATTTCGCAAAGATTATGGATCTTAATTCTGTTGGGCGGACTGAGTGTCGTTCTATGGGGACATGCAGTGTTTCTTCTGTGGGGTTCTGCCAGAATTTGGCGTATTGTGCCTGTGACACTTGGTAATATAGCTCAAAGTCAGATGCACCGAAGCCCCCCATATCGTAGGGTTCTACCAGTTTTTCCCATTTAAGCCTCTTCGCCCCCCCATTCCACATGAAGGTGGTTGCCATGGAGCGTAGGTTTTCAAAGAAGGGCTTGACTGGCCAGATGGGGACGTTGTTGAAAATGTATAGGAGCTTGGGAAGGACTACCATTTTGAGCACCGCTATACAGCCAGCTAGTGATATGGGGAGTCTAGTCCAGATTTGGAGTTTAGCATGGATCGTCTGCAGTGCGGATTCATAATTGTCTATGTATAGTGACGATTTGTCCCTAGATACCAGGATCCCCAGGTATCTGATGTGGTCTGGGGACCACCTCAGACCTTGAGTGTGTGAAGGGCAGGTGGTGGCCTGTGTCAACGGGAAAATTTCAGATTTAGCAGTATTGATTTTATAGCCAGAATGTAGAGTGCAGTCTTTTATCACTGCCAGTATAGGCTCTAGGTTCCTCTCTGGTTGTCGAACATATAATAGTGCGTCGTCGGCGTACAGTGAGATGGATTGATAAATGCCGGCCATCTTTATGCCCCTCATTTGTTGTTCCTTTCTACTTGCGGCCGCCATTGGTTCGATGGTGAGGGCGAAAAGGATGGGGGAGAAGGCACAGCCCTGCCTGGTGCCTCTGTGTAAGGTGAGATGAGTAGAGAGGGTACGATTTGGTAGGACCCTAGCTTTGGGAGAGGTGTAGAGTAATCTGACACACTGTGTAAAGTATGGGCCAAAGCCGAACTTGCTGAGGACCTCAAACATGTATCTCCATGAGATAGAATCAAATGCTTTCTCAGCGTCCAATGAAATGGCCACTGCTTGTGCGTCCGGTTTGATCTGCGCCATGATACTAAACAATCTACGCAAGTTTAGGGCCGTGGACCTCATTGGGATGAAGCCACATTGGTCAGGGTGTTTTAGCATAGTCATTTTAGGGAGTAGTCTATTAGCGAGTACTTTTGCATATATCTTTGCATCTGTGTTTATTAAAGATGGAGGGCGATACGACGAGCGCTCATGGGCGGGGCGTCTAGGCTCAGTAAGACTGTTATGACTGCATCTGTGATCGTATCTGGAAGGGAGCCGGAGCTCAAGGTGAGTAAGTACTGGGGATAGCATTGCAGCGTATGTCTTGTACAGGTCAGAGCTTAGACCGTCTGGGCCAGTGACTTAATCGCATCAGGGATCTCTTCCTTGGTTATTTCCTGTTCAAGGACACTATTGTCCTCTGGGGAAAGTCTAGGTAGCTCGATCTCGTTCAAATATGTCTTGATGTTTTCCTGTGTTCGTGTATCGTGGTTTGCATATTGGTTGGTGTAGTATTTAGCAAATTCGGCGTTAATTTCTTCCTCTGTGTGTACAGGTTCTCCCTTGTCTGTCAGGATGCTAGTGATGGGGGCATGGTTGCCTTCACTTCGTAATATATGTGCCAGGTGGTTTCCTGCTCTATTTCCTTTGCTGTATCTACACGCCCTGATTGGAGTAGACATGTATTGAAACTCTTGGCTTGCTAGATCATTGAATATATGCAGTGTGCATTGATGTCAGCCACTGTGTTTTTGTCATGTGTTGTAGCATAATCATTCTCAAGTGTTCTCAGGAATGTTTCGGTTTTGTCCAGGTTCGATCTGACATTCTTGAGGAGCCCGGTAGTTTTGGACATTAGGTTGCCCCTTACCCACACTTTAAACGTTTCCCATACTGTGGCCCACTTGCCCACTGAACCTACATTTAACTGAAAGAATTCTTCCATTTCAATATGTAGTGATTTGACAACGTTGGGGTCCTTAAGGATGTTTAGGGGAATTCTCCAGCGCTGAGCTGGCCGTTTAATGTTCTGGAAGGATATTTCGAGTGTGACCGGAGAATGGTCCGAGAGTGTGCGAGGAAGTATGTCACAGCACACCACAGAGCTCAGCAGGGCAGAGGACATGAACCAATAGTCTATTCTGGATTCTGTATCTTGTACCGATGAATAGAAGGTATATTGTCGGTCTGTGGGGAGTGTCCCTCTCCAGGCGTCAGTGAGGGCCAGTTCGCGCAAGGCTTGATGTGTAGTGGTGGCCGATCTAGTAAGGGTCCTTTGTCTGCTGGAGGACCTGTCCAGTAGCACATCTAGGATAGTGTTAAAGTCTCCACCCCACAGACCACATGCGTCGGATGTTGGGCCTATTATGTCGAGGAGGTGAGCATAAAATTCGGGGTCATCTGTATTCGGCCCATAGGAGTTGATCAGCACATCAATTTTTCACCTGCCACCGTGCCCCATACCACTACATATCTATCCAGAGTGTCAGTTTTGCTTTTTCATGGGCAAACCCTAGAGAGGGATGAATCAATGTTAGGATACCCCTGTTCTGTGTTGAGTATTCAGTGTAATACCTGGTGTTGCCCCATTGTTTCAAGACATTCTCATTAGTCGCCCGTAAAGCATGGGTTTCCTGAAGCATTACTATGTGCGGGCGATGCCTATTGATGTATGCCCCCACCTTGCTGGATTTTGCTCTGTTGTTCAGACCCCGGATATTCCAGGTAAACATTTTAAGTGTCAACCCGCTGGATGTGTGTGCCCTCTGTGCCATTCCAGCAGTCTACGGTCATTTTCGGGAGGGGGGAGTGTCACCATGGGGGGAGCAGCGCGTGATACTGTGGCTGCATTTTTTACAATAAACATAACTACAAACTTTTCATCAAGGTGCCCAGCTGGGGCTCTCAGCATTAATGACCATATTGCTGGCCAACAAAACAATCCCAAGTTCCCTGTACCCACCCCCACCCACCTAGCAGTTCGGCCTGGATTGCCCCTTTTGGGGTGGGACCAAGCCTGATTTGCATATGGTCTTTCCCCTTCTGTAATAGATTGGCAGGCGAAGAACGATGGTCTGGAGGGTTGTCCCGAGCAATGCCAGTGGTTAAGATTCAGTCTAAACCTTCCAGCCATCACCTCTTTGTTTTTGCTTTGTCACCCCGAGTGGGACGGGTATGCCCAGACGTGGGTCCCGTGCTTGCTGGGCCTAGAGACCCAAGCTACTCCTCACTGATGAGCCCAAACAAAGGCGAAACATGTTTGGGGATGCTTGTGGTCTCGTGCAGAAGGGATGTGACCTAGCAGTTTGGGCTGGACTGCCCCTTTTGGGGTGGGGCCAAGCCTAATTTGCATTTGGTCTTTCCCCTTCTGTAATGGCTTGGCAGGCGAAGAACGATGGTCTGGAGGGTTGCCCCGAGCAATGCCAGTGGTTAAGATTCAGGGCCTCATCACGAGTTGGGCGGTAACCCTTAAAATCGGCGGTAACGCTATCAGCGCTGATTTTAAGAGTCCGTCGGATCACAAGTCCAAATACCGCCGGCGCCATTACAGCCGGCGCAAGTACAGCCAGCTGTACAAGCGTCGGCTGTAAAAGCACCAGTAACCATTCGCGCTAAAACATTGCAAACACGAGTCCGGCGTAGGCGCAATTAGCGCCAGAAAAGCGGCGGACAATCCGCCAAAAATACCCCCAGCAAAAAGCTGGAGGTAAAAGAACACAGGCCACAGCAATAAGGGCCCAGGTGAAACCAATGCAAATCAGAGGCCTACAAAGGACCCACTCATGCACAACACACCCTCCCCAACACCATGCTGCCATTTGGAGCAGGGAGCCTTGATGTGGACTTCTACCTGCTGCGCCTGGAGCTACAGAGGCCAGCCAACCAGGCCAGGGCCCTGGTAGTGCAGGGGGTGGTGGGGATGAGGAGAAGGAGGAGGAGAGCAGCACCAGCAAGGCAGCCAGCCATCCCCAGGGTCAGGCCAACACCCTGGGCTCTGACTGATGGCCAGTTGGTGACTGAATATCGGCTGGACAGGGCAACCATCACCCAGTTGCTGGACACAATCCAGGCTGACATCGGCAGCCGTATAGCCATCAGCACATCAGTACCCCCGCTAGTGAAGCTCGTGTCTGTGCTACAATTCCTCGGGACTGGCAGCTACCAACACGCCGTTGCCATGATGCATGGCATGGCCCAGTCCACATTCAGTGCCATGCTGGGGCAGGTGCTGGATGCACTGTTGATCCATGTCAATGAGCACATTGCATTGCCAGCCACACAGGTACAGGTGAACCAGCTGAAGGGTCAATTCCATGCCATTGCCCAAGTTCCGAATGTAATAGCAGCCCTGGACTGCACACATGTACCACTCGTACCACCCCAGGCACATGAGGCAGCCACAGAAACCGGAAACAGTACCATTCCCTGAATGTGCAGATGACATGTGGCCCTGACCTCACCTTCAGCCACTGCTGTGCCCGCTACCCAGGATCCACCCATCACTCCATGGTCCTGCGCAACAGTACCCTGCCAGCGTACATGGAAAGGCACCGAGGGCAAAACACATGGCTGCTGGGTGAGTACAAATGTATACCATAATGCATGTTAATCCACAACTGATGGGGCTGGTCACACACAATGAAATCCCTGAATGTCAATAGGCAGCACCAGCAGTGCAGCATTTCCAATCAAGCACCTTGCACGTGAAACCTTGGACATGTCCAACACAGCAGAAGACACCCATTCAGGACGTAAAAGACATGTGGCAGCACAGTGACATATGGAAGGCCTACCACCACAAAGCCTCCTGTGTGAGTAGCACTATGGCTTCCAACACTGACACAGTACAGACATCCCACCCTGCCCACCGACAGTCATGCAAATGTAACACAAAAGTCTCCACATCCACAAATGCAGCACACATAAGCAGACTGAGTAATGGCAATGTACATTCCACAAACACTGTCCCCTGATTGGCCAAGCAAATGCATGGAGAACCGTACAGAATAGTGACAACCAGCAAATGCAACTTCAGCCAATGGGAATGGCAATGACAAATGAGGCAGCCACTTCTCGCATGCACAAGCAGATGGAAGGGCCCCTTTACCCAGTGACAAGTGAATGAGTACTGTTACATACTGAAACAGAGGCGTACCAAGTTGTGAGTGCCTCATGGAATCAATGCTGCTCGTAGCACAGCACACGCAACAATGTTAGTGACCAAATGACAAGTATGGCAAAATGACACTGATGACTGAGACCTGTACACCCACTGAACTTACCTTGTCCCCCAACCTGCTTTTTCTCCCCTACAGATAATTCTGGATATACCCAGTACACATGGCTCATGACCCCTGTGCGTCATCCACACACTGCAGCAGAGCGGGCATACAACATTGGCCATGCACATACACGGATCTGCGTGGAGAGGGCATTTGGACTACTGAAGGCACGCTTCCGGTGCCTAGACCGTACGGGGGGCATTGATGTATGCACCTGAAAAAGTTGCAAAAATTGTACTGACATGTGCCATGCTGCACAACATCTGCTGTCGCAGGAATGTGCCACTGCCCCCCGATGCTCATGTGCAGCCACCTGAGGATGGGAGGGAAGAGGATGACGTGCCTGAAGGTGTTGCACGTGCACAAAGTGTTGGGCTGAGGGAGGGGAGGTTGGCCAGACAGGTTTTGATTGATGTTTTTTTTATACGGGTGAAGGCTACATTTAACACTTGTCACTTTAACATTAAAGAGCACTTTATCACAATCACTACTGTCCATGCTTTGTGATTTTTGAAACATGATTTATTCTCAGTTTAACAATCCCCCTCCCCCAGTGAACACCCAACACACAATCCCCCCTCCCCCCAGTGAACACCCAGCAAACAATCCCCCTCCCCCCAGTGAACCCAGCCCAGCACACAATCCCCCTCCCCCAGTGAACACCCAGCACACAATCCCCCCTGCCCCCAGTGAACACCCAGCACACATTCCCCCCTTCCCCACAGTGAACTCCCCACAACAGTGTAGGTAGGTGCATGTTTGTCATCAGGGCACCCACAACAATGCCATGTCCGACTAGGATGGTCCTGGGCGCTTTCCTTGTCCAGGCCCCTCTGGTGTGTGTGACCTCAGGTGGCGCATAGAACGGCGCCTAGGAGACGGCTCAAGGGATCCCTCCGTGGGTGTAGTGGAGGTTGATGGGAATGAGACGGTTGCTTGCATGTGCTGTCGGAGAAGGTTGTTCCCCTCCCTTGTCTGCTCAGCAAGTGCTGATACTGCCTCGCATAACCCCCTCACCCTTTGTCCAAACCCTGTCAGGGCTGGGGTGCATTGCTCCACCACTGTGCGTGTGCGCGCATTGTCACGTGCTATGTACTTGCATCCATGGCGTATTGATGCACTGATGGCCTTGATGTGCCGGCTGTGCACCTTGGCCATGGATTCAACTTTGGCTTGTTTGGCCTCGATCACGTCAAGTCGGCCCATCACTGCTGCCCCCGTGATGAAGGGTACCTGTGGTGTGGCAGGTGCCCGGCCTGCCACTTGTGCGCTGTTGGGGAAGGGGGGGCTGCATGTGGACATATTGCCGGGTGGGATTGGACTGCCAGGCTCTGAGTGCCGGTCTTCAGGGCTGCCACATAATGGCATGTCTTCGTCTGGCTGTGGTGTGCGGACACGACGCACATGCACAGGTGAGGTTTGTGCTAGCTGTGTGCCTGGCCCTGGGGTCCCCTGTGGTGTCACCATCCCTTCAGCGTCACTGCTTCTGGGTGAATGCAGACGTCCTGCCTGATGCGCACGTGGAGTTGTCTCTCCCACGTCGGGCTCTGACCCACAGGTGGGTCCCTCTGCATCGGGGCTATGCCTGATGGCTTGGGGCGAGCTGGCCGTGGACTCCCTGCGGGCATGTGTGTGCTGCAGTGGTCTGGTAGGGCTGCGTTGTGGTGAAGTGGGAGGTGGCCTGCGTAGGTTCCCTTCCGTGCTGCCCCTTTGTGGGGTGGTGGTGCTGGTGGAGGCTCGCTGCCTCGGCCGCCGTGATGGTGTGGCCTCCTCCCACATCTTCATCCCGTGGGGTTTGCCGTGTGCCTGTGCGGTACATATGGTGTGGTTTGAGTTCAAGGCAACCTATATTAGTATCAAGCAGTTCATGCCATCAAGTGGGATTGAAGACAGTATCAATCATGCATTCAACTTGCATTTTGTTCAGTCGCCTTGTGGTGCTTGGTGTGAGTGTGGAGGTACACTGCATGGGAATGTTTGTGTGACATGATTACATGTGGGGTTGTGGTGCACTGCGCACAGGGTCCTGGGGGTGTATTCTTGTACACTCACACTCTACTTAGCTGTCCCATGGCTATGGATGTCTGTCCCCTGCCCCTTCTATTGATGCACCGCACGTGCAGGGTAGTCTAGGGAGCACTACGGTTCAATGGATCAAGGGGTCATTTATTGGTGTCTGCAGTGCCTCACACGCATTTCTTCAAATTCATTCACTCAGGGTCTGCATGTGTGGTACCTTCAGTTGCAATCATTCGGGGTGGGGCTCACCTGCAGTTGGATCAATGCCAGTGCCTGCCTACGCTCCACCAATTCCCTCGATGGTGCCAATGTCAATCAGGGCACTCATCTTCTCCTCCCAAGGTGTGAGTTCGGGTGGGGGTGGTGGTGGCCCTCCTCCAGTGCCCCTGCTTGCACTCCTGTGCTGTGAGAGGATGCCGTGGACTCTCACATGCAGGTCGTTGAGGCGCTTGCGGCAATCCTCCCCATCCCGGGGCACGTGCCCCACTGCAGTGACCCTTTGGCTGATGTTGCGCCAAATCTGTGCTCTGCACTGGCCACTGGTTTTGCGCTGCTGCAGCTCTTCATGATGGATTTCAGCCTCCTCCACCAGTACAACCAACTCCTGGTCGCTAAATTTGGGCTTTCTCACCCTGTCCAGGGCAGACTTGCCCCTAATGCGCTCCTGTGACATGATTCGGTGTTCAATGGGGTGGATGGCTTCCAGGGGCTGTGATATCCGACGGATTGTGATTTCCAAGATGGTCGCCGCTTTGTTTCCCGTTCCGGCGGTGACGCGTTTCCCGTGCGCTAATAGCGCGCGCTCATGGCACGCTATTAGCGCAATATGGCGGTAGCGCACGGTGCGCCGGATTTACGGGTTCAACCCGTTGCACGCTATTTGCGATATCGTCATGTCCCTGTGGACGTGCACGAAAACTTGTGATCTGGCGGATTATCCGCCGGGGCTTGGCGTTAGTGCTATTTACGTTCGACGGGAACACCACCACATTACCGCCGAACTCGTGATGAGGCCCTCAGTCTAAACCTTCCAGCCATCACCTCTTTGTTTTTGCTTTGTCACCCCGAGTGGGACGGGTATGCCCAGATGTGGGTCCCGTGCCTGCTTGGCCTAGAAACCCAAGCTACTCCTCACTAATGAGCCCCAACAAGGGCGAAACATGTTTGGCGATGCTTGTGGTCTTGTGCAGAAGGGATGTGACCTAGCAGTTCGGGCTGGACTGCCCCTTTTGGGGTGGGGCCAAGCCTGATTTGCATATGGTCTTTCCCTTTCTGTAATGGCTTGGCAGGCTAAGAACGATGGTCTGGAGGGTTGCCCCGAGCAATGCCAGTGGTTAAGATTCAGTCTAAACCTTCCAGCCATCACCTCTTTGTTTTTGCTTTCCCACCCACACCATCTGGCCCAACTTGATGATGAGTCCCAACTCTGTGGTTTCACTCGTGGAGGGGGATGAGTGCTGCAACTCTGCCTATGTAGCCAAGCGCGTCTCATCCGGCTTTCTTAAGTACTTGAAAAACTGTGTAATCCCTTTCTGCTATTGCCAAAGTGTAAATCCAGCGAAATCAAAGAGGAGATTAGGTGCTGTAGTCGGTCAATGTGCTGGAGCGGGATCTATACTGGCTGTTGTAGGAGATTTGGATCAAGTTCGTTTCTTCCGGATGAAAGGGGGATAGCGGATTCCACATACGCTAATGCCGCTGCCGGAGAATCAAAGAAGTGCGCACGTCCGCCATGTTGAATGCGTAGTTTTGCTGGAAACAAAAGGGCGTACGGCACCTGTCTCACCCGCAGCTGTCGCTTGGTGGATTCATAGGAACGTCTCAGGGTCTGGACTCCCGCTGAGAAGTCAGGATAAATGTGTATATTGTCGTTGCCGTGTCTCAGAGGGCCCTTTTCTCTCGCCAGTTTCAGAACAGCGTCTCTGTCTCTGCAATTCAATAGCTTCACAATTAACGTACGGGGGGAGCCCCTGGTTTGGGTGATGAGGCTAGTGAGCGATGTGCACGTTCAACCAGGAATTGAGGGGAGAATGATTCAGCACCCAGGAGTGTCTTCAAGAGGGTTTCAATTTAGGTTTCCATCAGACCTTTGCAAAAGGACTCTGATAGGCCGACAATGCGTACATTATTCCTTCTAGACCTCGACTCTAAATCATCACACTTTTCACGGAGTTTGCTCATTTCGCCTTTCAAGAGGGTAATGTCATGAGTGTTTTGATGGGTCGAGTCTTCATTTGAACTTATTCTGTTTTGGGCATCAGTGATTCTGGCACTTTCTTTGTCCACCCGGGCTTTGAGGCAGCCTATTGTAGAGACAATGTCATCTAATTTAACATTAATTGCCAAGAACCCGTTTTGGACCGTTGTTAGGAGTTGGTCAAACTTGGAGTCCTCTGCCATCGGGGGCTCAGCAGCCGACGCTGGGTTCGAGTTCTCCGAGGGAGTTTGTAAAGGAATCCATCGGTCCCGTCTTCCTGCCTTTAACCACGTTCTTTCCGGGCATCGTGCGGATGCCCACATGATTATGTCGATTGTGGTGTGGGAAGTGGATGACTGCCGGAATTAGGGTTCAATGCGGTCCGCAAACCGGATTGCGCACACACAGTCCGCTAGCTAGGATGGTCTCAGCGGCGAGCACTGTGGGATACTGGATCTAGTATAACACATGTCTCACCACTGCTGCAAACAGACGATTGGAAAGATTTGGGCAGCAGAGTTGGATGTACCGGGGGGTACCTGCCCACATATAGTAGTCGGCAGTGTATATGCGTTTCGTCGGATTCACCGATGGTCTCTGAAGTAGACTGTGTCCTCCCACGTGCCCGGGTACTAGCAGGGTAGCGTTGGCCTGGATGCCAGAGTACTATTTCCGCTGGTCGTGTTCAGGAGCCAGCTGCCCGGTACTTGTGAGGACTGCCACGTGGGGACGAGTGGACAGGCTCAGGATAACCAACCCCAGTGGGTTCCGCCGATGAAAGGGTGCTTCGCCCCCGTGCAGGTGTTAGCCAAGCCGGTTGGGAGGACGTAGGGCGGATTCACAAGGTACCTCTATGGGTTTGCCGCTTCAGGTAGTGATGACTTTGATCTAGCCAGGAGAAGGCCGTGTGGTCCTCTGTCTGCACATGCACAGGTGGAACAATGGAGTGGCTGGATTAAAGCTGAAGTTGCTGCGTCCAATGTGTCTGTGGCCAGTTTAACCAATGTTCTCCGAAATGGACTGTGTCCTCCCACGTGAGCGTATCTTAAGAGAGTTTTGTTGGTGGGAGAGAAGGAGCTTCTGTTGCTCAGGTTTGAGTATGGAGATAGGATGGTTCAATTTGTACCCAAGGATGGCTGATTCTGGGGGCATCCGCGATGGGAGCTGGACTTTGCCCCAATGCAGTTGTTGATCGGGTGGAGTGTCTTGTCACGGAGCATATGCACAGGGCAGCTACCTGGAGTTTCTGTTCCAGGTTGTGCTTAGTCTAATTGTTCTTTTTGTTAGTAATTTAAAATAAATCCTCAGTCAAAGTAACATATACAACACTAGGTGTTGTTCTTTGTGCATCTATTTAACTTGTCATGTGCCTCTTTGAGCTTTAGGGATTTTGTTTATGACCCTGCGCCTTGTGATTTTTTCCTTTGCTTTTGTCTAACAAGATGCACCATTTTGCATTTTTATGGACATGTCTAGATGCTGAGAAGATTTTTTTTAAGCAACTTGAGTCGGTCAAGTGACTTTCTTGTGATCCTCCGCTCAGCTTTGTTGAAAGCATGAGAAATGCACAAGACGATAACCAATTTCCCCGGGTGATGCTGACATTACAGTCCCAAATGTGTATGTGGAAGTAGATACACCATATTTGGCGCTTACACAGAGGTCATTCCACAACACACTGGAGTAGCATTTATGCTTTGTGATGTATCCTGAACCATTCTGCATACACATGATTACAATGATGGTTGTGCAATGGGGCCTGGGCATACCCAGGACATACAAATATACATCCTTTGGATCCTGATGGAGCGACAGCTGTCACTGGCATTTTATGCACACATCCAAATCCAGAAGCTGTCAGAATGAATACATTTTGTTCATGATAATATGTATGTATTGGGAGGATAGCTCAGCGGCAACGTGCGCACCTTGGAAGCAAGACGACACAAAGCAAAACAGGTTCGATCCCCGGGTCCGCACTTAGAAACCTCTGGGTGTTTAAGCGCGTTATAAATATGCAACTAAGACAAAAACAATGACGCAACTAAATAAGCAAAAACAATTCCTGTAACAGCACCTCGATGCCCGCGGGCTGTGTGAGCGGTTTAAAAATGTAAATAAATAAATAAATATAAACAATGATTTAATCCGTGAAAAATGAAATGAGCGCCAGGCCTTGCTTGTATAATGCACTTAGTAATTCAAGCATATGGCCCTTTCATCACAGACATGCCAGTCAAATGTAAAGATCTGTGGTCATTCCTTTGTTCCTAAACATGCGCTTTGATGTTGTGCAAAGCAAAGCATTTAGGAATCCTCATTGTTGCTCAGTGTTGCTAAGTTTCCCTTCTCCTTTGTCATAGGTGCATGACAAGACTGTTATGCTCACCTGGTCTCTGCGGGGACATCGGGGCACGGTTGCAGCCCTCCCAGGAAGTAGGACCCCCCAGTCTGCTTCCTCCGACTGCAAATAGTCTTTGCGCTGCTGCGATGAATTGGAACCCTGCTCCTGCGTAGATATGAGAGGATGTAAGTTTACTGGCCTGCCAGCGAATTCCCTCTCAAACCCTTCCTCCCATAGTGTGGTGAGCATGCATCGTCCCATTAAGGCTCACCTGTAGATTATTAAGGGTGAACTCTCCGTCGGCTACTTCTGGCAGGGGCGCATGTAGAATGAGGACCGAGTTCGTCACTAGTTCTTTATACGTGGTGTCCAGTCTAGCTGCGACAATTCCATGCCTTTCTGGTGAGTGTCTTTCCGTTTTCTGTTTGTAGTGAAGTATTGATATTGTCTTGTTCTCGGCCTGTTGTCAGCTCTGTAACAATGTCTATCTTTCTCCCCACATAGGTGCGAGTAGTCCAGCAGAGCAACTGGGCCCAAAATGGCTCCTGTTGAGGAGCGGAGGATTCAGCGGCGGTCCGGGAGCAGGTAAGTGTGCTTTTAAGGACAAGCACAATCTGTCCAACCGGGCCTCCCATGTATAAACATCCCAAAGGGATGTGCGTGAACCATGGTGCCCCTTGCTCCCTCCACCTGATGGTGCAGCTCCTGTGATCCTGGGCAAGTGGCCATGACAAAGACGGTACAGTAGGCTTGTTCCAGTCCGTACACTTTGTAATGATACCTTTCAATCTGAACATTATTTAAATGCTCAGATACGGTTTTCATAATGCACTTTTTCGAGTTAAGGCAAGTGTAATGATCTTGTTAGGACTACACTATACACTGGAAAGTGATAATTAGATACTGACATACTAACATTTTAAAAAGAGGCCGCTTAAGAGGTTAGTGAAATTAAACAATGTTCTCTTTTTTAATAGCTTATTTGCTACATAAACACAAAATGTTGTCTCTTAAAATGGCATTCCCTCATTGGAAGAGTCACACAAAGATTAACACGGAGTATCTGTTTTGGTAATCTTTAATTTTGTGTGCTGGTCACTGACTTGTTTGTATGTGTGTAATTTTGCTGAATCTATACATTTGTTGACGACCTTGAAGCCTTGTCTTCTGGTCTGTGACAAATCTATAATATTTTCCCCTTCCCCCCCATGTGAGCCACCCCCTTTGAGGCTAAGGAGGTGAGCAGGCTCTGCAGTGCCCTCCCTAGGGGTCTGGCCAAGTAGGACCTCACTAGGAGTGACTCCCCCTAGGAGACAAGGACTTTCATTCCCACAACGAAATCCTATGCAAGTCAATTTAAATGCATATATTGGACAATGTGCCCTCCTTTTGTTTGGCTCCAGGCAATGAAGGGTCAATCAAAATGCCTGAAGAAAAGAGGAATAGGTTTCTAAGAGCGAACTTGTATGTAAAAGGACGAGTGGCTCCGGGAAGGGGGGAGAAGGAGAGAGCCATGCACAGGGGAAGCCCTCTGATGTAGCTATGCCTTGGAGGGGAGCAGCAGATAAAACATGTGGAGGATGCAGAAATCTGAGAAGCAGAGACCCGGCAAACTGAGAACCATGGTGGACCTGGAGCCCGTCTAACGATGCCAACCCCAGGGGAAGTGGGAGACGTGAAATCGCCTGTCTGCAAGCATTCGCCGTGCACAGCAACCTGCAGAGACACAGAGTGTGGGATGTTTGCTAAGCCGAGAGCGGGGAGACAAGGAAGTGAAGAAGCAGAACCGTGCAAGCACTAAACTCCGTAAATGCAACCCATGACGAACAAAGGTACTGGGGTATGGAGAAGGGGGGGGGCACTGGGGGAACATAACTTAAGTGAAGGAAAATGTGAAAACTATGATATTGGGACATTGAATAAGCATAAGTGTATATATCATGAGAAGCCAAGGAAGGTGAGGGAAATCTGATGAAGTCAAGGAATTTGTCACTTCTCCCCAAGGGGGAGCCCCTCCCAGTGAGTCTAGGGAGGTGAGCCTGCTCCACAACACCCTCCCTATGGTTCATGGCAAGTGGGACTTCACCGGGAAAGACTCCCCCTTTGGGGACAAGGACTCCCATTCCCGTGACGAGCCCCCTAATGCCCTCCACATTATGATATATATGGAACAAGAAAACATATACAATAATTGGAAGTTCCAAGACCAGAATGAGGAGAAGGTAAAGTGTTGTCATTACCAGAAAGAAAGAACAGTTGTCTGTCTAAATCCAAGTCTCCAATTAGCTGGGGGGATGTTGAAGATAGAGGACACGCCCAATGAAAGAGAGAGAAACCAGGAGAGGGAGGAAGGCAGATGCACACAGGGGAGGCCCCCTATGCAGAGAACAACTGAAGGAGGTTGAGCAGAAGCGGAGCACGAAGCCTGTGAAATTCAGAACTACTTCAAGCAAGAACGAGTGAGAGAGATGCTGCGGGCGCATACAAGGCTGGAGCAGAAAGCTCAGTGGAGACGTGGCCACTAAACAATCATGTTGGGCAGGCTGCCCGTTCAACTATACCAACACCATCCGACAGAGGACAAAATTAATGGTCTAGGCGACCATAAGGGCATTGAAACCCTGAAGAAGCAGACGTTGCAGAGTGCAAAACAAGAAGCAATGAGAAGGAAGGAGAGGGTCCAAAGTTCCTACTGGAGATATTCTCCCACAAATATAAAGGTAACGGGAAGAATGGGGATACCAGGAAGGTGAAGGGGACTCGTTATAGCATCAGAGAAACTCGTACTGGTACCAATGACAAAACTGGGAAAAACAGGTTGATAAAGTTGAACTGTGTCAATGTGATGAACAGAAGCATAGAAATCCCAAAGAGTGAGAGAAATAGAAATGGAGTATCATTACCTTTTGCATGAAGTAAATAGTCTAAAAGTGCAGAGCGACAACTACAACCTAAAAAACCAGGGAAGTTCCAAGAAGGAACATGGAAGAAGAAAGTCTACACAAGGAAAAGGTGAATGATAATTATCCAAAAAACAAAATAAATCCCCCGAAAAAAAAGGCATTAGACAAGAATATTCAGACCGTTGTATCCCAGAATGAAGGATTCAAACGAGGCGAAAAGAAAACCCCCTCAAAGAGGAGAGAGACACTATCAATTACGTAAGGGAATTACTGGAGCTGATAGAAAGGATAACAAGAGACTATTTGAAAATGGTATGATAACCAGGACTCTAAAACAAGGGAAGCTGTAAAAGCACAACCATCGGGAGAAGGGAGTACTTTTTCTGAACTTTTCCTGAATTTCGCTGATTAAACTAATGGTAGGGTCAGATAGGTTTGTTTTGGACAGCAGGCTTATTCCTTTGGACATTGACTCATGACTGGTGAACACCTTAGTAAGTAAAGCAGGTAGGGTCTACACCATAGCGATAGGGAAAGGTAGGCCTTATTCATATTTGTTTAATGAAGTCACTTTAAACATGTCTTTGGAGTGTATGTATCCTTCTTTTTATCCATCATATATGGTGTCAATGTGGGATGTTTACCAACTGATAAAAGTTGGGGACCCATACTATTCACCGAACTGATTCCCCAGGCCAAAGCCCCTATGGTACGCACAGCTGAATCCATAGGAATAGACCTGCAAAGTACCAAAGAATTTCACGAATCAGATCCTGGGGATGCCTTATTCAGGTGGCCTGGGAAGGACCATCGCTATTGAATCCTGACCCTGGGGGTGGACAAGAGAGGGAGAAACACCTGGGTAGGGGGTACTCGGGGAGTGGGGAGGAGACACCAGAAGGAGAGACATGGTATCTCCCATTTCCTGACAGTTGTTTACCACATATTCCCTCTACCTTTATGGGCTACTACAACTCCCATAACTTCCATCCTTTCCTTATCAGCCCAACTACTGAGACGAGAAAGAGGACGACTGAGACGAGGAGGATTACCACTAGTAACATGCACTGACCTTGTCCCACTAATAAGGCCAGGCAAGGCCAGGCAATCGGACCCAATCACACACACCTGAAACTCATAGACCGTTTTCCAAACTATAAAAGGAGGAGCAAGAAAAGAGACGGAGAGCGAGTCAGGGGCCAAGAATGAAGGCAAGCTGGATGGCAAAACGAAGGAGAAACTGATAGAGAGCTACCGAGAACCAGGATAGGGAGAACGGGACGCCGAGACGCTGTCAGGGTGCAAGTTGTGGAATGAGGTGTGTCTCCAAGAAGCTGGGATAGAGAAGGGAGCCGAGGGGCAGGAAAATCCCTTTCCTCCATGCGCCAGCATACTGCTGGTTTCCTCCCTGGGTCTGCAAGTCGCTCGGGAGTGTCTGAGGGGCAGGTGGGCAAGACGCTGACCTCGACAAGTTGAAAACTGAAGGACGCGTGAAAGCAATAAAAGCCAGTGAGCAGAGACATTCGCCAACTTCTATGCCACGCTCTATGCTGCCCCAAAAGCCCCTATAGACTCATCCCTCCTAGATGAGATTGTGCTCCCGCACTTGTCGGAAGTGCAGAGAACACACCTAGATAGGGAACTGGATGAAGCTGAAATAGCAGAGGCTATGACCCAGCTACAGTCCGGGAAAACACCGGGCCCAAATGGTTTCCTGGCCGAGACCTGAAAGAAGCTGGGCAGCAACAAAATGGCCGCCCCCCTCTGCGACCTGTTCCTTGCAGGCAGGAAGCAGGGCACCCTTCCACTAGACCTACGAACGGCCAACATTGTGGTCATTCCCAAACAAGGGAAACCCCCCGACCAGTGCACATCGTATAGGCTGATATCGCTTATTAATAGCGAAGCCAAAATCCTGGCTAAAGTACTGGCCAATAGGCTCCAACCGGTCATATCCTCACTGGTTCATCAAGATCAATGCCGCTTCATGCCGCAAAGATCGACTAGAATGAACTTACACTGATTACATCTGCTATTGGAAAGAGCCCCAACTCTCAATAGACCGCTTGCACTACTCGCAATTGATTTCGAGAACGCGTTTGGTTCGGTGGTATGGGCAAGTCTCTGGGCAATAATGAGGCGCATGGGCATCGGTGAAGCTTTTCTTTGCTGGGTCCAACTTTTATACGAGGCCCCATTAGCCGCAGTCAGAGTGAACGGCTGGACCTCTGGGACCTTCCCGCTGGGCAGAGGCACCCGACAGGGCTGTCCTCTGTCCCCCCTCCTTTTCGCCCTAGCAATAGAACCACTAGCCCGATGGCTCTGACAGGTCACCACATGGTCCGGATTCCACTGGCCAGAAGGGCGAGAGGACAAGCTCTCCCTTTATGCAGACGACCTATTACTCTATCAAAGCAACCCAGTCCATGCATGTCCAATCATAACCCAAATGCTAAAGACCTATGGGGACTTCAGTGGCCTCAGAGTAAACTGGGGAAAGTCGATCCTCTTCCCAGTTAGAGGTGGTGACCTAGCAATTCCTCGGGACACCCTGTACCGAGTAGAGAGGGAGGGCTTCCGCTAACTGGGCATATGGGTCTCGGGGGCTCTATGGGACGATGTGCTTCACAACTTGCACCCACCTATTGACCGCTTTGCCGGGGATGTACAACACTGGATGCTCCTACCCCTTACGCTTATGGGCAGAGCGGCCCTCTTTAAGATGATGGCACTTCCACGTTTTCTTTACATACTGCAAAACGCCCCACTAGCTATACCAAATTCGGAATTCATCCGAGTGGAGCGTCTCCTTAGGAAGCTGATATGGAAGGGGGGGCAGCCCCGAATTTCGCTGACCACGTTGCAATGATCTATCTGGGAGGGGGGTATAGGAGTCCCACACCTTAGGTCCTACTACTGGGCCAGCCAATTAAATGTAGTCAATGACCTTCTCCACGGGGATCGCAAACTTCCACATATTAGAGTGAAACTACCTATTATTCAGGACACCCCACCACTCAAAACATTATATCAGAGTCTATCCAGGCCCCCAGCACAAACAATGTCGACCCACATCGCGATCATTTGGAGGCCGGCTCACATGCACATAGGTTGGGGGAACAAGATCACCACGGCACAACCGCTGTGGAACAACCACATGTTGTCGGAGGTACGAAAACTGAAAGCATGGACCCGGTGGGTGAGGGCGGGGATAACCACGATAGGAGATATCGTTACCGATGGCTCCATCCTCCCCTTTGAAACACTCCAGCAGAAGTTTGGAATCCCAGCAGCAGAACACTACCACTACACACAACTAACGCACGCCCTCAATGGTTACAGGCAAGCACTTATCGATGCACCAGATTACACACCCCTGGAACACAACCTACTTACACAACACATCCCCACCATGGTAACAACTATTCTATACAAAGCTATTAATGCATTTGCTACCCTGGAACTGGTCAGCCTCAAAGCCAGATGGGAACGGGATGTTGGGGCCATTGAACCGGAGGACTGGATCCAGGTTCTCATGCACCCACGCAAAATTGCAATAGACTCCAGAATAAGATGGATCCAGCTCAAGATACTCCATAGGGTATACTACCCCCGAGTGGCCCTTTCCGGTTGGGGAAGGGCAACGGATCCCAACTGCTTGAGATGCCGTGGGGGGGGCACATTCATCCACCTCCTCTGGGAATGCCCCAAAATCAAGACCTTCTGGACACAATGCTCTCAAATATTAGGAAGGACGCTGGGTCGCACAATAGCATTACAGCATGCAATAATGTTACTGGGGAACCCCAGATGAGAACACCACAACCAAATGGGAGGGTATTTTTCTCACCATACCAATGGGCCTGATAAAGCGTGACATAGCGCAGAAATGGGGAGCCCCAGAGTGCCCAACAGTGGCTCAATGGTCAAACGAAATGGACATCTGCGCGGCAAAAGAACACAGAATATACACAGCAAGGGGGTGCCCAGCAAAGGCCACAAAAATGTTGGGAAAATGGGAAGCACGTGTGACCTGAGGACTGCCAGCATTGGTGAGGAAGAAGAAAAGGGGGGGGGGAGCGAAGGAGTGCAACACGGAACTCGGCAAGTAACACTGTACTGGAAAGGGATGTACAGAGTGGCATGACACAAGCAGATTGATGGACCAACCCGGTGACCAGGGGATGAAGGGTGGGGGGGAAAATGTTGGTATGTTGTATGTATGTTTTAAAATAACCAATAAAATACGTTATTAAAAAAATAAAATAACAGTCAGTGAGTTCAAAGAAAGGGAGAGCCCAGTTTGTGATATGCAAGATTGTGGAAAGCCACAGTGTTACATGCAAGGCTGCGTGTTAAAGGATAAAGCCATTGAACTTAAAGCTTGAATGTATCTAGCTGGCGAGGGAGCCAATAAGAAACAAAGTAACGGAGCAGTGCCGTGTGAGAAGGCATGTTGTTAAACGCTTCTTGAAAGATAACAGAACAGTAATGATGAAAGCGAAATGTGTTGAAAGCCATTGAAGGAAAGGGCACGCAGGAAAGAGAGCGTGCAGAGATCCCGAAAGGCTAAAGTGAAGGTGAACTGATATTTTTGTGAAACGAGGAATAGAGTGGCTATGGGCCCGTTCTAATGAACAATACGCTTTTGTGAAATAAGGAACAGAGTGGCTGAAGGTTCATTCTGCGAAACGAAGTGCGAGAGGCACAGAAATTAAAAAGTCAACCCTATTGTCAGAGTGGTCACGCATAGAAGTGAGAATACTGTGTGGCTGTGAAGGTGTCTGACAGACAAACATTGTGAGAGTGAAGCCAAAGGCTGGAGAAGGGAGTTCTCCCCGAGCGCTCTGAAGCGCAGCTGTTTAGCTGGAAAGTGTTTTCAGCCACATTTAAGTGTTTGAAGACTGTCAAGGGCAGCCTGTGAAAGTAATTAAGAAGGAACTTTGTGAATACCTGTTTGTTTGAGAACTGTCAAACCGAGTGAGGGAAGCATGGAATAATCCATTGAAGAGATCTGTGATGCATGTTAAACTGACATTGAAATAGCCGAGTGAAGCCTAACCAATTCATGGGAAATCTTTGAACTGTGCATATTATACCAGCATAATAAGTTTATTCGGAAACAAATTATCCATAAACCACAAACAGAATAAAAATACATAACAGTACAAAATTCAAATCAACATTTTATTTATTTTTTAATCCATAGTATAGGCTTACAGACATTACATATGAAAAAGGATTTAAAATGTGCATGTGTGTAAATTCAATAGTGTCCACGGGAAAACGTCTGGACAGTTCGATATGATTTCAAAATTCAATCAAGTTTTGGGCAGTGCATTTAGATCTCCAATACCAGGCCCTTCTCAGGTAGTCCACCGTACCCCAGGCCACTGGCATCGTAGCGGCTGAGAGCAGATAACATAGAGCAGGCCTAGCCTGAGACATGCCGGCGGCCCTGAGTAATGGCAAGTGCGTTTTCCGTCTCAGATCTGTAAAGTGTGGGCAGAACAACACAAAATGCAGAAGGTCCTCCACCGGCCACTGACAACAGGGGTAAGCTTTGGGTTTAACATTGTGAGTCCAGCTCTGTGTTCGTGCCCCTAACCACAAGCAATCAAACCGGGCTCGAGTCAAGGCCCAACGACCTGCAGGATTATCACTGTGTAGTAGGTACAGCTGAATAACATCCGCAGTTGTTAGCACAATGTGCCTTCTATTTGCAAGAATGCCCAGGGCAGCGGACTCCCTGTTTGCCACCAAGATGGATTTGAACATTTGCTTGTATGCAGCGACCGCACAAGGGGTCAAAAAAGTTGTAGGGCAGACAGGATTAGCACAATTTAAGTGTTTAATACATTTCTAGATGTACATGGGCCATGGGATTTTCTTTACAGGTGAGCCACTCATCAGGGCTCATATGTTCTTATGTGAGAGAGTGGCTTTCTGATTTGCCCATAGTGCCAACCAGTGTGAAACTGGGGCCAGTGACCACTCATCGGCAATATGGGGGCATCCCAATTCCAAGTGTGTCCCATAATTAGGAGCAGAGTGCGCGGTAGAAAGGAATTCTCCACATTTTGAATCTTTGGAATCCTTTCCATACCCCACAGTACTGCCCCATAATTGGTGGAAGATTTTGTTTGAGCCCTACATACTTCAAGAATTAGTTTGATTGGGCGCCCCACGCAGTTGTGTTGAAAGCGGGACAGACCCCCCAGCGCCTGCCTCATCCTCAGACACTACCAGTTTTGTTCAACATAGGTAAGTGCACACAGCCGACGCGCGTTTCGACCTAAGTCTTTTTCAGGGCCAATGGAGTAGAGATAAGGCTCTGGATAGAGCTGATGGGTGGTCCTCCCGAGTCAGGGTGCCACTGGGGCTGGATAGCCAATTCTGGTGCCGTGTCGGCGTGTCAGCGCCGAGACAATTCGGTCACCTGGCGGAGCGTGAGTTGAGGTCTACTTGCGCACCAGAGAGACATTTACCCTTTAATATCTTATGTGAGCCCACGGCTGAGACCCCCACAAAGTGCCCTCCAGAAGGGAGGCATTATGGCGTATTGGACCAGGGAGTGATGCACCCGAGACTGTGGTGTTATGAACTATGGTCTCAACCATATGTGGTTTGTTGGAGATATATAAGGGTGGGTGAGCAGGGTTTTCCGGGACAATCCCAGACACTACTATCCCTGCTCATTCTACGACCAGAGTTTTAATTTCCAGAATATCTTTTTTAAGACCTCTTATTAGGTCATCCATAATGCAAAGGGTTGTACTTAGAGAGGTTTTAAGGGCGCCTATTTTATCCAAAACTGGTGTAAGCTTTCTGTCCAGCACTGCGTCCAGGATTTTAATGTCACTAGATGCTGACTCCATGGAGTCGTTTAAATACACCACCAAATTGGGATTGGGTCCTTTATCCACAAGACTGTCAGAGGGTGCAATTGTTGTTAGCTCTTCATGTGGACAGGCCCCCACACTGCCACCTCCCGAGAAATCCCTTCCTGGGGGATTATTATTAAATGAGGTTTCAAGACATTGCGAGAGACTAGGATGTGAAGAATGTGGAGAGGGTAAGAGAGGCATTCTGTTTTCCCCAGTTGCAGTAGATTACAGATTAGCAACTTCGATGGCTCTTTCAGTGTGTAGGATACACTCTTCTAGTGTGTAGGATACGCTCTTCCAGTGTGTAGGATGCGCTCTTCCAGTGTGTAGGATGCGCTCTTCCAGTGTGTAGGATGCGCTCTTCCAGTGTGTAGGATACGCTCTTGCAGTGTGTAGGATGCGTTCTTCCAGTGTGTAGGATGCGCTCTTCCAGTGTGTAGGATACGCTCTTCCAGTGTGTAGGATGCGCTCTTCCAGTGTGTAGGATGCGCTCTTCCAGTCTGTAGGATGCGCTCTTCCAGTTTGCCTGCCATTTCTTTCAAATATTCGTTCAGGGTTGATTGTCCTGGCGAGATCTGAGGGCACTTACTTTTCCTGGCCTTTGGTTTAGAAAAATTGCCACCTGGGTCAGATCCACCCTGACCACCCAAAGAACTGGGTTTGCTTTTCTTTGTTTTATTGGGGCTCAAAGGGGGGGGCTTTAGCCTTACGTTTAGACATTTTTTATGAGTGTTAAAAACAACACCTGCTTAACCAAATAGAATGGCCTAAAATGTTTCTTAATGGGCATCAGCCAAAGAGCCCCTATTGATAAGGAAAGAGAGGGTAAATTACCTAAAGTGCAAATGCAGAGCAAGGAAGTAAGAAAGAGGATGCACACAAAGGCCAATATGCTAAAACACACATGCATCAGATTAAAAGCAAGGGTAAAAACCAGAAAGTAAAAATATAAGATCTGGCAGTACCAGGGGGAAATGGAGACAGTGCAAAAGTACCAAAAGAAAAAAAAAAAACTGTTCCGTTAGGCTACAATGGGGGAGGGGAGAGATATACTCGCAGCCCCTCACCCTATTGACCAAACACCATTATCTGACACAACCAAATATTAACTCTAAAAGAGAAAATGGCACAAATAAATCAGTTGTGCCAACATTCCCACAAAAAGACACAGAATGAATTTCTTCTAGCATAGACTGTGACAAAGGGGGGACACTATTTCCAAGGACTGGGACAGGGAACGCCCGATGGCTTGAGGAGCTGCCTTAGTCCATCTCTCCCCCCCTGTCCCTCAGACCACCAGAGGTAGAATACAGTAATTTACGGTAGGGGCGGAAAGACAGGCAGTGAGGACAGGGAATGCCCGGCAGCTTAGGGAGCTGCCTTAGTCCATCTCTCCCCCATGTCCCTCAGTCTGCTCATTCTGCGCGGGCCACCAAGTTCCAAATGTGAAGACAGTAATAGGGCTTAACATACAGCGGAGGCAGCAGACAGGCAGGGGCCTCTTTCACCAATATGAAGGATCCAAGTAGAGACCGTTTCAATGCACTACGGCGCGGAAATGAAACGGTAATAAAGCTACCGCTTGTCTGGAATGCCTAGTGGGAATAAGCTAGGAGCTATTAGGAGCTGTTAACTACTAGGCAAATAGTAATCCAGGTTTCCAACCCCCTGAATTCAACAGCTGCAATACATTGATTCCGTAAAACGTAGGGGGGGAATTAAATTATGAGTGGGCCGCCACTCTGCACAGGATGCACCAGATTATTAAGATGTTAAGATGATGGGGAGAGGTTGGGACAGATAATGCCAAAAGTACACAGGGCCAGGCGGTACTTTCAGAGAGGCTCGGCCTGTGGGAAGAGGGGTGTGGGTTAAGACAGCCGTGACCCTCCTCACCTCTAATTCCGCCTCAGGTTCCGCCTTAAGTAGACGTCCACATCCACATCCACGAAAAAAGAAATCACAGGCAGGGCTGCCTCCGTCACAGAACGTTCTCCTTACCACTGTGTTTTGATGAAAAATGAAAGCAGCTGCAGCCCTCTGCCCTCGGGCACACAGACCTGCAGCTCTGCCGACTCGCACAGACTGACTGCCCTTGTCCGCCCTTCGCCTCGACTTTGCCTTGGATGGAGCTTTTCTTCAGTAACAGGCAGCAGGCAGGTGTGGCTCGTTAACCCCTCCTCTCCTCTCCAGCACTCCAGGGCAGAGACTGCCCTTGTCCGCCCTTGCACATTATACACCTTGAAGGAACTTTCTGAGACCCCCAGTGAACTGAATTAGGGGAAGGGAGAGGTGAGCTACTTTCATTGCCATTCTGTCATTCTTTTGACACACTCTTTATTTTCATCAATTTTTCCCACGCTTAATTATTGTGACGCTTGAGAGTAAGTATAGATTTCTGTCACAGACTTTTCCTTTTTCTGACTGACTGATTTGGACCATTTTAGTTTACTTTGATGGTCGAGACTACTCCCATTATAGCATTAGGGCCAGTTAGGAAGACTCCAACCCCGGTCAAACTTAATAAAGGTGTTGAAACTTGTACCGCTTGTGTCTGTGTCCTTACTTGTGATACCTTTCCTGCCTCACATATGTGCTCAACTGAAACAAGTTGAGGAAACTTAAGATTAAAAAATTGAGTACCAGAGCCTCAGACCCAACAGTAGCTACAAAGGGCTCCATTGGGTTCGATATATGCAGTAGTAGGGAAGTGTCCATCCATCCTGGGGAGAAATGGGAATGCTAGCTACTGTAGTGGTCCTAATACCAACCCCTGGATGATACGTCAGACTAGCTCCCAAGTCAGGACTGGGCCAACCCCTGAATGATACATCAGACTAGCTCCCAAGTCAGGACTGGCCCAACCCCTGGATGATACGTCAGACTAGCTCCCAAGTCAGGACTGGCCCAACCCCTGGATGATACGTCAGACTAGCTCCCAAGTCAGGACTGGCCCAACCCCTGGATGATACGTCAGACTAGCTCCCAAGTCAGGACTGGCCTGGAAGTTTGGATTAGACGTACTAGCAGGAGACATGGATCCCCATCTCAGGGGTGACATAAAGGTTCTCTTACAGAACCATGGGGAGACAGCATTTGAAATCCATCCCGGGGATACAATAGCTCAAGGGATACTTGAAAGAGCTTTGTTTCCCCTGTTAAAGAAAGAAACAGAGCAAGAGACTACAGAAAGAGGTAACTTGGGTTTTGGAGAGGCTGATAAAAAACCCCAACCAATTTTACCATCTGGTATTAGTGAAATAGAACCAGATGTTCTCCCTGATTTAGTCTTTGCTCAAAGGAACGATCCCTTACTATCTGAAGCCTTTCTGCAGTGATACTGGAAGCACAAGGTAGGGAAAAGGGAGGTCCATCCTTTTTCATGAAACAGGGATTGTTATATACAGGAGAAATCTCAGGTCTCGGTCTTTCTAAAACTCAGTTGGTAGTACCTCGACGTCACAGAAAGATTGTGCTTGAAATTAACCCTTCTAATCTAACAGGGGGGCATTTAGGACAAGTGAAAACTCAAGCCCTCGTTAGTGTAACATTTTATTGGCCAGGAATACATGCAGGAATCATAAATTGTCTCCAGACATGTGAGGTCGGTCAGACGACCAGTACATATATTCCTCCTCCAGCCCCGTTGAATCCATTGCCAATAATTGAAGTCCCTTTTTCCAGGATAGGATTGGATATAATTGGTCCACTTGAAACCTCTAAATTAGGTAATAAATATATCCTGGTAATTGTTGATTATGCCACAAGATACCCTGAGGCTTTTCCTATGAGGAATAACACCACACAGTAAATATTGAAACATCTGCTTGTTTTTTCTTTCTCGGGTCGAATTCCCAAAGAAAATCCTCACAGACCAAGGTACACACTTCATGAGTAAGCGTATTGGAGAGGTGAAGGCGTCGTTACATATTGCCCCCTTAAAAGCATCTGTTTATCACCAGTGGTCGAAGTGAGAGGGAGCGGTTGCGAGCGGTGCTCCTCTACTTTTTTAAATTAAGTTTACTGTTCCTATACTTTTATTTTTAAAATAAATAATTTCAGAATGGTTTCATTTTAAAATAAAGGTGTAGGAAGAAGTTGAAACATGCACTTTCAGTGGACTACACTGAAAGTTCCCTTAAATAGCAGGTGCATGTGTTTGGGAGTTTGAATTGTGTGTGGAAGGGGGCATGGCGATGAGGTTTGTGGCGAGCAGGGGCAGGCCCGCAGGGAACATAGTTCCACTACTTCTTTTCGTACACTTCGACCACTGTTTATCTCGCTCAAATGTATGGGATTGTGGAACGATTTAATCAGACCCTCAAAACATTCTGAGAAAACTAGTTGATAAAGATGGAAAATATTGGGACCGTATGATTCCTTGGGCCTTGTTTGCTGTAAGAAAGACCCCAATAGCTTCCACCAGTTTTTTTGCCTTTTGAGCTATTGTATGGTCGAGAGCCTCGGGATGTCCTGGCCAAGCTCCAGGAAATCTGGGAAGAACGAGAAGATGCCCCAACACAACTCTCTCAAACCGCCACAAGATTGCATATGGTGTTAGTCAGAAATGTTGTCCATACTCATATGAAGAAAGCCCAAAGCCAGCAAAAGCTTTCTCATGATTAAAAGGTAAATCTGAGAACTTTCTATGTGGGACAGAATGTTCTAGTCCTCCTGCCTACTTCAGGCAATAAGTTGGTTTTGAAGTGGCACGATCCTATGAAATAAATGAACAGACAGGGACTTATAATTACAGAGTGTCCCAACCTGATAGATGCCAGAAAACACATTTACCACATCAATTTTTTAAACGAGTGGAAAGGGTACCCCCTCAGCCTCTCACTCTATCATTTTATCCTGTTTAGTACCACAAGAAATGTATAACCTAAAGCTAATCCCCCAGGAACTTACAAACAATAAGAAGGAAGATCTAACCAATCTTATTGTACAGTTTCCTGACGTTTTTAGTGAGAAACCAGGAAGAGTGAAAGGAACCTACCACTACAGGTAGGTAAAGTGGTGAATTTGAAGCCATACCGACTACTAGAAGCCTGCCAAAAGATTGTTATCAAAGAGGTGGAAAATATGTTATAAGATAACATAATTGAACCTTCTTCCAGTCCCTGGTCCTCTCCCATAGTATCGGTGAGAAAACTGACCAGAGCTGGAGATTCTGCATAGACTTCAGAAGGGTAAATTCCAGAATTTGTTAGTGTACACATTTGCAGTACATGTGACAAAATCGCTACCATTCTCATTGCGGTTTCCCCTTTTCTCATTTTACAATATATCAGTAGATATGAATAAGTCACGCAACTTTTCTGAAAAAGCAGTAATAACTCCTCTTCACAGAAATAATCATTATTTGACCTATCTGTTTTAGAAAAACACTGATTGATATGCATCCTTCTGAAAGTAAGATTATAGAAAGGGTGATAACGAAACTATACAAGTTAGAGAGCAAATCAGGGCATTTTCCATAACAGACAGTTTGGTTGCAGATGGTGGGGTATTGCAGAGATCTCCTTGACCGCTACGAGAGAAGACGTTCTACAGATGCTTGATGCTAAACAACCATTGGCCATAATACTTTTGGGGCTCTCTGCATTACATGGCATCATTGATTGTATTGACCGCTAGTCTTCAAACATACACAGGGGTTAGGGACTTGGACTTGAATAAGCACCCAGCCACAGTCAGATAGTGCAGTTCACATCTCACACTTTTTAACGTAAACTCTCCCCCTGGCTGTTTAACATGTACACCTACCCTTACTGAGCCTACATCGCAAGATCTTTACATCCATTGAGATGACCTATCAAGTCCACATGATATTGGCTGTAGCCATGTTCAAGCTGACCTACTGAAACAGCCCACTTCTTGCCCTAACCATTAATGAAATTGAGTGCCAATAGTATATACAGAAGGGGGGTGCTCAGCCAGTTGTTGCACTCAAGAAATTGTAGTGTTGAAAAACTTAAATTGGCTGTCCATATAATTCAGAAGAGACTTTAAGATCCTGTTCATTAACAGAAAAGCAGAGTTGAATATGGGACCACAATACATTAACGGCTCTTGAAAGATGCTGTTAACAGAACCTTAGGAGCCAGATCTGACAACTTTCTTACTCCTGCCAATTACAACAGGAACCAATTTGGGAAGAAAAGAGCTGCTGTCACAAGGTCCACCCACTGCAGTGCCCTATGCCTAGAACTAAGAGTGGAGCGCAACCGCCTTAAGTTCAGAAAACCCTTAAAACTCTGCTGAAATTCTTTACTGAAAGAGAACTAATTTACGATTGCTCAATATTCACATTAGTTGAATCTGTCAGTGATAGACACTTATGTTAACTATTGTTTTTTTCATTATTTAGATTGGAATCAGCTGTTCTCTTTGGAGTTTTTGTGCTATGCCTATCCCTTAGCATCCCACTGCTCCCATTTTCGTACGCCCCATTTGCCACCTCGGCTCTCTGAAATACCTTGTATTATTACTGTAATATAAAATACCAGATAAATAAACATAAAAATATATGCCATACCTAGGACTGAGGCTATCATTGGATAGAATTGCTAAGAGAATGCACCAATAATCCTTGTAAAATGGTTCCTTGTCATCACCAGTGGCAGTATATATTCTATTAGTACCCGGCGAGGGAGAATCAGAATGAAAGAACCATTCTGATTGTCCCTCGCCAGGGCATTACCCAGCTGGGAATCCCTCGGATTCCACGGCTCTGTCCCTGGCAGGGACGTGGCAGCCCCTCAACCAATGAGGAGGCTCGAAGCGGGGCCAGCCCAGATCCGAGCCTCCTCACGGCTGGAGGCCGCCTTCGTCCCCCGCCGGGGATTGAGGCATGTTGTTTTTTGTCCTCCCCCCTAACCACACTCCCACCCGCACTTGCCTTCTGCCTGCTTTGTCCCCGGTGGGACATCCCCCTTCCGAGCCTCCACACGGCTGGAGGCTTCCATTGTATCCCGCCGGGGACCCAGGTAGGCTTTTTTAGTTTTTTTGGGTTTTTTCCCCTCCCTCCCTTCCACCTTCCCAGCCCCACTTACCTTCTTCTCTTTTTTTTCGGGAGCGGATGCCTTGGAAAGAGAAAACTGTCTCTGTTTTCCCTTCCCCGGCAGTCATTTTCACAGTCATTTTTTTTTCCTGTTCAGAAACGCTGCAGTGTTTCGGGACAGAATAAAATGCTTTTAGTACCCCGGTCTCGCAGATCTTGCAGGCCGGGGTACTAATAGCAATATACCCCTCGCGGCGGGGGTATTACCGAGGCTGGTAATGCCCCGGGGCCTTTGTTAAGTCTTTGATACCCATCACACAGGATTCATCCCAGGATTGCGAACAGCAGTTAATCTACTTGCAATATGAGCGATTAAGAATTATGGGCTGCAAACTAAACAACCTATGTACATGGCTTTTGTTGATTTTAAAGCAGCTTTCCACTCCGTATCGAGAGACTTATTATTCGCTAAAATGAAAAAGGCGAATTTTCCATCTAATATACGAGCCTTGGTCTCTTGTTTTCATACAAATGCTTCTGATCAAATTCACTTGTCTATAGATGGGAATTTATCAGAGTCCATTCCGACTTGCAGAGGCCTCAAGCAAGGCTGCATATTAGCATCCTCCTTACTTAACATTTTCATAGCTGATATTGGACGGCACTTCACATCACCTACTTCGGATCCCCCGAAAATTGGCCCTCATGCATTACCATGGCTACTGTATGCTGACGATTTAGTGCTATTCTCCAAAACTCCAAGAGGCTTGCAAAAGCTGCTTTCATCCTGGGAGTCTTATGTCATCAACAATCAATTGATCATAAATTTGAATAAGACCAAGGTCTTGATTTGTGCCACAAAACAGCAAATTAAGAAGCGCAAGTACATCTGGCACCTTCATGGTACTTGTTTGGAAATAATAAATGAGTATTGTCATCTTTGTCTTAATACAAACCACCCCTCTGAAGTTACCTACATCTTGGAAAGGAGAAGAAAAGCACAGACCGCAGCTGCCCAAGTCACAGTGATTTAATTTTAAAATGTGTTTATTGGCATTTGTAATCATAAACAGTTTACATTATTACTGGTCAGGTCCTTTGCTCAGGATATCTGACTTATTTACTGCAATTATGCCTTGTCTTTAAACTAAAATGACAGTGCTTATACAACAAATTAACATTAACTGTCTCCTTACAAGTGGCAGGTGATGATTAGCAGGGGGAGTGTTCTGTCCTCGGGGGAGTGGGAGGAATCATTCCTGTTTTAGTTCGGGGTTGCGGGGGTCTCTTACCTAATCTTCTGTACTCTTGTGTGGATCGATAGGATAATCGGGCGTGCTGTTCAAGGGGGTCTGTCGTCGGAGGATCGGAACAGTTTAGACACGGTGTCTTTGCATGCCGCTAGGGCCATGCTAGAGTCTTCTGTGGATCTAGTTACGCTGTCCTCCCAGGCTCTGGTTTCTGCGTTTGCCCACCTTTCCAATTATTTACGCCATACTTTATAGTTCGGGCCTGCTGGCTTTTTCCAAGCCATGGCTATAGTCCTCTTGGCCGTTATGCACAGCAAGTCCATTAGTTTTACAGCATATTTGTGTTTGGCCAGCCTGGGGTAACTGCCTAGGAGGCATTCAGCTGTAGTCCATTCGTACCTCATAACTTCCGCTTCTTCGCAGGTTTGTTTTACTATCAACCAGAGGGTCTGTGCTTTAGTGCAGTTCCATAGCATGTGGATCAAGTCTGCCCCATCCACTCCACACCAAGTGCATTGTGCCTGAGTAGTTTTGTTGAACTTTGATATTTTACTTGGAGTTAGGTAGGTGCGGTATAATACATTAATCTGTATTAAACGGAATCTCTGGTTTCTAGAGACTTCTTTTGGGAACGACAGTACTCTGAGCCATTCATTATCAGACATTTCTTGTCCCACGTCCGTTTCCCAGCAGGTCCTGAGTACAGCACTACGGGGGTTGGGGGTGTCCCTTAGGAGACTATATATTTGAGATATCACCTTCCCCCCTTCGTTCAGGTTATACATCAGTGTCAAGAAGGGGTCAGTCTCAGGCTCTTCTGGCCAGCTAGTCCATCTCGTGCGGGCTATACTGCGGATCTTTTGGTACCATAGAAATTGTCCGGCGTGAATGTCTTCTTCCGCCTGCAGCTCAGCGAATTCTCTGAATATACCATCAGAGTATAAGTCACCCCAAGTGTATATCCCTTTCTGTTCCCATATCCTGATGTTGTGTAGGTTGGTGTCTGATTAACTGAGCCCTGAAATAATTGGCACTTCCTGGAAATATGGCTGTTTCAGGAGCATTGTGGTTCTGTGTCATATTTTCTTGCCCAGGGTTGCCAAAAATGGTGGTCTGTGCATCAGTTTCTAAGGGGCCCAGATTAATTCTTTCAGTCGAATTGGGGCAACCATGGCCTGTAGCAGGGGGGTCTCTGAGGTGGCCTCATCTGCTAGCCACTTGGACACATGGCTTAGTTGGGCTGCCAGATAGTACTTTTCTAGGCTTGGTAGTTGGATCCCGCCTTGATCGTATGGTAAGACTAGGGTGGACAGGGCCACACGGTGTCTGCCGTTTCCCCATATGAATTCTTTGATTATTGTATTGAGGAGTTGGAAAAAGGGTTTTGTGATGTAGAAGTGAACATTTTGGAATCCATAAAGAAATCGGGGAAGAATAATCATCTTGGCTATTGAAGCCCTTCCTATCATGGACAGTGGAAGCTTTGCCCAGAATCTTATGGATTTGCGTAGTGTGGGTACTGCGGCCTTCGTATTATGTTCATGCATCAACTCCGGGGTGTGCATTACTTGGATCCCGAGGTAACGGAAGGAGGACGTCTGCCACTTGACGTCCATCAGGGGAGTTCTTTAGTGCCTCTGTTTTTTAGTCCTGCCAGAGGGAACAAGCAGGATTTTGTTTTGCTACATTTAATGCCAGAGACCTTGGAGTAGTTGTCGAGGACTTCCAGTATTGTCGGCACATTGAGATGGGGGTTGTTAACATATATTAGATCGTCATCTGCATATAGTGAAATGATATGATCAATTCCTGCTAATCTGATCCCTGCATCAAAAAACTGCTGCCTAAAATAAATTGCTATGGGTTCCAATCCTAAAACATAGAGCATAGGAGAGAGTGGACAGCCCTGCCTAGTACCTCTCTGAATGTCCCATGCCTCTGACACATAATTCCCAGATTTCAGTCTGGCCCTCGGTTTATTGTAGAGAATCTTGACCCATCTGATGAAGCCCTGGCCGACTCCAAATCCCTCCAATACCGCTATCAGCCATTCCCAGTATATGGAGTCAAAAGCTTTAATGGCGTCTAAGGATAGTAGTGCAAGCCGTTCGTCGCATGTGTCGGTTTGGGCTATAATATTTTTAAGCCTGCGCAAATTTAGGGACGTGTTGCGGCCGGGTATAAACCCATTCTGGTCCGCATGTACTACATCTCCTATCACTCTGGATAGTCGTTTTGCTAGAATTGTCGTCAGTATTTTAATGTCGTAGTTAAGCATGGCTAGTGGGCGATAGGAGTCGCATTTGTCGGGAGGTTTATCGGGCTTTAGCATTGGGATCACTAGGGTTTCTCTCATGCTGTCTGGTAGGATACCTCTTTCATATGTCTCTGAGAAAACTTGGTGCAGTAAGGGCGTCAGGGAGGATTCGAATACTTTGTAGAACTTGGGGGGATCCCGTCACTTCCCGGAGTTTTACACGTGGCCAGGGATCGGATAGCTTCTGTTATATCTTCTGGTGTGACGTCTGAGTCCAATATGTCAGACTGTGCTGGCGATAGTTTGGGTAGACCTATTTCCTCTAGGGTGTCTGTGATTTGTTCAAGTGGGATTTTGTCTGTATGAGAGTAAAGTTGTGCATAGTAGTGTTTAAACGTTTCGTTGATGCTCTGTTGGGTTCTGTGCTCTGTACCTTGTTCATTCCGTAATATTGTGGTTATGTGTTTAGGGTGCTCTCTTTTACATAGCCAGGCCAGTAACCGGCCGGGTTTATCAGCTTCTGCGTGTGTTCTATCTGTTCTGGCACTAAAATCAAATTTGGCTAGTCTATTCCACGCACCGGAGCAGTCCTCTCTGAGAGCTCTAAGGTCGTCCTCCCTCTTTGGGGTGTCTACCGGGGTGGCCCCTAGCTTTAGGATCTCACATTCTTTCTGGTCGAGCTCTTAGTATTTTCCTGATGCCCCCTGCTTTCGCAATGACTTCTCCTCGCATAACTACTTTTAGAGCCTCCCATATCGTGCTAACATGTTCAACGCTACCAGAATTTTCTGTTATATAGTTCTCTATGGATTCTTGCAATTCCTCCTTAAAGGCTGGGTCTTTCAGGGCCTCGGCAGGCATCCTCCACATGGGGATGGGTGGTATGGGGCTGTTGTGGTGCCAGTCTAACAGAAGTGGGGAGTGGTCGGAGATAGTCCTCCCTAGATATTGCATGCCTCCTATTTGGGGCAAGTGTTCCCTACTAATGAAGAAATGATCTAGCCGCGTGTGGAGTTTATGGGGGGATGAGTAATACGAATAGGCGCTCATGTCCGGGTGTATTTCCCGCCATGCATCTGTTAGGTCTAGTTCCTTGACCAGGGTGGCTAGGGACGTGGTGGCAGCTGAGGGACCTCTCGTCGAAGGTAAGGATCTGTCCAACTCTGGGTTGTGTACGCAGTTAAAATCGCCACCCCACAAGAAAAAGCTATCTCTGAATTGCACCATTTTGGCACCCAGTGTTTTCAGGTGGGTGGGAATATTGTTGTTGGGGAAATATGAATTCACTATGCAAATCTCTCTTTGTTCGAAAGTGCCCCATATTATTACGTATCTGCCCTCTGGGTCCTTTTCCATTTTATTGAAGTGGAAGGGTACTTGGGGGTTGAACCAGGTGTAAACCCCTCTTGCGTATTTGGAATAGGGTGCTCCGAAGCCCTGCCCCCCCAGTGTTCATTCAGTTTTGCGTTTGCTTCTATGGTGCAGTGTGTCTCCTGTAATAGGGCAATGCCCACTTTTTTCCTGCGTAAGTAGGATTTAATCCTGTTCCTGCGGAGATAGGTGCCCAGGCCTCTCACATTCCAAGTTATTACCTTAATGTGCATAGCCATCTTGGTTTCGGGATAGTTTCGGGAGACATTCGCTTCTCCGAGAAGCGTTTGGGATCACGTGTAGGCCCCAAGGTTATCTCTAACTCGTGGATTCCAACTCATCTCAACCCTCGTTCTAGCCACCAGCCCTCCGGTTGCATTTTACAGTTGGAGACTTACTAACTTTTTTAACTACCATTCCGTGGAATGGATTAACCAGAAAAAACAACAACAAGGAACTGCCCCCAGCAGTCGTTTCAAACTCACACCGCTCGGGGCTCCCGAGCCTTCCAGTCCTCTCCAGGTCTTTCGGTTCGGGCGATGTGTAGGTGTGTTGCCTACACCATTTCGGTTGGGGGGGGTCATCGGCAGTCTGTGATTGGGCTTCCAATTCCCTGCCCAGTCGTGTTGTTTCTTTGATGCGGCATTGGATTCGGTCACGATATTTAATTGCACATGCGGTACCTGTTCACATAATTATCACCTGCTGCTTTTCGCCAATTCCTCAGTGTCTTCCGCGAGGTTATTGTGTTCGAGCCATAGGTTTGCTGCAACCGGGGTCTCTAGGAAAATGACCTTTCCCTTATAGATTATTTTGAGTCTTGCTGGATACAGAAGCATATATTTAAGGTTAAGTTTCCGCAGCCTGGCCTTTACAGGAATAAAAGAGTTTCTAGCTTGCTGCACCATGGGAGTATAGTCGGGGTACATGACTATTGATGCATCGTTTCTTTTAATCTCACCACCCTCTCTCGAGAACCTCAGTATTGTCTCTCGGTCTCTGAAGTTCAGTATTTTCGCAATCATTGGTCTTGGGTAAGACCCGGGGTGTGGTCACTTCTGGAGGGATCTATGGGCTCGCTCAAACGGAGAACCCCTGGGTGAGATTGCCTGCTCCGATTTCTTGCAACAGCAGTGTTTCTATGAACTCCGTGGGGTCAGCGCCCTCCATGTCTTCCGGAATTCCCAGGATTCGGACATTATTTCGTCGGGCTCGGCCTTCCGCGTCTTCAGAACGTGCTTCTAATCGAGCCACTGTTGTTTCCAGCTCTTTAACTTTTGCCTTTAGCTCTTGTGTGGTCTCTGTAGTTTCCTGTAGGGTAGCTTCCGTGTTAGTGACTCTTTCGGCCAGGTTACGGGCATCCTGCCTTATTAGTTGCATGTCTGATTTTATTTCTCCTCTCATATCCTCAACAGATGTTCTCAGTGCTGCAATCGCCTGAAGGATCTGGGAGTCACGAGGGTCAACCGCCGGGGTTGGTGGCTCGACCATGCTGTTCCCTTCCTGTGGTGTCTGTGGCTTTGGCCGGGTTGTGGTGAATGAGCCCATCGTTACTGTTCTGGACCTATTTTTCAGGGGAGACATTGCACCACACAGGGGTTCCAGTTTTCGTGCAGCGTGATGCTAGCTCTAGTTTTTATCGGTCTGTAGCTTTAGTTAGTTTTGGGGAGCCCGCTTCTGGGGGTCACTGCGGCCGTGGGACCGGATCCTGCTTTGATGCGTTTTCTCTATGGCTGACCATATATGGTGGTCAGGCGTAGCTGTGGTGTAGTTAATGGCGCAGTGCCCAGTTCCCTGTCCGTGGGTTGCGCAAGGCGGTTGGCCTCCCCTGTCCCGTGGATGTTAAAGTGGAGCAGTGTGCTCCTATGTGGGGGATAGCCACTTACTTCGCTTTAGATCAGCTGGGTCCACGGTATTGTCTGGTTCGAGTTCCCAGGTGCATATGCTTCATGGGTGCTGTCCCCACCTCTGCGTGGGTCCCCGGCCGCTCGGAACGGCCCACGTGTGTGAATCCTCCTCAGGCCGGTCCCCTGCGTATCATGTGCCAGGAGAAATCTTCCTCGAGCGGACTACAGCTGGGCCCGCAAGTCCCCAGCGTGGTCCCTCAGCCGTGCCAGAGAGAGCCGCCTCGGGGAGCCGGCGCCCACTCCGGAAGGGCCGGTGGGGATAGCGATCAGAGGTTTGCCCTGTGTTGCGCGGCTTCTTCGTCCGGGGCCCTCTGGGTCCCGCTGACGCCTGCTGCTCTCAGGTCGTCGCGAGTATTCCCCTTCTTTCTCGCCTCAGGACGGATCAGCGGGAGCCCGATGGGGGTGTCTTTCTTGTCCGCCGCGGAGACGAGTCGCTGTGGCAATCTGCAGAGGTATGTCGTCCTCGCTCTGGCCCCGCAGCTCTCAGTGGGTTTCCCCGCTACGGGCCGCTTGGTGTAGCTGCCATATTGGATGCCGCAGGGGGGAGTTTTAGGGCGCCTCGTTTCTGGCGTTGCCAGCGACGATTTTTCTCCCGGTTTTGGTCGAGTGTGCCTAAAAGGTTCTTCTGTGGCTCTGTTTAGTTTCAGCTCCCGAGCCTTAGTATTTAGCCGCAATTACTTATGTTTCAGGATCATGGGCAGGAGCTCCTCGAAAAGCCGACTTCACTGCATGCGCGCTGGCCACGCCCCCCGCCCAAGTTACAGTGATACACACAAAATGTGGACAATTTACTCTAGAGCTTCTAATATAGTTCTACAAACAAAAAGTGGTCTAAAATAGAAAGTCATATTTGGGAAAGGGTTTTGCCCCTTCCGTCTAGTCGGCTGATGTGTATAGCACGACAGGAACTTCACAAAAGAACATACTACTCACAATCTTTACATCAGAATCTCTAGCTTACTACTTGTGATATGCTACGGAATAGTATTTTAAACGGGGAGCGTATTTCTGTAATCATTGCTGCAATGTACTTTCTGAACTCACTTAGACTAGATCATACCAATTAGATTTGCTTATTGAATGGTTTAAAATAAATGTATACTGAGAAATAGATGCATTATTCGACCTAGTGAATTTCCAGAGCTCCTTGACCATGACTATGTTGGATTGCATGATAATTGATTGCAAATACTCTATCTAGAAGATGTACTATATTCCATATGTTATTCTAACAATTCTTTAAGATAATCTGCAAAGCTCTTGGAAATGACAAATTCGATTCATTTGATGAATTGACTATAATCCGCTTGGAAGTCACTGGCCCTCATTACGACCCTGGCGCTAAGGGGTTTGCGCCAGCGTTAGCTGCGCCGACCCCTTACCGCCAACTACGAGTTCCCATAGCGCCATGGTCATTTTTCCGCCCGCTTTTTGCGGGCGTAAAAATCCATGGCGCTATGGGACCTCGGTGTTAATTACGCCACCGTAGTGTACGGTGGCGTAATTAACACCTTCCCCACTCCCATTGAGCCCTATGGGGCCGAAATGGGAATGGGGAAGGGTAAATGGGTCAATGGGGACTTACCTCGGAATGGGGCGGTAAGTCCGCCATCCGCCATGGCGTAAAGGGACTGTGTTTTAAATATTATTTTTAACAACTAATTTAAAACATTTTTTAATGTAATTGTAAATAATGTTTTGTATATCATGAAAATGCATTTTTAGATGTTGAAAGGTAGAAATTCAACTGTATCAATAATTTTTTTTAAAAGGACTGATCTCATTAACGCACTGTTAAGGGTGGATAGAATAAAAAGAATAAATCTCCTTTTAAATGCCGGATGGATGGGTCCTGCAACATCACAAAGTGAATCCTCATCGGTGTTCTACGTAATTGCAAGATACCTACGTATGTCTGTTAGGTGGCTTAGACAATTCGTTTTGAGATTAGTGGCGGGACATCTCTCCCGCTATCCCTGTTAGATAGGTGGCGCAACACGATTCGCAGAAGGTCAGCTTGGGCTCCCAGGGGAAATTGAGTTCTTCATAGAGGGACAGTGACAGATTTAGAAAAACGTTATTTTATTAAGTCTGATGAACTCTATGCTCTTTGTTGTCACCTGTGTGTGTGTTATAAAATGTACGACTGGTGAGGCAAATTCTATGCAGATCAGGTTCCTTGTTTATGTTGGATATTCCCCTAGGCGGCCATTGCCAGGGCTGCTCGAAGGCCTCTCCCTCTGCTTTCTTTAAGCATTACTACATGCACTGCCTTTGGCAAGGGAGTACTGCAGAATTTCTTCAGATCAATACGCATGGGACCTGCCTGGGTCCTGCACTCATCTGGATTTTATTGCGTGATAATCTCCTTCTGTTATTGTTGAAGGGAACACGACATAGGAGTATCTGACAATTACTTGCCATAGTGACTACTGCTCCTAATGCATTATCTCCTTTCCTCTATACTCCCTCCACCACTTGCCTGCTAAAACTAGGGTCAGTCTGTTACGCCATGGGCACATGGAAATGGACTGGTATGGTGAGGCCGGCGGGGAGCAGTATGAAAGGGGCACTATTTATTGTTGTAAAGAAGGGTCTCAATCTCATGAGCTGGTCCACACATAGGGATGGGGGAATGGGGACTATGTAGCAGGAGTACAATAGTCACTACAGTGTCGGAATTTCACTAAACACACATTTCTGAAGGCTGTAAAAAAACATTAATACAACTATAATGAAACATATGATGAGTGCAAATACATGAGGATCAAAGGCTACCACACGGTATCAAAGTGTAGGACAACACGTAAAAATGCACCTGGGTCTTCTATAGATTTACCTTTATTGTGTTGATGGCCTCTTGGATCTATGAATTCCAAATCCTCATCTCTGAAAAGATTCATGTTATTTTGAGCTGTAAACATCACCTTTTTCAAACTAAAATGGCTGGCTGTCCTGTGAGTAAATACATGATTGAGAATCAATATTATGACAGTACTTTGTTCACAAAAGGCATGGCAAAGGATTGTGTTGCAAAGTGTTATATAAGCCTGACACTGAAATACAAACACATGAGCTACTTATACCTAAAAGCAGAAACCTCATCAGATCGTTTAGAATCTGCACCTGGGAATCCAGAACCAGCCAGAGCTGTTCATATAATATGTTACATGAGCCTTTACAAAATCCTATTTCTCAAACAGCTCCCATTTGAAATTGAAGGCGTTTTCACTTAACTGGGATTTTCATTTAGTCAGTAGCTATCTTTTTTTTGTATGTAAACCTTTTTTTATTAGTGAATACAATCAAACCAAAAAAGTGAACGTAGAAAAGCCGGGCAGCACAATTTTAATGCAAAATGAATGCAGTTGACAAAAACATTTTCTGGTTTTCTTTTAAGTAATTTAAAATAATTCTCATTCAAAGTATCATATACACTGGGTGTTGTTCTTTGTGCATCTGTTTAACTTTGTCATGCGCCTCTTTGTGCTCTGGGGATTTAGTTTATGACACTGCACCGTGTGATTTTCTTCTTTACTTTTGTCTAACAAAATGCATCATTTTGCATTTTTATGGACATGTCTAGATGCTGAGCGGCTTATTTTATAAGCAACCTGACTCGCTCAAGGGACTTGCTTGTGATCCACAGCTTAGTTTGATCAAAACCATGAGGAATGGGCAAGGCCATAACCAATATCCTGGGGGTAGGGGGGCTGACCATTTCAGTCCCAGAAGTCTATGTGGAAGTAAATACACCATCATTGGTGCTTAGACAGAGGCCTTGCCACACAACACTACAGCGTTTATGCTCTGTGATGTGACCTGAACCATCCTGCATATACATTATTATAAAGATGGTTCTGGGCACACCCATGGCATACATATATACAGCCTGTGGATCCTAATGGAGTGGCAGCTGTCACTGGCGTTTTATGCGCACATCCACATCCAGAGGCTGTCAAAATGAAAATCTATTGTTCATGATAAAACATGATTAAATCCAAGGGTGCATTTTGGGAAAAATGAAATGAGCACCAGGCCTTGCGTGTAGAATGCACTTAGAAATTCTAGCACATGGCCCTTTTATCACAGACATACTTGTCAAATATAAAGACCTGTGGTCATTCCTATGTTCCTAAACATGCGCTTTGATGTTGTGCAAAGCCGTTAGGAATCCCCATCGTTGCTATGTTTCCCTTCTCCTTTATCATAGGTGCATGATATAAAAGTACAGTGGGCGTGTGCCAGTCTGTCCTCCTTGTAATGATCATTTCTAATAAGAGCATTATTTAAATGCTCAGATAAGGTGTTCATAATGCACTTTTTCGGGTTAAGGCAAGTGTAATGATTTTGTTAGGACTACACTATACACTGGAAGTGATAATTGGATACTGACATTCCAACATTTTAAAAAGTGGCAGTATATGAGGTTAGTGAAATTAAAGAATGTTCTCTTTTTAATATATCCTTTGCCACGTATACACACCACTTAGTCGCTATAATGGCCGTCCTTCTTCAAAGGAGTCACACAAAGATTGAAACATATGTGTTTTGTCTGTGAGGACTAAGGTAACCTTTAATTGTGTGTGCGGGTCACTGACCTGTTTGTATGTGTGTACTTTTGCTGAATCTTTACATTTGTTACAGAATGATCAAACACTCATATTTGTTTTTAAAAATAGCAAACCCAAGGGACCACCTTGAAGCCTTGTCTTCACGTCTGTGACAAATTGAGAGTATTTCCTCCTTCTCCCCAGGGGGAGCAACCCCCTTTTTAGGCTAGAGTGGTGAGCCCGTTCTGTAAGACCCTCCTTATGGGTCTGGGCAAGTGGGACCTTGATGGGAGTGACTCTCCCTTAGGGGACAAGGTGCTCATTCCCAGAAGTCACTCTCTGTGGAAGTCTATCTGCATGTATGGGACTGCCTCCAGTAATTAATAATGTGCCCTCCTTTTGTTTGCCTACAAGTAATGCTGGATCAATCATGACGTCTGAAGAAAAAAGGAAAGCCCCTTTAATAGCAAACCTGTTAATAAGAAGAACAAGTGGATCAGAGAAGGAGAGAGAGAGAGAGAGAGAGAGAGAGAGAGACATATGCAGGGGAAGCCTGCAGACGCAACTATGCCTTGGAGACCCAGCAATGCAAACAACGGAACCTTGCTGTCAGGACGGAACTTTGAGGACCATCCAACCTGGTACCTTTACCACAAAAGCACAGTGGTGGGCCTGCGGACTGTCTAATGGCACCAACACCAGGGGAAGTGGGAGACCTGAAACCTCCCGTCAGCAAGCATTTGCAGAGCACAGCTACCTAGAAAGGTGCTGAGAAAGTGTCGGTTGCGAAGCCCAGAGCAGGGAGACAAGGAATCGAAGAAGCAGACCAGTGTGAGTACCAAACTCCAAAATGCCACCCTCGATGAACGAAGTTACCAGGGTGGAATGGAGAAGAGGGGGTCCGCCGGGGCAAGATACCTTAAGTGAAGGAAGTTGGGACATGAAACCAAAGAAAGTGAATGGAGATATTAAGCATGACACTTTGAGAAATACCAGAAAGAGTATCCTATGAAGGATATAAGAAGTTACCAAAGTTAACTGTCGATGATTGGGGGAATCCCTTAATGAGAGACTTTAAAAAGCATTACAAGTCAAGATTACATGTTGCACCAAGGGCTTGGAGAAAGATCCTCGTAAAGAGACCCCAGTAGCGGTGGTGCCTCACTCATGATAAAGATATAGCGAACCCCAGAAGGGTTGAGCGGAAAGAGTGCAATACTCAAAGTCAGAGGAAGGACTCTTAAAAAAGCTGTTATGAAAGTACTGAGAATACTGATAAGCATTACACCATCTGGAAGACCGGAACTATGAGTAGTTGCCAGGAGCTACAAGAGCCCATAAATAAGACACTGAGGACCAGAAGAGACCATCATACTGAACTGGTTTCTAGAGGATGGCATTGACATATCTGATACATGTATGAAATAAGAGAGCCCTGAAGTAAATTCTTTAGACCGATGGCTGGTGCCTCTTGCTGGTGTAGCCTTGGGTGTTACACGTATCCACAACAGTCCAATTAACTGCTGGTGGGAAATGAGGGATCGAAATGCTGCCCTGGTGAAAGAACTATCAGACTCACTCATATCTCTCATCTTTCCACGCCGGTCCCCAATCTCCAAGACAGTTTGCTCAACCTTGGAAAGCTTGTCCTGTACTCCCGTCTGATACATTATGCAGCTTGCAGATGTTTGATCTAATTGTGTCATTATGTGCATAGCTTATGTATTGTTGCGTGAGGCCATTGTATGAGACCCTTTGCCTTCAATGTATACAACCTGGTAATGTGTTCTTTGTGCGTGCATTGAACTGCTTTCACCATTGGAGGTGCTGTGGATATGTCTTGCTATTGTGTTATTTGTAACGTTACTGCGTGCACCTGACAATTAAATGTTGTATATTTCTGTCGGTTGGCAACACAACAAACTCATTTATTGATTATCCAAACTGGAACTTGAGAAAGGTTTATTTGTGCAACTTCAGCTATCCTTCCTTTCTCTCAGCCTTGGCACTTTCAGTCATCTGGACACCACCATGGACCAACAAAAATCCTTAATAAGCTATTTAAACTATAATGCTGTGCTTCCTTAACAATGAGCTGTGCAGGGCCTTGAAAATTGAAAAATGGCACTTCTCTAGTCATTTATTTATTTATTTATTTATTTAGATTTATATAGCGCGCAAGCAGCCCACGGGCATTGAGGCGCTGTTACTTGTGAGAGCTTAGTTACAGAGGTACAGGAATGGTAGCAGTTGTTGGTACATTATAAGTATTACAGACATAATACAATACTTACAGCTTCTGCGATTGGTCATTACATTCCAGCTTATGCAGTGGGTCAAATGTATAGTATTCATGCTGATGCGAGGGACCTTATGTGAAGAGGATGGTTTTCATAGCTTTACGGAAGGCGATGAGGGAGGCCTCACCTCGGATAGTGGGGGGTAGGGCTATCCAGTGTGTGGGTGCAAGATATGGGAAGCTGGAACCCCCCGCTCTGGCTCTTTTTACTAGTGGCACATAGAGCATGTTGGTATAGGGTGATCTGGTTGGCCTTGTGGAGGAGACAGGGTGGATCCTTTCGGAGAGGTAAGCGGGAGCAGTGAGGTGAATGCACTTGTGGGTCAGTGTAAGAGCTTTGAAGACGATTCTTTCCTTAATTGGGAGCCAGTGGGCTAGTTTTCTGGCCTCCGAGATGTGTTCTCTTTTAGCAATGCCTTGGGCTGCACGGAGAGCACTGTTCTGTATGACTTGTAACCTTTCCAGATTTTTGTTGGAGATTCCTAGGAAGAGTACGTTGCAGTAGTCTAGCCTGGAGCCAGTGATGGCTCTGGCTATGTTTGTGCAGTTCTCTTTGGAGAGAAAGGGCCTGACTGCGTTGATTAGTTTAGCGTGATATGCAGCTGAGGAGGCTATTGCATTGACTTGTCTCTCCATGGATAGGTTGGAATCCAAATAGACTCCAAGGGTTTTGACTGAGTCAGAGACAGGTATTTTGATGGTGTCGATGGTGAAGTGACTGAATTGGGAGTCTAGATTTCTTAGTGTGTCGGTGGAGCCTACCAGGAGGAGTTCAGTCTTATCGGAATTGAGGCATAGTCCATTGTCTGCCATCCAGGCTTGAATGGTGTTGTAGAGGTTGTTAAGGGTCAAGGAGTCAGTGTTGTAGTTGCCAGTGAGGGTAAGGAGGATCTGGGTATCGTCAGCATAGTTAGTGTATGAGATACCCATAGCGTCGAGGATGAGGAAGAGGGGCCGTGTGAAGATGTTGTACAGGGTGGGAGAAAGGCAGGAGCCTTGGGGCACACCGCAGAGTATGAAGGAGGGTGAGGCGGAGGCTAGGTCAGAGAATACTTGCATGGTTCTGTCTTGTAGGAAGGAAGTGATCCATGCAGTGGCGTCAGGGGAGAACTTGGCAGTGGAGGAGAGGTGGTGGCAAAGGACGTTGTGATCAACAAGATCGAAAGCCGCGGATAAGTCAAGAAGTAGGAGAAGTGTTGGTTTGCCCATGTCTCTGGCATCGTCCATCTGGTTTTTCAGGTCAAGTAAGGCGGTTTCCGTCCCGTGTCTGGGGCGGAAGCCAGATTGACGGCTTTATAAAGCTGCTTTACATAAACATCCAACCTAACTGTGCATAACACCATTTACTACGTTCCCTCGCTGTGCATTCAGCTACCTAATACTCTCTATAATGTGGAAAACTAGCACTATCCTACTTGTGTTACAAACTCCATGACAGTGGAATACGCAAAATGATACCTTATTCTAGTTTTCTTATTCTGTAATGTCTGCTCTTGTTTTGGAACAGGTGGGGGCGTGGCCTTACGATTTGAAGGCATGCAAACGAATGTTCATGCTAGAAGAAATGCTAGAAGAAATACAACACGCTAGGGAAAAAAGGCCAAGAGATTCTTGCAAGGATAACAATTTTTACTCGCCCCAAAAATAGGTATGGAAGCAAAGAACTCTGCTGAGCAAGAACGTTCTGCCGAAAAATGGTAGAAGCTGAATGCTGTAAGGCAACACATCGTCATCACTGATGCACACATATACAGTGTGAAACTCATGTGGCTGGTTGGTGACCCTATCCATGGGTGTCCTTCTCCATAGGGGTTACCAGGTGGCTATTGGTCCCAGCCCTGTCCGTCTGTCTTCAATCACGTGGGGTCTGCTGGGCTCATCATCTCCAGGGAACCAAGGTTGGGTTTGCAATTAGTTACTATGCAAAACAATGCTACTCTATCATTCTGGTGGGCACCTGGGAGTCTCTGGGACAGGCAGGGGGGCGGGGGCTATTTAAGATCGTGCTGACCTACACATTCCTCATTCATTCAGTTATCCCACTCTCCGCACCCAAGGCTTCCACCCTCGCTATCGGCTATCATTCATTCCACCCGGTAGCTCATATTACAAAGTTTGTCATTATGAAATAAGGTAGAATGGTCGTGTTCTTTTAGATCTTTCATGACCATTCGGTTTATGGTTGGTAGTCTGGGATCTCCTACTATTGCGGAATTCAGGGGTCTTGGACTGGGACAGATGTGGGTGTCATAACTGATGGTGGGGCTGGGTGGGGGTTGGAAGTCTGCTTTCGGCCTGGCTAGGATAAACATGCACTGTGATGCGCCTGGACTGCCTCATGGCCTTGCAGGGCACATTCCTTCTTGGGATAACACCTATTATCAACAGTTATGGAACAAAGGAAAGTTTCTATGGGAGCTAGCAGTGTGGGCCTCTCTATCATCAGCGCTTGCTCTTATTCAGGTTTCTACATTGGGTCTGTATTTATCATGCAGCCATGCAGGGCTGAATGTTTCTACCACAGCTACAAAAATGACGCTTACTTATATTGTAAGGAAGGCATGGTATCAAAGTAAGCCAGATTCAAGTGCTCACAGTTCTAGGGTGTTTATTGAACTTTTATCAGGGGTGTAAACGTAAATCTAAGATGGGAGCAAGCTAGGACCATCAAATAATAATAAAGCAGTCCTAGTGGAGTCTAGTCAAATAAAAAGAACCTACACTAAAAAACCTATTGCCAATCATTACCGTTATGCTACAAAATAGTGTGGGATAATGTTCACAAAAAAAGAATTGTATTGGCCTCCCTTCCCCATTCGTGGGCTTCTCTGGTACGAGTTTCCTTCACCAATATCAGAGCCTTCTGCCCCCAAGTCTCTTTGTGCAAAGTCCCTTTCCACAGAGGACCTGATGTACCATAAACAACAAAGAAAATGTCCTTTTCCAAATAGTCAAGCCGGGTGATTTACTCTTCGCCCTGGATCCCCCTCAGCTGGGCTCAGATCCTTCTTTCCCAATTAGCCTCCCTAAATCGGGTTCAGACCAATCTTAATTCGCAGGCATCTCTCAGTCGGGTTCACATTTTCCACAAAAATATCTTCGTGGGTGAGTTTTACTGTTCACCCTGTGTCCTCCTCTTCCAGGCTGGGATCCCCTTTTGACAATTAGTCCCCCTCAGCTAGGCTCAGACCAATTTCAGTTTGTAGGCAATCAAACACTTTGGGATATGACAGGCTTTCGCTTAACCCGCTGCAGGCCCACTTTGACATTACTGTTCAATATAATCTTTTTAATTCTTGAGGGGCAGGGGGGAGTTTCCAACCAGAGACCTTGAAGGGAGCTTCCATGTAGAGCCTGACCACTCTGTATCTGGTACCTATTTTGGTTTCACAGTTCAATCGCACACAAGTTCTTTGTTCATACAATGTTGCTGCTTGCAACCTTGAGCATCACACAGTCTGGTCTGTTATCAGTCTCTATCGGCTCTGGTGAACTCCTTGGCGTTACTTTGCACTCGGAGTCAAGGATAGTACCATGGTGGCAACCGCTTATCCCCGCCTTGGCTATCAATGCGAGAGGGCCCTGTGTTGCTACACTGCTCATCAGCTGTAATTCCTGGTTTCTATTCCTTGAGGCATCTAGAAAGTCGTGATCCTTTTCTCGAAAAAAGGACAACGGTAATTCCCTCCTGGTCGATCTCTCTGTTCTCGCCGCTCTCTCCTCAATTTAAACTGCCATCTAGGAATAGCCGTTTCCTTGTGCTTTTGGCCTTGCTCAGTGGGGGCTTTCGTGCTCCGCCTTTTATCCGTGTGGTGAAGTCTGATGGAAGTCAGGTGTGTGTAGTTATCAGTAATTGCCTGCCTCTGCCTGGCCCTTGTGTTGGGACATGTCAGTTATACGGCTCTGGTGTTGCATTGTCGCTCCCGATGAACTCTCCCTGAGAAAGTGTTTATGTTGGAAAAGGGGGAGGGGTGAGTGTCTAGATATCTTGTTTCTAGATATCCTACCTGGTAGGATGGGGACTGCACCTCCAATGCCCATGGCCGTGTCCTGGCCACCGGGACGACAGATCCCTGGGGACTAGCGGGTGAGACATGTTAAGGTTTCTCACAATATGTGCGCAGTAGGGGCCTCATCACGAGTTTGGCGGTAACCCTTAAATGCGGTGGTAGCGCTATTACCGCCGCTTTTAAGGGTCCGCCAAATCACGGCATTGGCGGATTTCCCCCCAGCTCTGAGCTCGGGGGAAATCCACCGAAAATTTGCTGATTTTCGGCGCTTTTACCGCCAGCGGGAAATCCGCTGGCAGTAATAGCACGAAAATTCCCCATTGGGCCCAATGGGGAATGAGGAATTCCCAAATGGGCCCAATGGGGAATGGGAACCAACCGCTCCGCCAAACCCTTGATCCGGCACTATTAGCGCCGGGGGGTTTGGCGGTAGCGCTAATAGCCCCATGGTCCATGCCGGTAAGTTAGCGACTCTGACATGGAGAAAGGGGGAATTACCACCCCATTACAAGGTTGGCAGGGCGGTAATTCACCCTTCCTCCATGGCCCTTCCCCATTCCCATTTTTGGCCTATAGGGCTCAATGGGAATGGGGAAGGTGCTAAGTACGGTGCCGCAAATTGCGGCACCGTAATTAGCACCAAGGTCCCTTTGCGGGTCCCTACTTTAATGGCTGGTCTACACCAGCCGTTAAGGTCGGGTCCCGCAAAGGGACCTCATAATTAGGCACTAATAGGTTAACGGCGCCGCAGCCTTTTACGGCGCCGTTAACCCATTAGCACCTGGGTCGTAATGAGGCCCATTGTTATTTGTAGATACAAAAAATATTTATTTAGCAGGTACAACACCTGCATGGTTTCTTATGATAACATTTATAAAACAATATAAAACATGTATATTTCCCCAAAAATACTTCTCACAGAGTCATTCCACATCTAGAATTGTCCATCCGGATAAGAAAATTGTATTGACCTTTATTCTATTGTACTAGCACATTCACATCAAAATAGATATTGCAAAAATGAAATGCCTACCAGCAAAGTTTGGAGTGATTGTTCCTCCAACCTGTCCAGTCATAAGTCTAGGGGTGGATCTTGCCAGTTACAAGACACAGAGTGACGGTCTCATCACTTAGGGCCTCATTACACGGTAGGCGGTACATTCCGGCCATTACCGGCATGGCGCTATTAACGTGTCCGCCTTGGCCTGATGCTGCTAATAGCGTGGCATTACGAGTACGCGGACACGAGCGCAGCACCATGCCGGTAATGACCCTACCGCCATGCCGCTAAAGACCCCAAAAAGTCCTTTACCGCCATCGACGAAACTGCTGACAGCACTTCCGCCCTCCCGCTACATGCAAATAGCGGTGACCGCTATTAGCGGTGACCGTAAAATTGCGGAAACGGAAATAGCGTCATCGCACAGGAACGGGAAAGAGCACGGCGGCCATCTTTAAAAACACAATCCATTGCCTCCCTCTGCATCCAGGACCAGTTTCCACACGACTCCAACACCAAATCATCCCGGATACCCAGAAGATGGCAAAGGCCATCAAGAAAGGCGCAGATCGGCAGGGCAAAGAAAAATTCACCAGCAAGGAGCTGATCATGCTAACACAGACCCTAGCGGCAAATGCCAATGTAGTATTCGCCAATGACATGCGGCGTGAGACCCTCGTCAAGAAAAAGGCCATCTGGGCAGAGGTTGCCCACAGTCAGTGCATTGGGCACCACCACCCGCAGTGTCAAGGACTTCAGAAATCGGTGGGATGACCTACAGCTCCGGGTCCGCAGCATTCTGGCTGCGAATCGCAACCTAGCTATGGTCACAGGAGGTGGCGCTGATTCCCCAATAAAACTCCGGGAGTGGGAGGAGACCTGCGTCAGCACAATTGGCGTGGAATCGATTGAGGGAGTCGGAGACATGGAGCATGGTGCGCCCACTTCATCAGATGGAGGTGAGTGTACACATGAAACAATGCACTGTGAGGGGCCCCCCAAATCTGAGTCCACAATCAGCCCATGGAACCAGCCACAAACATACATGCACACATCACCACATACACGTGCAACACAGACCCATTCATGCATGACCCACCCGACATCCCCATTACTGGATTCCCAACTAAAGAGGTCCCAATGCATAGAGCAGTATGATGTAAACATTCTGCATAAGGCACGTAGAACCATAACCGATGATATTCCCTATTTTCGTCCCCTACAGGATAACAGATAGACAGTGATGAACCAGGCACTGTGACACCTGCTCCCCCAGCAAAGAAAAAGGCCAGGACACATGAGACAGGGGACACTGCCACCACCTCAAGGGGCACCGGGAGGAGTGAACAGCAGCAGAGGGGTAAAGGCAGCAAAGACCAGTGCAACACGGTCTGAAGCCACGGCTGCCCCTATTGCTGCACCCACGGCAGTGATCCCCCTGTCATTAGAAACAAGCACGGAGGGCCCGCACTCTGCTGCCACCAGTTCCACTGGTGAGGAAGCAGCCACTGCGCCGCTGTCGGACGTGGAGGAGGCAATTGACGTTGAAATGCAAAGGCAGACCCCCAGGCCCCCGCAATCTATTGAGCCAAGCCCACGGCCACCATCACAATGGAGTAGCCATGGAAAATCAGGCAACGACACCGTGGAAGGGTGCTGGAGCCCTCAGGTGTCCTCACCTGATGCCAGAGGCATGGACCAGGGCGCAGCAGCCACCCCAAGAGCTAGACGCAGTCAACATGACCTGGCAACCATCAGCCAGAGGCAGGTTGAAATCACTGCGCTGGTTGGCCAGCATGTGGAAGAGGCAGCCCGTCTGAGGGAGGATTTTAGGTCGTATGCAAGCCAGACAAGAGAGGGCATGGAGGCCTGCAGAAACTGGATGTGTGAGGAAATGGGCCAACTGAGGCAGGTCCTCACACGCATTGCGGACGCCATGGAGCGACAATATCCCCCCAACACAGGATCAACCGGGCACCTCCTCCTCTGCGAGTTCCCGTCAGACAAGCCCCCGCCGCCGCTCCCTGCGCACCATGAGGCGCACGCAGGAGAAGTAGGGCCAGCAAGAACTAGCTGGCACATGTGCACCAGGACACCTATGCACTACAAGCTACACATGGGGCTGTTGTGGGGGGAGAGGGGAAAGGGTTTTGTTGGGAGTGTTTAGGGAGGAGGGGTCAAAAGGTGTTTTTGGGAGTGTATTGGGGGAGGGGGGAAAGGGTGTTTTTGGGAGTGTATTGGGGGAGGGGGGAAAGGGTGTTTGCACAGTTGGGACCATACACTTTTTGTTCACAAATTATTCATAATACACTGTTGACTAGTTCAAACACAGGCTTGGTCTTCATCATTGTGTATGTGTACTTTATTGGGGACAGGGTCCATTTGCGCCTCACCCCATACAGCAGGGCAACAATGCCCATCTCCATCCAAAATTGTTGGCCCTTGTCTCTCAAAATATTCGATATATCAGATGATGACGCACATCGTGTCCCCCCTGGACATCGCCTCTTGCATGTCCTGGCGGCCCATTTCCCCCATCCTCATCCCCATCAACATCATCCTCATCTGGTGGTTGCATGTCAATGTCAGGGGGCATAGGCACATTCCGTCTGATACACATATTGTGCTGCATGACACATGCCATGGTTATCTTCGGCACTTTGTCATGGCCGTACAGGAGAGCCTCACCTGGCCAGCTTAGGCACCAGAGCCGTGTCTTCAGAAGGCCAAATGCCTGCCTAATCACGACGCGGGTACGATTATGTGCAAGGTTCTATTCCTCTTCATGCCTGTTCTGTGGGGTCCGTATAGGGGTAAGGAGCCGAATCTTCAGTAGAGGGGCGGGTGGCAGTTCTGATGTCTATGAGGCTCACAATGTCATCATGTATCATGTCCACGATGCTGATGATGGTATCCCGGTCCAGACGGTACAGGGTGTGTATCTGCTCAGGGGTTAGGTTAAATGGACGGGCTCTGATCCTGGGGATTGGTGGCTGCCTCTGTGGTATGATTAGGTGCCCTGGTGGGGCTTGCTGCGCCTGTCTCGCCCTCCTCCTCCTCCTGCGTCTCCGTTGTGCTGCCTGTTGTTGGTGCTGCACTGCAATCATGTCCTCCAGCCCATGTAATGCTGCTAGTATTGGAACCATCTTGGTGTGGGAAGGGGTGTGGTGTGCTCTTTTGTGCTGCCAGTCTCCATTGTCTCCACCTGTGCTATTGTGGCCACCTGTGGCAGGTGGGATCACAACTCAGGTCTCTTAACGTGTGGTTCACGATGCTGGTATTTCCTCCATGCCAGTATGGGCTTTATCGGCCAATACCATGCCGCTATTTGCATGCCTGCATGCCTTGTAATAGCGTGTTAATTGCGCCTTGCCGCTATTTCCGACCTGAGGGGTCACGCGCCCACGGACTGGCCACTATTAGTGGCACCATTCTTAGCGGTGATGCTAATAGCGGGCACTCAGGGTCGTGATTAGCTAGGGAATTTAGCGGTACCGGTAAACCATTACTGGTACCGCTATTCCCTTACCATCTACCGTGTAATGAGGCACTTAGTCAAAAGATTGGGGAAGAAGGTTGAAATAAAATACCTGGCCCGCAGATAGACAAGAAACAATAAGAGGACCAGGAGACATTTCTGGAGATTACTGAAAGCTGGGGAAGTAAAATACAAAATGGAGGAGTAGTTTACATACAGGCTGCAGGAAGGAGCTGTTTCAGAAAGAGATGAGCAGGCCATATTGGAGAGCAATAGATAGAGCATATTATATCTGCATATTATTTGCAGGGGGTGTCTAGTAATAAGGAAAGTGCACTGTCCACCAGGGAAGTCTTGAAATAATGTAGTGGTATTATTTGGCAGGTGGCAAATTAAAAGTGTTAATTTAAAAAAATAAGTTGGCAAAGCCAAGTTCCATTAATTACCCCTTGTTGTCTTCTCATGAATGTAGATTTTGTTCTCAAACAAGGAAGTCTATAGTGCAATGTTACAATATTTGTGAACACATGTTGTGGTTTTGTAACATGCTTTAGTTTGCCACCGTATACTTACACTGGAGCTTGTTGTATAAGGAGAGTGTGTCCACAAGGTCTTCTGGGGCCTCAATACCTTCAACTCTCTCTTTCCTAAATATCTTCCTTCTCGAGCTTTTAGCTTATCCACCTCCAACTCCCTCAGTGTCAGTCGCTTGTCCAATCAGTTGTTGGTAGATCTCTTTCTTCTGCTGGGGCCTCCCTCTGGAACATCCCCCTTGCCTCTCCGGAACTTGAGGGGAACCTGCTCCGGTTCCGGAAGCACCTCAAGACCTTCCTCTTTGCTTCTGCTTTCTCTCCTCCTCTGCCCTGCTGATCTCCTGGCTGAAAATGAAACTACACTTGTGACATGGCTACCCTCTGATCTCAGGCCCTGGTCCCCTCCCCCGCCAGATGCACACCTGCACTGCCTCCCAGGCAACCCCTGCCCTTGGGGGCTTTTTCTGTATCCGTACAGTCCCCCCCCAGCTCTTGACACTTAATGTCTGCACTTACCCCTGCACTTGCCACAAGCTGGCTGCACTTTACTTATTGCTTTTATTTATTCTATGTATGTATTACTGTTCCTATGTACTGCACTGGCCCCTCCCCTAACCCCACGCTTTGCCTCTTCCCCTTCCCCTGCACATGCGCAATCTCAATGTCACCTGGTCTAGTAAGGTCGCTGTCTGTCTTCCCTCTGTTCCCCCATCCCTTGCCTCGTCGCACCTTAAAACACTTGTGTATAGGCGCGTTATCAATGCCATATCATATCATATCCTGATTACTAAGATTGTCCCAATTGAAAGTCTGTAATAGGTCTGGGGGGTTTACTTGGGTCACACTGTCCTCTTAATAACCCTGCATTTAATTGTAACAAGGTTGTACTCTTGCCAATCCTTCCAACCATAGAAGAACACGTGCCACACCAATATAAGGATGGAATGACAAGGCATACCTGGGAAATCAAGATGTAATCACAGATGCAGTACCTCCTAAGAATATTTGAATTAACTCACAGCTACTTCTCACTTGGTTGCAGGTCGTGAATACCGGGGATATAAACTTGTTAAAGGCAAAACTATGGCTTAGATAATCTTCTAGGAATTGGCCAACCAAGGAAAATTGAGCTTATATAGAGAGTCATTATGTAAAAAAGTGCAAATGGCATGTAGGGGACCACCAACATGAGCACTTACATGCACTTGGGTCCCGTACATGCACTTGGGTCCTGTGCATGCAACTTTCACGTTTTGGTATATGAACAAACAATGTTTCTCACCCGAAAGCAGAGGAGACTGACTAAGTGGCAGTTAAATGCCCAAAGGAACCACAAGAAAGGTGATAAGTCTGGGGTTGAAATATCTCCCACTTGCTTGAGTCTCACAGAACCTCTGAATTCTACTCTAAACTCCGACACTTGTACTAAGACTCAAGAAAACGAAGGAAAAGAAACTCAGATGCAAGAGACAGTCTCAAAAGGAATTTAGGAGTTTAACAAGTTGGGTTTTGAAAGACACAAAAACTGCCCCTTTGCAGGAAACAACGTCTGAAGATTTCGGAGAGTTAAAAGAACTACTGCAAAATGACATGAGCAAGCCTACTGATGCCATGGTCGTTGAAACAGTGACGCAGTAACGCGCAATCCCGAACCAAACCACCAACAAACTGAAGGAAGCATCACAAGTCGTTCTTGAAGTACAACCCTTGGTTGACCCTAAGAAGTTTACAATATTGGCTGACTATTACGGTAAAGTTCCAAAGTGGATTAACCAAAGTCCAATGGAACACATCAGCTGCACACATAACCAGTTCAATACAACCCATCTCCCTCCCTGAATGTAAATAACAACATGTGGAATCACGTACAACACTAAGCACACATATTTCAGCAACGATATGTGATATAACTTTTCTTTGCAGTTTGATGAGGAACACTTCTTTGAAACATCACATGGTACTACACTGATATTGTTTGCAGTTATGTCCACGGTTACGGAAATACTTCACATTTTCTTCATCCTGGCCACTCTTGACAAATTCCAAACCTGACCGCCACACACCCTCATGGCTCCCTTCATCACTTCCATTACCCGTATTAGATTAGAATACAATAAGTACCCTTTCTTGCTAACAACACCTTTTTTTATCCGGACCGATCACCCACTGATACTTCCGTACTTCTCCTTCCTGATTTCTCATTCACCTTCTTTACCCATTAACTTTTCTTCTTATCCATATTTTGCCTCAATTCTTCCACCACACAGTCTGAGTCAAGCGCCCTACCCAATCAAGGAGGTGACACTTTGGTCTTTGGTTTCCTTCCCTCTCATTAGTTCAAATGAGCTCACACCCGTGGATGCATGGGGTGCCAGTCGCAAAGCGTATAGCCTGTCCCTTACAGCAACCTTGTTTACTCTCCCACATGCAGCTGCCATCCTCACAGCCTCCATTACACAACGATTTGCCCTTTCAAGCACCCCATTTTCTCTGGTATGATATATTGCCGTTCTTTTGTGCTTCACTCCGCATCCTTTGAGATATTCTTCAAAACATCCTCCTACAAAATGGTGCTGGGCCAGTCGCTAAAAGATGCACTATTTATTTATTTATTTATTTGGATTTATAAAGCGCCCAGAGGCATCGTGGCACTGTTACAGGATATTCACTTGGTGCATGTTATACACGTTATACAGGGTATACACTCGGTGCAGGTTATACATTGTTGCAGGAGCAGATGTATACAGCAGTATATGACATTGTAGAGAAGGTGTTACAGGTCACAGAGGGACAGCGTTGGAGACAATGCATGACATAAGGAGGTCTAGTTGAACCGCTTGGTTTTTAGAGCTTTCCTAAAAGTTTTCAGGGATTTGTCTTTTCTTAGACTGAGTGGGAGTGAGTTCCAAGCTTTAGGGGCTAGAACCCCAAAGCTAGAGCTGCCTACTTTAGCTCTGTTGAATGCAGGGACTGAGAGTTGGTGTGAATATTGGTCACGTTTCGGTCTTTGGGCTGCTGATTGGTGTATTCTTTCCAATAGGTAGGCTGGGGCAGACTGGGCGATGCATCTGTGTGTGATGGTGAGGGCTTTGAATATTATGCGTTCTTTGACCGGGAGCCAATGGGCATCTTTCCATGCCTGGGAGATGTGCTCTCTCTTGGGTATACTGAGTGCGGCTCTGAGGGCACTGTTTTGTGCGATTTGTAATCTGTTGATGTTATTATTGGAGGTGCCTAGAAGTAGAATGTTGCAGTAGTCAAGTTTTGCACAAGTTGTGGCCCTTGCGATGTTGAGGCAATTTTTATGAGATAGGTATGGTCTCACAGCGTTTATGATTTTTGATGTGAGCACAGCCGCTGATGAGATGGCGTTGACCTCCCTGTCCATTGATAGGGTGGAGTCCAGAAATACTCAGAGTGTTTTGACTGTGTCTGAGGTTTTAATGATGGTGTCCTCGATGCTGAAAGAACTATAGTTGTCGTCTAGTTTTTTAAGGCTTCTTTGGGGCCTACTAGCAGTATTTCGTTTTTTTCCCCATTTAGGCATAGACCATTTGCCGCCATTCAGGCCTGGATACGTGCATATGTGTCTTGAGGTCTTGTTCATAGTTACCTGTTAGAGTTAGGAGAATTTGGGTGTCATCGGCATAGTTTGTAAAGGCTACGCCGAAGTCTTCTAGGTCACTGAATATGGGGAGAGTGAAGAGGTTGTAGAGGGTGGGGGAGGTGCATGAGCCTTGTGGGACTCCGCAGCTGATAGGTGATGGCCTGGGCGGATGCCTGGCCCGAAAAGACTCTCATTGCTCGACCGTCCAGGAAGGAGGTGATCCAGGCGGTGGCTTCTTGGGCGAAGTGTGCTGTGTCAGTGAGGTGTTTGCACAGGATCTTATGGTCGACCAAATCAAAGGCCGCCGAGAGATCTAGGAGTAGGAGTAGAGAGGTCTTGCCTTTGTCCATGGCTTCAAGTAGTTGGTTCTTGAGGTCGAGTAGGGCTGACTCTGTGCTATGGCGCGGGCAGAAACCTGATTGCCTTTTTCCAAGAATGTTGTGCGTTTCCAGATAAGCCTGGATCTGTAGGTATGCAGCCTTATCCAGGATCTTGAGCAGAAACGGCACAGTGGTAATGGGACGGTAGTTGTTTGGGGCGTCCGGATCCAAGGTAGGTTTTTTTAACAGCGGTCTTACTCATGCATCCTTAAGGGCGAGTGGGACAGTGCTGGTGGCGAAGGAGGTATTGCTGAACGTAGTTACAAAAGGGGCCAAAGCTGTGGTGCGGTCTTTGATTATGTTGGCTGGGCAAATGTCCCCTTTTCATAGAGATGGTTTGGTCTGTTTCATGATTAGAAGGACTTCAGGAACTGTGACTTCCTTGAATGAGAAGGGTTTAGGTCAGTTTGTACTGTGTGCGGTGTTATCCTTTAGTGTGAGGGTGGAGGGCTTAGGAAGTGGTGGTGGAGTGATTTTAGGAAGTTTGTCGAATTGGGATTTGATTTTGTTCTGGAGTTTTTTGATTTTGTCTAGCATAGCATGTTGGATGTTGTTACACCATGTTGCGTTTTTTTCGGTAAGTTGTGCTGAAGAAGGTGGGATGGTCAGCTCGTTGTAAATGGCGAATAGCTCTTTAGATTGAGAGTTGGCTTTCTCAATTCTGTTATTGTAGGTGGCTGCTTTAGCTCTAGCGATGGCTTCTTTATATAGTTTGGCAGCTGTGAGGTAAGTGTTTCTTGTGGTAGAGGAGGGATTTGTCTGCCAGGAGGTTAGTCCCGTTCTTTTGGTGGTTCGGGCATCTTGGAGTTCTTGGGTGAACCAGAAATTTTTTGTTTTGCTTTTTTCTTTTCCAGTGGGGCTACAATATCTATAATCTCTTTGAGCGTGGCGTTGTAGATCTCAACTAGAGTTGTAGGGTCGTTGGCTGTGGGATGAGCCAGTGCAGACGTTTCTAGGAGAGGGATAAGCCTGTCTGCAGTGAGCAGTTTTTTTGATCTAGCCATGGTGGCTGGAGCGGGTAGGTTTGGGCTCCTTCCTAATTTAGCTGGTAAGAAGAAGTGTAGTAGGTGATGGTCAGTCCAAGGGCGGGGTGTGTTTGTCATGATGCCCGCTCCCGGGGAGCCGGTTCAAGCCCTGCGTCCCCGAAAGCAGACATCCAGTCCCCAAGGAAGGACCCAGCAACCCCATATAGGGGCCCTTTGGACAGTGTCCTGGCGCCTATGGCACCAGGCTCATAAAAGACATCAGTCCTGGCGCCATAGGCGCCAGGCTCATTATGGGAGTGCTTGGGTGCACTTACCTGATGCAGACCATGCTGCAGGATCCCGGCCTCCTTGAGGCCTGAAAGGAACTACTTTACCTGTGGGACTAATTTACCATCCGGGCGTGGTCAGGGAAGGATACATACCTGATTGGAGGAAGGATATGTACCTGGAACTTTTTCCAAGGCTATTTAAACCCCACCCGAACAGCCACCGTGCTTCGCGTTGTTCTGTTGTTCTGCATCTAGCAGCTGGACGCTCACCGGTGTCTGCTCCTGCATCCTGACTTCTGCCACGCCTGCCAGCATCCTGGATCACCTGCAAAGGAAGAGAAGAAGAGAACAGAAGAAGGAAAAGTCCTTACCTGCTAAAACCGCATCCCGGAGACATCTCGCCGACAATCCTGAAAAGGAAAACTTTATTTAAAAGCTCATCGCGTCGATCGCTGCAGCGCCGCATTCCACTCACCTTTACAGGGCGCCTCCATGTTCAGCAGCGATCATCCGGATTCGCAGTCACGCCCCAGCGCCTAGGGAGAAAAAGACCAGAACAAAAGGTGAGAGAGAGAAGGAATAAGGAAAGCTAAATCTCCATGTTAAGACTTACCTGTTGATTCATTCCCTCTTCATTTCGGGTCCGCGCCGCATCCTGGCATTTCCGGACCCGGCCCCTAAGGGGAAAAAGAGACATCAGCGTTAATGAGCGAATGAAAAGACATTACCAAAAAAACGCTCATTAAAGACTTACCTGATTTCTACAAGGATTTCACCTCTCATCTCGGGTCGGTGCCTGTTCCCGGCATTCCGTACCCCGGACCCTATGGGGAAAAAGACACTAGCATTAGTACATTAATGCATGGACACAAGGGGAACCTCTTATCAAAAAACTTACCTGGAAGCCAAGCAAGTTTGGTTCTCACCAATCCGAAAATCCAGTGAAGTAACTGGATACCAACGCGCCCCTGCATCAGAAGCAGGATGGAGAGCTCGTCCTTCCAGACCCTAAGGTGAGACGCTACGAGGAATCACAGAAGGGTTTCGAGGAGGGTGAGAGGGGAAAGTGGGAGGCCGATTGCATTACCCCGCAGACAGTTAATCCCCTATTTTTGCCTACAGAAGGATACTTCTGCGAGCCAGACAAGTCAGATTTGGGGGCCCGGTCCAGTCCGTCTTCAGAACCCTGCGCATCACCCTAGAAGAGGTCACAGCAGCGCGAACCAGGCCAGCGCCTCCGTGGGAGTCAGGTGAGCGTTACAGTGTTAGAGCTGATGTCGACTGCACAGTTGTGGTCCGCAATCCAGTCCAGGATGCGACCTCTATTGTGGGTTGGTTTGTTCACTCGTTGGGTGAAGCCTAAGTCATGCAGCGCTTTGGCAAGTGCTTTGCTTTGCTTATCTTTTGGGTCTTTGAAGCCTAGGTTGAGGTCTCCTATGAGTATGGCTCATCTTAGGTTGTCGCCTAAGATGTGAGTGATATTGGACTGAAAGTCGAGAGTTGGGCCTGGTGGTCGGTAAACAATGTGTATTGTAATGGTGTCATTTGGTGAGGGGGATATTTTTACTGATAGTAAGTCGAAATTGTCGGCCTCTGATGTTTTTATCTGTCTAACGTTGAGGGTCTCTTTGAGGATGAGGGCGACCCCTCCTCTTTTACTGGATGTTCTATCCTGGCGTAAGATCGTGTGTCCTGGTGGTAATGATTGGCATAAGGCTGGACCTGAGGCTTCATGTAGCCATGTCTCAGTGATAGCTAGTATATCTAGGTCAAGATCTGTGATGAGGTCATGGATCTCTGTGGCGTGCGCTGGGAGGGATCTCGTGTTAATGAGTGCACATTGGAGCTGTGTTTGCTGGTTTGTTCTTTTGTTTCATTATAGTGGGGATGATTTTGGGTGTGTTCATGTTGCTGGATGTTTTGGGTGGGGGGTAGTATTCAGTGATGGTGAGTGTTTGGAGTGCTTAGTGATGAAGGTGTTATGAGGGGCTGAGAAATGGGAGGAACGACAGCCTAGCCTCTGATTTCGCAGGTGAGGAGGCAATGTGTAGGAGTTAGTTTGTGCACTGTGGGGTGGTGTGGTGGGGAAGGTGTGCTTATGCAGGGAGTCAGGACGATTTAGGTTGGAATTTGTGCTCAATGCTGGTAGGAAAGGTGTGGGTGGTACCCTGTCTGAGCAAGGGAGTGGGGGTGACAAGTTTGCGTTGAGGTATAGAACAGGTATGGGCTTTGTGCTCAAAGCTGGTAGGAAAGGTGTGGGTGGTACTTTGTCGGAGCAGGGGAGTGGGGGTAACATGTTTGTGTTGGGATATAGAACAAGTGTGGGCTGGTCATAGGATGGTTAGGCAGGGCCACCCTTCACTGTGCAGCTGGAAACTTTCATAGAAGTGGCTGGTGACGTGCCTTTGAAGCTACCTCTAATTCCTAATCCGGTCTATTGTCCTAGCCACCACTGAAGTGGCAGGTTGTCTAGCTTGGAAGCCGATATGGCGTAACAGTTTCTCTCTATTCAGGAGTCTTTTCACACACTACGTGCCAGGGGTGGATGCCCTATTTGTTTTCTGCTGATGGGTGCTGTGTTGCTCTCGGTTGGCCTGAGAGGGCTGTCTCAAGACTCAAATTGGCATGGTATATACGTATGATGCAGAGTTCGCTGGGGAGCGGGATGCAGCGACCCCTCCCTTCGAGAGGCCAACACGTAGCTTGCAGGTCTGCTGTGTCCCTCGTCGGATTAACGGGCCAATTATAAGGTAGAGCGTAGTATGTGGCCCCAATACCCTTTCCCCACTCAGCGTGCTCTGAGGGACACAGATAAGCACACGAGTGCCGATTTGGAGGATGGTCTGATGTGGGCTTAGGTGCCGTCATGAATTGTGAGCCCTTGATGTGTAGTGCGGTGATCTTGTTGTGGACGACTGCAGTGTTCCGTTGTCCTGTGATGCGGCTTATACTGCGCCCGTCGCTGGCCCCACGGGTGCGTGTGATTCCCCTGCACCCGGTGCCTGTGGGGCACTCCTTGTGTTCAGCGTCACACGTATGGGGGCAGTGCCGATTTTAGGGCAAGGGCAAGGTAACTCTTCTTACCAGGTTTCAGGTGTATGAGGTTGTCCGGGGAGATCTTCAGTAGCGCGGATTTAGTTGTGGGGTGTGGTTGTTCCTTTCTTTTGCCCAGGCATGCACTTCTTGTGTTGTTAACCCTGTTGATGTATTCCCCCAAGGGAGGCGCACGTCTCTCAGTTTCGTGAGAGGGCCCAACCCCTTGGTGCGTGTGGTTCTGTTCTGCGGCTTGGGTTATTCATGTCGACAGGATATTTGGTCCATTGCGGCCTTAGAGGACACCTGCTGCAGTTTGAGGAGGTCTTCTTGAGTAATGCACAGTCCTAGGGCCGGAGTGCGGTTCCCACTTGTTGCGTTTTAAAGTCCTGGAAGGGGGGACACCATATCTGGAGGGACCTCGGTGTGTAACAAGGGGCTATGGTGCTGTGACCATGCAGTTCCGTACCTTTATTCCACTTGGTTTATTGGCTTCAGCCAGACTCTAGGGGTGGGCGCTTGCATGTTCAGTGTGGTGTGTGAGTCCTCCTTCCGGGTCCAAGAGTGAGCTTATGGCGTGCCACTCTGTTTAGATTTGCGGGCAATGAAGCGATGAGCCTGCGGGAGGAGACATGTACAGGTCGTTGATGCAGGGGAAACTCACAAAGGCTGCTCCGCCCTCTGAGGCTGTAGTGGGGTAGATGTCAGCACATGTGCAGAGTGCTTATGGCAGGGTGCATTTTAGTGACCAATGTCATGGGTTCTGCATCGTAGGTTGTTCGTGCCCAGTCCTCATATGCGTGTGTGTGGTTCTGATATGTTGGAAGAGACACGTTGTGTACCTCACTCAGTCCTCTCTGACCCACGCACTCCGGGGGTCTCTGCTACTTCGGAATGACCTCATTAGGCAAATTGGGAGGAGGCGGTGCCTTCGTAGCTTTATAGGTGTTGAGATAAAAAAATCGAATGATTTCCGAATGGTTCCAGGACCAATTTCCTTTCTGTAGCCCCTACCCTTTGTTATCTTACCGTGTCTTGCTATGCTGGAGACGCGGGCTTTCCCACTTAGATGTGAGACAGCTAAACGTTGCCCCGGGCACTGTGGTAGCCAGTCTTGCCTGATGGGTATTGGAGGCACACTTCTATTTAGGGAGTATGTAGAATTGGTAGTGCTCCTAGATGCCCGCTATCTGTGGGATGGGGCGCTGAATGGATCAGGCCTGGGGTACAGATTTATAATGCTGGAGGTGAAAGGGGGTTATCATTCTGTTATTGGGCAGCAGTGTTCGTATCTGTGCTGATGCGACTTGTGGCTACATAGCATCTGGGCCTCTGGATCACGTTACGTGGACACTGTGGGCTCGGTGCGCAGTTCCCGACGCCGTAATACAATGTGATCAGCTGTCCAGGGGGGTGAGCAGCGTAAGGCACAGTGGTGGAGCTGTGAGTTCTTCAGGAGGGGGAGAGGGGGCCTCCCACAGCAACATTGTCCCCGGAGCCCTGTCTCGTCCGGGGCTCCCGCCGGGTGATGGATCGGGTCCTGGCCATCACAGCGGGGATGTGAACCAGGTGTTCCGAGCGGCGTTGGATCTTTGCTCTCTGTCACTGTTTCCGTAGCGAGGAGAGGGGCACACACAAAGGGTTATCAGGATGGCTGTAATTCAGCCCTTGGAGGCGACGAGGAGAGTCCAAAGTAGCGGGGACTCCAAGTCCGCCAACAAGGTTCCTCTGTGGCAGTGCGTAGGAACTGTGCGCGCCACTGCTCACACAGCGCTGCAGGGACACCGTGTGTGCTCTGGAGATCCTGTAGTGCGCAGGGGTGCTCATAATGGATCACTGTCCGCTGCAGCTGTACGATCACCTCTCATATGATGCAGAGGAGGATTCCTCCGTCTGTCCTGGGCTCAGTCACCTTCTCTCTTTCGGCTGTGGTGTGAGCACCAGGGAGCCGCCGGGAACCCAGACTTCTCTGTCGAAGTTCTTACGTTTCCCTGCTCCGATTCCGTTCAGGTTTTCGACCGTTGAAGGGGGGTCAGTTCCCACGCCAGAGTCTCTGGTTTACATTTGGGAGGGGGTCCAAAAGTGGGGGCTCATGCCACTTTTGGGACCAGGGTGTGCGGAGCTCACAAGGAGGGTGAACTCATCCATGCGCCCCCTGGTATATAACTGTAACCATAACCCTAACCTGGTAACCATAATTGTAGCTGTAATATCCTGCGCAATCCTGAATTCGGTCCAACCTGAAAACAGATCTGCACTACACATTTAATACCAGCATCCGGGCAGCAGTCTGTCTTAGTCCCCATCTATAAGAAAGGAGACCAGAAGATCCAGACAATTACAGACGGCTGTCAATGCTAGATGTCACTGGAAAGCTCTTTGGAACTTTCAGAACAACAGAGAGGCTTTATAAATACCTAACAGGATTTCAGACCTGGTTCTGCAACAACCCATGACATCAGGCATTTGGACGAATTACAGGGAGGGGAGGATGGAAGGGGCAGCCCTTCCCTGTATGTATCCTCTGTGTATTTTAAAGCCACCTTTGAATGGGAAGATCATGAGATAATGTGGTTTAAATGATAGAAAAAGGGATGCCCCAAATGATTAACATATGCAATACACCTCAAACACAACAACGCTCAGGTCAGAGTTCAGTTTGACAATGTGGGAAATACATCTGGGTTAGTAAGAATAAACAGGGGAGTCAAGCAAGGATGTGTGCTGGCTCCTCTAATATTCAATCTTTACCTTTTTGATCTCCTGGCACGCCTTCTGGTGAAGTCTAACTGCCCATCCAAACTAAGGACTGAAGAAAATGTGGAGTATGCTCTATGCCAACGATCTAGTGTTGTTCGATCACACACTTAGTGGGATGAAAAACGTGTTGGACTGACTTTGTGACTATGCCCACGAAAACAGACTTTTGGTAAATCTTACAAATACCAAGTGCAAGCAAAAAGATGCAAAAGGAGGACATGGTTACTAGGTGTGGTAGGACTGAGTATGTAGAAAACTACACATACCTGGGACTTGAAGTGAATAACTGTCACCGCTACCTGGGTATAATAGAGATCAAAACAAGCAAGGCGTGAAAACTAACACTTATGCTTCGTAAATGGGTTACTAATACTGCAGTGTACATGATTCAAGGTGTCCTGATATTCTATAAACAATGCTATTTTCCTAAGATACTGTATTGACTTGAGGCAATAACTATGAGGAACCTTGATTGGTTAGACGGTTTGGAAGGCTGGGTCTGGCGTATGGCTAAAAAATTGCCACCGACCACTCCCATGGAGTTTTTAAGACTCGAACTTGAGATTGTCTCTCTTAGTACTCAGTTATGTAAGAGAAGAGCTCCTCTATACGTCAAGTCCAAAATGTCCTCAATATGTCCTTTATTAAGTGTGTTGGGAAAGCACTGTGGACGTCATGTTAGTGTAAATGGGAAAAACTTTAAATGTTAAATTTAGAATTTTTCAGTACTATAGACTGGACACCCAGACCAAATTCCTGGGTCAACTTTTATTTGGTCAAGGCTTCCTTTTTTTAGAAAAGCCAATGAATGGGATTGGCTTAAAAAATATACCCACTTAACAAACCTCTGTACTTATAGTCAGGTTATGCAGGTTGTACACAGATACATGAAGCCACAAACATACCTCCTTCAGAGCCCTTGCCCTGCAGTACATTTTATTGAGGTTAAGAATTAACCAATTGCCAGTATTGACAATAAGAGTGTCGCAAATGGGTATTCTGAAGGAATCGCTTGAGTGTAAAACACTTGGTTTTGTTAACATGTTTTTACAAGGTGATAGAGTACAGAATTATGACACAATAAAATCAGACTCCTTCTGGGGTTACTGTTCAAATTCAGAGTCAAGCCAAATGCACATTGCACTTCATCAAGTCTGGAAAACAAGAGTAAAACAGTTGGGTATTAAGTTAACATACAATACTTAGTAACAGAGGTGGTCTGCCAAAAAAGAGTAGGTGGTATAGAATTATGTTTAAACCTTAAAGATTCTTTTTTAAGTATGCTAAATGTTTTGCAAGTCTCGTACACATGTGTCGGTCTTGTCTGTCTTGATGTATAATTTTTTATTGTTAATGGTAGATAACAGTATGAATTTACAATATTAACTGTATGGAAAAACACATTTAATAGTTGAATTTCTTTTGAACTATAAACAAATAAGGATAAATAAACATACAATTTAAAAATTACCTCCTCTGGAATCTGCCGGCTTTTAGCAGGTTTTGAACCGGGCAGAGTCCATAGGAATTCATTTGTTTAATACATCAAGGAAATCAGGAAATCAGATGCAGACCTTAATCCATGGACTGTTTGGAAGCAGAGGAGGTATGTACTGCAGGATCTTTATTTCTGCTTCATTCACCTTCACTGGCTACAAACAAAATGACAATGTGCTGAAGTGTTAACCTGAATTGTAAACGGCTTACACCTTCCATTTAGGCCCATTTCTCCTCTTTCAGAACTAGTGAAATGAGCCTTGTAGACTCACACTAACTCAAATAAATTCTGTTTACAGTCAACAGAGCTAATTTTTCCTTGTAATAAATTACTTTTTGGAAACCTTCATCAGCAGAAAAAAGTACAAAAGAAAAGGTGTTATTTAAACGCACTGACTGCCCCAGCTACATGTATGAAATATTCCAACAGCGAGAGACCTTTACCCTTTGGACCAATAGAGACATGCCTTAAGAGTCAAGCAAGATTTGGAAAGGACTGATACGAAATGAAGTTAAATGAAATGTAATGGTGCCTCAGATTGACAGTTATGAAATGTATAAACATTCTAGACTTTCTTTTTGATTGATGTTTTCTCTATGGGAAAAAACAAAAAATAAACTTTAAAAAAAATGGCCAACCACAAAAAAGGAAACATGCTACTATATTAAACCAATCAAGCTTTACAAACCAGCTATTCTCACGTATGACTGATTAACAGGGGAACATTGTTAATTTGTGGCTGAAAATAGTGGTTTGTAAATGTGCAGAGGCACAGGGAGATGATTTTTTCAAAAGGTTCTCACTTATAACAATGTGGCATTAGACATGTTCTCCTGTGTTTTTGCCTAAAGCTCTTACAAGGCAGTCCTGTACGAGAGAGTTTGAAAGAACCACTCACGTCCAGGAAGATGACCTGCTCTGCAGATTCTTCACAGATGCTCCACTGCTATTCCTCAGGCAATCAGTCAATCTGAAGTATATGATTCTCAAAGGCAGATCATAAAATGCCACATCAGAATTTCCGGTACACTCCCTATACCCAGGGTTGTCACCGGCTTTGATTAGATACAGAACAACCAATTTGGTGAGGCCCCCTTACTGTTTTAGCACCGGCTCAGAGATGGCGTAGGAGTAGAGGAACCAGGTTTTGGATTGATTATTATGCCTGCAAGTAAAAGAATACAAAGCAATGTTCAAGCCAATAATTAATGGGCATATACAAGTCAACACATTAAGAAACTGTCAAGCACCAATAACCAGTTTTATGTGGAATTGCAAGAAATTATGGATGTCCCTTGGGTAGTGCAGATGAACAGGAACCAACATGCCACCAACTGGATCCAGTAATGATTATTTTTTTTTTCCATGTATTTTGTATTTGGTTAATATACATCAATCATTACAAGTAAAGCAAAATAAACACACAAAATGACATCAAAAAAGAGAACGAAGATCCACATCATTATTTGAGGTCCAAATGAATCATGCAACTACAAATATGCCAACAGTCCCTCGTCACCACCTACCCAACAACAAGTTAATACCAGCAGTCCATCAACAACAGAAAACCTTCTATCCTGTAAACGTTAAATCGGAACTCATCAATCTTCCATGAATAACACTTTGACAAATATAAGATTATAACAGTTTCGCCTCACTCAAAAACCTCACTATTGCTATGGTCAGGGACATACAAGAGCCATTTAAAATCTGTTGCTGCAAACTATTTGCATCAATTAAATCCATTTTGTTAACAAAAGATTTAAAACATATTATACATATTTCCATTACATTTGGACAATCCATGATTAGATGATGTAAGGTTTCCCCCTCGCTTGCATTTTCACAGATGCAGCAAAAGGACAGCTCTTTTGGCATTGACTTTCGAATAGTCAAGGTTTCCCTTGTCAACATTAAATGAATTCTAAACCTCAGACAGTTTGTGAGCTGCAATCTACTTGGGGACCTTTATAGAAAGGGAACTAAAACACCCTACGTTGTATGTTCATTTTACAGCTGCACAAAGAGTGGATATTTATGGGTTTTTCTCACGTGTCTATCTAGTACTTACTGTATATTTCTTGTTTCACCCTATTCAGGTTTTCAATAAGGAAACCGCAAGCTAAATGAATTTCCCCCAGTAACCACTGACCCTTAGAGGTAAAACCTGACACTACATTTCCCTTTATTACTTTGGACAGTCGATTTAAATCACAAAAAATTAAATCTGGGGTTTCAAATATTGTCCAATAAAGAGAGTAGTCTCCATTAGGCAACAGCTTTCAAGCACTTAATGGCCAACTCAACACAAATTACCACTGCTGGCAGACAATTTGTGCGCATTAAAACTGTCAAATATTTGCTTCTAAAATATCCAAACGAACACAAATCCATTCTTGCAGCGCCCGTACACCATGCAACATTTTGGGGACAACTTCTTGTTCATACATTTTAATTAGGGGTTCAACAGTACATTTACCATGTATCACAGAGATTTGACCCTTCTGGGCCGCCAGGAAATTAACCTTGTGCAATACTCGATTTAGAATCTACAAAGAGACCCAAATACACTAACATATCTATAGTGTACAGTGTAACCGTATTTAAGAACCAAATTCATTTCAGTTGCTTATTCGAAGGTCTTATTACAGAAAACCTTCCTTTTGGGAGGTATTATTTTTATCTAATGCATATTGATGAAAATCATTAATCTGCCTTTGCAAATCGATGTGCGTTCTTTCAAATAAAAGAAAATCATCTTCATAGGCAAGCCATGTAGCCTTTAAGTCCCCCATTCTCGGAGGGGCACAAGCAGCTTTTTCCAATACCTCCCACATATCTGCTATTTATAGTTTAGGGAGGGAGCCAACAAATATGTCATGATCCCTTTTGTAAGAGCTCCCTGATAATTTACTTGAATATTATAGCCATTATGAAAGTATACTAGAATGTTCAACAGTCCCCTGTGAAGACCCCATCTTGCAAGTTCTCCCATAACTACTTCCTGCACGCCAAATTGAAAGAAACAGTTCCATCAATTGTAATGGAGTAAATGACCTTCCTTGGAGCCTTTGGCTTAGGCTTGCTCTGGCACTTATGGGATCATGATTCCTAGAGTCTGCTCGATCACATTTTTAAATCTTGGGATCACATATGACATTTCCCAGGATTTAGATAGAACTCTAGTTTGTAAATTGTGTTTAAAAAAGAAGCACAGAATAGTTGCCCATAGCTCTGGAGATAAATTAAAACGTTTATGGGACTTATTCAGTTCCTGTTCTACCTGATTTATTTTTAAGCCATTTATTATCAGACTTTTTCATTAGTCCCTCCAGCATTCGCTACCCATCGCTTTGAATCATGAGGTAGCGATGCTGGCGGATCAAATTTGTATACTTCTGCCTGAGTTTTATTATTTCAGCCCTTGCTCTTGAAGCCACTGTGAGGGATTTCCTGATCGCTCTTATATTTTTCTTCATTTCCACCTTTTTTCCCTGCACAATGGCTGCAAAAGTATACTTGTGTTTCGTCAGATGCTTATTATCCAGACTATTGTATTTTCGATTAGGGACAATCTCCATGATTTTCTCCTTTCCATATGCACACAGCCTTTACTGATTACATGTACTACATTTCCAGGCAGCTGTCCCTTAATCACAACCTTTTACTTTTTGACCAACACCCCTACACTTATTACTTAAGATGATCACATTTTTCTCACAAATGCCACTCTGATGTGGAGTGATGTCATATTCCATTGCCTCAAGGGACCCGATTCATTAAGGATGACATAATTTACTATTTTGATGGTATTAATAAAGACACCATGTCAGTACGGTACTCATCCATGAAATCATCCAACTTGATGTCTCTACTCAAAACTGAGCGTCTCTGAAAATAATGACAGCACATTTGGCCAGTTTAAAACAATGGAATCATCCCCATTAAAAGCACACTCCAGCAAAGGTCTCAGCTCCTTCTTAAATTCACATGTTTTGCTGCTGCTCTTCTTTCTCTATTTTGAATACTGCCCTTCAAAGAGGTTGACATAGCTTTCCTAGAAGAATCATATGTCGTCCCCCTCAGTACGCCAAACACTGGTCGTTCCTCTGCCAAAGTCCCATTGCAGTTGCTCATCTGCTTCTCCCTAGTGCTTAGCTCTGGAAGAGTATTTCTTTTTGCCTCATCCCCTAGCTGAGCCAAAGGACCAGCTTCATGTGTGTGAGTTCCTCTTATATAGATTTCAGACTGCTCAAACGCAGGTTGCACTGGGGCTAATTTCAGCATAGCCAGCCTCTACCCACCAGAAAACATTCCTTAGTAACCTCTTGTGCCAGTTGTACTGATGACATCGTCCATTTAGACAAGCAAAGCCCCTGATGCCTATGATCCTGGGCACTGATTACCATATAACCCTCAAACACCAATCCTCTGCTTACAGACCCATGGTATTCAAGATTCTCTGGAATTTATGCAAAGCCCTTCCTTGATTTCTTTGGTTTTTCACATTGTTTGATTGTTTCTGTGCTCCACTGGCACTTTTTGATTCGGCGGTTCCCTCAAGTGTGACTTTCCTGGATGCATATCGGCAGCTTCTGCTCTAACATTGCCCTCTGTATACAATCACACCCACTCGACGTAGTTCCTCGTCAGTCAAACACAAAGGCAATTTGTCTAAGCGTATGTCTTCACCCTTACCCTGGGTGTCTACTCCCGGGGCTTTGTGAGAGCTTGTTGTTTTGCTCATAGACTATCCACATTGTTTAATATAGTTTACAGCAAACCAATATGCACTTTAACCTCCTCATGCTCACAAACAATGTTAGGGCAAAGTTCAGAGCGGTCAGCACATTATTGCTCAATTCCCCTTCCGTGCTCTGTTTTAACAAAGATGAAAAGTCAACACGGTGTGTTCGCATGGGGGAGGGGCAGACGCATTGGAATTTTTCGAGTCATAATCAGCAAAAATGGGGGCGAGTGTTTAACCAGGAATCGTCCTGACCCCTAGTAACGATATCCTCTGAAATGGTGTGCAGTCATAATGGCGAAAAAATAATATTGAATTGCAAAAATGTCTAAACAATAATGTTGAAAAAAAAATGTTTAATTTTTTATTTTTTAATTTACATTTTTTTTTGGGTTCCGGAGTTAAAAAAAGGGGTAAAACTAAAAGAAAAAAAAGGGGTTGGGGGAACCCCCCCATTTCGAACAAAAAACAACCTTTTTGTTTTAGACATTATGACTTTTGATATTATTTCATTCGACTTTATGACTATAAACCCTTTGAAATGGTTCCATCTTTCTCACAGGTCCCTACATTCCCAGTTTCCTTTAACCCGGAATCATCCTTTCAGTGCTCCCCACTATCCTTTGACAAATGTCCTCCTACTACGGTCGTAGAGAAAAAGTTTTTGATTTTCTGTACTTTCGAACTCTGAGCCAACACTGTCATGGTCTTCGGGGATACCACTCTCTGTTCACTCATACTCAGGATTTTTATTTCTTTTTTTACATAGTTCAAACACTCACCGCACCACACTAGACCAACAGCAGAACAATAGTACGCTGCTACTCGCAGAAATCACACCCATCCTGGTAGCAAACACAGCGGACATCTGCGTATTGGGATGCGACTTCAATGAAGTCATAGATAATACGCTGGACCGTACACACCTACGGGGGAGAAGCCCCATGGCAAAAACCAAACTAGCAACCTTTGCCGCTGCGCTAGGCCTGAGGGACGTATAGCGAGAGCTACATGGGGACATACGCGAATACTCCTTCCACACTGGCGCACATGCCTCACTATCTAGAATAGATTACTTTTTCCTATCAGCCCAAAATATTCATAAAGCACGGGATGCATCCCTACTCCCCTGTGGAATCTCCAACCACTATCCACTATTAATCGAACTTGAAACGGAACGACCACGACCCCCGCCCACCTGGCGACTTAATAACTATTATTTAGGATTCCCAGACCTCTTGGAGAAAATAAACGAGACGACATCTACTTACTTTGAGTTAAACAGGGGCACAGTGGATAACCCTGGAACACTATGGGAAGCCTATAAGCCGGTCCTCAGAGGGGAAATCATTGCATGGACAGCAGAACACAAGCAGACATACCGGGGAAAACTAGTGGAAGCAGAGAATGTGGTAACGTCCAAAGAAACAACATATAAATGATAACACGGCATAGTCGAATAGAGCACTAATAATCGCACAAAAAAAATTACACAATCTATCGCTCGATTGTGCTATGAAGGCACACTGAGCCATGAGAGCAAGACTGTACGAAACAGGGGAGAAAGCAGGTAAATTACTAGCTTGGCTAGAGAGAAGAGACGAGGGACATCAGCAAGTTAGATGCATTACAAACCTGTACACAGACCTAGCCACAACCGACAGTGAAGTAGCTGATTGTTTCGCAACTTACTACGTAGAGTTGTATGGCCTCCCGAACATACCATGTGAGCATACACTGCTAGATGAAGTGACACTCCCCTGCTTAGAAGCTGAACAAATCGACATATTAGAGAATAATATCTCAGAAAAGGAGATATCTAACGCCATTTCCCAACTCCAAACAGGCAAAACTCCAGGCCCGAACGGCTTTCCCATAGACATCTGGAAGAAGTTAAATAGGCAAAATATCGTACCACACCTGCTCAACATGTTTAAATCCTCAAGACAGGAAGGGATACTCCCAATGGACCTACATAAGGCCACCATAATTGTAATACCGAAAGAAGGTAACCCCCGGACCTATGCAGCTCCTACAGGCCCATATCCCTGATGAATAGTGAAGCCAAGATACTGGCAAAAATACTAGCCAATAGACTCCAAAAAGTAATATCCCTCCTGATCCACCCAGACCAATGTGGCTTTATGCCACAGCGCTCCACAAAAATGAATATCCGTAGACTACACCTAGCGCTTGAAAGAGCACCCACTCTACAACAACCACTGGCGCTATTGGCAATCGATTTTGAGAAGGCCTTTGACTCAGTACACTGGGAGGCCCTATGGGCGATAATGAGAAAGATGGGCTTTGGGGAAAATTTCATGCAATGGGTCTAACTTCTGTACAACACCCCATTAGTGGAAGTGAGGGTGAACGGCTGGTCCTCACGCTGTTTTCAATTGAGGAGGGCTACCAGGCAGGGATGCCCGCTGTCAGCAATGCTGTTCGCACTGATAGTGGAACCCCTGGCTGCAATTCTGAGAAACACGACAACATGGTCTGGTTTCCGCTGGGGCCCAACACTGGAGGATAGAATATCATTATACGCTGACGATCTGTTGATATACCTGGGTGATCCGGCGGTCTCCTGCCCCATAGTTACACAAATCCTGATACAATATGGCAGGTTTAGTGGCCTCCGAGTCAATCGGAATAAATCAATATTGTTCCCGGTCAGAGGACTGGAATGTATACCTCCCGAAGGCTGCCCATACACAGTTGAAACGAACAATTCTGATACTTGGGGGTTCTGATCAAAAATAAACTGGAAGACTATGTGGCCGACAACTTACGCCCAATAATGGAGCGCTTCGCACAAGATGTCACCCACTGGACCACACTGCCACTAACCATACTAGGGAGAGCGGCACTCTTCAAAATGCTAGCTCTACCCCGCTTCTTGTATACCCTGCAAAACGTTCCACTCCACATTCCCACAACCGAATTTTGGAAACTGGACAAGACATTACGAAAACTATTATGGGGGCGGAAACATCCGAGGATAGCACTGGCCACACTCCAAAGATCTGTATGGGAAGGAGGGATCGGACTCCCACATGTGCAAATCTATTACTGGGCGAGCCAGATGGCGGCTGTAAATGACATACTACATGGGGATCCAGAATTGCCGCACATACATGCAGAAAAAACAGGGAGACATGACGCGCCCCCAATTGCGAGCCTGTATGGGGTGCAAGCCACCCTCCCCCCGCACCATAACTGCCCACACGACCCAAATTTGGGGGGAAACACATAAACATATAGGGTTGGGCCACAAACTCACCCTGATACAGCCCCTGTGGGACAACGGTCTCCTCCCAGAACACTACAAATTACCCAAATGGCCTAGCTGGGAAACAGCAGGGATACAAACGATCCAACACGTAATCAAAGAAGGTAGAATCATACCATTCACGGAACTGTCGCTTACCTATGGACTTCTACCCACGGGACACTACCATCACACACAGCTATCCCATGCACTCATCAAACATATGCCAAATCTTGCTGACCTCCCAGACTGTACACCGATAGAGAGAAAAATTGTGTTAGATAGCGCGAATGTCAAAACTATGTCAACGATATACAATTTGATATCTTCCTTTGCCACAAAAGAACAAGAGATGTGGGCCCACTGCTGCCCGAGGAATGGGTCGCGACCCTAATGTACCCCAGAGAAACTGCAATATCGGCTAGAATGCGGCTAATCCAACTGAAAATCTTACATAGAGATAACTATCCGCGGACAAAACTATACAGCTGGAGCAAGTCCACAGATGCCAATTGTTTACGATGCAAACAAGAAGAGGGCACGTTCTTTCATATACTGTGACACTGTAATATGCCGAACGATCCTGATGGAACCAAAACTCCTGGTGTTGGGGATCGAAGCAGAGGGTGAACTGACCCGCTTTGAAAAACTCTTGATTTCAACAACTACAGGACTGGCTAAAAGAAACATCACACAGTTATGGGGCGCAGAGACCATCCCCAGTACTCCCAGTGGGTGGCGGACATGGACGCTTCTATAGCAATGAAGCAACATGTGTACACAGCCAGAGGCTGCCCCGGGAAAGTCGGTAAAATATGGCAAAAGTGGGAGCTAACCATGTGATGACCGAGGGTAAAATGTGTGACTCAGATGCCCAATGACCACACAACACCTACACAAGGTGGAGATACCCAAGACACTGCACTGCACTACTAATGGGATTTAACTAACTATGGAAATTGGTCTTAACTGAATTGATGTATGAATGGCAATGTTGTTTGTAAGTTATATGTTGTTGTTCCAAAAAACAATAAAAATGAGATATTCAAATATAAAAAGTAAAAAAAGAGTGAATGTGAGCAGTACAAGTATTTACACAAAGGACTTTCAATCACAGTGGTTCAAGTAGACACTTACACTCAAGGTTTCCTAGTAAAACACTTATTAATGTATTTACACAATTATTTATAAAACATTTCACTTGAAGAAGGCAACTTAATATTATAGAGCAATTTGAGACAGTTTGAGCTCCCCTGAAAAGTGAGCCAAATGGCAGTTCAGTTAATTACCAGTGAGCAAAAAGGACAAAAGTAAGTAGAATAGATTATATATACTTTCTAGGCAGTGCAAATAGTTTCAGTTCACCAGAATAATTCAATTCAAGTCAATAGGCCAGGCCAAAGTCAATGGGCTAGTCATATGGATAGGAAGGAGCAGTTCTGGTATCAAACGGTAAAGTCTTTGCAAAAATTCTCAGAAGTAGTTTAGGCGAAAAAGAATCATTTTTTGAGTCTCAAGCTGATTAGGCCTGCAAGTTTGGGAAAGTTTCACAAACTTTCTCCGCAAGAGTGGCGTTCTCTAAATCGGGTTGGCACAGTACCTTTGTATGAAGAAACAAATGCTGCTGAAGTCGTGGTACCCGGCAGGTCCTGCAGACCTCGCTATTCCAGAGCCTCAGTCATGGGGACAAGAGGGAGGATGTCGGGGGACTCCTGCACTGCACGGGATCGTTGAAGAAAGCAAACAAAATGGAGTCACTTCAGTCCCAGTAGCTGTAGAATCAAGAACACAAACTGGTGTTCCTCTCCCTGGTTAAACCTAACCAGCCTTGAGAATGGTATCCAGGTGTTTTATGAGATGATTGGTCCCACCAATTCAAAAGAAGAAGCCGTCCTTGAAGGAGCTTCTCTGTCGAATGGAGTTTGGCAATTCAGACCTGCAGCAGGGTTTCACCGGGCAAACAAACGGTGCAGTGGTTGCAACAGCCGTCCTCTTCCAGCTCCTCTTCGGTTCTTTCGTTCCAGTGGTCGACTCTGCCTTCCAGTCCACGAGACTCGCCTTTTAAACAGTTTTCCCCTTTTAATTCCAGCTAAGCTGTCACTCACACAGCAGGGTGGCTGTCCTTGCTGGACAGTCAGTCAGCCAATTATGCCAGAGTGCATTTGGGTCTCCTATGAGACTTAAGCTCAGGGAGTTTCGGGCACCTTCGACAGTTTCTGCCCACCCCAGACATTCAGACGCCAAGGGCGAACTTCAGTCCTGAAGCCCGCCAAAGACACACAAACAAAGGGACCAAACCTGGTTTGGCACGCAGAGTCAAACACCAGACGGACCTTTCCAAAAAGAAATTTTGAAAAAAGAAGACCGGGACCCGTTTAGACAAAGGGGCTTAAGTCGCCATCTTGAAAAACATGGCTCCCGTGATTTTTAGCTACCGTTGTTCGTGGTTGGGAAAAACCATGGTAGTTCGTTATAAAACCACTGACACCAGCCTTTTCAATAGGACAGGGTAGCATTTGACTGCTACATGAGTGTTTAGACACAGGGTATACTATGTAACCCGTCCAGCACTCCATTGTAAGATGGTGTGTGCTGGGTATATGAATTTGGAAAAGACTAGTAAAGTCAATTTCACTTTACATTCTCTGGGAAACAGTAGTTTATCCCAGAGAAGGTATTTAAACCTTTGTGAAGTCAAAAAGACATCCCTGTGTCACTGAACTGAGGGTGCTGTGTTATACACATGAAAAGATGATGCCTGTGGAGTTATCTCAGACTCCATAATCAAAGAACACAAATGTAAAACACTCATCAGAATACATGAAAGAGTGGGAAAAAAGGCTCACACTTTCCAAGTAAAAAAATAAAGTCCTCAAAATCCAGCAAAGTTGCTGGTGGGTCTCTAAGGTGAAGGGAATTAGCAAATTTCGGGGAAATCTCTCTAACATGACGCCTCCAGGGCACCTTCTTTATCGAGGAAAGACCATTCTCTGCCACATACGCGGCCAGTGGGATGCCCTTTTTGCATCCCTATTATTGTCTGCACCTCCTAATGGTGGCCTAAGAGGAGGCGTGTACATCTCATTTGGATTCAGGTATCCCCAATGTTTATTCCATGTCCACTTTGGACTCTTAAGCACACTGAAGCTGTCTTTCACAGATCTGTTGGTGCTGTATAAAACCAAAATGTAATTTGATTAAATGATACTGCTATGCACCCTGTATCTGAAGAAGTTACCAATGTAGATACGAATGGCTCCCACCATTCTATATCAATGAAGGAGCAGAACGCCCTGTGCTTCGAAGGACCAATCACTGATCGCTCAACTGAAACCTACTCCCCCCTGAAGATCCCTACTTCCCCATCTCATCGTATCTATCCCCCTCCCTACCTGTAACTCCCTGGGTGCATCGCCTGTGTGCAATCTATCAGTCCCCTTCATAAATGCATACTGACCATGGACAGTATGTTCCTTCAGCATAGGTAGGATTGGTCACCCACTCGTATTGGGATATTCCTGCCAGTCTCATTCTTGTTGCCGCAGGAGTAGCTCATTGACATGGTTAGCAACCACCATTGAGAGTCACATTTGCAAATGAAAATGATTATTTTCAGACTAAACAAGCAACGGACAAACTGTTTCAGTCACATAAGTGGACTGAGGCATAGAAACATTGGGTTAGAATTAAATGGAGCCCAGTTAGCAAAAGACAATTCCTTCGATTAACTGTTTGTATGTTTCAACTGTAAAGGTAATTGGAGTAATTAGAATCGAAGATCTAATCTGATGTTACCTTGAAGAGGGGTTCAGGAGCAACTCTTAGTTTCTCTAACAAGCTGAGGGGAAGAGTAGTAGACTCAACTCTAGAGGTATAAATGGCCCATGTAAAGCCAATAGCCATGCATGGCTTGTAATTATGGGGTTATTCAAATGTTTAGTTTAGTTTAGTTTAGTTTCTTTATTTATACCGTGCGCCAAACCGGAGACTTAGAAGAGGTTACAACAGAGTATATACATACAAGAGTGTAAACATGCATGATAATAACAATAAGTGCAGTTGACCGGGTTACATGGTGGTCAACGAAGGAACGAGTACATTAATAAGTGTGTCAGACAGTGGTGGAATTCTTGTTGGCGAGCCAGGCCTTTGTTTTTGCTCTGAAAGTCCAGAAGGAAGTTCTGCTCTGAGGTTCAGCGGTATAGCGTTCCATTGTTTGGGGATGGATAGGCAGTGTGAGTACAACGTTCTGGTTGGTCTGGATGAGGTGTGTTTGGAGAACTTGTCTGCCAGGTATTTGGGAGAATCATTGAAGAGGCATTTGTGGACGATGACGAGGGATCTGAGGGAGATTCTGTCTCGTACAGGGAGCCAAGGGGCATCTTGTCTGAAGCTTACGAAAAAAAAATTGAATTTCCAGTCGTGTGGTCAAACTGTCATATTTTGTTGTGGGTAAGAACCCAAAACCTTTATTCAAGACTCCTACTTCCTCCTTAGAGGGCACGTGCAATGATAAATTAATCAGTAAACTGTCCTGCTTCTCGTTTTGCTTGGTTCGTATTCCCATGCCATCTGGGCCCTGTCTAAAAAAATTTGGCGTAGGCGGTCTCATGTTCTTCTGAGTTGAATGGAATTGTTGTGGTCTACGTCTATTGTTGGGATTACCTCTTCCTCTTCCATTGCCTCTCTTGCGATTCATAGCATTAGAATCATCAGTCGAGCTGTAATCATCCGAGCTGGGTGAACTAAATGAAGTTTTTGCAAAGCGTACAAACCTCCTGTAATTATTTGGAGCACCATCATAAGCTTAAAAGAAATGTATACTGAATAATGGATGCATTATTAGAACTAGTGAATATCCAAAGCTCCTTGACAATGACTATGTTGAATTGTATGATTGTAAATAATCTATCTAGAAGATGTACTATATTCTATATGCTATTTTAACAATTCTTTAAAATAATCTCCAAAACTCTTGGAAATGACTAATTGTATTTATTTGATAAATTGCCTATAACTAATCCACTTGGAAGTCACACTGTGTTTTATATTTTATTTTTAACAACTCATTTGAAACAATTTTGAATGTAATTGTGAAGAATTTTTTGTATATAGAAATTCAACCGTATCACTAACAAAAAAAAGAAATAAGAATGGTCGCAGGTGGCTGTAGGGCAGCATATGTATTGATTTGAGGACTGATCTCATTAACACACTTGTAAGGGTGGGTAGAATAAAAAGAATAAATCCCCATTTAAATGCCAGATGGATGGGGCCTGCAACATCACAAAGTGAATCCTATTCTATTGGTGTTCTACGTAATTGCAAGATACCTACGTATGTCTGTTAGGTGGCTTAGACAATTAGTTTTGAGATTAGTGGAGGGACATCTCTCCCGCTATCCCTGTTAGACAGTGACAACTTTAGAAAAACATTATTTTATTAAGTCTGATTAACTCTATGCTCTTTGTGGTCACCCTTGTGTGTTATAAAATATACGACTGGTGAGGCAAATTCTATGCAGATCAGGTTCCTTGTATATGTTGGATATTCCCCTAGGCGGCCATTGCCATGGCTGCTCGAGGGCCTCTCCCTCTGTTTTCTCTAAGCATGACTACATGCACTGCCTTTGGCAAGGGAGTACTGTAGAATTTCTAAAGATCAATAAGCATGGGACCTGCATGGGTCCTGCACTCATCTGGATTTTATTGTGTGATAATCTCTACTGTTATTTTTGAAGGGAACAGGACATGGGAGTATCTGACAATTACTTGCCATAGTGACTACTGTACTCCTAGTCTAATATCTCCTTTCCTCCATACTCCCTCCCATCTTGCCTGCTAAAACTAGGCCTCAGTCACTTACGGCCTGAGCACATGGAACTGGAGTGGTGTGGCGAGGCCGGCGGGGAGGAGTATGAAAGGGGCACTATTTATTGTTGTAAAGAAGGGTCTCAATCTCATGAGCTAGTCCACACATAGGGATGGGAGAATGGGGACTATTTAGCAGGAGTACAATAGTCACTACAGTGACGGAATTTCACTAAAATGCACATTTCCGAAGGCTGTAATAAAACATTAATAAAACTATAATAAACATGTGACCAATAAAAATGAATGAGGATCAAAGGCTACTTCACTGTATCAAAGTGTAGGACAACACGTAATAATGTGTCTTGGTTCTATGAATTCCAAATCTTCATCTCTGAAAAGATTCATGTTTATGGAACTGAGTTATTTTGTGCTGGAAACATCACATTTTTCAAACTAAAATGGCTGGCTGTCCTGTGAGTAAATACATGATTCACAATCTATATTCTGACAGTACTTTGTTCACAAAAGGCATGGCAAAGGGTTGTGTTGCAAAGTGTTATATACACCCGACACTGAAATACAAACACATGAGCTACTTATAACTAAAAGCAGAAATCTCAACAGATCGTTTAATATCTACACTAGGGAATCTTCAACCAGCCGGAGTCGTTCATATAATATGTTTCATGAGTCTTTACAAAATCCTATTTCTCAAACAGCATGCTCCCACTTGAAATTGAAGGTGTTTTTACTTAACTGTGATTTTCATTAAGACCGTAGCTATCGTTTTTTTTCAATGTAAACCTTTTTTTATTGGTGAATACAATCAAACCAAAAAAAGAGCATGTGAAAAAGCCATACAGGGCAATTTCTCATTCAAAGTTTCATATGCACTGGCTGTTGTTCTTTGTGCATCTGTTTAACTTTGTCATGCGCCTCTTTGTGCTCTGAGGATTTAGTTTATGACACTGCACCATGTGATTTTCTTCTTTGCTTTTGTCTAGCAAGATGCATCATTTTGCATTTTTATGGACATGTCTAGATGCTGAGCGGCTTATTTAATAAGCAACCTGCCTCGCTCAAGGGACTTGCTTGTGATCCACAGCTTAGTTTCATCAAGACCATGCGGAATGGGCAAGGCCATAACCAATATCCCCGAGTGATGCTGAACATTTCAGTCCCAAATGTGTATGTGAAAGTAAATGCACCATCATTGCTGCTTAGATAGGGGTCATGACACAAAACAATACAGCAGTATTTATGCTTTGTCATGTGACCTGAACCATCCTGCACATACATTATTATAATGATGGTTGTGCAATGGGGCCTGGGCATGCCCATGACATACAGATATACAGACTTTGGATCCTAATGGAAGGCCAGCTGTCACTGGCATTTAATGCGCACATCCAGGCGCTGTCAGAATGAATATCTATTGTTCATGATAAAACATGATTAAATCCTAGGGCGGTTTTTATGAAAAATGTAATGAGCACCTGGCCTTGCGAGTATCATGCAGTTAGTAATTCAAGCACATGGCCCTTTGTTAGGCAGAATTATATGCAGTGCCCTTTGGGAACACCACGCACAATTAAGACTGCAAGTGACAGTACAAATTCACCTTTGGTACAAGCCTGTACTGCACAGTTAAAGTGGTAGCAATGGCTGAGCAGCCAGACTTATCTCAAGAGCAAGTGAGCAGTATCAATAGTTCCACAAAGGACAGCAATTACTATGATTCAAACAAAAACTGACTTTCAAGAAGAAGAATATATATTTATTTCACTCTTCACTTATATAACATTTCACTCTTCTAAGCAGTTTAAAAATCACACCCTTAATACACCACACCACTTCCCTTAAATTCCAGACAAGTGAAGCTCACAGAATGAAGTGGGAGCATAATGGCACTCCAGCTATTTAAAAGGGAGGGAAAGACCGAAGTTAACAGAAATTGAAGCACACCAACAGGTAAGGGCAACTGAACAAGAGAAACTACAATGATAAAATCAGATAGAAAAGGCTTAGGGCCAAAGTCAATGGTTCAAAAGTGTTTTGCTCAAGATAATACAGTTCAGTAAAGTTTGTGGTAAAGTTTGTGCCACGGGTTCCGGACGAGGTTGGTTGGTAGAAAAGTTAGTTCAAAGAGAAGAGAAGGACAAGCCCTCGGATTGGAGAAAGATTTCAAACACTTTCACCACAGCTAAATGAAACAAACAACTGGATTCGCACAGTACCTTAAAACGGGGAGGAAGATGTATCTGAGGCAGAAGTTCATGGGTAGTTCCTGCAGGATCATGGTTCCTGAACCGACTGTCGGACTGACATGAAGTAGGAAGACTGGAGGGTCCGGCACTACCCAGGGAAGAAACCAGCAGCAGATCAAAGTAACAAATAAAAGGTGCGCTCCTTAAAACCCAAGCAGGGTCCGACCTTCCTGGCTATCCAGCCCACTGTAGCTCTGTACAGCAAATTGGACCAGAGGAGGAGTTCTGGCTTGCAGTTTGGGCAAACTGGTTGGTCCCACCAGCTCAAGGGAAGAAGTTTCCTGGAGGATCTTCTCTGTCGTCAGATTCTGAAGATTCAGACCTGCAGCAGGGCTTCACCGGGCGGTTCAGTCGTGGTAGGGGTCCTCTTCAGTCAGTTCCTCATTGGTTCTTGCGTTCCAGTGGCGACTCTGCCTTTACAGTCCCGAGACCTTCTTTTTATGAAGTTTTCCCCCATTCATACAGCCTGGCTGTCAATCACACAGCAGGGTGGCTGTCCACCCAGCCAATCAAACAGGAGTGCGACTTGGGTTACCAAGGGAACCCATGGCAGGGGTCCTAAACCCTTTCCTCCTGCCTACCCAGACTTTCAGGCGCCTAAAGGAGGGCTTCTGTGTAGAAGCCTGCGAAAAAGCGATGAACAAATGGACCAAACCTGGTTTGGCGCATAGAGTAAAACACGAGAAAGACATTTACAAAAATAAATGGCGAATAAACCCAGCCGGACCGTAATAAAATATATATGGTCAAGCAGGTTTATGTTTTTAGGCTAATATAATAGACTAAAACAATACCATGGTTATTTAGGATAACCGCAGTATAAAAAATAGGGTAGATACCACTGCCACCAGCCAAGTCTTAGGCCCTCATTACGACCCAGGCGCAAAGCGAAAAACGATTGCGGTAAACGATTACCGCCATCGTCTTCCGCTAGGGCCGATTACGACCCGTGACCGTAAACTACGATGTCATTAGCGGCATCGTAGCTAACGCTGCCGCTGACTGCGCCAAGGGCGCGCGCACGCGAACATCCACACCGTACTTAGCGCCATGGCGGAAAGGTACGCGAATGCCGACCCAAGCGGACATGCCCCTAACGCCATCACCCAACCCGTTAAGTACCTTACCGCCATGGTGCTAATTACGCCATCGCAAACCAACCGTAAAGGGCCATGTAAAGTGAATGCAGCTGCCACAGGTGCACAGAAACAGCACAGGTGAAGGCAATACAGACTCAGGAAGTACAAAAAGAGCACACCCCACCCCTTCCCACACCCAGTCACACTCCACAATGATACCAATAGGACTAGCAATGTTGGGGCTGGAGGACCTGATAGCAATGCGAGTGCTACAACAGCAACTACAACAACAACAACAACAACAACAACAGGCTGCACAGAGGAGACGCAGGAGGAGAAGGAGGGCAAGGCAGGCCCAGCAAGCCCCACCAGCACAGCCAGTGCCACCACGCAGGCAGCCCTCAATCCCACGCATCAGAGCCAGCCCATTCAACCTGACCGCTGAGCAGATCCACACCCTGTACCAACTGGACCGGGACACCATCACCACCATTGTGGACATGATACACAACAACATCGTCAGCATGATTGAAACACCCACTGCCACCCCCCCCCTACTGAAGGTAGTGTCCGTGCTCCACTTCCTGGCCACAGGCAGCTACCAGCACACAGTGGGGCACTTGCATGGCATATCACAACCATTATTCTCGCGTACACTGATGCAAGTGCTCGATACCCTCCTCAAGCACACAGATGACCACATCTCATTACCACGGTCTGCCCAGGAGATTGCCAACACCAAATGGGTTTCCATGCACTGGCCGCCATACCTGGTTGCATTGGTGCATTGACTGCACCATGTTGAATTGGTGGTCCCACATGCCATGGAGGTACCGTACCGCAACCGTAAACATTTCCACTCAATCAACGTGCAAATGGTCTGTGACTCCAACAGGATCATCACACATTGTTGTGCCAGATTCCCCGGATCAACCCATGATTCTATGTCCTTCGGAACTCAACAATACCACGCTACATGGAGCGACATGCAGGCCCAAGATCCTACCTACTCGGTGAGTCTAATGACATGAGCATGGAAATGCAAAGTGGGTGTTGAATGACGTACCAATGCATATTACATCTGGCAGATACAGGGGGGTGGGTGCAACTAGCAGTAGCCAGATCATTCCCTGTGGCAGCACTGACGTCAACAGAGTAGTGTACACATCATGCCTGACCTAATCATCCCAACATGTGAATGAAAGTGCATCCCAAAACGACACAACCATCTGCAAGTGCATTGTGCAAATTGGCCGCATTGACCCTAAAGAAACCACCAACATGCACGTCACCATGCACCAACTACTGAAAGGCCTGTCCCCCACAACTGCGCACAAAGGAGGCACATGACAGACAGGGACATCAATGCACCACTACAAGACCCACAAACTGTCCCATTGACACCAGTAATGCTCACTGGGTCATAATGAGCCAGACATCAATGTTGCTATCATGTGAGCTTCAAGCTCACAGGACACGTGCAAGGTCACATGAATGACGGCCTGAACGGACACAGTGGATGGCCACTCACAAGGCAATCGTCCCCCTGCATTGTGTTTTTGCATGCAAAACAGTACATGAGAGCCATGAACACATACTGGTTGCACAGTGTAAATCCATAACCACAACTCCAATTGGTGCACAGTAACAGTCAGAATCAAGGCATGGTTGTGCGTCATGTTCACATATCAATCTCGTTCCTGACACATTCTATTCTCACATTTTACAAGTGATGCGGGCTATCCCCTGAAGAGGTGGCTCCTCACACCAGTGCGGAACCCATCGAACCAGCATGAGGAGGACTACAACCATGCCCATGCACGTAACCGTGTGATGATAGAGCATGCTTTTGGCCTACTGAAGGCACGTTTCCGCTGCCTCAGCAGGTCTGGCGGGGCACTCTTGTACCGCCATGAGAAGGTTGCAAAGATCGTCATGGCATGTGTCATGCTACACAATATGTGCATCAGACGAAACGTGCCTCTGCCCCCTGACGCAGAACCACAACCACCTGATGATGGGGATGATGATGATGGGGATGGGGCAGCACCTCAGGGAGGCAGCGATGCACAGGAGGGGCATATAATGCGTCAGAATGTCATTGACCGATACTTCTAGCACACACAGCGAGTGTGTAACATATGGATGGCACTTGGGGCACTGTGTGTGTCTGGTATGTCAACACTGTGGACTGTAAAACAATAAAGCACACATACGCAATGAGCAATGTCCACACATTTCGTTTGTGAGAAAATAAAAAGTGTATTGTTCTTCTGAATAGGTATACAGAACCCCTCCCCCTCCCCCTGAACACTCCAACACACCCAATTCCCCCTCCCCCTCCCCCCTGAACACTCCAACACACCCAATTCCCCCTCCCACTCCCCCTGAACACTCCAACACACCCCATTCCCCCTCCCCTCCCCCCTGAACACCCTGCAAACATGTGACAGTGCCCGTGGTGAAGTGTGTATAGTTTACACACTATGACTGCCCCCTCTCCCGGAACCTGGGGCCCCCTGCCTGTGCTCCTCAGGGTCCTGGATGACCTGCGGACGGGAGAGGCTTGTGCTGAACTTGCAGCTGAGGATGTACCGGGCTGCTCAGTACGGCATGTGTCCAGAATTGTCTGGATGAGCTGGCTCATCATCTGCCGCACTGCAGCAAGTTCGGTGCATATGTCCCTGCTGGCAGTTTGGATGGCAGCCCTGATGCCATCAGCACTCCTCTCCATGGCTGCACTGGCACTTCCACATTCTGCAACATGCTGCGTGAGGAGTGTGCCCAGTGCTTCCTGCCTGTTGGCAATCTGCTCCAGCGACAGCTGGAATTCTGGCCCAATGGAGGGTGCCAATGGGGACCAATGGGACTACTCCCATCTTCCACAACTCCCACTGGGCTTGGAGTTGCTGGCCATGAATTAGCTGGCGATGGGCCCTGGGTGTCATCTCCATGATGGCTGATTGGGGATAGGTGTGGTGAGTGCAGTTGCGTGTTGTGGTCAAGTCCAGTGTCATCCTCCACATCACTGTCGGAGCAGGCAGCGATGGCTGCAGTCTCCCCAACAGTACTGCTCCCTGCTGACACATTGCCCTCAGTGGGCAACAGTGGGTGTTGTTGGGCTGCAGGGCTGTCACGACCCCTTCCTCGGGGACTTTGCTGCCCTGGCCTCTTCAGCCTGGCGTGGTTTCTGCCTGGGTCCAGCAGAGGTGGATGCATGGTTCCCTTCTCCCACTTTCCTGGCCTTCTTGGCTGGGGTGCTGGTGCTGTCGTCCCTGCCAGTGTCCGATTGCGAGCCTGTGGTGGAGCAGAGGAGGGTGACTGTTATTGATGGTTCAGCGGACATTGAGCAGGCATTGTGAAGAGTGTAATGGATAGATGGTGGAGTTAGTAGCCCGTGACATACAGGTTGCCTCCCTTTAGGTTCGGTTTTGCATGCAGGTGTGTGTCTGCCTACTGTACAGTGTACATGCTGCATGTGCGCAGGGTGTGGCTCATCTGCTGATGTGTTGCGTCTGCCACATTGTGATTGTCACGTGCAAGTGTATCAGGGTGTCTTGCAAGGCTGGATATGAGGCACCTACCTGTGTCTCCAGATCTCGGGCCCTCTCTCCATCTCGCCGACACCTTCGATGCACTCAATGCCAATCAGAGAGGCACATGTCTCCTCCCATGGCTGCATCTTCAGTGGGAGTCTGCTCCCCGCCAGTTCCCAGGGCCAGGTTACGGTTGGCTGACATAATGCCCCGGACCCTGATCCGCAGGTCGTCCCATCTCTTGCGGCACTGTTTGGAGGTGCGTGGGGTGGTTCCAACAGCACTGACACGTTGTGCCACAAGTTCCCACACCTCCTTTTTGCAGCCTATGGCTGTCCGGGTCATCTCAGTGGAGAAGACAACATCGGCCTTCTCCTGGAGTGTGTCTGCAGTTCCTCACGACTGAAGCGCTCCTGCCGCTGCCTGTCACATGCCTTCTTGACAACTTTAGGCATGGTTGGCTGTGGAAATGGGTGGGTTATGGGAATGTCAGGGTTTGAGGGTTGGTTGTGGTGTGGTTGGGTAGGATGGCAATGGATTGTGTTTTTTAAGATGGCCGCTGTGCTGTTTCCCGTTCCGCCGCGATTACGCTATTTCCGGTTCCGCCTAATTGCGGTCACCGCTAATTACGGTGACCGCTGACTACGGTCGGCGCAATGATGGGTGGCGGTAGGTCACCCTGCGCTGTTAACGAGGGCGGTAAGGGCTGTTTACGGCATGGCGTAGTTTACGTTACCGCCATGGGGTAATGCTCGTGCGTGATGGGTCTTAATATGGCGCTCTTATCGCCATCGGACCATGGCGTTAACGCTCATTACGCCATGGCGGTAATTTCGATCACTTACCGCCTGGGTCGTAATGAGGGCCTTAGTGTAAAGGGAGCGAAACAATGCTCCAAGAGGCACAGACAAAAAGGGATAGGAATTAACCCTTTCCAATACTCCATGTTAGATGGGGTGTACTGGGTCTGTGGTTTTAAAGTGACCAAGTAAAGTTAATGGCAACTTTACCTTTTCTGGGGGACAGTAGTCAGCCCCAGAAAATGGAGTCAGTGGGAAGTCTCAAAGACAACCCTGTGTCGCTGCACTGAAGGTGCTGTGTAACATACATGCAGAAAATTGTGCCATGCAGTAGGTGAGGCTCCAGTGCCCAAGATCACACAAAACGTAGAAATACACGCACCAAAACACATCTGAGTGGGAAAAAGGCTCACACTCTCACCAGGTGAAGTAACTTAATCCTAGAGATCCAGCAAGGCTGCTGAGGGACTCGTTAGGTAAGGCAAATCAGCCATTTTCTCCCTAACAATGCATTACCCTGCCACCTTTAGCTAGCAGAGACCCACTCAGGTTGGAAGGGGGTCCATGTGGTGGCTTTGTCACATTGCGGCACTTGTGCTATAGTGATTGGGCACTGTCTGACATTGTCACTGTTGGGTCATGTGTTTATACTAGGTTACGCTGGTAAATGGATGGATGTACCTGTGCACAGTTTCATTTTGATGTGTCAGAGGGAATTTTTTCAGACATATTTCCATTTGTCAAAGTGCACTTTGTGACAGTTGTGTCATGTGTTGTGCGTTTACTTTACTTGGTGCCATGCTGTGGTGTGCCGGCCGGATACCATGGGTTTTGGGAGGGTTTATGTGACATACCAGTATTTGGATGTGCTGTTTTACATGGGGTTAGTGGCACACTGCATCTTGATTGTGTGTGCCCTTTGGTCACACGGAATTGTGTTGGTTTAAGTGGCTAGGGAGGCACACAATGTAGCACTTCCAATGACACATTCTCAGGGTGGTAAGGTAGTGACAGTTGATTGTCCCTTTTTCATCATCGATTGTCACCTGGAATGTACCTGGCCTGTGTGCACACTCCGTAGGGGTGGGATTTTAGGTGAAAAATGGTGCCACAAGCTGGCTACGGGCATCCTCTCCACATGCCCTTTCCCCTCCCATGCGCGGCAGGCGTGCATGTGGTTGGGGATGTGGGGGCACCACCATGTCCACCGGTATGCCCCTCCGTGTTGCAACATTGTGCAGGACACATGCTGCCATAATGATCCTGAACACTACTGGTGGTGCATATAGTAGCTGCCCACCGGAGCGGTCAAGGGAGTGGAAGTGTGACTTTAGCACTCCGATTGTGCGCTCCACTATTGCCCTGGTTGCAATATGGGCAGCGTTGTATTTTACCTGGGGTGGTGTGGTGGGGTTCCGTATTAGCGTCATCATGTAGGTGCTCAGAGGGTAGGCACTGTCCCCTGGGGAGGTGATAATGGTTGTCATTAGTCGGGTTTGTCCATTTGTCTGTGTGTGACATGCATGCATGTGCACAGGCATTTGTACTCACCTAGGAGCCATGTGTCGCCATGCTGCCCAGCTTCCAGGGCCCGGCTCAGGGCAGACATTCTGTATATGAAGCTGTCGTGGGTGGACCCTGGATAGTTTGCATAGACAGAGGTGATGATTCCATGGGCATCGCATACAACCTGTACATTGATGGAATGCCAGTGCTTGCGGTTTCTATAGATGTGCTCTGATGCCCTGGGGGGACGTAGGGCCACATGGGTGCAATCTATGGCACCGGGCACTTTGGGGAAGTGTGTCACCCCGTAAAAGTCCTGGACCACGGCCTGCCTTTCTGCGGGTGTTCTGGGCATGTATATGTGTCTGCGGACTGAGGGGCGTGCAGTCATGATTGCCAACACCTGGCGTAGGCAGCGTGACTGTGTGGCCTGTGAGACCCCCCCCACTATGGCAGTTGTCCGCTGAAATGACCCAGTGGCCAAAAAATGCAGGACAGTGAGCACCTTTTCCAAGGGGCTCAGTGCTTGGGAGCACAGGGTGGGTGGGTGATGTGGAAACCTATACCTGCCATAGACCTAGTCATCAAGTATCCCAAAAAGGCTGATCCTGGGTAAAAATATGCGGGGCTGGCTATCCTCCTCCTCCTCCTGCGGTGGCCCATGATCACTGCTGCGAAGAATTGAACAATCATCGTAGCTGTAAACGTGTGCGTGTTGTTTGTGCATGCTTTTATGCTGCGTGTGGGCGCTTACGCCTGCTTTCATGTGGTGTATGTGATTCCGGGTTTGCGCGTCTTTTGCTGTGTGCCAGTGAGCCCTGTTAGCACGCGTGTAGGCGTTGCAAGGATTTTACTGCGGTGCTTCCCCTGTAACACCCACATTTACGCGTGTTGTTCCCCATTTCACGTGTTCCACCCCCTTTTTGGGATTGTGCACTGGACAGTGTGCGCCTTTGCTGGCCATATTGTGCAAGGCGTTCAAGTTTTCGCAGTGATGTGTTGGACCCACGCGGATTCAACGCAGATTTCAGGTATGCCAAGCGCAATATGTTCCATGAATATGTATGCGCGCGAAAACTAGCGATTGCGCACGTTTTCACACGCAAGCGCCTGTTTTTGGCACAGATTTATTCAATGAATTACTCTGAGTATCTCTCTACACCTTATATATTTCATGCATGAGGCTTAAAGGTATTCTGTAACATTTCCCCTTCTTGCGCGACGTTGGACTGCCAGTCACAGCCAAAAAACGGCACGTCCTAAAATGCTATTTGGTTGCAAGCACTCATTTCCAGAAATGCTTTGGATTTCTGGCTAAGCTGTGCCCCAGACAAACACCAAACCGATTGGCCTCACCAACGGTTCTTTTATTTCTTCCTGGCATCATTCAATGTCTTGTGTCATGATAGTACACTTCTGGAATTGCACTGGTATTGGTAGCCAGTGGAGGTTTATCAGACGAGCCAGAATCACTCAAAGCTTCTGATTCCAGAAATGAGTCTGGCTGTGGAATGTGGCATGCTATATGTCAGGGATCCCTGAGAGGAGAGAACTCAATGCCTTGCTTGAATGAGTATTATGGAATTGGACAGTGGTTCTGAAGTCTATTTTCATATGAGCGATAGTTAATAAAAGGACCTTTTTTGATCTTCTGCTTATTGTATAAGAGGCTGCGTGGATGGTAAAACAGATACATTTGGTGTTCTAGGCAGGTTTTGTGTGAACAATTTGAGATTCATATAGGATATGTTAGATGAACAATGCTTTAGCAGAGTTGCTGAGGATCACACAATCCGTTGGAGTTGAGTTTTTGGTATGCTCTTGTCATCTTAGATTGAAAGAGCGTAAAACAGGGTTTAGTTATGAGATGTCCATAATTTGTCTGAGGTCTAGGTATAGGTGTCCATCATTACCATATTGGCACAACAAGTCAACATCCTTTAAGAGAGCAGTAAGAGGCTCCATGAAGAGGTCAACAATAACCTGTGACAGGCTGGACACTTGCTGTTCTCTGCACGTGACTGTATGGTGCATTGATCTGAAACTTATCATATGGACCAGTTGTTGTTTGACCAACAAGAAGAAAGCAAACCATCAGAGAGCAAAATTCATATGATGGTTCCTTTAAAGATTTCTTCAAGAAAATAAATGAAATACTTACACACAAATACTTAAGTTGATATATGTCGTTCATAACGCACCTGTACACAAGTGTTTCTAGGATGTTTTAAGTACATGCGCAGTACAACATAGTTTACCAAGGCATCTCCAGCAGCACAAAAATCCAGTCAGACACAAGTTCATTTAAATAAAACAGTTGATATACATGATAAAACAATCAGTACCCTGAGTGTGATGGATATGCCCGGACAAGGGCACTGAGCCTGCTGGGCCTAGAGACCTATTAAACTACTCCTCAATGAGGAGGCCCAACAAGGCTGAAACATGTCTGGGGATGCTTGTGGTCTTGTGCTGAAGGGATGTGATCTAGCGGTTCAGGCTGGACTGCCTCTTTTCGGTGGGACTAGGCCTGATTTGCGTATGGTCTTTCACCTTCTGTAATGGCTTGGCAGGCTGAAGAACGATGGTCTGGAGGGTTGCCCAGTGCAACGCCAGTGGTTAAGATTCATTCTAAACCTTCCAGCCATCACATCTTTGTTTTTGCTTTGTCACCCCGAGTGGGACGGGTATGCCCAGACGTGGGTCCCGTGCCTGCTGGGCCTAGAGACCCAAGCTACTCCTCACTGATGAGGCCCAACAAGGCTGAAACATGTCTGAGGATGCTTGTGGTCTCGTGCAAAAGGGATGTGACCTAGCGGTTCAGGCTGGACTGCCTCTTTTGTGGTGGGACTAGGCCTGATTTGCTTATGGTCTTTCACCTTCTGTAATGGCTTGTCAGGCTGAAAAACGATGATCTGGAGGGTTGCCCAGAACTGTGCCCATGAGTAATTCAAAACATTCCAGTCATCATGCTTTTGTTTTGCTTAAATAATAAATATCTACACACAAAATCCTCAGTACCATAAACCACCACTTAAAACAATCGATCTGAATAAACATATTAATTTCACACGATTGGCATCTAATTAAGCAGCCCCTACTAGTCTTTGAAAAGTACGGCAATATTGTTTCAAGAGAGGCAATGGTGACCTGTAATGACCGGTGTTCAGGAATAAACAGCTTCCATCAGATGGTTGAGTTTAGAATGAGGCTTAATGGGCTGGGAAGCAAGCTTTGATGCCGTAGACAAGCTCCAGGAGACTTATCCTTTCCCACTCTTTAGATGGGATGAGGCAACTCCTCAAAAGAGACATTCTCCAACAAAGTGCCTGATTTACAAAGCCTTTTTCAAAGGAGTTTTCCCATTTAAAATTGCTCTTGCAAATCAGGCCCACCATCTTTGCTCACCTTCATGGATTAGAGATTTTGATTTTAGAAAGACATGTTGTAATTATAGGTTCTGTGGGTTAGGCAGGTGGGTGAGAATGAAGTCAGGCAGATGTGTTGACTGATGGACGTCAGGAAACAGGTCATTTCAGTCTGGATTCCTCTGCACTCTTTCTTATGAAATGTTATTGTTAAGCTGAATCATATGTAGTGCCCTTTGGGAACACCACACACAATTAAGACTCCAAGTGCAAGTACAAATTCACATTTGCTACACGCCTGTACTGCATAGTAAAGTGGTAGCGATGGCTGAGCAGCCAGACTTACCTCAAGAGTAAAGTGAGCAGTACAAATAGTTAGACAAAGGACAGCTATTACTATGATTCAAGCAAACACTTACTCAAGGTTTCTTGGTAAAAGAATATACATTTATTTACACCATCAGTTATAAAACAATTCACTAACATACATGCCAACATTCAGATGAGACCTGCGAGGGAGATTTCCACAGGGAAATCGGGAGACGCATATTTCTCCATAGGATTGCATTGGGGCTAGAGTTATTTTAGGCAGGAGACTGTGAAAAATAGCAATATTTTTCACCTCAAAATCGGAAGTCTCCCGCCTAAATCGGGAGAGTTGGCATGTATGCACTACTATAAAGCAGCAGAAAATCACAATCTTAATACACTACAATAACCCCCAATCAATTCTGGACAAGTTAGGCTCAATGGCCCTCATTACGACCCTTGCGGAATAGGAAAAACGATGGCGGAAATGTAATACCGCCATCGAATAGCGCCCGTTGCGATCATGACCCGTCACCGTAAAGTACGATGCCATTAGCGACACCGCAGTGAACGCCAACGCTAACTGCACCAAGTACGCGCACGCGCGCCTTGCAAAACCGTAATTACCTCCATGTCGCAACGGTACGCGAATTCCGTCCCTAGCGTACATGTACTTTACTCCATCAAGCATGGCGGAAAGTACCATTCCGCCATGGTGAGAAATACGGCATCGCGAACCAACCGTAAATGGCCCTACTGAGTGCCTGTACTCCACTCCCTGCCCACATTGCACAACTCCTCGTAGGCGCAATGCAGTCACACCATGCAACCAGTGAAATGCACAAGTCACCCAAGCATGCCAACGAACAAATGCATGCAGGGGCCCAAGTGCCCTGTGAGTGGCCACCCACAATTGGCAACACACCATTGCCGTACCGATGCAGCACAGGCATCTGAAGGTGCAAGTACACCAAAATGAACTGAAGATACCATCATGACACAAACAACAACTGTCCCCCATCGCCTGCCACCAGTGCAAATCAACATCCAAAGCAGCAACCTGAGGGAGACTGCACCAGCCCTGTACACATGCCAGTAGTCAAACCGACCATCAGCATAAGCAGGTACCACACAACTGTACCCAGGAGCCGGAACCCAATGCAGAACACCTCACAAAACATTGCGCCACAAAACGGAATATGCCACATTACTAGCAAAGAATAACGCTACACGGTTAACATCTGAATACAAATTTAATGCACATCGAAATCACCAAGGCCATACAGCCATTACAACAGGAATTCACAAATGATCAGCATTACTGTGGGCTGCATCCGCAATAAATGACCAGCTACCCCAAGTGTGACGCCCTGTACCCTCATGGCACACAGGGGCAACATCAACCTCCAAAAAGGCAACATGGAAGCGCCTAGGACCGCAGGGCCGTCCCATGAGTAGGCACTAGTCCAGCTGGAAGCTAGGTATGCTGCACCTAGCCACAAGTACTGCGTAAGGGCATGTGGGCCATTGGCGATCGTCCCATAAGATCGTAATGGTGCTCCACTGATTAACTCGAAGATGCAGGTGTCGACTGTAGAAGCCATCTGCAGGAGTGGCGTACAGATGGCAGCGGCAGAAGGGGAGGAGATACCTGTCACCCAAAAGAAAAAAGAAGATAGAATGGGCATCCAAACTTCTTATGTATCACTCACATCATTCAACACACCAAACCTACAACCACATGCATGTTAGCCCACTCATAAGGACCAATTGCACCCAAAAACCACTAGCGAATCATAACGACCCAAATCGATGTGAATACTCCATTACAAACGAGTGTCTGTGTGCATGCGCCTGTCAGAACAGGATGCATCAGATGGGATCATCAACGTGCATAGACACAAGTGATTGAAGGCGCGTCGAGACAGGGAGGGTACAACAAGGGCAGACAGACGATCGTCCCACCATGGCAGCCTTGCATCACATAGCGCAGGGGAAGGGGATAGATTCCAAATAGCCATGTACATGGCAGACTCCCATTTAAATTAACTGTCCATGCATCCATTCATCAATCCCTCATCCCGTTATGAAGACGCCTGAATATTCACTCACATCACATTCGAAATTTCCATTGAGTCTGTGCGTAATGAAGCCTTCAAAATCCACTGTGCTCCTGGCCGGATTCCCTGTGTAGTGAAGTCACATGTATTTGGGAACGTCCTGCCTTATCGTCCACTACGCTATAGCGCATCCCATTCAAATCATATCATTCATTGCATTCCCGTCATGGGCCCTGTCCCAAGGACATTCAACAATAGAACGTTACTTTTCCAGTCAGACCTGTGGGCGTCTCCACGCCACTAGTCGAAAACCGAAAGCGCTGCCCTTCGAATTCCTAATTTGCAACATCACATTCAAAAGGCAGCTGTGAACGCTTGCATCCACAAATACATCTATGCAGTGCGGCTGTGTGTGAAAATGGTAACTGGCCACAATCACTGATGGGACTCCCCGCCGTCGGTTAACGTCGGTGCAGTGCTGCATGAGGGTCCACCGCTGATCGGGCACTACATTCCACCGACCCTTCAGAAGTCTGCTCGCAAATGCAAATGTAGTATGTGCAACAATGTGACCATAGCAGATTTAGCGTATAAACCAATATTCCACTGCCATCGGGATTAAGAACATGAATGCAAAAGCAAGATGCCATGCGTCTAATTGCAGCGTCGTGTGCGGGACGTGCTCGCACGAAAGGCATTGCAACTGACACAGGTGGAATGAATCACCACAGGTGAAGGCAATACAGCTTGTAAACACATAAATTGCACACCCAACCCCCTCCCACAACCACACCCACTCCAGAATGCTACCGGCAGGACTAGCGATTTTGAGCCTGGGGAACCTGATTGCACTGCAAGTACTCCAACTTGAAGAAGAAGACGAACGCCAACTACTACAACAAGCGGCCGCACAGAGGAGACGCAGGAGGAGGAGGAGGAGGAGGGCAAGGCATGGCCAGCAAGCCCCACCAGCACAGCCACTACCACCACGCAGGCAGCCCGCAATCCCACGCCTCCGAGCTAATCCGTTCAACCTCACAGCTGAGCAGATCCACACCCTCTACCGTTTGGACCGGGACACCATAACCGCCATTGTCGACATGACACACGCTGACCTTGTCAGCATGATAGATAGCCCAACCGCCATCCCACCCCTACTGAAGGTGGTGTCTGTACTCCACTTCCTGGCCACAGGCACCTACCAGCACACAGTCGGACAGTTGCATGGCATTTCACAGCCACTATTCTCACGGACACTATTCCAAGTGCTTGATGCCCTCCTGAAGCACTCAGACGACTACATCTCTTTACCACGCTCAGAGCAGGAGCTTACAAACACAAAAGTGGGATTCCATGCACTTGGCGGCATACCGGGTTGCATTGGTGCCATCGACTGCACCCATGTGGAATTGGTTGTCCCACATGCCATGGAGGCCCAGTACGCAACCGGAAACAATATCATTCTATCAATGTACAAATGGTGTGTGACTCCAACAGGATCTTTACACATTGTTCTGCCCGATTTCCAGGATCAACACATGATTCTATGGTCTTGCGGAACTCTAGAATACCACGCTACATGGAGCGACACGCAGGGCGCCGATCCTGGCTACTCGGTGAGTCTCATTTAATGCATGTGTATGTGGGGTAGGTGATGCGTGAATGACCTGGCAGGAAGGGGGGGATGCGTACGTAGCAATGACATTCCACAAACATCCTTTGTTGTCCACATACAGGTGATGCCGGGTATCCACTGAAGAGATGGCTCCTCACACCAATCCGGAACCCACAGAACCGGCATGAGGAGGACTACAACCATGCCCACTCACGTACCCGTGTGGTCATAGAACAGGCATTCGGCCTACTGAAGGCTCGTTTCCGCTGCCTCAGCAGGTCTGGCGGGGCACTCCTGTACCGCCATGAGAAGGTTGCAAAGATGGTCATGGCATGTGTCATGCTACACAACATGTGCGTACGTAGGAATGTGGCCATGCCCCCCGACGCAGAACTGCTAGCACCTGAAGATGGTCATGATGAGTGTGGGGATGTGGCAGCACCTCAAGGGGTCCACGAGGCACAGGAGGCCCGTGAATTACGGCAGAATCTCATAGATGCATGCTTCTAGCACTCACGCCTGGTGGCTGTTACATGGACACGGGACTTGTGGCACTGTGTGTGTCTGGAACAGCCACAATGTGGACTGTACGCCAAGATAGGCCTCGTACACAGAGATCAATGTCCACACATCTCATTGGATGAATATGAAGAATTGTATTGCAGATGTGAAATGACATTACACACCCAATCGAACCGCCACCCAAAGAAGCACAACACACCCCCTCCACCCTCCTACCCCCCCCAACACCAGTGTCCAATGACGCTCATTGTCAGTGGGCAGACGCTATTGCAAGCCCCCTCTCTGGGTATCAGGGGCACCCCTGCCTGTGGAGCGCCGGTTCCTCCCAGATCTACGTTGGCGGCTGCCCTGGACGGAACTTGCAACGGATGATGTCTCTGCCTGCTCACGTCCATGCATGTCCCTAAGGGTTTGTGAGAGCTCAGTGAGCACACGGCGCACAGCGGCATGTTCACCACATACGTCTTTGGACGTCGCATGCAGTTCCCCCCTCAGGCTCTCGGTGCTTCTCTGCATTTCTGCCCTCAGGCTCTCGGTACTTCTCTCCATTTCTGCCCTAAGTGTCTCAGTAGAGGTTTCAATGGCTGCCTTGGTACCCCCACATTCAGCAGCATGCTCCTTGAGGAGCGTGGCCAGTTGCTGCTGTTGCACAATCATCTGCTCGAGGGACTGTTGCCTCTGCTGGCCCATGCCCATTTGCGGTGGTGTCACAGAGGGGCTGGACGCCTCATGTTGCCTGCAACAGGCCTTGTCGGGGTTGGCCAGTCGTCGTCTTGTGGTGCCCCTGCGTGGTTTCCTCATGGTGTACGGGATGGAACAAACAGGGGGATTGTGACAGGTCACGGCTGTGTCCTGCTTCGACAGCACCGTTTTCTGTGTCGGAGCATGCTGGCATGTATGCAGTGTCACCTGGGGTGCTGCTGCCACCAGAAGCAGTGCCTTCTGTGGCATCCATTGGGGTACCTGTGGTGCTGGTGTTGTGGACATGCTGGCTGCTGGGTGCCTGTTGGAGTCCCCTCCAGTGTGCTGCCACTCGATTTGTGCAGCTGCCGTGTCTTGATCCGTGCAGCTGAGGTGGAGGGTCTTTGGCCGTTGGTCTTGGCCCTCTTTGCAGGTGTGCTGGTAGGGGTGTCCTGGAGCTCGTCGTTGGAATCGGACCCTGTGGTGGAGTAAAGGAGGGCGAGCGTTATTCATGGGTCTGTGGTATTGGAATGGCAATTGCATCACATGCATTGGGTTGGTACCTGGGGGTGATTTGGGTCAGGGCCTTGGGGGTGGTCTCATTTCTGTGTGGATTGGGGATGCAGTTATTTTGCTGTCTGCAGTTAGGGTGTGCATGGTGCACATGTTCAGTGTGTTTGTTGGATTTTTAATTATTTATTTATTTAATCTGGCTTTTAAGGGTCGCTGTCATGGCAATGTATCTGGTCGTTCTCCTGGACATGTGTTTCTGTTGCACTATGGGGACACGTGGTACTTCACATGGTTGGTAAATGCGGATTTGGCATAGTTTAATTTGGGCACCTACCTGATTCTTCTGATGTCTGCACTCCTTTCTCCATCCCTCCGACTCCCTCTATGCTCTCCATTCCAATGGTGGAGGCACAGATTTCTTCCCAGGGGGTCAACTTGATGGGTGATTCCGATCCTCCCCGGTAGCTGTGGCAATGTTCCGGTTGGCAGAGAGTATGCTCCGGACGCGTATCCGTAGGTCGTCCCATCGCTTTCTGCATTGCTGTGGGTTGCGGGGTGCGGTCCCCACCGCACTTACCGCTGTGCCACCAGGGCCCATATAGCCTTCTTGTTCGCTAGTGCCATCCTGGTCATTTGCGTGGAGAAGACGACGGCAGCATTCTCCTGGAGGGTCTCAGTGAGCACGGTGAGTTCCTCGTGGGAGAAGTGGACCTGCCGCTTGCGGTCGCACGCTTTTTTTGCTACTTTGCCCATATTTATTATTTTACCTGGGGTGGCTAACGGGTTGGGATGTGTCTCAGGGTCGGATTTTTAATGGTTGTGTTGGGATTCTATTTTATAGGTGTGCGGCGTGCAGTTTCCCGCTCCGGCCCCATGTTTTTACTTCCGTTTCCGTATATTTACGGTGACCGTATTTTGCGCTGACCGCTCATTACGGTGTCCGCTTGGATGGGTGGCGGAATTGCACCTAGGGCGAAGTACGACGGCGGTAAGGGGCGTTTTGGGGTCATTTCCGCCATCGCGGACTTTGCACTTCCGCCATGGCGTGATGCTCGTGCCCGATGGGTCGGAATTGGCCGCACTTTCCTCCGTCGTGCCGTGGCGGAAACGCTATTTACGCTATGGCGGTCATGTCAGTCACTTTCCGCCAGGGTCGTAATGAGGGCCAATATGAAGTGTGAGCAAAATGGCACTACAAAAGGCTTACTACAACGAGGATTCAAGTCAATAGGCCTGGGCCAATGTTAATGGTTCAGAGTCTTTGCAGAGGATCACACAATTCAGAGTAGTTCGCGGTTAAGTCTTTGCCAAGAGTTCAAAACGAAGTTGGTTGGAAGAAAAGTTATTCAAAGGAGAAGAGAAGGACAAGCCTTCGGAGAGGTGAAAGATTTCAAACACTTTCACTGCTGTCGGACGGGACGAACAACCGAATTGGCACAGTACCTTAAATGAAGAAGAATGCTGTAGCTGAGGTAGTTGTTCCTGGCAGTTCCTGAAGGCTCACGGTTCCTGAAGCGACTGTCGTGGTGACAAGAAGGAGGAAGACTGGAGGGTCCTGCACTGCCCAGGGAAGAAGCCATCAGCAGAGCAAAGTGTTGAATAAAAGGTGCTCTCCTTAAAACCCAAACAGGTTCCGTTCCTCCTGGCTATCCAGTTCACTGCAGCGATGCACTGCAAATTCGGCCAGGAGACGGAGGTCGGGGTTTTGTGTTTGGCGAGCTGGTTGGTCCCAACAAGCTCAAGGGAAGAAGATTGCTTGCAGATCTTTTCTGTTGTCGGAGTTTCGGGCGATTCGGACCTGCAGCAGGGCTTCACCGGGATGTCCAGTAGTTGCAGCAGTCGTCTTCCTTCAGCTTCTTGTTGGCTCTCTCGATCCAGTGGCGACTCTACCTTCCAGTCCCATAGATCGGCTTTTTTATGCACCAAATCCCCCATTCACACAGCCTGGCTGTTAATCACACAGCAGGGTGGCTGTCCTGGCAGGACAGCCACCTAGCCAATCAAACTAGAGTGTGACTTGGGTCTTCAAGGAGACCCTGTGCTGGGGGCCTCAAACCCCTCCCTCACATCCTGTCCACCCAGACACTCAGGCACCTAAGGAGGGCTTCTGTGCAGAAGCCTGCCAAAGGACGGCGAACAAAGGAACCAAACCAAACCTGGTTTGGCGCACAGAGTAAAACACGAGAAAGACCTTTACAAAAAGAAATGGCGAATAAACCCGACTGGAACCAAATACAAATAAAAGGTGTCCAGCGGATTAGAGTTTGAGGCTACCACCATAGCCTCCAACGTTACCGAGGCTATTTCCATAGCTTGCGGTAAAATAAAAATGGTAGATACCACTGCCACCAGCCAAATCCTAGATAAAAGGGAACAAAATAATGTTCCATGATAATCAGACAAAAAGGGATAACTATTATCCCTTCCAGTACTCTATTGGAAGATAGGTTGTACTGGGTCTATAAATTTAAAAAGACCAGTAAAGCCGATGACAACTTTACATGTCCTAGGAGACAGTAGTCAGTCCCAGAAAATGGAGTTTAAAGTGGGAAGTCTGAAAAAGACAACCCTGTGTCACTGCACTAAAGGTGCTGTGTGACACACAATAAAAAGAGGATGCCTATGGAGTGGGTGAGATTCTATAGTCCATGAGTAAATGATGTACAACAAACAGCAAAAACACATGTAAGAGTGGGAAAAAAGGCTCACACACTTACCAGGTGAAAAAATGAATCCTAGAAATCCAGCAAATCTGCTGACGGACTCGACAGGTAAGGGAAATTAGCCATTCTGGAGAATTCTCCCTAACCGTTATCCTTGTTAACAGTGATTCATTGAGAGGAATATTTCATGTTAACATTAAGTCTTTGAGATCATTTTTTAGTGCACAGCAATTCTCCCTTAACCCATGAATGGGTGGGTGCCATGCAAGAGTCACAGTCAAGACATACTGTGCTGGCCTCTGATATTTTAAGTAATCTAGACTTGTCTTCACTCCTTGAACGTGATAGGTCTTCGGTGCTGTATTGCAAAGGACTTCAGTCCGAGTTCCTCATACGCAGGAAATGCAGGCATGACAATTGCTGTCTTATTGCTTGAGTTTCAATGTTGTATGTCTTGGTATACTGTTAACGGCACTCGGTCCTGTGGATTTACCACAGGATTACAAGTGGCAACAGGGTGGTGAAAGCCACCATTTTTCAACTCCTGAGGCCTCAATGTGGGATTTATTTTAAGTCACTGTGGTAATTCTGCTGTGGTTATTTCCAGGGTTTTTGGTTTACCTCCAGATTTTTTGCTGTATGCACATAATCCACTTTACCCCATGAAATTCTTAGTAAAACAGTTTGGTGGGAACAGAATTGCCGTCACTTTACTGCAACATTTTACCAAAGCAATGTACCTGGATTGATGTGAAGCATGAGGAGGACTACAACCATGCCCACTCACGTACCCGTGTGGTCATAGAACAGGCATTCGGCCTACTGAAGGCTCGTTTCCGCTGCCTCAGCAGGTCTGGCGGGGCACTCCTGTACCGCCATGAGAAGGTTGCAAAGATGGTCATGGCATGTGTCATGCTACACAACATGCTACACAACATGTGCGTACGTAGGAATGTGGCCATGCCCCCCGACGCAGAACTGCTAGCACCTGAAGATGGTCATGATGAGTGTGGGGATGTGGCAGCACCTCAAGGGGTCCACGAGGCACAGGAGGCCCGTGAATTACGGCAGAATCTCATAGATGCATGCTTCTAGCACTCACGCCTGGTGGCTGTTACATGGACACGGACTTGTGGCACTGTGTGTGTCTGGAACAGCCACAATGTGGACTGTACGCCAAGATAGGCCTCGTACACAGAGATCAATGTCCACACATCTCATTGGATGAATATGAAGAATTGTATTGCAGATGTGAAATGACATTACACACCCAATCGAACCGCCACCCAAAGAAGCACAACACACCCCCTCCACCCTCCTACCCCCCCAACACCAGTGTCCAATGACGCTCATTGTCAGTGGGCAGACGCTATTGCAAGCCCCTCTCTGGGTATCAGGGGCACCCTGCCTGTGGAGCGCCGGTTCCTCCAGATCTACGTTGGCGGCTGCCCTGGACGGAACTTGCAACGGATGATGTCTCTGCCTGCTCACGTCCATGCATGTCCTAAGGGTTTGTGAGAGCTCAGTGAGCACACGGCGCACAGCGGCATGTTCACCACATACGTCTTTGGACGTCGCATGCAGTTCCCCCCTCAGGCTCTCGGTGCTTCTCTGCATTTCTGCCCTCAGGCTCTCGGTACTTCTCTCCATTTCTGCCCTAAGTGTCTCAGTAGAGGTTTCAATGGCTGCCTTGGTACCCCCACATTCAGCAGCATGCTCCTTGAGGAGCGTGGCCAGTTGCTGCTGTTGCACAATCATCTGCTCGAGGGACTGTTGCCTCTGCTGGCCCATGCCCATTTGCGGTGGTGTCACAGAGGGGCTGGACGCCTCATGTTGCCTTGCAACAGGCCTTGTCGGGGTTGGCCAGTCGTCGTCTTGTGGGTGCCCCTGCGTGGTTTCCTCATGGTGTACGGGATGGAACAAACAGGGGGATTGTGACAGGTCACGGCTGTGTCCTGCTTCGACAGCACCGTTTTCTGTGTCGGAGCATGCTGGCATGTATGCAGTGTCACCTGGGGTGCTGCTGCCACCAGAAGCAGTGCCTTCTGTGGCATCCATTGGGTACCTGTGGTGCTGGTGTTGTGGACATGCTGGCTGCTGGGGTGCCTGTTGGAGTCCCCTCCAGTGTGCTGCCACTCGATTTGTGCAGCTGCCGTGTCTTGATCCGTGCAGCTGAGGTGGAGGGTCTTTGGCCGTTGGTCTTGGCCCTCTTTGCAGGTGTGCTGGTAGGGGTGTCCTGGAGCTCGTCGTTGGAATCGGACCCTGTGGTGGAGTAAAGGAGGGCGAGCGTTATCATGGGTCTGTGGTATTGGAATGGCAATTGCATCACATGCATTGGGTTGGTACCTGGGGTGATTTGGGTCAGGGCCTTGGGGGTGGTCTCATTTCTGTGTGGATTGGGGATGCAGTTATTTGCTGTCTGCAGTTAGGGTGTGCATGGTGCACATGTTCAGTGTGTTTGTTGGATTTTTAATTATTTATTTATTTAATCTGGCTTTTAAGGGTCGCTGTCATGGCAATGTATCTGGTCGTTCTCCTGGACATGTGTTTCTGTTGCACTATGGGGACACGTGGTACTTCACATGGTTGGTAAATGCGGATTTGGCATAGTTTAATTTGGGCCACCTACCTGATTCTTCTGATGTCTGCACTCCTTTCTCCATCCCTCCGACTCCCTCTATGCTCTCCATTCCAATGGTGGAGGCACAGATTTCTTCCCAGGGGGTCAACTTGATGGGTGATTCCGATCCTCCCCCGGTAGCTGTGGCAATGTTCCGGTTGGCAGAGAGTATGCTCCGGACGCGTATCCGTAGGTCGTCCCATCGCTTTCTGCATTGCTGTGGGTTGCGGGGTGCGGTCCCCACCGCACTTACCCGCTGTGCCACCAGGGCCCATATAGCCTTCTTGTTCGCTAGTGCCATCCTGGTCATTTGCGTGGAGAAGACGACGGCAGCATTCTCCTGGAGGGTCTCAGTGAGCACGGTGAGTTCCTCGTGGGAGAAGTGGACCTGCCGCTTGCGGTCGCACGCTTTTTTTGCTACTTTGCCCATATTTATTATTTTACCTGGGTGGCTAACGGGTTGGGATGTGTCTCAGGGTCGGATTTTTAATGGTTGTGTTGGGATTCTATTTTATAGGTGTGCGGCGTGCAGTTTCCCGCTCCGGCCCATGTTTTTACTTCCGTTTCCGTATATTTACGGTGACCGTATTTGCGCTGACCGCTCATTACGGTGTCCGCTTGGATGGGTGGCGGAATTGCACCTAGGGCGAAGTACGACGGCGGTAAGGGGCGTTTGGGTCATTTCCGCCATCGCGGACTTTGCACTTCCGCCATGGCGTGATGCTCGTGCCCGATGGTCGGAATTGGCCGCACTTTCCTCCGTCGTGCCGTGGCGGAAACGCTATTTACGCTATGGCGGTCATGTCAGTCACTTTCCGCCAGGGTCGTAATGAGGGCCAATATGAAGTGTGAGCAAAATGGCACTACAAAAGGCTTACTACAACGAGGATTCAAGTCAATAGGCCTGGGCCAATGTTAATGGTTCAGAGTCTTTGCAGAGGATCACACAATTCAGAGTAGTTCGCGGTTAAGTCTTTGCCAAGAGTTCAAAACGAAGTTGGTTGGAAGAAAAGTTATTCAAAGGAGAAGAGAAGGACAAGCCTTCGGAGAGTGAAAGATTTCAAACACTTTCACTGCTGTCGGACGGGACGAACAACCGAATTGGCACAGTACCTTAAATGAGAAGAATGCTGTAGCTGAGGTAGTTGTTCCTGGCAGTTCCTGAAGGCTCACGGTTCCTGAAGCGACTGTCGTGGTGACAAGAAGGAGAAGAACTGGAGGGTCCTGCACTGCCCAGGGAAGAAGCCATCAGCAGAGGCAAAGTGTTGATATAAAAGGTGCTCTCCTTAAAACCCAAACAGGTTCCGTCCTCCTGGCTATCCAGTTCACTGCAGCGATGCACTGCAAATTCGGCCAGGAGACGGAGGTCGGGGTTTTGTGTTTTGGCGAGCTGGTTGGTCCCAACAAGCTCAAGGGAAGAAGATTGCTTGCAGATCTTTTCTGTTGTCGGAGTTTCGGGCGATTCGGACCTGCAGCAGGGCTTCACCCGGGATGTCCAGTAGTTGCAGCAGTCGTCTTCCTTCAGCTTCTTGTTGGCTCTCTCGATCCAGTGGCGACTCTACCTTCCAGTCCCTAGATCGGCTTTTTTATGCACCAAATCCCCCATTCACACAGCCTGGCTGTTAATCACACAGCAGGGTGGCTGTCCTGGCAGGACAGCCACCTAGCCAATCAAACTAGAGTGTGACTTGGGTCTTCAAGGAGACCCTGTGCTGGGGGCCTCAAACCCCTCCCTCACATCCTGTCCACCCAGACACTCAGGCACCTAAGGAGGGCTTCTGTGCAGAAGCCTGCCAAAGGACGGCGAACAAAGGAACCAAACCAAACCTGGTTTGGCGCACAGAGTAAAACACGAGAAAGACCTTTACAAAAAGAAATGGCGAATAAACCCGACTGGAACCAAATACAAATAAAAGGTGTCCAGCGGATTAGAGTTTGAGGCTACCACCATAGCCTCCAACGTTACCGAGGCTATTTCCATAGCTTGCGGTAAAATAAAAATGGTAGATACCACTGCCACCAGCCAAATCCTAGATAAAAGGGAACAAAATAATGTTCCATGATAATCAGACAAAAAGGGATAACTATTATCCCTTCCAGTACTCTATTGGAAGATAGGTTGTACTGGGTCTATAAATTTAAAAAGACCAGTAAAGCCGATGACAACTTTACATGTCCTAGGAGACAGTAGTCAGTCCCAGAAAATGGAGTTTAAAGTGGGAAGTCTGAAAAAGACAACCCTGTGTCACTGCACTAAAGGTGCTGTGTGACACACAATAAAAAGAGGATGCCTATGGAGTGGGTGAGATTCTATAGTCCATGAGTAAATGATGTACACAAACAGCAAAAACACATGTAAGAGTGGGAAAAAAGGCTCACACACTTACCAGGTGAAAAAATGAATCCTAGAAATCCAGCAAATCTGCTGACGGACTCGACAGGTAAGGGAAATTAGCCATTCTGGAGAATTCTCCCTAACCGTTATCCTTGTTAACAGTGATTCATTGAGAGGAATATTTCATGTTAACATTAAGTCTTTGAGATCATTTTTTAGTGCACAGCAATTCTCCCTTAACCCATGAATGGGTGGGTGCCATGCAAGAGTCACAGTCAAGACATACTGTGCTGGCCTCTGATATTTTAAGTAATCTAGACTTGTCTTCACTCCTTGAACGTGATAGGTCTTCGGTGCTGTATTGCAAAGGACTTCAGTCCGAGTTCCTCATACGCAGGAAATGCAGGCATGACAATTGCTGTCTTATTGCTTGAGTTTCAATGTTGTATGTCTTGGTATACTGTTAACGGCACTCGGTCCTGTGGATTTACCACAGGATTACAAGTGGCAACAGGGTGGTGAAAGCCACCATTTTTCAACTCCTGAGGCCTCAATGTGGGATTTATTTTAAGTCACTGTGGTAATTCTGCTGTGGTTATTTCCAGGGTTTTTGGTTTACCTCCAGATTTTTTGCTGTATGCACATAATCCACTTTACCCCATGAAATTCTTAGTAAAACAGTTTGGTGGGAACAGAATTGCCGTCACTTTACTGCAACATTTTACCAAAGCAATGTACCTGGATTGATGTGAAGCGTATGGATCACGAGGAAATCAGGTGAAAATAAAAAGACACCTATGCAAAGCGTAAGCCATAAATTAAACCCCACTAGGTTTGGCGGCATTTAAAGATGTGCATGAAAGAACAGCATGAGCTCCCTTGTTGGGTAGATCAAAGATAAAATGCTAATTCATATTCATAACCTGAAGCTCCAGAGCCAAAGGGAGGAGAAGGATCCTTTAAATAGGCGCTCGCCGAGCACTCAGTTCATGTGTGTGCTACTTGAGAACTCACAGACAGGAGACATCTAGAGTAAAGGAACAACTCAAACACGTGAAAATGGCATCAAGTTCAGCCTGGTTGGAGCTATATGACAAATGTCTCGACTCAGCAAGTGCTATGGCGACATACTACACCGAAGACTCGGCTTTTGCTGAAGATACCATTAGGCAGGTATTGAAATTTCTGGTCCCGGTCTGTTCTTCAGGTAAGTGCAGCACAGTTACCTTACTTTACACTTGGCCTCCAAGCCACATTTTAATCAACCTTAACTTCCTTAGGATAGATCTTGTACTATATGGGCATATATTTACTTTCCACTTTAGCATATGCTTTCATTAAAACAGAGCACATCCCAATGATAATGATTAGCTTCTGAAGGACACAGGGTAAGGAGAAGATTGAAAGGGGAGCTCATTGAGGGTAAGGGAAGGGTGAAGCTGCCTGCTGAGAACATGGATGGAAGTGTCTGCAAGAATGTTGCAGTCCCAACTGCACTGTGTCCTTCACAAACACTTTTTTCTCCAGGGAGGGACCTGTCAACCTTTATTTACACAAATTCAAAAGAGCGTTCCCTCATCCTCTGGCAAGGGGAGACACATTTCCTATTTCTTCTGACTGCCCCTTTGGCCAGCTAGGTATTCTCTGTTTTGGTTACTGTTTTCTTTTGTGGTGTGCCCCAAAATGGTCCCCTCTGATGGGGATTTCTTCATCTCCATCTCCAGAAGGTAGGAAATGGACTTAGTTTGCACTGTGTCTGGCTCGGTGATTGAAGAACTAATTGTCCCCTTCCACCTTTTACTGATGTCATAATGGTTGGGTGGATCACACACAATTCAATGACACAATGGAACCTTTGGAGCCATCATAGATTTACCTTTTTTGTACAAGATGGTGTTCACACGTTGCATATTAGTCTGAGCTATGGAGTGATGCATTCAACAGCATCATGAAAGTCTTATTATCTCCCATGCATGAAGTGAGAGACAAAGACAGGTTAGGTGCGAGGGAAACATGTTAGCTAGCAGGTAGGTGAGTGGTAGGTTAAGACAGTGGGCCTCATTACACGGTAGGCGGTAAGGGTTTACCGTACCGGTATTTTACCGGTACCGCTAAACCCTTACCGCCTTACTACGAGGTCCCTTTGCGGGTTGGTGAATTTAACGGCTGCATTTTGCAGGCGTTAAAAACCAACCCGCAAAGGGACCAGGTAGCTAATTACGGTACTGCAATTTGCGGCACCGTAATTAGCACCTTCCCCATTCCCATAGAGCCCTATGGGGCAAAAATGGGAATGGGGAAGGGCAATGGGGGAAAGGGGAATTACTGGCCCACCAACCTTGGAATAGGGCGGTAATTCCCCTTTCCACCAAGGCGGTGCCAGTATTTTACCGGCATGGACCAAGGTGCTAATAGCACCTTGGTCCACCGCCATCCGTGTAATGAGGCCCAGTAACTCAGAGGTGAGGAGGTAGGCTTTTAGTTTGGTTTTGAACAAATCCTTGTGGACTGTTTCTCGGATGTCCAGAGGAAGAGTATTGCATGCAAATTGAGCAAGAAGAGAGAACGAGCTGAACCGAGAGGAAGCAGAGGGAGGGCGAGGAGGCACAAGGGTAGTCAAGGAGGCAGATCAGAGATTATGAGAAGGCTCATAGAGTTGGATAGAGGAGGATAGATACAATTGTGCCTTAACGTGGAAAGATTTGTGAACCAGAAGAGATTTAAATCTGTTTTGCATCATGGGCCATCCAGCGTGATGACGGTACGAGAAAGTAGGTGTGAAGTGAGGGAGTTCAAAGGTAATCCTGGTAGCAAAGTTAATGATCTTCTAGAGAGGACAGAAAACATAGCTGGGGAGAGCAAAGAGGCTGCTGGCAAAGTAGTCTAGTTTAGCAAAGATAAGAGTGGTTAAGATATCCTTGGCAGTGTTGAAAGGATGGCGGTACCTGATTTTCCTAATATTTCAGAGGTTGGGGCGAGCTGCTGATCCAATTTTGGAGACGATAGTAGAGAAGGTGTGAGATGGGCATTAGATGACACTGAGGTTTCTAGCTGAAGAAGAGTAGCAGAGACTGTCAGGTGGGAACCGGATAGATGGAGGAAGAGATGAGAGAGAGAGCTTTTGACAGGGAAGTAGAGCATCTTTGTTTTGGTATAGTTTAACATCAGTGCGTTTGAAGCCATCTCATATTTAATGGCCAAGACACAGTTGGACATTTTGATAGAGGGATCAGAGGACAGTTCATGAAAAGAGATTTGGGTGTCATCCACGAAGAGTTGGAAGGAGATTAGTGTCCCAAGAGCAGAAATGTAGATTGTGAAGAGGAGCAGACCAAAGGCAGAACCCTGTGCAACACAAACAGTTAACTGAGTGACTTAACAGGTGTTGTTGCCCCAGGAGAGAGAGAATTGGCGTGGTGCAAGGTAGGATTCAGTCCAGGCAAGGGCTTGATCGCAAACCCCAAGAAGAAATAGAGTATTAAGGAGATCAGAGTGATCAACTGTGTTAAAGGCAGCACTAAGGTCAATGAGAATTAGGATAAGGGATAGGTTTGAGTGCTTAGCAATGAACTTGGACACATTCAGGGTTAGGGAGCAGAGCCTATGCAATGGACACCACTTAATCTGAGGGCTTTGGAAAGTCAACTCTCCCAACTAATATGCAGCAAATATCCAAGAGTGCATGAAAGAAGGGGTGGGTGACCCCTCTTTTAACCCCTTAAGTGCCAAGGACGAGATATCGTCCTTGACATTACCTCCGTGTTGCCAAGAACGAGATAGCTCGTCCTTTTTGGCACGTTGTTTTGAGCGATCCCTGAAAGCAGGCAGATGACAGATCATCTGCCCCCAGGGAAGGGGGCAAAATGAAAAAAAGAAAAATAGAAAAAATAAACAAAAAGGAGATTTGGTTGGGGGTGTGGGGGCCGCTAGCCACCAGGGATTTATTTTATGGAAAAGGGGGGTGGCCCTCTCCCTCTTACCCGAAGGGGAAATGGGGGCACCCCTTGTAGCCCTCCCTGGGGGCAGATATCTGCTCCTATGAAGGGGCATCTGATCCTAGGGAGGGCTGCATGAGATACCTACCTCTTATCCGCCCCCAGGGAGGGCTGATTGAGATGGCCCCCCTTTCATTTGGTGTGGGGGGGAGAGGGCCACCCCCCTTTACATTGGAAAATTCCCCGGAGGTTTAGGGAGCCCCTCAGACCACCCTAAAGTGTAGTGTACCATTTTCAATTTTTTTACTTTGTTTACTAAACTTCCCTTCGCGCAGATGGGCACATTAGTGTGCCAATGTGGCCCCAGAGTGCCCAAACCTTACTGCCCCACCCACTGGGGGGCCTGTACCACAATGTTTGGTGGCCCTCTCCCCCCCACCCCAAATGGAGGGGGTTGTACCTCAGGCAGCAGTTTGTAGGAGGCCCAGGGAGGCCTGCATGAGGTGCCCCTCCCACCCATTTGGAGTTAGGGGGGAGAGGGCCACCACAAAATGGTGGACAGGCCTCCCAATGGGTGGGGCAGTATGTTTTGGGGCAGAATGGCACACTATTGGGCCCGTCTGTTCCAAGGGGAGTTGGGTAACCAAAAGGAAAAAAGTGAAAATGGTAGACAGCATTTTAGGGGGGCTGTGGGGCACCCCAAACCTACAGGGAATGTTCTAATGGGAAGGGGTGGTGGCCCCCTCCCCCCCACCCACAATCGAGTGGGGGTCATGTCATGCAGCCCTCCTTGGGGGCAGATATCTGCTCCTAGTAAGGGACATCTGACCCCAGGGAGGAATGCATGACAGCCCCCCCTTTATCTGCCCCCGGGGTGGGCTACATGAGAGGCGCCGCCCCTCCATTTGGGGGGTTGGAGAGGTGCACCCCCCCCATCACATTACAAAATTCCCTGGCGGTTTAGGGTGCCCCTCAGCCCCCCTAAAGTGCAGCCTGCCATTTTCAATTTGTTTCTTTGTGTACCAAACTTGCCTTGGCTCAGATGGGCACATCGGTGTGCCAATCTGCCCCCATGGTGCCCAATCACTACTGCCCCATCCATTGGGGGGCCTGTCTGACATTTTGGAGTGGGCTTCTCCCCCCACACCAAATAGAGTGTGGTGGGGCACCTCATGCAGCCCTCCTTGGGGACAGATATCTGCCTGTAGGAAGGGGCAAACATGTTTTCACTGGGGGGGGGTGAGGTTCAGTAGACGACTAGGAATGAATTGCAAGGGGGGGCATGTTTGGAAAGTATGAGTGTAGATTTGTTTTTGCTGGGGTGAGCGTAGGTAACATGTTTTTTTGTTTTGTTTACAGCTTTTTATACGCGAGCAGCAGCAACGTTATCTGAGTACTGTTTTTATTATTCTATGGTTAGGGCCCACTGTCAGTGGGGTGGGTGAGACTGGGGCTGGAATATTGGTGGTGTGGGTGGGAATGAGCCGTCTGGGCAGATATTTTGGTAGGCTGGGACACAATTGCAGGGGCAGGCCACAAATTGCCCCCCATGCCAGCAGAACATTGGTGTTGCCATGGGAGCGGAGGTCTCCCATGTGGGTTGACTGTCTGCAAGCCCAGGCTGCAACTCTGGCTGTGCTACGTTACAGGTGTCACCCCCGGGGAGGAATGGGGCTCCTGCTGGGGCTCCCTGGAGCTGCCGCTGTGCTTAGGGGACGGTACACCCACATGGTGCATGGATGTCCAAGGCCACGGACATCACCTCCAAACGTCCTGGAGTTGCGGCTGGGCTGCATAACAGCTTTTTCCTTCAGGGAGGTCTTGGCACACTGGAAAAATGCTGTAACGCAGGGCAGCCAGAGCTCCAGCAAGTCGGCGGTAATATCCCTGGCCTTGGGCACTCTTCTCCCATGTGGGTCTTTGCCAGTGGTTCTGGGAAATCATTTCTGGGCCGTTTTGCGTAAGTCATACCTCTGTGGATTCCCACAGGTGTCCTCTTTTGGGAAATGCATGGGGTTCCCTGTTTTCCTTGCTGGCTTCGACACCCTAGGCCCAAATCTGTAGGTTACCCACATGAACAAAATGTGCTGTGCTGTGCTGTGCCGAAAGGCTTGGGGTTACCAGTGGGTTACCCTTTTCCTTTTGCACCCCGGTAGGTGCACCCACACATGTGAGGTACCGTTTTCATCGGGACACCTGTGGGAATGCGGGAAGTTATGACATCTGTTGTTGGCGACGTGTTTCGGTGAGTGGACAGAGGGAAATGTCTCTGAAATTGGCTGGAAATAAAGACAATTCCTATACATTTTGCTCTGGCCACCCACCGAAACACACCGCCAACAACACATGACCTACCTTCCTGCGTGTGGGACATACACATATATGTGTGGGACTTGGGGTTAGCCGTATTTTATGCTTTCCCCTGGTGTGGGACAACTTAGCTGTACATCACCCCTTGAGCTTATCGCAGTGCATGGTCTGTTAGTGCCAACCATGACCATCCTCACACTCGCTGGGGGAAGGATAACTATGTCCTGTTTAGCAGAACTTTACATCAACTTCAAATGCTTTCTAATATCCTTTGTTGTTCAATGCTGCACTTCCATTGTAGCCTACTTCAAAATGACTCGACCCTGGCTATCACAGCCCACCCACCTTATGCCGCTACTATCTATTTTAAACTCTAATTAAAGATCTACTATTTGTCACTTATACTGGCCTGTTATTAATTACCAAAAGTTTCCTAAATAAACAGTGTCTTCTATATGCATCACCCCCCACCGTTATATGTATCACCCCACACCCTGCTCAGCTGTGACCTTCTTGACCCCTGATGGGTCTATCTTCTACTCTGCCTTTCATCGTACAATACCCCTTTCAATAACACGTGAGTTTTCATAGCTAAATTAAAATGACCTAGGAACCATCTCAGTTTTTTCATTTTTTCTCGCGCTTTGACTATTCAGATTCTTAAGCACTAGAATTTCACATTTTTTTGTGTTTATCAAAAGTTGGTTAGCTGTGACATATTGGCAGACAGCGTTCAATTTTCTTTGGAGGCCAACAGGTGTTACGTCCATCAGAACCAAGTCGTCGGCGTACAAGAGCCAGATTAGATGTCACTTAGCCACTTTTGGTGGAAAGGAACTTACTGAATCGATCGATAAACCTATATCCGATATAAATAAGCTGAATATTGCAGCAGCTAGGGGGCAACCTTGTTTTACCCCTTTATAGGTTTTAATTGGTGAAGATAGAGTTCCAGAGCGATCAAGACAGATTTTTACTGAAGTTTCAGAGTGGAGATCTCGGATCGCTGCTACTTATTCATCTGGGCATCCCCAACTTTGTAGTTTAGACCACAGGAGTGACCTATCGATGGTATTGAATGCGTATGAAAAGGCAATGGAGGCCAAATAGACCTTCGTATTTGACTTTATCGCCTCCATTTTAATCAGATTCAATAGTAGCAGATTTAGTGAGCAGGCCACTTGTTTTACGAACCCAGTTTGCCTTTTGTTTACATGATTTGACTTAACTGCCCATGCCACCAGTTTTTACTGCAACATTGTGGCGTAGATTTTCCCTAGTTAGTCCAACAATGCGATTGGGTGATAGTTTTTTGGGCCTGTTCTATCTCCCTTCTTGAAAATCGGGACGATAACTGCAGACTTCCAAGATTTTGGGGTCCTACGGCAGTTGATTATTCTATCGAATAAAGCTACACATAGGGCTGCCCATGACTCTGGTTGCTGTTTAATGGTAAAATTGGTGAGGCCATCCGGGCCTGGGGCTCACAAGTTTTTTGCGTTCTTGATTATTGACACAATATCTTCTCTCAAAAAGGTCAAGGCCCACTGTTTCGAAGATGTTTCCAATGGTACAATGGTTTTGAAGATGTTTCCAATGGCACAATTACTTGTTCCTTTGCTTTATAAAGGGCTTCAAAAAGGGCTATCCAAGAAGATTCCGAGACCATGCAAGACTGCAATGCTGTTTGAGGAGCTTGTGAGTTGTTGATAAGGCTCCAAAGGTTCCTTGTGTTTTTATTCTTCAATGTAACTAACATTTGTTCCACGTCGTTTTGTAGTAAGGCATGTTTGTGCAGCTTTCACCAGTTCTTATATCTTTTTTCACAGCCTTTTTTTCCAATTTACGAGTGGCAACTTCTAGGGACTGAGCTCTCCTAAGTGCAGCAGTCATCCTACGTTTTTGTTTAAGGATCTCGAGATCAAAGTGATGAGCCCGAACCATGTTTGAGTTTTTTAGGCCGAACCTTTTTGTTTTAAATTGTGTCAATAGTTGATCGTATTCGAGATCTGCACTCAATTGACAATACTGGTTTGTCACGGAGTTGACTTCACTCTCCTCCAGCCTTAAGCAAACTCTCTTTGATTCAACCAGAATTCTATGTGTCCACATTGGAATTTGAGCGGTTGCGGTTGTTGCAAATTTCATAATTAGCATGTTGTGATCGTTGTTTGTTGTTTTACAGATATTCAGCAAGTTTATCCTTGGGTGCAGAGCTTCAGACACAAAAATGTAGTCTGATTGATGATGAATGCGCACAATGCCATGTGTGTGTTGGTGGTATGTCACCTCGAGTGCTTCCATTCAACATCTGGAAATTTCGTAGACTTATTTTGTTTAACCAAGCTTGTGCCAGTGTGATTAGCTCTAGTTTTGACTGCTTGAAGAGGTTGATGTTTAGGTCTCCACAAAGGATTATCTTCGCCCACCCTAGGGCTTCCAACCGAAGATCTATTAGCGCTGATATCTGATCAATGTAGTCCAACTTTCCTACTCATAAATGGTTCCAATAAAGATTCAGTATTAAAATCTGGTCTTGTATGTGCTTGTGTGCACCGGACCTTTCAATGGAAGTCTCTTGAATGTAAGGAGAATGATTGACATAGTTTGAGATCCGCCAACCCGAGGCTCTTCTCACCATAGTTAACATCCCTGCCATTGGGCGCCCTTGTTTTATTGCGACCTCAAACTCCGATGTTACCGGCAACTCACTTAGCCATGTCTCTTATAGACACGCGATGTGAAGATTATCCAGCCAGGTTGTGTTGAAGCGATGTGTGAATCCTCGTGTGTTCCAAGAGGCTAAACAGCCCTCTTGTGAGGTTTCGAATTCCTAGCATTATTGCTTGGTTTTTGTGTTTAGGGCCCTTGCCAACCATTGCCATTCGTAGTTTGACGGGGGGAGGTTGTGGTTTGAGATCCCTCCTTGACGTTGCTGTCGGAAGGTCCTTTTCTTTTAATTGTAATTCTTATTTGCGCGTTTTGTCCCTCTGATGCCTCTACTCCATCACTCCTTGATGTTTGAGATAGCCTTAACGGAGGCAGTGATTTATCGCATTTGTGATCCACCCCTTGCGACAATCTTGTGTGCACTTGTGGATCCTTCACGGCTGGACCTCTACTTGGTACCGGTGCCGTAGGTGGTTTCGTGGACACTTCCCTTAGAACTGCCGAATTTCCGTTAGAGGCAGGTCGTGACGCCTCGGGCTCAGTAAATTTGTAGACATCGAAGCCCAATGAAAACAACGCTACATTAGCCTCCAATATTGTTGTAGCAATTAAGGCTGAGGTCAGGTGGTGCTGTCGTTTTTTCCTTCTTCTGGAAACTCCACGAATTTTAAATCGTTTGAGGTTATTGCCCGTAAGCTTGGTACAAAATGGAGTAGCTTGATTAAGTTTCCTCGATTCAGGGTCAAGTTGTCAATCGACTCCAGACTCTCGATCTTCAGCTTGTGAATAGCGCTCTTGTTTGGAACTGACTTTGGAATGCTTTCTTTAGATTTTTGAAGACGTCTGTCGCCACAAGCCCTTGCACCTTCCTTCGATTATTGTCCGGAGACTCGGCGTCAACGAATGTGGTCAACTACTCATGAGGACCTTTTTCAATAGCTGATTTGTCGCTTCGGCCTGAATTTACCCATGTCCTCCCAGGTCTAGTAGCTTGAAGGTTAGCTAAACACTGCTTTCTCTTCTCATGCATTGTCAAGAACACCGGACTGAGTAAGGGGGGAGGCAATGATTCATTGGAGTCCGGTTTTTCAATGATGTAGCATCTTTCATATAACCCGCATTTTGTTACGGGAGTTCTGCAATACTCCTTATTGGTTCGTGGTTGGCATGACACAGGATTGTCTAAAATTATTTTGGCTGCTGGCTGTATAAGTATATCCTTTCTTTGGATAGGCACCAAACTTATTTGCTTCCCCATGTTATCCGTTGAGCCTTTGCCTGACGATGTTGATTTCTCCAGATCCACGTATTCCGGATAATCATAAGTTGACAAGTCTAGGAGCTCTGGCGCTATGTCCGCAGATGGTGTTGGGACCTTTGTTTGAGGTTGCTTTAAAGGTGTTAAGTTTACAATTTCACCTTGAGTTTGAATTTTGTTTGTAGATAAAGCAGGGCCCGTAGATGGTTTGTCAGAGTCAGTTGACACTATCTGGACCATAATGTTCCGCAAGAACTTCCGAGCCCCATTTAAAGTATTGTTTTTCCTCGCCTTTTGGTTCTTCGATTTCTTGATGTGTATCTTAACGGCTTGTTGAGGTTTTGATGGCAATTTCTCAGACTTGCCTAAGTTCTGGGACCCTCCTGTGAAAATTGAATATACATTAGGCGGCCCCACTGTAGGAGGAAGTGACCCATCTTTTGAAGTCGGTTCCGGTTGTAAGCTGACTCCTGAAGTCGATGCCATTTGAATGTCGTGGCAAGTTTGATTAGCGGAACGTCTGGCATGTTCAAATGCTGCATGGAACGACAAATCTGCGACGTTTGGGCTAAAAGAGATTACAGATGAACAGGGACCAGTCTTTGGCAGTGGTTGCGAGACCTTGTTTATTAGATCCACTGAAGCCGCATTGCCTTCCCAGGCCTCTAGTGAGGCCAAGTTTCCCTCTGGAGGGAGCTGCATCAGGGTTGTTGACTGAGGACATTGTAGTTCCGGCGGAATCAAAGCACCAGCTTGGAGTTGTTGGTGTTGTGAAAAGATGTTTTGCCCATGATTAGCTTGCGTTCTAGACTTAACGCTTGTTTGCACTGCATCAGTTTTGGTACGCCCAGAGGTACTTGACAGGGATGATGGTCTTGTATCATATTTGAATAATGTAAGTGCCTCTCGTGCGACTTCAGCAAACAACCTTTTATCGGTTGAATCGCTTTTTCGGTCCTCACTTAATGGGTTAAAGGCGGTATCCAGTCTTTTGATTCCCTCGTGTTGTTCTACATACGAGCGATCACAGATTTTTTCTAATTGAATCAGTTTGGAGTTCATCATGGCCACAACAGTCGTTAGGTCTTTAGTTGCCTCGTTTATGTTCTCATAGAGTTTCATAAAAAGGGCCAAAGAAATCGCAGAGGATGCCATTAGGAGGGCTTAAAGTTCAGTCGAGGGCAACGTAGTGGGTGTTTCCGTTCTTGAGGTTTGTACATGTTGCTTAGACATCTTAGCAGGAAGGTACTCCTTGTCACGCCCTTTGGGAAACGGACGTTCCATCAAAGATGAGTCCATGGAGTCATTGTGCAAGGAGGCCTCATTGTAATACGCCTCCTCAGCAACCTCATTTTCTTTCCTATTTGGAGTTGAAGGCCTTTTTTGGGAGGTCAAATGAATGCCAGATAAATCATGCCACGACTCCCCATTAGGCAGGTGTTTGTGTGTTTTCACCCGTTTGTAACAAACTTTTGACCATATGTCACCAGTGGCCCCCATTAAATGGGTGTTGTTTCGTTTTAGGGATGTTTTCGCCTGAGACTCCACAGAAATCCTGTGCTCTTTAGGTTGCTTATTTGAGCACTAGGTTCTGTAGGACATTATTAACAACACCCAATGAGTCTCTTCTTGCAGCACTTTTTTCGCCCGAATGCAGATCCGTCAGGCTGCCATGATTCAGTCTCGGCTCTCGACATTGAGCCTCTGGGGTTAAGTGGAGTTGCCGAAAGATGGTGTCATTATCATTGAGCTCTTGAGTATACCCATTGAGCAATTTTTTCCTGGCACTCAATGGAGAGCTTGCACTGAAAGAAACTTCTAAATCCTTTGTGGTGCGAGTGGATTCCTCGCAAACCACCTAGGGTGTGTGAGGTCATTCAACTGGGAGGCTGCCCTGAATAACTCTGATGGGCTGCTGCCCTGCGCGGACACGCTTCCCAATCCTTGTGCGCGATCGCCAGCAGGGGGAGCATCCACAGCTCCGCAGCCGCCGGTCACCTCCCCAAGCACAATGGCTCTCGGGCCGCACTGCAGCAAACTCCTCCCCTCGACGTTCACCAAGCCCTCTGAGACGCCATCCACAGGATCATGGCGCGGGTGAGTGTTGATTGTAGGTTTGGCGTGGGGGAGAATGTTAACATTGTTTTCAAGAGTATCATTTTCATTAGTACTTGCTTTAAATAAGTTTAGCACTGCCGAGATGTCATTATGCTCGGCGCTGACACTGTCAGCACGGTCGGCGGCAGTAACTAATGCAATGCTGCTCTCCCCAGCAACACCGGGTGCCAGGCGGGCTACCTCCCGTGAATACACTGGTCCATTAGAGGCAATAGGTGCTTAAATTACTGTGTCACAATGTACGTGCTGGACAGATTCAGAATCATGTTCAGGGTTAGAGTCGTCCACATCTGAAGTACAGGAATAGTAGCGACTTACTTTGGGAGTGATTTGAGGACGCTGTGAAGCTATAGCTTCAGCTGGACCGCCAGCACAGTCACAGCGCTTCTGAGCTCGAGTCCTCAATGCTGGAGACGGTGCTGCCACCATCGCCCACTCACCAAACAGCCAAACAGCACCAAGTCCACAGCCCTTTCCACCTCAGGGCTTCACTCCGCAAGGGTTACAGAGGCGGCCTTAAATAGTCAGCTGACCAGCTGGCTAATGGATGTTATGGCCACATGCACCTCTTCCCCCTTCTGTGGGTTTGAATGGGTTGATACTCCTTCTTTCTCCTTTCTCCTTTGCACTCGCCACAGCCAAACAGCACCAAGTCCACAGCCCTTTCCACCTCAGGGCTTCACCCATGGATATTTTGAATGGGGACTTACCGGGTCCTACAAGGTTGGAATGACCCAGTAAGTCCCCATTCAAGGAACCCGGACCCGGACTGATTTTGGAGGCAGCCATGGTGGTAATAGCACCATGGCTACCTCCAAACTCCGAATGAGGCCCATTATCTCAAGGATACTTTGGGTCTCATTTCGAGTGTGGTGGTAAGGGTTTAACAGCACCTGTAAGGATGCCGGTGCCGTTAACCCCTTACCGCTGCATTCCGAGGTCCTTTAGCGGGTCCCGCTAAGGGCGGCTGGTAAAACCAGCCGCCCTTAGCGGAAGCCCCTCAAGGATCAGGGAGCTAATAACGGGCCTGTTATTAACGGGCCCGTTATTAGCTCCGTCCCCATTCGCATTGAACCCTATGGGGGCACGAATCGGAATGGGGATGGCTTCCCTGAATGGGGAAATACTGGGTTCTCCAAGGTTGGAATGACCCCGTAAGTCCCTATTCCGGGAACCCGGACCCAGTATGCGGAAAGGGGGTAGCCATGGTGCTATTAGCACCATGGCTACCTCCAACCTCGGAATGAGTTGTCAGGTAACTCTTAGCATGCATTGCTTAATTGCCTAACACAACGGTAACACATACAGAGGATGAAAAATGTAGTTCACTTTTGGCAATTGGTCAGTTTGTTTTGTAATTTCTGAAATATACACAGATATGACAGTGGCCACCACATTTGCAACAACTCCATGCAACTTATTTGTCACCCTCGACATTGGTATCATTCTGAGTTACCAGGAGCATCCTCCTCTGACTGCCGGCATCCCTGGCCACAGGCTCATCAGCCAGCTCCTCTCAGTGGAAAACATAAACCCATGCTCTAAAGTCAGGATTTAATCACTATATTCATAGAAATTGCTCTTCTGTGAAAGGTTGCATATACAAAACTTGGATTTGCAAAACAAGGACTGGAAAATGGAAAGATTTGGATATGAATAACACATTTCTAGTTGACTGATAGTCATCACACTTCCTTTTCTCACTGCCATCTCCTCCACAACCCCGGTGAACAAGATTATTTCATTATATAGTGATTTGAGGGAGGGTGTTTCTCAAAACATGACCAATTATTAGGGCATATATTTGCATCCTGGAGTTTACTCATTTGGTTACATCACATGGTGAAATAAGCATAGTTATAGCATAAATTAACCTGTGGTATTTGAGATGTGGGTGTTTGAGCTCATCTGTTAATTTACCACAGTCAACACATTTATATCAATTTTATTATTAGTTTCTCTTATTTGAATGATGTTTATTCAATGTTTAATTGTTCATATTCTTTTATTGATAGAAATATTCATAATAGAAAACACAGTCCATTTTTACATGTAAAGAGACAATACAATACTTTTTCCTAATTTTCTGTAATTAACTACATTACATAACAGTCTTTAGTAATGTAAGGATATTGGGGCTCATTCCCAGTTGGGTGGAATACGGTAAAAGTGCTGGTAATAATGTTTACTGGCACTTTTAACAGACCGGCCAAGTAGGGATGTGAAGGACCACAGTTGTCTGAATTACCGGCACCGGTATCAACGCACCAGAATTACCAGCGCCAGTAATACCAGATGGGCCTCAAACCTGCGCCAGTAATACCGTCACAATGGTATCACCGGCATATCAGGAGTCTGGATTTGGTGGTAATACCAGCAGATATTTGCCGCTATTACTGGCAGAAGCTAGAAAGAGAATTCCCTACCTGAAAGCAGGCGGTAAATGCATTCAGGTGTGGGAAATGAGGCCACAGGTGCACCCATTTACCCTGGAAGAGTACAAAAAGGCCACACCATCCACACACACTTCCCTACCCCAGCATGCTGCAACTGATCGCAGTCAGCATCGAAATACAGCTGCTCCAGGCCGAAATATATCTGCAGGGTTTGGAGGAACACCCGAGGGAACAATAGGCAGTGGAGAGGAGGAGGAGGAGAAAGATTGTGGGGAGAAGATGCCAAGCAAGGCATGCACCCATACCTTGTGCAAGAGCCACACCATGGACACTCACTGGCATGCAACTTCTCACCCTGTACCGCCTTAGCAGGAAGAGAATTGCATATCTCCTCAACCTGAACCAGGAAGACATTGTGAGCTGGAGCAGCATCAGAACAGTCACAGCACCGCTGGTAAAGCTGGTGTCAGTCCTGCACTTTCTTGCCACGGGCATGTATCAGCACACTGTGAGCCAGCTGCATGGCATTTCGCAGCCTGCATTCTCCACACTGCTGGGTCAGGTGCTGGAGGCACTTCCGCGATACGTGGAACAGCGCATTGCATTCCCCACCACCCTGGCAGAGGTGAACGCCTCAAAGGCAAGATTCTATGCCATTGCATGCATGCCCAATGTGGTGGCAGCCCCGGCTTGCAGGCATGTTGAGCTGGTGGCACCTCAGGCCTCGGAGGAAGTCTAGAGGAATGCTTCTTTCCTAATTGTTTGTAATTAACTGCAATACATAAAAGTATTTGGTAATGCAAAGACATTGTGCTTTGATGTTGTATGTACACTATTTGATTTTGCACTTTTCATACACATTATACTGTATATAGGTTTCCTCATGCTGCCACTGTAATTATTAATGGACTACTAAAGAAACAAACATGATAAACACGCTTTCTTGTTTTTCCTTTCAAACAGGATCTGTAAAAGGAGACACCCTAATTCAGTATGGAGGAAATCTAGCAATGCTTTTCGTCGTCTGTGGTCGCTTCAAAGAAATCATTTACTCAGTGTTCACTGAGACTAATATACAGGCTGCCAGAAAATGGGTTAAGAAGGCAGATGGAGCGCTTGACTGGCGTCATTCTGCAAAGCTTGTCTGTGAATTGGAAGGAAACAGGTAGGAATGCGGTAACAGGTGTGTGTGATTAGCTTCAAACAATTCCTTTGCATTTCAAGCAAATGGGAGTTTATTAATATTCCGAATGCAGGTGCGTGCCAATCAATAATATAGCCTTATATACCGAAGAATGGGTCATTATCTTGGAATAATGACCCACCACCTTAGGTTGGGGAAGGTTCTTTACCCCAAGAGATAATGACGCCTCACATTAGCATATCGAGGTAGTAGCAATATGTGTTTTGGAGGTTTGACGCCCAAGTAACAAGAAATGTGATTTAGTGGTAAGTAAAGAAAATAGTCAAAATGAGTTAGTAAATTAAATGTGGTTTTGTTTGATGGTATTTAAATAACAGGGGTATCTTCATAAGTTAAGCATTTTAATTGCACATTTGGTTTAAATGGAACGGTTTTAACATGAACATGCATTAGGTGCCATTTAAAAGAGGGCAGGTTCTCTATATGAAAGTGCAAGTATTTCCCCATGGTTTAGTGTTGCCTTTGGTGTGAAATTGGATGTTGCATTGAAGAAAAAGGTCCTCCCGGGCAGGAAGTGTCTTGTTAAAAGAAATCTCTTGCTTGGAAATTGCAATGCTGTTACTCTGTCTGCTTTTGAAGACAGAATGTTCAGAATTCAGTCAATTCTAAATGTTGTTGACTGCAGTCTGAACATTCTGATTGGCTGAGAGAAGGTCAATAATTATCTCCATATGCTAATAGTGAAAAGGACAGGATATTGTTACTTGAATATGGATGTGAAGGGGCCACTGCAAAACCGGCATGGGGCTGTATTAGGGCAGCAGTGCCTTCCCGTCTGGATTTACATGTTTGGTAGCATTTGACAAGCACACATAGTCTCCCAAGGTGCAGCCTGGGGTTTTACACCTCATTATTCAATAGGAAATCCATCCCTGTTACATGTATGTGCTGCTATAGTCTTTCTCTAATGCTACCAACCATCTTCTGCCTCGTGAACGCATAGATCTCCTTGAAGAGGCAAGCGCTACTCCAGGACCCTCTTGAATAAATAACTGAATTCATTTTTTGCAAAAGGTTCACAGAGGGCTCGCCTTGCGTAGGGAAGGCCCAGGTGCTAAACTGGATGCACATTCAATTGAGACCTGAGACCCACAAAGGGCTTCTTTGCACAAACATTCAGACAACTTGACAACGATTCAAATTGTAATCTCCAACAACTATGGAACCCACACAAATACACACAGACACATCGCTTCTTATGCACTTGCATAGTTTTTATTTAAACAAAGGAGCAATGTGCTGGTGAAATAACACTGAACATCCGTATACCATACGTTTCTGAGCAGGAAAACAAGACACCAGTGTCAAAGAGAGGAATAACATGCCTGTACCATTGCCTTGAATATATATATATATGTATATATATATATATATATATCTACAAACATAGATAGTAAGTATGCTAAAAAAATCGTGTTGCTTTCAGACTGACGTCTATATAATAACACAATAATAATGCGAAGGAGAGGAAACAGCGAAAAGAGAGGGAACCAAATAGAACGCTCCTATCTTTTCTAACTGCTTCGCTATCGACTATCCTGCTCTCCTCACTGATCTGATAGGAAGAAGTTTAAAAAGGATATCTTGGTCGCAAACCCAGGCCTCCCTATTGCTGACACCAATACCAGTGCTTCCTCCAGGCAAACCCTCACGACATCCTCTTTGTCGTTCCCTCGCCAGACCCAGGGACTCTCCATATGGTCTCTGTGCTTTCACCTTTCTCTTCTTCTCCCATTAATGGTGGCACCCGGTGAGTGGCCCGTCTGGCCTCCTTCCACTCCTCTAAGGTCATCATTCATGTTTACCTGAATGGTACCGTCTTGGTCCAAGGCCCTCAGGCCCTTTCTTCTCCCGCTGTCAAGCCCTTCCCTCCATGGCTTCCTTGCCTCCCCCTGCTGTCTCCTCCTTGGCTAGCTTGTCACCTTCTCTTTACTCCTCTGCCCTCCCTGAGGCTTCTTCTACACATCCGCTGGGCGTACCTCTGATTTGTACCCCTGCCCGGAAGTCTTTCAAGGATGGCAACCTTCTCCATATTGCCACTGTACACTCTCGCTCAGCTGTCAAACACTCCTCTGACATCTGCCGCCTCCTTGAAGAACTTGACCTTGATGTCCTCGGTCTTACTGAGACATGGTTCGTGGCCAGCTTTGTCACATGTTTTGACACTCTCCTCCCTGATGGCTACAAGATAATCTGCGCACCCAGGTCCAATCGTTTCAGAGGGGGTGTAGCCTTGATCTTCCCTAAGTGGATTCCTGCCTCTGTCAATCCTACGCAGGCCTACTACTCTTTTGAATGCCTCGTCTGCAGGCTCTCGCTCTCTCCTAGCAATTCCCTTACTGTGGCTACCATCTATTGGCCACCTGGTCAGATCTCCTCTGAGTGGGCGGACCTCTCCTCTTCCCTCCTGGTCTCAACCACTAAACTCATCCTCCTTGGAGACTTTAACATCACCTGGATGCTTCCTGTCCTTTCTCTGGACTCTTTTGTGACTGCTGCAACTCTCTGTCACTCTCGGTCCTCCCCTGTCGCCCAACTCACTCTGCAACGCACACTCTGGATGCTCTGCTCTCTACAGACCTTCCCCTTTCTATCACTCTCACCACTCCTCTCTCATAGGGTGATCACTTTCTCCTTTCCTGCCAGCTCACTCTCTTCACCCCTCAAGCCAAGCCAACTCCAGCACTGCCACCTACCTTCTGGGTTATCCGACCCATGAAGCGTGTGTCAGTTGAGGCTTTTGTCCCCACTTTCTCACCCCCCCCCCTTCGGCTGACACAGCTCTTTCTATGCTCCACTCTGCTATCTCTGATACTCTTGATGTTCTTGCCCCTGTCATGAGAATCCGCTTGAAGCCCAAAGCCAAGTGCAACTCCTGGTATGAATCAGACATTGTCATCCTTAAACGCAAGTGCAGGGTGGCTCAGAGGAAATGGCAGCGTGATTCCTGTACAAACTCTGACAAACTGACCTGCCACCTGCTCCAAAGGCAATACCGGCTCTCTGTCCGCACCAAGAAGAGAGCCCTCATCCAAGCCTGCGTCTCTGCGACATCCAACAACTCGGCCAAACTCTTTAAAATCTGCAAGGAGCTGGCCGATCCTGCTGTAGTCTCTACCTCTCCTGTCCCCTCCCAGGCCCTCTGTATGGCCCTGCCTTCTTATTTCATCTCTAAAACGCAGGACATCCTGTCCTCTATCTCTGCCTCTCCTCTTCCTCACTCTACTCCTAACTCTTCCTCTGGCCCTTATGTGGCCACCTCTCCTCCCTCCTTCTCTGCCTTTCCCCTGTTTTCCACAGACAAGGTTTCTAGACAAGTATGATCTATCAAAGTCTTGTCAAAACAGGTTCTCCCCTGTTCCTCTAAAACTATCAAGGACCACATTGACACCCTGGCTCCTGCCTTGGCTGACTTCTGCAATCACTCCTTATTCCCTTCCCCCCTAAAGCACTCCCTTGTGCACCCTCTTCATAAGAAACCTTCAGCCGACCCCTCCGGCCCTGCTAACTACCGCCCAATCTCCATCACCCCTTTCCTGGGCAAACTCCTGGAAAACCTGGCCATCTCCCAGTTTAACCTTCACACTGAATCGGTTGGTTGTCTCCATGACCATCAGTCTGGCTTCAGAGCTGCCAGAAGCATGGAAACTGCTCTCCTGAACAACCGTGAAAACCTGCTCTCCAACCTTGACTCCAATACCCCCTGTGTCCTCATCTTACTTGATCTCTTTTCTGCCTTTGACACGGTCAACCGTGCCATCCAGCTCAACTGTCACCCTGATGACCTGGGTACCTGGGTATCACCGATCAGGCCCTGGTTTGGCTGACCAGCTTCCTCTCTGATTGACCCTTCCAGGTCCAACTTGGGTCCTTCCTCTCCGTTATCTCTATCTCTACCTGTGGTGTTCCCCAGGGGTCTAACCTCTCTTCCTGGCTGTTCAACCAATACCTGGCACTTCTTGCTCACCGCATCGCTGCTCTCTGTCCCAACTTTCAGTGCTATGTGGGCGATACTCAGCTAATTTTCAGGCTCCTTTCCGCCCCCTCTTCTCCTTCTCTCATCTTGGTCTGTCCACTATCCAGGAGTGGTGTGCCGCCAATGATCTCTTCCTTAATGATGGTAAGACTGACATTATCCTCATTGGCACCTACTGCCTCCTTTCCTGTCTCTGGCTGGCCTCTCTTGGCCCTCTTCCTTCTCCCACCTGTGAGGCTATAAACCTTGCGGGCATCTTCGTCTCCAATCTCTCCTTCTCTCCGCACATCTCTGATGTCTCTAAGAAGTTACAATACCAGCTGCACCTCCTCAAAGTTATTCTTCCTATCTCTCCTTCCCCCAGAAGGTCACTGTCTCCAGAGCTCTGGTTCTCTCTAGGCTGGACTATTACAACAGCCTCGTTCCAAATCTGCCTGCTTCTACTCTCTGCCCTCTGCAACTCATTTCGAACAGGACTGCAAGACTTGTCCTTGGCCTCAAGCCCAGGGATCATATCTCTCCAGGACTGAAATCTCTGCACTGGCTCCCAGTGGCTGCGAGGATTAAGTTCAAAACCCTCTGAATTGTCCACAAGGCCTTCTGGGGCCTTATTACCTTCAACTCTCTCTTCCTAAATATCTTCCTTCTCGAGCTCTTCGCTCATCCGCCTCCAACTCCCTCAGGGTCAGTCGCTTCTCCAAGGAACAAGTTGGTGGTAGATCTCTTTCCTTAGCTGGGGCCTCCCCCTGGAACAGCCTCCCTGCCTTCTTGAAACTTGAGGAGAACCATCTCCATTTTCGGAAGCATCTCAAGACCTTCCTCTTTGCTTCGGCTTTCTCTCCTCCTCTCCCCTGCTGAACTCCTGACTGAAACTGCAGTGGTCACTTGGCTACCCTCTGATCTCGGGCCCAGGTCCCGTCCCCGCCAGCTGCACACCTGCACTGCCTCCCGGGCAAGCCTGCACTTGGGGGCTGTTTTTGTATCCCTAGAGCCCTCCAGCTCTTGACAGTTGATGTCTGCAGTTACCCCTGCACTTGCCACAAGCTGGCTCCATTTTATACCTATTTTTCCATTTATTTATTTTTTATTTCTTTATTGTTGACCCTATGTATTGCACTGCCCCCTCCACCTTGCCCCTGCACTTTTTCCTTGCCCCCTCCCCTGTAGTTGTGCGATCTTAATATCACCTGGCCTAGTAAGATCGTTGTCTTTGTCTTCCCTCTGTTCCCCCTCCCTTGCCCCGTTGTGCTTTGAAAAACTTGTGTATAGACGCGTTATAAATGCCATATCATATCATAAAAACGCATGAAATATGTCTGAGTGTTGTATTAGTTTCCATCAGTTGTGGTGATGAGTTCATTGGTATTTGTTATATGATATACGTATAATATTTGTCTGTGGTCCTGCTGTGAAACTGGGCCTATAAAAGTAATTTGCTCAACAGACTGCCAGATTCTCAAACAATGAGCATAAATACACAAGCGCAGTAAATGGACTCTTTTCATTTGCATTCATTGCTGAAAAGCTCAGGTCACCTTAATCTCAAAGGTGACATTATCTTGTCACGAGGGACTGCACAATAGTGCAAAGACTCTGCTCCCGACACTAATTTATGAAAGGTTCCTAGCAACCAATTGGCACATTTCACCAAGATGGGCCATTAATGGGCCGTTAATGGGCCGTTAATGGGCATGTCTCAGTGAAATGCACAGATAGAAAGAAATCATTGCCATACCTGTTTGGGAGATGGAAATGGAAGTGTGACAGCCTTGTTAAAAAACCACGGGTGTTCCACGTAAGAGAAGTCATGAGAGGTTCAGAAATAACCCTGTTATGATTTGCCCCTCCTGCTGCAGACCCTCGGAAGACGGTCATTTCTGGGCATTTAAAAGTACATCCCTTTTGTGAATTTGGGAGGCGCTTTTAAATGGCCAGAAATCCCTGTTTATTTACACAAATGTGCAAAGGGAGGAAAAGGGCATCTGCATGAGTGAATTGATTTGGGCTGCTCCATTTGATGGCACAAGTCACTTCCAACGGAGGGTCCTGGTGGTTTAAATGTGTCAAACGGTTCTTGAAACTTGTCTCCAAGTAGTTCAATGGTGAAAACACCAGGATCCCGGCTGACTTGAACCTCATGGTTCTGTGATTATCACTGTGGCTGCTGAGAGGCAGGTTTTGTATGAGCAGCAGATCACTCCTCGGGTTGCTTTGAGTCCCACTCCAGGGGCTCAGGGACAAAATGGGTCCTTGTTCTCAGGTTCCTGAACACTGAGGAGGCTGGCACACAACTGCAGGGGTCCTTCAACACTGTGAGGCCCAGGGTACCACTGTCCCTGGCAGAGAGGCAGGTCTTGCTGAAGCAGCAGGTTCATCCCCAACGGTGCCTGGGGATGGTGAGGAGACAGAGCTCACCTCTGCCTTGAAACACCTGCCTTCACCTCACAACTGAAGGACTCTGGAAAGGGCTGCTCTCTGAGCAGAGTCCAAACACAATCTTCAAAGGTTGGGATAAAACAGATTATTGAAAGCAGTGGTGCGAGATCCCCTGTTTTAAAGGTGATGGCTACAGGTAATTAGATTAAAGCTAGCCTGCTTTAGGGGTCCAAACCCTGTTCTTGAAAGAAGAGGACTTTGCCCTTCTGACATCACACCCAAAGTGCTTTGGGAAAGAGGAAGTGGAGGGGACAGGAAGGAGCGGCAGTGAGAAAGCAAGATGGTAGAAACCTCCCTCAGCTGTACAGAGCTCTCCTTGTCTACACTAACCCTTCCCTTTTCAGTAGAATCAAGGGCCTTTAGATATGCAGAACCCTGGTGTGAGGCCAAATGTTTTTGGAATTGGTGTGACTTTTTTTATTGTTGTTTGATTATACATAATAACCTTTAACACTCAACAACAGAGATAAAACTGTAGCAATACATTAGAGGTGTTACAGTAATACAATCTCATCACAATTCATCTTATCAAAAATTAGGAATCATCCTAAAACATATGTCAATCCATGCTCAAATATCTAGATGAGAACATGTGCTGGTTCATGTTGTAAAGAATCTAAAAACCTCCCCACCGCCAATACAGCTGAGGTCATCCGTCCAGCAAGACAGTCATACCAAAATCCCTCCAACTCGCCCAAACCAAATAAATGCTGAAACATCCTAAAAATGATCAGACGTTTGCCTTGTAATGCATTGCAGAAAACTAATAGATTTTTCAAAGTTTCAGGTTTAGCCTGCTCATTGCAAAATCTACAATTAGCAGAGTCCAGAGATATCAAACTATATCCTACCAGGATATTTTAGTGTAAAATACATCCAGCCAAATCTTAAACATAAATGCTGAATCTTTCTATCAGGATAAATAGAAAGATATGGTGCTAGAATACTGACTTGCTTGGGCTCCAAAAATTAAAAGACTTACATCCAGGTCGTTTTTCAGTGCTTACTGTCCAATCAGATTCAAATAATAAGCGCTTCATATTTCTGGGGTTATCCACCAGCTCCTGACATGATGCACCCAAATTCAACAAACACAGAACATTCACCTAAAAGTGTACCTACATTCAGATCTAAAATAATTTTCATATCATAAAATAACAAATCTTTCAAAGGATTATGAATCTTATTATAAAAAAGATAACATTTTGTCCTGAGCTCTGCAGATAAAAGAATGAATACCTAGTTCATATACAATAGCAACCAATGGAATTGAATTGAATATTCTTAAAGCTCTCCTGTAAGTCATTTCTTCTAATAACGTAACAAAATCTAAAACCCACAGCACCTGTACTTGAATTCCCTATCAAATATTTGGGACAAACTTCCCTTCATAAAATGTTACATTTGGTGTGAAGAGGATTGAACTTATTGGACAGGGCCATTGCCCAACTTTTCATTCAGTCCCTAGTTTGCTGCTTGTGTGGCATTGAGATGATTGGAAAGCCAAGGTAAATACAACTATCTACCCTTTCAAGTTCATCTGAACCAATCGGCCATTGATACGATTACATCTTTTTCCACCACATTATTTAAGTATAGCAGAATTTATTTGAAAAGAGTTGGCTGAGGCATAATTGGCAAAAGCTTCTACCAAACGGTGCAAACCTATCTGTGCACAATTAAAAATTAAAAAATCATCCACATATACTATCCATATTAATTTAAAATTCTGAAGTTTAGGAGCAGCAAAGGAGACAGGATCTAAATAGACTCCAATATCCGACATGCATAAATTAAATAAAAAGGCTGACAGAATACAGTCTTGTCTGACCCCCTTAAAAGTGAAACTTTCACGAGAAAGGGCCCAATAATAATTCAGCCTGACTTGAACATTATGGAGAACATGAATCAGTCGTAAAAGACCTGATGGTATTCTCCAGGTTTTCAAAATGGTCCACAAGAGACCTCTATCGACTGCATCAAACGCAGCCGAGATGTCAACGGTCGCTAGATAAACCAATTCATACTTCTTGGTCCAAGCATGGTTTTGTGCACATTATAAAAAGAAGCCATTTAGTGAGCTTCCTAAATATGTCCTAAAACCAGTCTACCATTTTCTTAACCTTCCAGATGCTTTTCCCCAATTTTCAAGATGTCCCAACAGCAAAGTTGCAAACACCTGGCTGTCGGCATCTAGTATGGGCATGGGCCGATAATTAGTAGGCTTCGAGAGGGAGCCCTTCTTATGAATTGGTACAAAATATGCGGTGGCCCACGAGGTAGGAAAAGTACAGGTATTCACCACTTGCTTGAAGAGAATGGATAGTACAATGGCCCGTCCATTGGATTACCTTTGAATAGTACATTTGATAATGCATGTGTCTCAGAAGCTCATGCGCACTAATCTTCATTACTGCTCTTCAATACTGTAACTATCACCTTCAAGCTTCCAATCATTCTTTAGATCGACCAAATCCCAAATATGTGCACAATCACTCAGTTAAGAAGAAGAGTACATTTCTTCAAAGTGGGATACACAAGCTTGCTAAGACATTATATTGAGCTAGTGTCAAGGCCCCAGAACACAAACACCACACAATCTAGTGATGAGGGCAATGGGTCACTTGACTCTCTTATGTCCCTTTGGGACCTATAAACACAGGGGCCCTGGCTGGACTCAGTTCTGGAACCTTTGGCGCCAGGCTCATAGAGAGATGTGAGCAGGAACACTTTATTTCAGTGCAGGAGTGCTTTTATTTTACAAGAATTTTCCAGGAGCTGAAAGCCTTTATTCCAGAGAACATCCTCATGTGCTGATTCATCGGGTGTGGCTCCCTAGGCCTGGTCTTCATGTGCTGACTCATCGGGTGTGGCAGGCAGGCTGACCTGGTGGGCGTGGCTTCAGAAGCTCAGCTATATAAGCAGCTCCATTCTTAAGGCCGGTGCTTCGCGTTACTGTGCACTTGCGTTCAACGTGACGCTTACCGCCCCTTGGACCAGTTTACTTACCTCTGAAACCAGGCGTTCTCCTGCATACTCACCTCCAGGAAACCGGTGCTTCATCTGCAGACTCATCTCCTGACATCCAGTGATCTTGATCCTGACGCCGCAGCACTGCACCCCGCATCCACGAACTCAGACGCTGTGAAGAAGAAGAAAGACAAGGTTAGAACATCTGTCCGAGGGCCACACCACATTTGAACCCCGCGCGCCCCCTAGTTAACAACTTACCAGCTAGTGTACCGCTGCAGCTTCGTTCCTCATTCCCTCCGGCTGTCGCCTCAAGCAGCTTCTGCCGGGCCGGCAACATCACCTGCAAGGGAAGAAAGCAAAAGAGCAAACATCGAAAGTATAGTGGCTTAGTTGCCGCAGGACTGGACTACCACGTGCAAGGGACCAGTGAAGGAACTCGGTCCAGATCATACACGCGTCCCTGCCAGAAGCAGCAGGACGGGGTGCTCGCCAAAACTAATCAACAGTTGAGCTTTCCAGGGACAGCGCAAAAGCACCAAATTCATTTACATTCTGCATCCCCTTAACTTCTTATAGCCAGATTCCCTATGAACCAGTTCCTGTAGGCTGATTTTACCTTTTTAATCTTACTAGAAGTTGCTGACAAATCAGGACCCACCTGTAACTTGAAATGTCTAATTTGCACTCTCATATCTTTCTTTTTCAAAGCTACTTTGGAGTCTTATGCACGCAGACGTCTTATAGTTGGATGAATTGTTGAAGGTCTAAATGTCGAAAAAAGTAAACTTTAAAGTATCCTCCATGAAATTATCAACAGAGAATGTTTGATAGTTTCAGTCGATCGACGAGATCCTGAAACAAGACGCTAGAGTATCATTAACACGATTAAATGAAGTAACATTCCAGCTTAACCTATGTCCTGCTGGATTAACAAATAAACCACATGGACCTTGCTCAACTTCCTTCCTAACTTGAAGATCAAATTCTCCAGTCAGGAAGCAGTGATTACTCCACTCAGATTCAACAATCTTATACATTTTACATTTGTCAAATTTTTACCAGTACCATACCCAATATTGTTTTGAAAGCTTGCTTCCTAACACAGGGACCCGTTCCTCTAGTAGCTCCACTTCTATGCATGCAGCATTCACCCAACAGTATAATATAGCCACCAGGTGATCCATCACTCCTATCATTTACATACAGTACAATTTATTCTAAAAAGGATTTAAGGTCTCTAACACTGATGTGCCAATAAACATTTAAAATCAAAATATCCAAAACATTATTTATCAAAAGAACTTTAACATGGGTTAAAACCCCAGTACAAACATGTGTGAATTGTATGACTTCAAACTCTTTGCAAGACTTCACAATGTTTAGCAGGCCACCAGACAGATGTCCCAACCCACGCTTTTTAGCGGAATCTGTGAACTATATCTCTTGAAGGGAGATGATACTAACAGGCCGATTCATGGAAATAATGTGCGCGGAAAAACCGGCGCACGCGTGCGAAAACGTGCGATTCGCAGTGGCACAGAAAAAATCGCAGAAAATCGCACAGAAAACAGCGCACATCCATTCATGGAAGCACGGGCACGCGCGAAATGTGGGATGTGCGCTGAGAAAGTGCGCGGCGCACGCTGGCGCACGCTGGCGCACAGGTCAACGAACGCCATGCGATAAAGCCACAGCGAATTCGCACATAGCGCGGCGCACAGAACAAAAGTAGGCGTAACACGGGGCGTCACACGCAGAATGGGGAACAACTCGTGAAAATGTGGGCGTCACAGGGGAGGTCCAGGAGGCAAGTGCGCGGAACGCCCAGACGCTCGCCTACAACAGGCATTCATGGAATCGAATCGGGTAAAACAGCGCACGTCCAAAGACGCGCACAGGCCCATGCCGTACGCCACAGAAAGCAGGCGGTAGCGTCCCAATACATGTGCGCCAAAATGTGCGCTTACCGTATACACAGCTCAGCGAATGTGCCTGGGGGAGCGTGTGCGTGCTTTTCAGGGGTGCGCGCGAAGTCATACACGCGTTTTGGCTGGGTGCGTGTATATCAGGGGGGCGCAAGAAGTTTCACACGCGTTTTGGCTGGGTGCGTGTGTATCAGGGGTGCGCGAGAAGTTTCACACGCGTTTTGGCTGGTGCGTGCATATCAGGGGTGCGCAAGAAGTATCACACGCGATGGGGCCTGGGGGAGCGGGTGCGTGTATTTCAGGGGCCTGCGGGTGGTTTCACACACGATGGGGCCTGGGGGAGCGGGGTGCGTGTATTTCAGGGGCCTGCGGGTGTTTTCACACGCGATGGGGCCTGGGGGAGCGGGGTGCGTGTATTTCAGGGGCCTGCGGGTGGTTTCACACACGCGATCGGCCTGGGGAGCGGGGTGCGTGTATTTCAGGGCCTGCGGTGTTTCACACGCGATGGGGCCTGGGGGAGCGGGTGCGTGTATTTCAGGGGCCTGCGGGTGGTTTCACACACGATCGGGCCTTGGGGGAGGGTACCACTCACCGTCTGCCTTGCATGTAGAAGAACGCGTAGCCAACACCCGCTGCGAAGAATAGCGAGTGAACCCCAACGGATGGAAAATACACACCACCGCACGAAAAGCACGTACAGAGAAGCCCTGCCAGGGCAACGCCCGTGCGCAAAACTGCACAGACGCGCTTACGCTGTAAGGGCCTTTGGTCCAATGAAATCGCGTACGCGTGCTGACGTGCTTACGCGCTAGGGCCCTTTCCTCGAATTTCACGCTGATGTGTGCAGGATTTTCACGTGCCAAATCACTCCGTATCAAGCTGGCCACGCGAAAACACACGGAAGACACGCTCCTGCCCAGAAGGCCGAATCACTGCCCCCAGTGCCCCGAGCAGCCTCCCACGTGCCATCTGCTGCTGCCTGCCTGCCTGCCTGCCTGCCTGCTGCCACCGTGCCCTGCCATTTGGTGCCTGCACATCAGCCATCTGCAGGGGTCCAGTTGCTGTGTCCACCCCTGCTGGAACAGAAGACTCCCGACTCAGATAACATCGCTCCACAGCCCAGCCCCAGGACCCAGTTGCCCCACCCACTCCTGCCCTGGGTTGCCATGTCGGGCACATCAACATCTGACACCAGTGGCAACCCCGGCCAGAGGGGCACCAGCTTCACTGCCACCGAAGTTGGTGTCCTGGTGGAGCAAGTCCTGGGCAGTATGATGCCCTCTTCGGATCATCCCGCCGCCAACAGGGAAGGACGGGAGAGGATCTGGCCGACTGTGTGGTTGCCATCAACGCGGAGGGGGTGGCAACCCGAACCATCCAGAAGGTCAAGAAGCGCTGGGAGACTTGAGGTTCAGGACCCTCATCAAGGCCCGGCGCCTCGTGGGGGGGCAGGGGCCGCATGAGTTCCATTCAGATGGGGTCCTGGAACGCGTACACCCAGCGCTCCACGCCCAGGTCCTTGAGAGGGAGACCCGTCTGGATTTGAGCGGTAAGTGGCAAGCATTGCTGTGTGAGACAGGCATGTTGCAGTGTGCTGGTTGCCTGATACTTGCCTGCATGTGTGACATAGGCCATGTACGCATGTATGTGTGCAGGGACATCATGGTAATGCATGTGCGACCAGTAATGTGTGAACCGCACGGTTGTTGCATGTGTCCAAATGCGACATGGAGAGCCTGTGCAGATTGCACACATGAGAGCATGGCAGTCCCTGTTCCTGGACATGGTGGGGGTGAGGGATGGGTGCTGATGCCAGTACATATATGGCATCCATGTCTGTGTGCCTGACCTGCGTATCTACGACTTGTGAATGCCATGGATGCATGACACATGTCCGTGACAATTTAACAGATTCACTGATGCAGCCTAGTCATCCTTGTATGCACTGTGATTGGGGTGTACAGGGCCAGATGGATGTGACTGAGGTGAAGTGTGTGCATGTGATAGGCATGACCCATGATGCATGTGAGTACCATTACATTGTCTGATTCGAGAGTCCATCGGACATGTATGGAAATGTCCAAGGCATGCACCAGCCTGTCACTGTGTGTGTTTTGCCTGGACTGACACATGCGTTGTGGAGGACATGATGGAAGTGTACTTTGACAGTGGTACTCATCTGCTATTGCTTCCTGTCTAGGGACCATTGTACAGTACCCTGATGCTTGTGTTTCATGTCTCCCTCTACGCAGCGGCTAGTGAAGAAGAGGGCGGAGACGGCGCTGTGGAGCAAGGCGGCGGGATGCCCCATGGCTGCAGCGGAAGGGTGGGTGAGCCCCCACAGGGGCCTGCTACGGCGGTAGACGGGAGGAGCCATCCAGGTTGTGGTTTCCACAGAGGAGGAGGAGCCGCCACTGAGGCGCACATGGGGCCTGGTGGGGGCATCCCTGCTGGTGCAAGTGGTGCAGTCCAGGGGCAGGGCAGGAGGCAGCACAGGTCACCGTGGAGGGGCCTGTGCATGTCGCTGTCCCTGAACCTGTGGGTGCACCACCTTGCACCAGCAGGGATGCCCCGTCCCAGGCCCGTCCACAGGTAGAGGGGATGTCCATGTCATCTGACTCCCCTCCACCTGCGGACGAGGGGACCCCTGGCCGTGTGGAGAAGGTCCTGATTGGGGTCGCGATGCGCACGGCTGTGATTCGTGATGCCGTGCGTGCTTCCCAGGAGGAGCACGCACGTCATCACGAAGAGCACCGTGCCGACGTGGCCCAATTGGGATCGGCCATGTTCGGGGGTTTCCTGCATGTGTCGGCCAATCTGGCGGCCCTCTCCTCCTCTGTGGAGACTATACGCCAGTCGTTCTCCTTGCCGTCTTCCGGCCCAGATGCCACCAGGGCCCCCTGTGGACCTGCCCTGACCAATGCAGCCAGCTCGGTGGGGATCCCATCCCTGCCACAGTCGGGAGTCAGAGGTCCAGCAGGGGTGGACACCAAAGCAACTGGACCCCAGCAGATGGAGGATGTGACGGCATCATCGGGCAGGGCACGTGCACAACGGCATCGGTGGTTTCCATCAGCCTGGATGCCGTCGTGCTGGCACAGGCAGTTGCGTCGGAGGCAGCAGCAGGCTCAACGTGGGAGGCATCATGGCTCGGGGCCATCAACATCAGGGGTGCAGGCATCGGCCGGAGGCAGGAGAACCCTGGAATGGGAGTGGCTTCCGTGTGGGAGCGGTTTGCCAGCGGATAGGTGCGGAGCGGCAGCGGGCAGAGGAGGAACGGCTCACAATGGTCAGGGCGGAGGACTCCATGCGGAGGGCGCTGAGGCGGGCTGAGTGCCTCGAGGGTCTTCGCAGGGAGTTTGAGCTTGACACTGCGTTATCCCTGCGGGACCTCGGGGCCAGGGAACATGCCCGCCTCCAAGCCATTGACCAGGAGTTCGATGATGCCCTGGCCCATGACAACAACCAGTGAGCCGTTCGAATAGCCCGCTGCCTTTGTATATAGTTGTATAGTTAGGGTTAGGTTTCCTTTGTTTTTTTGATTTATTTTTGGTTGCGATTGGACAATGCACCACTTTTTTGTATATAGTTCAGTTTTTAGTTAGTAGTCATAGTTAGGTTTGATTTGGTTGGGCTCATGGACCCGGGGTGATCTTCTTCATGGTTCTTCATTGGCTTTTTCTAATTTTTCTCATTATTTTCTTGGACATTCATCTTGTTTTGTTTGATTTGCTTTGTGTTGTTTCTTATTTCATTTCCATTCGACTTGCTGTTCAATACATATTTATTTTTCATTCTTCAATGTGTCGTATCATCTCATTGCTTTCAGGCATGTCATGTTGGGTGTTTTGTCACTCACTTGCAGCCATTGTGTGTGACAGACATGTGTTCATTTGCATTATTTAAATTGGGGGTGTAACATGTAATTGCCTTTGATATGTGGGTGGGTGTGATAGTTGGTTGGGCCTTTTGGCAGGGGTGGATGGGCATTACGGACATGATTGGGGATTGTTGGGACCCAGATGCAGGGGGCATGGATTGGACATGGGTGGGGGCCTGCTGGCAGGTGCCCCACAGTGCTGGGGAGTGGGGGTGGTGGGGAACATGAGTTGGACATGGGTGGGGGCCTGCTGGCAGGTGCCCCACAGTGCTGGGGGTGGGGGTGGTGGGACATGATGGACATGGTGGGGGCCTGCTGGCAGGTGCCCCACAGTGCTGGGGGTGGGGGTGGTGGGGACATGAGTTGGACATGGGTGGGGCCTGCTGGCAGGTGCCCCACAGTGCTGGGGGTGGGGTGGTGGGAGACATGGGTGGGGCCTGGTGGTGGGTGCCCCTGCACTGCTGGGGGGTGGGGTGGTGGGAGACATGGGTGGGGCCTGGTGGAGGGTGCCCCTGCACTGCTGGGGGTGGGGGTGGTGGGAGACATGGGTGGGGCCTGGTGGGGTGCCCCTGCACTGCTGGGGGTGGGGGTGGTGGGGAACATGAGTTGGTGATTATTTGTGCAAGGAGACATGTGCCTTTGCTGGGGGGCATGCCCATGTTGGGTGGGCTAACTGCGGGACATGACCAGGGATGCAGGGTAGTCCCCTGTGGTGTGGGCTGCCTGCAGGGGCCGTGGAGGGTGTACAGGGAACACCTGGGAGGACCCACACTGGCAAATCACATGTAGGACTCCCCGGCACCCCTGTAATACACGTACCCTGCTGAAATTGCGTGTAAAACTTTCTGCGCACCCCTGAAATACACGCACGCAGAGTTTCACACGCGAGCCCCTGGAATAAACGCACCCAGGCCAATCGCGTGTGAAACCACCCGCGAGCCCCTGGAATACACGCGCCCAGGCCAATCGCGTGTGTATCTTCCCGCGCACCCCTGAAATACACGTACGCAGCCCAATCGCGTGTGAAACCACCCGCGAGCCCCTGGAATACAAGCGCCCAGGCCAATCGCGTGTGAAACCACCCGCGAGCCCCTGGAATACACGCGCCCAGGCCAATCGCGTGTGAAACCACCCGCGAGCCCCTGGAATACACGCGCCCAGGCCAATCGCGTGTGTATCTTCCCGCGCACCCCTGAAATACACGCACGCAGCACAATCGCATGTGAAACCACCCGCGAGCCCCTGGAATACACGCGCCCAGGCCAATCGCGTGTGAAACCACCCGCGAGCCCCTGGAATACACGCGCCCAGGCCAATCGCGTGTGAAACCACCCGCGAGCCCCTGGAATACACGCGCCCAGGCCAATCGCGTGTGGAACTTCCCGCGCACCCCTGAAATACACGCACGCAGCCCAATCGCGTGTGGAACCACCCGCGAGCCCCTGGAATACACGCGCCCAGGCCAATCGCGTGTGGAACTTCTCGCGCACCCCTGAATTACACGCACACGCTCCCCCAGGTCGCGTGTGTTACTTCTCGCACTGGTACAGGGTTGGCGCAGCCCTTTGCGATGGTTTTGCGATCTTGAAGGCTTTTCCTTGCGCGAGGGCGTTCTTGGGGGCGTAACTGGCGCTGCTGCAGGGTCGCTGCGATACTCTGCGCCACGGCTTGTTTTGGAGGATTATTCCATGAATACGATGTGCGCTGAAATGGATTTTATCGCATGCGGCTGGCACAGACATTCGCACGGGAACACTCTGCGCCAGCCGCGTGCGATACTTTTGACTGTATTTCCATGAATCGGCCTGTAAATTTCTTCAAAGTAAAACCAACCATAGAGTTGGTAAATAGATGATGGTTTCCTTGAGTATTCCACAACAAGAGGGAGAGACATCCTTCATAAGAGGAACCGCTAGGAAGAACAAGGGTTATGACCATTATTAGAAGAGCATAGCGCTCCTGTAAACCAGGACCAGACATTAATCGGTTCAGCAACTGGAAGCTCTCTCTGGATCACTTGAATCTCATGATTATGATTGGGGCCATGAGTCAATGAGACTACTATCTCCTTTGGAAAGGGTTGAACGAGCAATCTTCCATCAGAGAGGACACAAGAAGAGCCGGCCAGAGTGTAGAGTGATACATCAAAGCCATACACACACCAATTTTAATTCCTTCATGAAGGTATCAATGACTATTTTCAAGTTGATGTATATTAATGTATCAGTTCTATGAAGAACTATGAAGTAAACTTGCTCTAGGTCTTTTATGGAGAATGCCTGCAAATTAGGAATTTTGCCTAAAAGACGAAGAATGTTTAATACTGTTTGTTTATTTTCAGGCAAAACACTTTCCAGCAAGATTTTAAATGATTGGCTGGAGCTCATCGCTCTGCTAATAGGGTGTTTGTCTAAACTCGACATTGACCTCAGGACTGATGGGAAATAAGAGTCAGAGAAACCAATGTCCGATTCAACTTCTTTAGAGCCCTTTAGGATGTTGTAAACTTGGTTACAATTCACCATCAATTTGTCACCCTCACCAACACTCAAATAGTTAACATTAGGGCTACTTCCCATCTGAATATTGTTGGCTGGAAAAAGAGTTGAGTCAGATTTTCCACATAGCAACGCAACAGGCTGATGCATGTCATATCATATCAAATAATATTGGAGATTCCTATTCAAAATAATGACCATGCAGCTGGTTGAGGGACAGCAACGCTTTTAAGGGCTTCCTTCGACTGTTGATACATTTTAAAAATTGTTTGTTCAGGTACAAATGAAACTGGTGAAGGATTAGTTTGTAATAGATAGTGAAACAAACCTTTTGACTCAAGGGTCATAGGAGATAATAATGACTTCCTCATCCAAGGGGGCACCCACAACACCATCAGTACCCCATGCCCGACTTTGATGGCCTAAATCGCTCAGAGGCGATGCCTTCCCCATAACTACTTTTGCTGTTGGTTGCTTAAATAGAGAATGTAAAAACTTTCGGGAGGCTTGCTTAGAGGTATTTAGTAAAGGATTATTTTTAGACTTTTCAATGGTGTTTGCTTGTTTTTTAACTGGGTTCTTCCCATTAGTGTGATCACTGTCCCGATTACCCAGAATCACAGGAGTAACCACATTTGTGCCCACTGAGTTTGGTAATCCCACTACTAGCGCGCACCAGGCGAAGTACCTGGAAGTACCTTTTTGCCTTGCACGCTGCTACCACTATTTCCTTTGGACTTTTGCCAGACTTGCTTCACATCACATGCTAAATCTGCCGTGGTAGGGCTTAAACAGCTGAAGCCCCACCCCCTTGGGCGTGAAGAAGTTAAATATGTGACCTCGTGCACCAGGCAAAGTACCTGGAAGTACCTCTTTGCGTCTTCGCTGCGACGTTGCGGTGGAGCGACGGAGAGATACTAGGTGCATATAGTATTTTTGGTCAAAATTGTTTTTGGTTAGAATATAGCGCCCACGCTGAAAACAGGCATGTCGGTTATCCTAACCGAACTGGATCAAATCCCAAAACAAAGTTCCCAGTCGCTTACCTCACGCAAACGTCCATTCAACTATTCTAAATCGACGCCAACTGACAACCGTTCTTGCAAAGTTGCAAAACATGGACCTTTACAAGCTTTGTCCCATGATATTCGAAAATTCTGCAAGGACGCTCAGTCAGTAACGTTGCAGAGAAACATCAAAGAAGGTCTGTTAAATCCATCTTCTTTACCACATATCACGGCGCCTATCACCTTGGACACAAGTCAATTGCCTAAACAATCATCGGATATGTCTGAGATGTCTGTGAAGGCACGGGCTCAAGGCGAATCGGAAACTACTCCAGTATTGGCGGTGTCTAGTCATAATGAGGCAACTGCTCATGCAGCTCCAACGCCCTCACTAACGGACAGTGTCATGCTGTAAAATGTACCCACTGTGGTGGAGAATCAAAGAGAATTGTCTTTTGAAAATATTCGGCCTGATGTGGCCATTATCGATTTAGACTCGGGTGTCTCTCGCCTTTCGGATGACGACCAGTCGCAAAATCTATCAAGCTCTCCTTTAATGTTTTTTTTTTTTTTTAACTTTGGTTTTATTAACATTTTCTTGATATAACAAACGGGCTCAATGCATTTTCAAAGGGTATACAAGTGACTGGTCCAATGGCCCCGCCCCCCCGCCACCCCAATACGAGTTCTCCCCCAAGTAACTTAGACCCAGTTGAACCCTATTTTTGGGGAGTCGCGTTGAAAGCTCTGTATGTCCGGGGCTCGGGAAAGTTTGTGATTGTTGGCTTCATGTATGGCTATATTTCGTCCGCCGTCCCCCGGGCCGTGGGTGCCCGTTTCATCCTTGTTTCCTCCCTGTGGATCAGTCGACATCCCATCCCCAGGTCTGCTGCACCCCGTACCAGTTCGCTTGGAATGAGCCTGAATCGTTGTTCATCGTTGCCGTTAATTTGTCCATCAAGAACATATTTTTTACCTTTTGTAGCCAGTCCTTCGAGGAGGTCTCCGGGCTCCTCTATTTCTGGGCCAGGGCCACCCTCCCCACCCTCAACATTGTTTCCCACATTCTTGGGTACCTGTATGTGTCCGTGTCCTCCGGAGGGAGGCCCAGCAACATAGTCAGACGGTTCTGGGGGAGTAGTTCCTCAGAGACTTCAGAGATCCAGCCCCTTACCTTCTCCCAGTATGCCTGTACTTTCGGGCAGTGCCACCACATGAGCCCCCTCGTTCCAGCCTGGTCACATCCTCATGGGCAGGCGGGGGACACTCCCGGGAACATTTTCGACAACTTCGCGGGATCTCTGTGCCACCCCTGTAAGATCTTGAAGTTGTTTTCCATGTCCGCAGTGAATAAATTCCCATGGAAAGCTATTTTGAATATCCTTGACCAGGCGTCCTCCGAAATCTCCTCCCCAGTCAAATTGTTCCAAAAAGTGCGGAAACCCATCCTCACCCCCAAGTTAACAGTGTTCAGGATTTTGTACATCCCTGATACCGCCCCCTTCCTAGAGGTCGCTGTGTCAAGTAGTTTCTCAAAGGGGGTCAACTGTCCCTTCAAGTTTTGGCCCCATGATTGGTCGCATAGGATACCCTTCAAGCGGAGGTATTCAAACATGGAGAGTGACCCCTGCCCGAGAGTGTCTCTCAATTCCCCATATGGTAGGAATTCCCCTTCCTTAAACATCTGCCCTGCCCACTCCATCCCCGGAATCGGACCGGGACTGTGCGTCACCCCCTGTTTCCCAGTTTGAGGGGGTGACCCCAGAGTGATGACATCGGGGACGGCCACGACATTAGGTGTGCCGTATGGGGGCCTTCCCTCCAGACTGCCCAGAGAACTCCCAATGTTGGGTGGGATCTGAGTCTGTTCGGGATGAACCTGTGTGGGGCCCATAGGAGGTCTCGAACTTTAAGTGGGTGGGCGTCCATGTCTTCCAAGTATGACCAGTATGTACCCATCCCCTCTTTCATGTGTTCCAGGAGGATGCGCAACTGGGCAGCGCGGTAGTAAAGTTGGAAGTCTGGCAGCCCAAACCCTCCCTCGTTCCTTGGTAAGGTAAGGACGGCCTTTGCGGTCCTCGGGGGCCTACCCTGCCATATAAACTCACGCACCGCATTCTGAAGGACCCTGAAGGTTTGGTCAGGGATGCTAGTTGGGAGAGCAGTAAAGAGGTACAGTAAATGCGGGAGTATATTCGTCTTCACAGACGTCATGCGGCCGTACCAGGACAGAATCATTGAGCCCCATCTCCTTAGATCGGCGGTGACCTCCGCCATAACGGGGTCGTAATTGGTAGGGGCGAGATTGGATAGGTCTCTGGTGAGGAGGACGCCCAGGTATCGGATAGAGACCTTTCCCACTGTTATCCCTTCTAGCCTGTCCAGGGAGTCTAATCCCGGGTCCCGAGTTCTCATGGGGAGCAGGACTGATTTAGATGCGTTAATCTTTAGCCCCGAGAAGCACCCAAATGCGGCCATCAGGGACAGGAGTGTGGGGAGCGAGGATCCCGGGTCCACCAGGTAAGCCAGAATATCATCCGCGAACAGGGAAAGCTTGAATTCTACTTCGCCTCTCCTAATCCCCTTGATGCCTGGGTGTGCTCTGACTGCTATGACCAGGGATTCCATTGTGAGGACATAAATTAGAGGGGAGAGTGGACATCCCTGCCTTGTTCCCCGCGAAAGGGGGAATGGATCTGACAACCTGCCATTCACTTGAACCCTAGCCTTCGGGGCCCTGTATAGCACAGCCACCCAATCCCTGATGTGTCTCCCAAAGCCCATTTTCTGGAGAGTGAGTTCCATGAATCTCCATTCAACCCTGTCGAACGCCTTCTCTGAGTCCAGGTACAGGACACTCGCGTCTAGGTCCGACACCTGGGCATAGTGGAGCAAATCTATGGTTTTACGGATGTTGTCTGAGCCCTGTCTTCCCCTTATAAGCCCCACCTGGTCTCTGTGGACCAATTTCGGCAGGATCTCCATCCGCCTCCCAATCACTTTAGCTAGGATCTTTACATCAATATTCAACAAAGATATTGGGCGGTAAGAGGAACACTCCAAGGGGTCCCTGCCGTCCTTGGGGAGCACCACGATAATTGCCTCAATCATGGAGTCCGGGAGAGACCCTCCCTCCAACACCGCGTTAAACACCTTTACCAAATGTGGGGCAAGGATCGAACGAAACCTTTTATAGAAGAAGACTGTATTGCCGTCTTTGCCCGGGGAAGTGCCCACCTTCATTCCACTGATCACGCGTCCACCTCATCCTCGGTCACCGGACCCTCCAACCCCTCCACCATCTCCCTGGTCAGGGCTGGGATCTGTATAGAGTTCAGGCACAACCTCGATCTCCACCTCATCCCCACTATATTCTGACAAGTATAGTTTTTCATAGTATCGGCGGAAGGCCTCTCCAATGTGGGGTGTGTCATAGCCCACCTCCCCCGTCTCGTTCTTTACTGCTTTCACCATTCTGCTTCTCTGTACCTCCCTCAGTTTCCAGGCCAGAATCCTGACCGCCCTGTCACCCTTTTCATAATACCTTTGCTTAACCAGTTGAAGACTTCTCTCTGTTTTGTGAAGGAGGAGATCTTTCAACTGTATAGTCGTCCAGGGCGGCTACCTGATCGCGGTCTAAGGGTTCCCTGGGAGGGCCCCCCGGCTGGAGTTGGGCGCTTTTCTCCACAGATACCTCTCCTGGGCTTCCCTTTCCCTTTTTTTCTGGGCTCCCATTTTGATCAGAACTCCCCGTAGGGTTGCTTGAAAGCGTCCCATAGGGTGTGCGAACCTACCTTCCCATTATCATTGAGCTCAAAGAATTCCGTGATGGCGTCGAGTACCTCCTGTGCTAGGACATCATCCTTCAGCATGGAGTCGTTACACTTCCATCTTCCCCTGCGGTTGCTTAGACCTCCCCTTGCTATGGTGACTCGGACCACATCGTGGTCGGACCAGGGGACGGGGTCAACCCTGTGGCCAGTGACGAATGAGTGCAGGGTCTCATCCACCAAGATGTAGACTATCCTGGAAAATGACGTGTGGATGGCTGAGTAATATGTGAAAGAGGGAGGGGGCGTCCGTTCTAGGGGTCGGGACCGTGTCCACCAGGCCCAATTCTGAGTTGACCCTTTGGAGGTTTCATGCCATGGTCTCCTCTGCCGCCCTGGAGGTCTGGGGGCCAGCTCGTTTCCTGCCCCGGGTTGGGTCCAGGACCATGTTGAAGTCCCCCCCACCACCACCGTGCCATGGACAAAAAACGTGAGTTTGTCCCTCACCTACTCCCAAAATTGAATTTGGCCTTCGTTTGGGCCATAGATGACGGCCAGGGTGAGTGGGGCGCCTAGCAAGTAGCAGCCCCCTGGGTCTTTCAATATGGCTTATTTCTCGAAGCCAACATTCCTCGCTAGCAAGATGGCCACACCTCTCTTTTTGCCCTTGTGGGATGCACTGAAGACCTCCCCAATTCCTCCTCCCCGCAATTTGGGCTCCTTCCCCCGTAGCCAGTGAGTCTCTTGCAAAAAGAGAACTTCGAGGTTTGCCCGTCTAAACTCCCTACAGACCAGGGATCTCTTTGTGGGTGTGTTTAAGCTCCGTACGTTGAGGGAACCCACTCTCAGGGCAGGCAGACTCTCAGCCATAATCTAGATTTTCCTCCCTCTCGGTCAACATCTTCACATTGCTCTTCCTTGCCTGCTCCCTTAGTTTTGCTTTATGCTCCCCTTCTCCCTCCTCCCCTCCCCCCGGGTGGGCCTGAAACAAATCCCCAACTGCCCCCCTTTCCCAAACCCTAACTGAACAACCCCAACTTTCGTGTACACCCCTCCCCCTCCCCGGCCTCCAGCCATTTATTTCCGCCATCTTTGGCTTTTGGCCGAACCACCAGCCTGCCCACCTCGGCCAGGCAATCCGCATAAGAAATTCATCACCTTGAGCCCCCCATGTCCCTCTGCGGCTGCGTCCCATCTATGAACCCCATATTCTTGCTGTTCGTAGGGACGGCGATAATGGTAAAACCTCAGAGTCCACACACGTCTGTCCAGGACTTAACGGGTTGCCCCCGTTCTCAGTCCTCAGAGTCGTTCCGTTCTCCGTCCTTCGCTGGTGATGGAGTGTTCATTTTTCTGAATTTCCTCACACCAGTTCGCCTTCTCCTGTCTCCTGACGGGCCAGGGCCACTGGGTCTGTCCTTCTCTGGCCCCGATGGGCCACTCCGGGGGTTTGTGTCCACTGCGTACTCTTGAATCGCTCCCCGTATGTCCTCTTCCGTAATCAGGGTTGATCGTTGGCCCATGTATTCGAAAGTCAGGGAGAAGGGGTAGCCCCATCTGTAGCGCACACCTTTTTCCTTGAGCAGCTGCGTGAGTGGGCGGCACATTCTACGCTTGGCCTGTGTGTAGGCATAGAGGTCCTGATATATTGAGACCTGGGCATTATTGTAGGTGATTTCTCAGGCCTTTCTGGCCTCCTCCAGCACTTTTGTCTTTTCTGAGAAATAGTGGAACCGGACCAAAATTGACCAGGGGCCCCCCGCTCTGCCCCCAGCCCTGTGCACCCTGTCGAATGTGAGCTCCGTTGTCATCTCTTCTGCAAACAGGAGGGCGATGATATCCCGCACAGCTTGGGGGACATCCCTCTCCGTTTCCCGTTCCATTTCGGGCACCCCAAATATTCTGATGTTGTTCCTCCTCTCCCTGTTTTCGAAATCATCCATCTGCCGGGCCCTTTCCTCGTCCCTCTTCTCCAGGGCCTCTAGCCTCATGCTTATTTGTATATCTTGGGACGCTGATGTCAATTGGTTGGTCTCGAACTGTAACAGTCTGTCCTCGACCTTGTCCACCCTTTGGTCCATTTCTTCGAATTTCTGGGCAATGTCGGAGCGCGTGTCCCTGATTTCCTGCAAGATCGAAGCGAAGCCCCTTTCCATTGCCGTTGAGGAAGGAGCCGCGTCTTCCGACTGGGCCATAGTTCTTTTGAGGCTCGTACCTTTGTTGCCCCTTGAAATCTCCTGGAAGCGGTATCCCTGCAAGGATTCCCGCCAGTTCATCTGGTGCTTCCCTGTGCCCCGCCGTCCAGACCACAGCGACCCTGGCGGGGGGTGGTAAGCCCCTCTCAGGTCAAACTTTGGCTTCCCTCCTGGGGTGCCCAGAGGGGGCGCGTGCAAGGGGGGGAAACCGAGGCAAGGTCACCCCTCACTTGAAAGAAATGTTCCTTGGCTGCCCCATGGGGGTTGTTATATTTTGGGGAGGGGCGGTCACACGCCCCACCGCCACTAGGTGGGGGCCTCACACCCTATCCAAACTTGTCGCGGCAGTCAGGGGCCTCCTCTGGCCTCCCTGTGGGGGGTGACGTGAACGGATGGGCCCGTATGGCCAGGCCCGTAGGGCCTTGCCCGCTGAGCAGGGGGGAAGGGTGCTGTGGCTCTTGCACCCAACCTAGGCACTCGTCTGCACTTTGATCCCCAAGGGGGGTGTGGGGGTCCACCTCCGGGTGGGCACATGCCCCACCAACAACAGGCGAGGGCCTCGCAGCAGGGTAGCTCCCGGGTCTGGTGGCGCTGTTTCTGCTTCCCGGGGGGGCTGGAGTGTTCAACTGGTATCTCCTGGCATTAGCCGGCGTGCTCCAGGGACCCCCACCCGCCTAAGTTGGATACGAGGAGGCCCCCTCGCCCCCGCTCGCTCACCCGTGGGGAGCGACTCCTGGCCTCCCGTGTCCCAGCTACTTCGCTCTTCAGTGGGCTGCGGCAGCCCGTGTTGAGGATTCCTGGGGATGGGCCTCCACTCCCGGGCCCGCCCCGCTTCTTCCGCTCTGTCCCAGCAGTCCCTGGGGGGGCGCCGGGCCCCGGTGTCACCGTCTTGGTCCCCCGGGTGTCGGGCGTATTCCCGCCTCCTGTTACTCGGGGACCCTGGCGTGCTGTTCTCCGGCCCGGGGGGAGGGGAGAAAGGTGGAGGGAGCCCGTCTCCTGCTCCGCAGCCGCTTCTTTGTTTTGTCGGAGGCCCGGTCCCCGGCCGGGCCGCTCCCCCAGCCAGAGAAGGGGGCTAGTCGCGGGGGAGGGGCGGACCGGGCAGTGTGTCCGTGTGAACTCGGGAGGGCTCCGCTTCTCCCCCTGCTCCACGGCCACCCAGGCCTCGCTTCATTTCCCACCGGAGAGCCCCGGGTCTCGATCTCCGGATCCCCAGGGTTCGCAAACGCCGCTCTTTCGCTCGCCGGGGCACCAAGCCAATCCACTGAGTTGGGCCTGCCGGGGGGAGACTCGGGGGGGGGCTCAATCCCCTCTGAATGCCAGGCTTCAGCGGGAGCAGTACACTCAGGCAGCCATTGCCTGTGCGCCCTCTGGTGGCCTCCCTCTCCTTTGATGTTTAATGAAAATGACATATCTACCTCAGAGACAGTGGCCTTGTTCTACGCACCCACTCCACGGAGAGCGATTGCCCCGCTATTGTACCCAATAATACCATCTCATGTGGAGTTGGTGGTGGCCTCTAATTTAATTGAAATAGCCCTTAATGCAATGAATCTAACGATGCTGTCTCTGAGTAAATTGTATGAATCATTCGATAAAAAATTAACACTGCAATCTGCCCAAATAGACAAAATCCTGACATGGCAGGAAGATACTGGGCGCTGGCTGTGCCAGAGATTGAGAGAGGCCCGAGTTGAATCACCAGTGACTATAACGTGTGCCAGTGTTGCATGTCAAACCACAATTTGGATAGAAAAGTGGGGTTATTGCGGTGGAACTGCCCGATTAATCGTGGAGCGTGGACATGCTCACTGGGTTACCAGGTCCGATCTTGGGGACCGATCTTGGGGTTCATAACATTTCCAGTCTATAAGGTAGTATAGCTTGGATCGGACCATCTTAGAGTGTAGGATCCTTTTAACTTCGTATTCTGGTTCTCCTTCAACTATTTCGGGATCCGGTGGAGTACCGATCTGCGTACCCCGTCTCAATGGTTTTAGGAGGGAAACCCCGGGTGGATCTGCATGTGGGCCGGTAAATCTAATTTCGTGGCCGCAGGGTTGATAACAGCCTTGATAGTGTAGGGTCCCAGATATCTGGGACGGAACGCCTGTGGTCCTTTCAGGGGGATGTTTTTGGATGCTAACCAAACCTTGTCTCCAACTTGGTAGTTGGGGGCTTCCCTTCGGTGTCGATCCGCAAACTGCTTCTGTTTCTCTTTGGCTCTGGCAAGATGCTCTACTGCTTCCTTAACAACCTGGATGATGGTTTTGTGTAAGGTCGTTACAGTGGGCATTTCTAATGATTCGAGTGGGTCGAAAACGGATGTCTGTGGATGTCGACCGTACACTATGTAGAATGGGCTTTATCCCGTACTGGTGTGAATGGAGTTGGTATATGCGTGTTCTGCTAACCAAAGTATGTCCTTCCAGGTAGCCTCGGTTTGTTGCAGCATACACCTTATGTATTGCGTGAGAGTCTGGTTAGTCCGTTCGGTCTGGCCGTCGGTTTGGGGGTGATGGCTTGTAGATAACCAGAGGTCGATTTTGGCAATTTTACAACACCTTTTCCAGAATGCAGAGACAAACTGAGTTCCTCGGTCTGATGTCAATATTGATGGAAACCCGTGTAGCCGGACGATCTCTTCCAAAAACACGGTAGCCAGAGTAGAAGCAGTTGGGAGACCTTTCAGGGGAATAAAGTGGGCCGTTTTGGAAAACAGATCGACGACGACTAAGATGGTATTGTAGCCGTTACAGGAGGGAAGGTCTGTAATAAAATCCATTGATAGCATATGCCATGGTGCTGGGGGTACTTCTAAAGGACGTAGCAGACCTGCAGGACTTTGTTTTTGGGACTTGTGTTGTGCACATGTGCCACAGGTTGCGATGAACTGGACAATGTCCTTTCGCCAAGTTGGCCACTGGTAATTTTTCTTTATTTTTGCTTGGGTTTTGGCCATTTCCGGATGTCCTTCTACTAATGAATCATGATAGTTTGCGATGATTTGATTCTGTAATTTCTTATCCGGGATGTACAATCGTCCTTGGTAGTATGGTAGGTTGTCCACGATCGTATACCGGTCTCCCTTCCCTAGCCATTCCCGTTGCGCTGGTGGACTCAAGTGTTGCAAGTCAGATTATAAGTTGTCTAGAGTGGTGGTAGCAGCAATCATGCCTTGGATTCGTCCTTCAGGGATGATGGCCACGGGGTCTGGTGTAGTGAATGCCTCTTCTCCCTCACTCATGCGAGACAGGGCGTCCGCTTTTCGATTGCGTACTCCGGGTCTATAGGTGATGACGAAGTCGTATTCCTCGGAAAGGTAAGTAGCAGAGGAAGTCTCAGCAAGGACTGTATGTCTAGCTCCAAGAAGATAATGTCTCCAGGCTTTTAACGCTGCCTTTATTGCTAGCAGTTCTTTATCAGTGATTGCATAATTCAATTCAGGGGCTGAAAACCTGCGAGACCAGAATGCCACAGAATGCAACTGACCTGTTTCGGGGTCTCGTTGTGACAGGACTGCTCTCATTGCTATGTTGGAAGCATCAGTTTCCACCACGTTTGGTAGTTCTGGTCGAGGATGCAGTAGAATTGGTGCTGGTAAATGCTTGTTTTAGCTCCTTGAAGGCTTTCTCTGCCCATGCAGAGTAATTCAATTGTTTATTTTTCCGTAGTAAGGGGGTGATTGGGTGGACGATCTGGGAGAACCTGGGAATGAACTGGCGATAAAAGTTGGCAAACCCGAGTACACTCTGTACTCCCTTTATGGATGTCAGTGAGGGCCAGTTAAGGATAACGTCTACCTTGCGTGTGTCCATGCGTACGCCCCGTAGTGTGAGAATAAAGCTGAGGAATTCACCTCTGTCACATGAAAGAAGCATTTCTCCAATTTGGCATATAGCCGGTGTTGCCGCAGTTTCTCCAAAACTGTCCTGACATGGTTGACGTGGTCCTCCTTGGTGGTCGAATAGATAAGAATGTCATCAATATAGACAAGAGCGCAGACGTCCAACAGTTCGCGGAACACGTCATTCATGAAAAATTGGAACGCCGCCAGGGCATTACATAGTGCAAAGGGCATAACCTGATATTCATAAAGGCCATATTTCGTCTTCCACTTGTCTCCTTTTTTGACTCTTACTAGATGGTAGGCCCCTCGTAAGTCTAGTTTTGTATATATCTGATCGTTTTTGACTTAATCCAAGAGCTCGGGGATAAGCGGTAACGGGTACCAGTTTTTTACTGTGATCTGGTTCAGTGCAAGTTCTCAGGTCTCCTTCCTTTGTAGGCATAAAAAAGAGGGGCGAGGATGCAGGGGACTTGGACGGACGAATGAAGCCATTTGCTGATCAAGGTAGATTTTTAGATGCTGGTTTTCCTGTTCTGTTAGGGCGTAAATCCGTTTGCAGGGAACTTGAGCTCCAGGTACCAGATCAATTTGGCAGTCATATAGTCTGTGCGGAGGTAGGGTGTTTGCTTGCTCTTTTTGAAAGACATCTTGGTAATCCAGGTATTCAGGCGGTAGTGAACTGGTGAGGCCCAGTATGGTTTCTTTCTTCGACGAACCTGGGTTGGTAAGACCTTTTAATGAGAATCCCTTGCTATAACAGGTGTCGTCACAGTCTTGGGGAAAGGTCAGAACTCGTTTACACCAGTCAATCCTGGGATTGTGGGTCTCTAGCCAGGGCATTCCCAATATCATCTGGAACTGAGGAGCGCCGATGAGATCGAATGTGATGTCCTCTTGGTGACCGTCCTGACACAGAAGCGTGACCTTCTCGGTGTAATGCGTCACTGGGCCGGATGATAGCTGAGATCCATCAACTGCTGTGACGTTTTCCGAAATTTGCTTCTGTCGGAGTGGAAGGCCTATCCGGGTAGCCAGATCTTGGTCCATGTAATTTCCCACAGCCCCACTGTCAATGTATGCCTCCAAGGCATGTATTTTCGACGGTTGCTTGTGATTTACCAGGAGCACAGGGATGACTAGATGTGAAGTCTGTATAGGTTCCTTTTCACCGCTCAACAAGTGGACCCCTACGCTTGCCGGGCGTTGGAGTTTCCCGAGTCCTGTTCTTCTTCTTCACCCTTGTCAGTTGCTCCAACTGCTTTCCTGGGTGGTTTCACCGGGCATTCTCAGAGATAGTGACCTGCCTTACCACAGTACAAATAAAGCTACTGCTGTCTCCGTTTCTCCCTTGGTGAGTGGGCTCCGCAAGCCTCCGATTTGCATTGGCTCGGCCTGATCATGTGATTTGGTTTGATTCTCACAGGGTCGCACATAGACCGACTGCCCCTCAGCCTTGGCCCGATCAATCTTCCGATCCTGCAATCTGTGATCGAGCTGCACTATCAGGTCAATGTATTCAGCACATCTTTCTGGGGGATTTACTACTTGGGCTAATACGTCCTTAAGTTCCCCTTGCAACCTCGTGTAAAGAGCGTAGTTCTTTTCTCCTCTGGCCAGTTAGTTTGTGCTATCAGACGATTGAAGGAAGTGATATATGTTAGTAGGTCTTGATTACCCTGCCGTAGTGATAACAGTTTCATTGTCCAGAGCCCGCCCTTGAGTATGCCCGTGCAAATAGTTTCTCCATTTCACGCGGAAACCTCTAAGTCTCGAAGCAAAGGATCATCCTGGTTTACCAAGGGTATTTGACCAGTCCGCTGCACTACCTCCAATGTAGAGTACAAATGCCACTCTCGCTTGATCGTTGGGAATGCCCCAGGTCTGCACAAGAAATGTAGGCGACTTGATTCATAAAGATGGCGTACTTATTCGGATCGCCTGTGAAGCGTTCTGTGGGGCCAGGGGAACCCCCCTGAAGAACCACCTGTACTGGCGTGGGCTGTGGAGGCACGGCAGAGGGGCATACCCCAGCAGTGGGACCTGGCCTGCCTGTGCCTGGAGCATTTGCCTTGCTAGTTCATCTGTCCGCTCCCGTGTTCACAATTAGATCCCTCCTTAGGGTAGGTTTCCTGTCTTGAGCATGAACTTCAGCCGTAACTCTCCCAGTAATCGGGCCAACTGGTCCGTTTCAGAAGTTTCCATTAAATGCCCAGGCAGAGATTCGAAGAGGCTTTGCGTTCTGTTACGCTCACCCTGGTCTCTGCGGAGGCGTTGGGGCATGGTTGCAGCCCTCCCGTGGGTGAGGTCGCTTGGGTTCGACTTCGCCCTCTGCGCTTATGTGGTGACTGGTGGTAATAGGTGATGCTGCTCGGGACTGCTCCTGCGTGGAGAATAGGGGGCGTGAGTATGCCAGCTTGTGCGCCTGATCCCCTTCCAGACCCCTTCTCCCAAACCGTGGTACCCGTGGGATGCGCTGTCCCTGGAAAGCTCACCTGTTGATTAGTTTTGGCGAGCACTCGTCCTGCTGCTTCTGGCAGGGGCGCTTGTATGATCTGGACCGAGTTCCTTCACTGGTCCCTTGCACGTGGTAGTCCAGTCCTGCTGCGACTAAGCCACTATACTTCAGGTAAGTGTTCCTGTTTGTCTTTCTCTCTTGTTGTATTGTAAAGTTTGTTGTCTTGTATTGCTGTCCGTTCCACTTTTGATGTTTGCTCTTTTGCTTTCTTCCCTTGCAGGTGATGTTGCCGGCCCGGCAGAAGCTGGCGGAGCTCGAGGCGGACAGCCGGAGGGAATGAGGAACGAAGCTGCAGCGGTACAGTTAGCTGGTAAGTTGTTAACTAGGGGGCGCGCAGGGTTCAAATGCGGCGCGGCCTAGGACGGATGTTCTAACCTTGTCTTTCTTCTTCTTCACAGGGTCCGAGTTCGTGGATGCGGAGTGCGGTGCTGCGGCGTCGGGATCAAGATCACTGGATTGCAGGAGATGAGTCTGCAGATGAAGTGATGAAGCACCGGTTTCCTGGAGGTGAGTATGCAGGAGAACGCCTAGTTTCAAAGGTAAGTAAACTGGTCCAAGCGGCGGTGAGCGTCACGTTGCACTCGAGTGCACAGTAAAGTGAAGCACCGGCCTTAAGGATGGATCAGCTTATATAGCTGAGCTTCTGAAGCCACGCCCACCAGGTTCAGCCTGCCTGCCACACCCTGCTACACCCGATGAGTCAGCACATGAAGACCAGGCCTAGCGAGCCACACCTGATGAGTCAGCACTTGAGGATGTTCTCTGGAATAAAGGCTTTCAGCTCCTGTAAAGTTCTTGTAAAGAAAAAGCACTCCTGCACTGAAATAAAGTAAAAGCTTTCCTGCACTGAAATAAAGTGTTCCTGCTCACATCTCTATATGAGCGTCGTGCCAAAGGCGCCAGGACTGAGTCCAGCCAGGGCCCATGTGTTTATGGGTCCCAAAGGGACATAAGTGAGTCAAGGGACCTATTGCCCCCATCACTAGATGGTGTGGTTTTTTTGTTCTGGGGCCTGTGGCCATGACATAATGCATGCAGGGAGTAGCAGAGCTCAAGCAAGGAATTGTTGTCAATACCTCCAGTCTCTGAGCGAGTTTGCTCTGAAAGGGGGATTGCAGAGGCTTCTTCTTGTCTTGACTCCACTCAGAGTTGGTCCCCGGTGCAGGGACCTGCTTCATGGTGGAGGAAAGTACGAATCAGGCCGCGGCTTGTATTACTATGTGACCTCTCCTCCGCCAATGTTAATCCATCCACCGGATTTCTTGGGTGGGTTTTTCGCACTATCCCGCGACCAGGTTGTAGGCATGTTGTAGTGTGAAAAAGCGGCTTTCTAGCTGCTTTACTAACAGTTTTGCCAGGCATATGTGTGAGTCAGCAAACAAGTAGCCACAAAGAGAAAGCCAATGGCAGAGATTCGATACAAGCAGTAGGTGCGGGAGGGGGTGGGGGACAGCAGAAAAGATATTGACAAATCTGCTTCCCGCCACACCCCCAACACCAGCAACACTCTTCTCACTCTGCTCGCTCTGCTCCTGACAACGTTCTTGAGCAGACAGGCTCCGCCTCCAAAGGGAAAACAGTAAGCAGACCTGAATTCGTAAGTTGGACACAGTAGGTTGTTGCAGCCGCAACATTCTTCTCACTCCACTCTCTCCTTTCCTGACAAAGTTCTTGAGCAGGCAGGCTCCTCCTCCAAAGTGAAAACAGTAAGCAGACTCAAATTCCTAAGTCAGGCACAGAGGGTTTTTGCAACACCAGTAACACTTTTCTCACTCCCAAGAATATATTCTGTGTTAAAAAACGAATAGCATATTCAGAAAACCAGGATCTATCCTCCACATGATCAATTTTGACCACAGTTTTGACCCATCCATTCTGTCAAATGTGCCAGAGAGTGCCAAACTTGCTGAAAACAAAGAGTTCTCTTTGGACTTTAGAGTCTGATCTAAAAACATGTAAGCACCCGTATAGTGACGCCCCCATACTCTACCTGAAAACAGTTTGGAAAGGACTCAATCTCTTTGTAGTTTCTTTGCACTTCAACAAGTCTTTAAGAACAAAGCCAACCAAAACTTTGCTTGTGGTATCCATAAGGGAAATCATTTTACAACTCAATGGAGATGTCCTATCACATTTCTTAAATATCGGAATCACAATCGGCTCATTCCACTTGGGGATTACCATCTCTAGTGCAATTTTGAAAAATAATGTAAACTAAATGTCAGACCAGAAATCAACATTAACTTTCGATATCATATTAGAAACCCCATCTGGGCAACATGCTCTAGAACACTTTAGTTTAGTAAGAACTTTTCCCAGATCTTCCACATCACGGTTCAACTTCCAAGGAGGAAATACACCCCTAGAGTTATCCAACGTGCTATTTCCTTCACTCGAAAAGAGGGTTGAAAAGTGTTGCACCCAAGATAATTCCTTAACACCATTGGCTTGATAACATACTTGTTTTCCTCCAGTCCATTTAACAAATACCAAATATGTATACTTTCTTTCTTGATCAGAAATGTCATAACTTTTTTCCTTTAACTTGAAATAATGATGTAATTTATAAAGTGTAAGCCAATTTTTATGACGCTGTGGAATTCTCCTGGTACATACACTCTTCTTTTCTCCAGGAAAGAGGTGGGATTTCATAATGTTATGAATTTCCTGTCTCATTACTCTTTTTCGGTCATGAGTCATGTAGTCAAAATGAATCACAGCATTCCCCATAAATGGGCACTGATTCCATTTCTCAATTGATTCAAGGGAATTTGCCTATAATTATGGTCATCTGGAAGTACTTAGATGAGGGGTAAAACCGTTGCTCAATTGGGGACCATTTACACTACTTTTTAGCAATCATCTATTGATTTTCTTTGGATTTGACTGAAGTTGAGAGTCTGTTACCAGCATCATTTACCATTCAATTCTTACAGCCATTACTACCCACTCTATAAACAACACTGTTCATCCTAACTTGAAGTGTCAGAAAAGCATGATCACTGACATCTTTTCTAGACACCTGAAAGGGCTGAAAGGCACACATGATCAATTGTAGAATTCAACACTGGCCCCTACCATGTTGGTTGGACTGGAATGTCACCTGTTAGATGTCAGTGTTCTATAGAAACCCCACCTAGACATAAAATAACCATGTTCCTTCCCTTTATCCATTGAAGAAGCTAACTCTGTGTTTCCTAAACTACGAGAGTCTAACAATCGCGCTGCGTCAGCCTCTATTTCATCCACATCCAGACATTGGCAGTTAAATTCCCCTGCTACAAGTACCATTCCCATTCTGTTCTCCACCAGCCATTTACAAAACATCGCATCCAACTCAGAACTAATTAGTTCTTTGTTGCTTGAAATGGTATTTATATAAAGATGTAGCAATAGCACCTTCTCCCTACCCAGTGAACAATCCAAGAGAATTTTTAAAGCTAAAATTGAATTTGAATAGGATTTAACTACCTCAAAATCCAACATAAGGGTATTCCTTATGGGTATCAACAACCTAAATTACCTTTTCTTTTAAACAATATTTTATTGATTTTTTGAAAACACAACAACACATTGCTATCAACATATGCAAGAAGAGAAACCCCCCCCTGCCGCCCCCACCCATTTTTTCCCATGCCGCTGGTCAGAAATTACCCTAATTCCAGGATACGGAGAGAGTGCGGACAAAAGCTCAGAAAGGCCATCACCTCTTCCCAGTCTGTTGCACATTTCGCGTGTGCTCCCTGGAGTGAGTAGGTCATCTATTCCAGCGCTGGGAAGTGCCAGATTTTCAGGAGCCAGTCATGCTCTGTTGGGGGATCTTTGACCTTCCATTTCTGCGCTATAACCAACAGTGCCCCGGTCTGGTGTAGTCAGGCAAATAATCCCCATTCTCGGACCTCTGTGAGGATCAGTGCCGAAGATCGAGTGTAGGTGTTGTTTGTGCCCTCCCTGACTTATACGTGTAGAAATGAATAAAACAGACACTCCCTGGACAGGGAATAAGGCACAAAAGAGCAGGCTACGAGAGTTCAAGGAAAAGTTTATCAAGATCTCTGAGAGCGCTCTGAACACATCAAAGTTACACCATATTATATAGTACATTGGCATATTTAACACATGATGCTACGTTGGACCCGGATTGGTCAGCCAGGGTGGTGTCTTAGGTGTGGGCATCATCTCTTCCTCTGGGTTGGTTGTTTACTTGGCGGGAGGATTGACGTCAGACATCTGTACTCCGGATGGGTGAAGGTCGGGTCGCTGGTCAGGTTGCTGTGAAACACGGTGGTCACTGTCTAAGCTAAGAAAATACATTCTAAATAATGCATGCACTAAATAATGGCTGATCAAAAGACACTCAGTAGTTTATCATGACACTATACAAATCACACAGGTATCTATAACATCTGTGACGTTTGGGTTATAGGAATCACAGGTTTACGAGTCTTGACCACTATAATACTGTCATTGAACTGTAGGGTTAGTCTCACAAGAATCTCAGGTATGTGCATTTGTTAGTATTGGCACGATATACTGCAGCAGGGGTCTAATGTTAGTTGGGGGTCTGTTGGGTGGGCTTCATAGCATTGGTGAGCGGTCTGGCACATGAAAGGAATTGCTTGAGGACACAGGGTTAGAATGGCAATAAGTTTCAACTGGCGAGGGTAAGAGGGCAAGGACACTTTTGTGGAGATGGACGAGCTATGTGCTTGGCTCATGTTGGTTCACATGCAGGACAGTGATCTCAGAGGAAAAGAGATGTGTTACATTTATTATTTGTTGCAAGCATCTCCGGCTTCAGCGTGAGAATGGAGCTGCAGAGTTTTCCAGTCAGAGTGGGAACAAGGGTGGGGGCCATGTGCTCCAAGCTGCTGCAGCGGGGAAAAGGGAGAGAGGCATTTTGTACTATCGCAGTGAGGCCTGGTCACCAAGATGGAGTCGAAAGGGGGTACAAAAATGGATGCCTCGTGCCCTGCTCGGTGGTCCCATCTACGCGAATGTAAACCAAAGTTAACATTGCATAAGGGCGAAGGGCGTACCCACCACTAGAGGCACTTGGTCCGAGTTTTGTACTGAGAAGTGATGGCAGAGAGGGGCCCATTGGCCCCTCGCTCCCACACATTCCCCATTTCGTTACATCTAAAGTAACAAATACTTCTACTTTTTATTCTTTTCATTCTCCCTTTGATAGTACTCAGCCTCTGCCACAGCCTCGTCCCATGCGGGGCCGCCTTTTATTGGCATCCACGCTCTGCATACACTTCTTAAGCTATTTCCTCTTCTGGCATATTCGTCTGGTGTACACATTAAGTAAATTCCTCCATCCCCATCTAGACCCACCCATACTTCTTGGTACCATTGCAACTCCCTTGGTTCTTTTATCGTTGTATGATGCAAATTATCAACTATATCCCCATATTGCCTGTAAATTGCTGTCATCCTGTATTGTGGTGTAGTGTATTCCCCTGTTTGCATTTGTGCATCTATCATGGTAGCTACCGTTGTCTGTCGGCCCATTGTTACCATCATCATAGCTGAGGTTGGCATGCTTTTCTCACAACACCGTAGTCCCAGTTGGCACACACAAAAGAACAGGAGCACAAAGACGATGATGGGATCAGTATTTCATTGCCACATTTACCCATGATGGTATCCAGACTGAACAAATTGTCGAACCATGTGCTTTCTTCTGCTCCTCCTTCCGTTCTCATTCTCTCTCCTAGATTGTGTACTGCTGTTATCACATGTGAGAGTGTCCCGTTATCAGCATCTTCAGTTGGCACGAATGTGCAACACGCCCCCCAATTTTTCGGCAAACACCACCGTCCATCGCCGTGAGGAGATCTAGGACATATCTGTTTTGCATTGTCATTAGGCGCTGTGCGTGGAGCTCTATTTTTATCACGTTGAACCCCTCTTCAGTGTCGTTAGCCAGTTGGATGAGCTCCCAGCGCACTATCTGCAAACATTTGGCATTTGTTTGTGCTTGCAGTCCCGGGACAAGAAGTGAGGCGAAGAATGTCTCTGCTGATGAAAAGAGCTTGTATTTCTGCGGGATCTCAGCAAGGAGTTTTGATGATTCGGATGAGATGTAATTGGAGGATCTTTTACTTCGTGTCAATCTTTTCTTTAGTTCATATTCTGACAATAGTTCATACGCTGGAGCTTCTGTTATTATAAGTTGGGGCGCTGTCGATGGTTCAGCCGATTGCCCTGCTGCCGATATGCCAGCCGATTGCCTTGCTGACTCTTGGATATGGCTCTTTGGTATTACCATCAGGGCTGTGTGGAGGATGGCTAGAGCACAAGTTCTTTTCCACGATGCAGGGAGGTGCAGGTAAGCTTGTTTGCCACAAATCCAGTACATATCCATCAGTGCAGCAGTGCCTTTCTTCATGTCCGGTATTATGACCGTCTTGTTACATTTCCTTGTCTCTCCCATGTTCACTTTTCCCTCCCCATGGAAACACAGTTCATGTGGCAACTCTTTCTGTATTTTGATAGGCTTTTCTAATGCTGTGACCCACGTTAGCTTTGTGACATGTCGCAACCAGATGGAGTCATATACCTCCTTTATCCATTGAAAAGTGTCATTGGATAAGCCTCGAAGTGTTTCTGCTCTGCACTCGATAGTTTCTTTGTGCCACTTATTTTCTGCATATCGTGTCCCCTTGATGACAAGAAATGGTTCCTTGAGGCAAATTAGTCCTTGGCGTCTGCTTGTGTACGTTCTCTCATTTTCCAGTTTTTTTAATGTGATGGTGTGCGCTTGGAACATGCTTTTTATTCTGCATAAAACCAGATGAATTAAACATTGGGCCTCTGACAAGGGCACTTCCTGAGGTACTAAAATTTTCGGTGTTCCTGATGCTTGTGGGATGAGTGAACAGACGTAGCAACTTTCATTTGTTACTTGCTTCGCCGTGGCACTCATGTCGGAATACCATTTATTTGATTGATCAGGGTGGCGGGGATCTTCTATTTCGTCTAACCCCAGGTCATGATAAATGTTGTATCTTTTCCCTCCCGCCCCTTTTTCTCCTCCTCTCCCTTCCTTGTCATTGTTTTTCACCCTTTTTGTAATGTATTGGAAACATGCCAGCCCAGGCTGTATCATTGTTATTCAATATATGGCATGTGTATCTTCATCAGTAGCAGCAGTGTGTGTGAGGTAGGGTGTATGGTTGTCTGTGAACGTGTATACTGTGTTAGTTTAAATCATTTGGCCAATAATAATCTCCATCGTATTCGATTAAGTTCATAAGCATTACTCATATTTATGTTCAGACGTAACAATGATACACTTGTTGATCCTACAGTGGCGTGTTCTGAAGGTCGCATCACATCTGTATTGTTCATGTTAATCTCATGTGATTCTTTCCACATAGTCTTCACCACAGTCCATATCAAGTGTCGATCCTTCTCGTATCATGTTAGCCCCGCTTCCTCCCCTGTGCATGTCATTACAAAAGATAAAAGGGTATAATACCAAGCTGCGAAAAAACAACATTACTGACATCAAAATTGCAGCACATTTCAAAACACATTCAACGTTACTGAACCTTTTAGCCCTAATGGCGTCCCTATCACTATCTAGCATTAATTGCTTCTCCGCGATTGTAGTCGTTGGGCCATTTGTCACCTGGAGGGCGATATAAATTTGTTAAGTCACCACAATATATACATATATTTACATTTTTTGTTCAACTTCACGTTTAATCATTATTTTCAGTCAGGCTTGTTCTGTTACTCTATTGTTCATGTACTTTTGCTGTAGAGACAACCATCAAAAAATGAAGGTGGGAGATAGAGAGGGAGAGATAGGTGAGGTATATAGACAATATGCTGGCCAATTGAAGAGAGAGGGGGAAGAGACAGAAAAGAAAGAAGGAGGAAGTAAGCTGTGCAGAACAAAATACATATCATCACTTTTATCTCTGCATATTCTCTTTACTGACAATTTGTTATCCTTTTTCAACCTCATTTGTGGTACCAGTGGCACCATCTTGCTCCTCCTGGGGATTGTACTATCGTGTGCCCTCCTCACGTCTGATAAGTGCACCCAATACTTCAATCCTTTCACCTTCACCGCGGTGGGTGTACTATAATGACTCGTAAGGGCCATGAAACCTGGGTGAATTCCACCTCCTCACAAAGCTGCGGACGTACACATGTGCTCCTGGCATCAGTGGCCCGCTTGAACTGTCTGTGCCGGTGTAGTAGTATCAGTCATCACATTTTCAGTAAAAGGCGGTGCTATTTGTCGCGCTATGCTGCGTACTGCGCGTGTTAACTGGGTTAGGTATTCCTTGAACTCTTCCCCAGCACTGTGGCAGCCCTGTGTGCATCCGATGCTCTTCTAATCGGGGATACTGGTGTGTGTATTCGCCTCCCAGTTACAATTTCGTGGGGCTAGATGGTGGTCTTTACATGGTTGCGTCCTGAGTTGGAACAGTGCTAGGGGCAAGCAATACACCCAGTTCTTCTTCAGTGTGTTACACAATTTAGATAACTTACTCTTCAGCAATCGTTGATCTTTTCACCATCCCATTCGCCATCGATGATAAATTGAGCATAGTTTGTGTTTTACCCCCAAGAGTGATGTCACTTCCTTAAAGAGGTCATTCACAAAGTGCGTACCGTTGTCTGATCTTATCACATCGCATATTCCCCATCGGGAAAACACTTCCCGACCAAGGAATTTGGCCGCACACTTCGCGTCTGGGTGGGACATGGCCCGCTTCCACCCATCTTGAAAAGGGCACACCACCACAATCAAATATCTTGCTCCATTACACCGCTCTCCCATATCAGCATAGTCTATATGGAGCTCTCTAAATGTCCTGTTGGTCGGGGCAGGTACCGCGCAGTGTTCTCAATGTCATTCCTGAATTATATGTTTGGCATGTTATGCATTCTACAATGAATTTTGACAGGTGCTCTTGCAAATTGGGGACGAACCAGTGTTCCTGGATGTCTGCTGCAATGTGTTGTTTTGCTACATGGCCGGGGAAATGCAGCTGTTGGAATGCTATTTCTAGTAAACTCTATGGGCATTACAACCTTTCCTGTTGTCTCTTGTCTCCAAATGAGATCTGTGGCTGATTGTTTACATCCCTGTTGCTCCACAGTTCTTGCTCCTCCTGTGGTGCTCTTCTTTGTAATTCTATTATCTGCGCTATTGGGTATTACTGTAGGCTTCTTCTAGTGGTCTGTGGTGGTTGCTTTTATAATGCATTCGAGTGTTGGTGTCACATTGAAATACGAGCTCCTTGCCGCCGCTCGCTGCGCGTTTCCAATGAGATTGCATCTGTGTTGTTGGTATGGGCTTGGCATTTCACCACTGCCACTACCGATGTACTGCTAATGCATCTATTAACTCATTCAACAATGTGCATGCTGTACTGGAGAACCGTCTGCCCTCCTGAATCCCCGTCTACGCCACGTGACAACCCTGAGTGCACTGTGGTAGTTGCATATGCTGAGTCTGAGTATATTGTCACCGCACAGCCCTTGGCTGTGTGCAGTGCTTCGATCAAGGCAGTTAGTTCGCTGCCTGTGCTGAAGTAATGGAATGGGAGGCGCTTTTGCACAATTGTCTCATAGTCATCTTCCTCCATGCGCACTACCGCCATTCCAACGTGTTTTTCCCCTGTTTCGGGGTTTATTGATGCTGACCCATCTATGAAATATATTTCTCCCTCCTGTAGGGCATTTTCTCTTGCTTTGGATGTCATCACCTTCCCCTCATATGTGGCACAATCGTGTTCTGTATGTCCTCTGTCGTGCATGGCTCTGTAATAAATGTTGCTGGGTTCACTGTCTTGCACCTCACAACGTGTAACGTTGGGGCTTGAAATTATTACTTCATATGCTGTTGCTCTTTGTGTCGTTAGTGTTGATTTGATCGCTCAAGGATGGCGAACAGGGAATGCTCCGCATATAGCGTTACTGAACATCCATGACAATGGTGGGCGCTCTTTTCAATCGCGAAGGCCGCAGCTGCGAAGGCCTGTTCGCACGCGAAATGGCCTTGCATTACTGGATCTAGTGTCCCACTGTAGTAAGCCAATGGTTTGTGACCTAGTGATGTTTTCTGTGTCAGTACTGCTGTCATCAGTGTCCCATTACAGTGTGAAAACAAGAAAAATTCCCTCTCATAATCTGGTTCGCGAGAACTGGGGCATCAGCAATGAGGTCTTTTAATTTAAAATACTGTGTCATCATTTCTGCGTCCATTTTATTGCGGCTCTATTTTTCTGTGCCTCTTTAACGCTTGTAGTAAGGGGCTGTGTATGCCGCGTAATCAAGGATCCATGCTCGGCAATAGTTACAAATGCCAAAAACTTTGCATGTCTTTCACAGTTTTTGGATTATTATGTTGCGTTAGCAGCTGCTCTGTCTGGGAGTATTCGCTTCCCATTTTGATATTACTGTCCGAGGTATACAACCTCGGCGAGACAGTATTGCAATTTCCCTTTGTCTACCTTGTATCCCTTGGTAGCTAGCACATTCAGTAGTGCTATCGAGTCTTCTGACACTTTTCTTCTGTATGGCTACAGACGAGTAAATCGTCTACGTATTGAATGATGGTGCTCTCTACATCTATGTTTCCAATGTCTTCCCGTAACACCCTGTTAAAAATGCTGGGGCTTTCGCAATACCCTTGGGGAGTCTGCGATGTTCATACCTGTTGTTCCCTAATGTGAACGCTGTCAGGTATTGGGATCCTGGTCGAGTGGTATGGAGAAGAAAGCATTCTTCAAATCAATTACAGTAAAACATGTTGATTCTTTTGGCACACTGCACAATATTGATGCCGGGTTAGGCACAACTTGAATGACGTCATTGAGTGGGCGGAGATCTTGGATCATCCTCCACGCCCCTCCCTTTGCTTTTTGATCGGGAAAATCGCTGTATTACATGGGGAGTTGATGGCACTATGATGCCTTGTTTCAGGAGTGCATTTATGGTTTCCCTAATTCCCTCCTCTGCTTCTCTTGATATGGGATATTGTTTTTCCTTCGGCAGTATTGCACCTGGCTTGAGTTTATTTTTATTGGTGTCACCTCATGCAGTAGCCCTACATCGTGGGCCTGTGGTCCAAATTTCAGGTGCTACCTTTGCCATGTCTTCCTCAAATATAGTCAGTGGGGCATTAACGCTAGCCATGAGTGGGTTGTGTACCTCTCTGTACTGGATCATAATATCACATGGTATACTTATTTCCATTATTATTTCTCTGTCATTCTCACCATCAGTGAATAATTCCTCGTCTGTTATATCTCGTAGCATTATGTTTGGGTCTATGCATAACACAGTTCTCCACTCGCACCCATGCGCGTCCAGTCCTATGACCACAATACGTTTGCTGGATACTTGAACTGCCTCGATGTCTATGGACATTATCGTGCCTGGCACGACGTCTGTGTGTGCAATTGGGCGGAATATGAAATCTGATGGTGTTCTCCATTCTTTTCTCGTTATCTCTGGCACCACTCGTGCTAATACCTTGATCCATAAATAAACATATTTATATCAATGGGTATTCCTCGCACCACAACTTCGTTCATTACTGTGCTGATCATCAACATGGCTCGTACTGGGCATACTCCTGGTGGTTGAACACACTATTCCTCGTTCTGTAAACGAGATGGTCATATTTAATTTGCTTAACAAATCTCTCCCCAACAGATTGATTGGCGCGTCTTCGTGGTACAGTAAGGGTGCCGCGCACGGTTTTCCCCCCACCGTTAATATCAAGATCTTTAGTGTAAGGAACTTTTAAAATAGCCCCAGAGAACCCCTGCGTCTCTAAATTCCTGCCTGAGAGCGAACCGCCCTTCCATAAGACATGATTTCTCCGCTCCAGAGTCTACCATGAAGATAAACTGCTTATTTCTGCCCCCACTAGTGGTTCCTCTTCTGCACATAGGGTGTGGATAGGACTGGACACGCAAGTGTTCCCTGTGGGCTGTCCTAATCTGAATGTCTTTCTTGCCCCTGGCACTGCAAAGACATTGGGCCTCATTACAAGTACTCCGGTCTGGAATTAACACTGCCGGTAAAACCATACCAGCACCGTTTCCATGTCCGCCCAATCATGACCCGCGGCCCCGGTAATAGCACCACCCTCAACCGCCACCACGGAAACCCCTCCGTTACCGTCAACACGAAACACCGTGAGCATCACAACTAGCGCGGACACGGAAATACCGGCAAAAAAATGGCATAAATATCGTGATCATGGTTGCAGAACCGCCGCCACCGCGAACATGGCGTTATATACTGCCTGCTGAACTGAATCAGGACACAGGTGCACCAAATCAACCCAGCTGGACCTAGCAGGCCACTGGGAGCCTACAAAAGGGCCACACCCAGCCCAACACAACACAGAACCATGCAGGCAGCAGGTCTAGTAGCACTGGGACTGGGCCTACTCAACCAACAGGCAGCACTGCACATGGTGGCAGTAATGGCGCAGAGGAGGAGGCGTAGGCGGAGGAGGCGCAGGCGGCAACCAGCCAACCTGCAGCTATGGCAAACCCCATTGCCCAGCCAGCCCGACCCCGCCGCCAGCCAGCAATACCACGCATCAGGGCCTCACCCTGGAACCTCACCCCAGGACAGATCCACACACTATACCGGCTGGACCGTGCAACAATCCTGCACATCACCGCCATGATTGAGGACAACATCAGCAGCCTAATTGACACCCCCACCGCCACCCCCCCCCTCTTGAAGGTTGTCTCAGTACTGCATTTCCTTGGCACTGGCACCTATCAACACACGGTTGGTGAGCTGCACGGCATATCACAACCCTGTTTCTCAAAAATCCTGGTACAGGTACTGGATGCCCTGTTGCGCCATGTGTCGGACACATAGCCCTACCCCGCACCCTCCCGAGGTCATTGCCACCAAGTTGGCCTTCCATGCCATAGCAGGCATGCCAAATTGCATAGGCGCAGTTGACTGCACCCACGTTGAGCTGACAGTACCACGTGCAATTGAGGCGGTGTTCCGCAATAGGAAACAGTATCACTCTTTGAATGTCCAGATGGTTTGTGATGCCATGCAACTGATTACACACTGCTGCGCACGTTTCCCAGGCTCATCACATGACTCAATGGTACTGCGGAATTCCACGTTGCCACGGTACATGGAACGCTATGCCGGACAAAGCACATGGCTATTGGGTGAGTACAGCTGACAATGCTACAACCCTGTCGAAGTGGTGTGTGTGTGTCCAGGCAATGAGCATTGTGAGTGTGCCGCTGTGACCGCACATGCATCACCCCCTTCCATCTACCAAATACACAGCGGATGCCAAACATCATGAAGGAAGACATGACAGGGCACCACAATGTGCCCGTGCACACGCTGGCACAGCCAATCCCGTCACTGTCCCATGAACCTTGTGCCACTGCAGACACCCACCCTCAATTGAAACACTGCCTCAAAAGGCACGAGAGGCGTGTAAATGAGACGACGTGTATTTACTACTTCCGTACAGTGGAGTCACTCTGCCATGTGTGGACAGCACTGCACCGTGACATGCACACAATCAAATGTCACCCGCAGGGCACAGTAAACATGCAAGTTAATGTGTAGGCCCATATCCAGTTAGCGACATACATCGTGATGCCAAAACATACCTCCATACACTGCATGGTACATATGCATGAATGAATGATGATACAAGAATGCACAGCAGCAGATGAGGAATGATGCCACAAACACTGACATGTTCCCCATCTACATCCCATGTAGGTGATGCGGGATATGCTCTCACGCCATGGATGATGACACCTGTACGGAGACCAAGGAACAGGCATGAAGAGGCATACAATAGGGCACATATCCGCACACGTGGAATGATTGAGAGGACATTTGGACTGCTGAAGGCCCGTTTCCGCTGTCTGAGCAGATCTGGCGGATCACTGCTGTACAGCCCAGTGAAGACGGGTAAAATCACGCTGTATGTGCCATGCTGCACAATATATGCCTGCGCAGGAACATCCCAATGCCACCAGACGCAGATGAGGAAGATGGGGATGGGGATGGGGATGTGGATGGGGATGGGGATGGAGATGGGGGTGGGGATGGGGATGGGGATGGAGATGGGGATGGGATGGCCCCGCCTCCCCCTGGGGGTCCACATGATGGCCAGAGAGCATGGGATGCCCTGATTCGCATTTACTTTTGAGTCACAGCACATTCACAGAAATGCACGAACATGGTGACGACAATGAATTAATAGTTGCACTGCAAAATAAATGATCAATATCCACACATGTATGTCTTGATTCGAAATGGTGATGTATTGATGTAATAACAACAGGGAAGAGGTGCATTGGTTAGGGAAGCTGTACACCCGGGCCACCCACCACCCAAACGTGCCCACCCCCACCCAGAGCCCCATTGTTCAAACCCGCAAAACTACCTACCCCACCACCCAAACGTGCCCACCCCCATCCAGGCCCATTGTTCAAACCCCCAAAACTATCTACCCCACCACCCAAATGTGCCAACCCCTCTCACACCCTTGTAGTCCACATGTGTCTTGCACTGCCCCACACACATGCCATCACTTCCGTGTGCGCTGCTGTCCCTGTGCAACCTTGCCCGAGGGACCCGTTAGCCTACTCGAGCGCCTCCTTGGACTGGCAGTAGTGGAGCTGGATGGGGTGGTTGTGTTTGATTGCGCAGAATCTGGGATTGAGGGCATCCGTGCCAGATTTGCCTGTTGGCCAACCAACATGGCCTCTACAAGCCTGGAGGTGTAGTCGTTGCCCTCCCGCACATGGCGTGCAAGGGTTACTATAGTGCTTGCAAAGCATCCGATGGACCTCGACAGGCGACGCACTGAGGCGCTGTAGCTCTCCCTCTGCAGCCTGGATTCCTCTAGCTGCCTCTCCACCAGCTGGCTGAGGGTAGCCTGCTGCTCCTCCATCCACTGCATGCGGGCATTCAGTTCGGCCATGGATGGGGTGGGCGACCTCATGGGACTCTTCAGTGATTTGGGGCTGAACTCCAGCTCATGGAAGGAGCCCAGGTCTTCCAATGTGGGCATCTCCCCCTGTGGCCCTGTTTCCGAGTGCTCTTGCGGGGCACTGTAATCACTGCAGGCCGCCCCCTCTGCAGTGCTGCTGCCTTCGGTGTTGTGTTGGGTGGCCATGATAGGTTCCCGTGGCACCTGTCTAGACTCAGGCAGTGTGGAGACGGTGGGGATGTCGGTGGTGGTGGTGGGCGGCACATCTGTAGTGGCTGGTAATGTGGCCAGAGGTGCAGAACTGCCGGCAGCATCCTCCTGTGTGGTGGCGGTGGCTTGTGTACTTGCCGTGCAGATTGCTGGCTGTTGTGCAGTATCACTGTCACTTGAAACGGCTGTGGGGACACAAAGGGCATGCAATTAGTGTTGTTGTGGTGCAGATGGGTGCATCACATGCGTCATTAAGATTGTACATTGAATAGTGTTAGTCACATGCATCTGATTGCTGGTGTATGCATTCTGTGATATTGGTTGCCATACGGATCATGATGGTCCTTTGGCCCACTCATGCACTGCCTGGGGGGGGTTGTTAATGGGTCCTTTGGCCCACACATGCACTGCCTGGGGGGGTTGTTAATGGGTCCTTTGGCCCACACATGCACTGCCTGGGGGGGTTGTTAATGGGTCCTTTGGCCCACACATGCACTGCCTGGGGGGGGTTGTTAATGGGTCCTTTGGCCCACACATGCACTGCCTGGGGGGTTGTTAATGGGTCCTTTGGCCCACACATGCACTGCCTGGGTGGGGTTGTTAATAGGTCCTTTGGCCCACACATGCACTGCCTGGGGGGTTGTTAATGGGTCCTTTGGCCCACACATGCACTGCCTGGGGGGGGGTTGTTAATGGGTCCTTTGGCCCACACATGCACTGCCTGGGGGGGGTGTTAATGGGTCCTTTGGCCATCTCACATGCATTCATGTGGTGCACTTACCGGCATCTGCAGGTGGGCTCACTCCTGCCTTAGCCTCCCCAATCCCATGGATTGCCTCAAGGTGGAGGACGCTGCTGCAACGCTCCTCCCATGCTTGCAGCCTCAGTGGGGAAGGGGGTCCTCCGCCTGTCCCACTGCTGTGTTGGCGGTGCGTGGAAATGAGGTTGCGTACCCTCAGCCTCAGGTCGTCCCACCGCTTGTGGCAGTCCTTCACGCTCCTCACTGTCACGCCCACAGCGGTGCACTTGCGTGCAGCTTCGGCCACACCTCCTTCCTCCGCTGCTGTGGCACGCCGTTGGTCGGCGCTGAACAGCATCTCCGCATTGTCCACAATGTGCTCCACCAAGACGGTTAGCTCCGCCTCGCTGAAGCGCTGTTTGCGCTGCCTCTGAGCAGGAATCCTGGCAGACATGCTGGTGGTCCCTTTTGGCTTCTCAGAGTTAGGATTGTGCTTGTGCTGGCTCTGGATGGCAATGGATTGTGCTTTTATATGATGGCCGCCTCTCTGTTTCCTGTTTTGGCGATCACGGTTTTGCGCCACTTGTGGCTGCGTTATTTCCATTTCCGTGGGGTTTTCCGTGACGGCGGTAACAACGTTTCCGAGTCCGTGTGGTGCGCGCGACCGACAGCGTGTAATCGGACGGTTTTTCCGCAACCTTGCGGACACGGAAACGTTTTTACCGCCGTCACAGATTTTGCACGGTCCCGGACTGGCAGGTTGTAATGAGGCCCATTGTCTCCAACCACTGTTACGCCACGGTATGGTGCGGGAGCACCGTTTGCGGCTGTCGCAAAACAATTGCTGTTTGCATTTTGCCATAGGTTGTGGCAATGGTTGCTGTCCTTGCTGCATCTGAGGTTCGTTATAGCATTGGTCCTGCTGTCTCCCTCCTCCCATCGGTAGTCCATAGGGGCTACCTGGTTGTGGGCACCCCAACCTTGTTCGTTCTCCATGGGCTGTTGCTCCTAGAAATACCCTGAAGGCCGCATTCTACAATCTCTAGAATAGTGTCCCCATCTCCCACAATTCCAGCATGACCCTTGTGGTCCGCCTCTCATTCCTTGACCACCAAATCCTCTATTCCCCATACCTCCAAACCCCCCTCTCTGGCCACGGTACCCACCTCTTCCTCTTGCTGGTCTTTCTTGCCACTGTTGTCCACCGTACTGCTCTTCTCCGTTCCACGATCCTTGTCCTCCGGTTGCCCGCAGTGCCGCTATTGTGACTGGTCTATTTCCTGCTTCTACATCCCCCTCGTTTTCTCTGGCTGTGGCTTCGCTGGTGTTGATGGCAGCGACCTTCACTAACTTGTTCTGTACCAGCTTTGCTTCGTCTGCCAGCCTTTTTTGTGCTATCTCCTTTTCTCTCTCTTTGATCCTCCTACAGTGGTGCACAATTATGCTCTGTATTTCGGCTAACCCTTGGCTTCTATCCCAGCTATTTTCTCCAAGGCCTTCTGCACCTCCTTCGGGAGCCCCTTTTTGATGATAAAATAGAACAAGGCGGTGGATTGTTTCCATGACGTGCCAGTTTTGCTTCTCCATAAATCCTGCACCCACAGTATGAATTGCGTAGGATCCTCATTCTCCTCCATTGTACACTGCATCACTAAATGTAAATCTGGGATATCTGGAAACGTGTGCCGCAATGCATCCCACTGTTGTTGAACGCCGATCTATCGTGGCGGTCACAACTCATCGTTACTCCGGGGAATCCGGCTTTTTCCCACACTGCGTCTGCTTGGTCACCAATTGCTGACACTAATACACTTTTCACATCCCCTATTGCGAGAGGCACTCCTGCTGTGCTTTTTTGTTTGTTTGTTTATGTTTGTTTATTTATTTATATGGCGCACCGGACCAGAAGGTATGAGGGCGCAAGCATTACAGGTATATTCTCAACTAAGTTACAATACTGTACATTATTTACATTATTATACAAGGGTGCAGTAAGTAGAAGCAGTTACAAGGATACAGAGTAAAATTACAACAGAGTTACAAGTTGAACAGTTTTGTAGTAGTTGCAGGGTGTCATTATTGGTCTTTGTTCTTAAGTCACTGGATGTAGTTACGCCTAAATTGATGGTAGGTTTGTGGGGCTCTAACGGAGGGTGATAGTATGTTCCAGTGTTGGGCTGCTTTCACCTGGAAGCTATTGCCACCCATTTTCGTTCGCTTGAATCTGGGAACAGCGAGCAGGTTAGCATTACTATTTCTGGTGTGTCTGTTGGGCGTGTATCTAGTTATTCTATCAGCTAGGTAGCGGGGGCTGCATTGTTAAGGCATTTGTGGGTGAGGGAGGCTACCTTAAGCAGGATTTTGTCCGAGGTAGTGAGCCAATTGTGAATTCTCCTAGTATTCGAGATGTGTTCTCTTTTAGGGAAGCTGAGCACTGCTCTGAGAGCATTGTTCTGTAGGATCTGGATTTTATTGGTAATCTGTTTGTTGGCGCCTACATAGAGGGAGTTACAATAGTCCAGTTTAGATAGTATGAGAGCCCTGGCTAGAGTAATGCAGCTTCGGGTGGAGAGGAAGTGTTTGGCCGAGCGTATAAGCTTGCATGTGTAGGCTGTAGTGGATGCCATGGAGCTGACCTGTTTATGGAAGGAGAGGGTGGAATCGAGATAGATGCCAAGGGTTTTCACTTGCTTAGCTACCTTTATAGGGTTGCCGTCTATGGTGAAGCTGGAGTAGTTGAGGTCCAGTTTGTTTAGGTTCTTGGCTGATCCCAGGTTGATGAGTTCGGTCTTGTCATCATTCAGGCATAGACTATGGGAGGCCATCCATGCCTGGATGATGAGGTACACCTTGTTCACCAAGGCCAAATCCGTGTTGTAATCTCCCGTCAACGGGAGGAGGATTTGGTTATCATCAGCATAGTTAGTGTAGGTGATACCCAAACCGTCGAGATCATCAAACAGGGGATTAGTGAACATGTTGTACAGTGTGGGGGAGATACATGACCCCTGAGGAACCCCGCATGTGATGGGAATGGGGTCAGCGGAGGCCGTGGTGGAGAAGATGCGCATGGATCTATTGCTTAGGAATGATGTGATCCAGCCTATAGCTTCTTGGGAAAAGTGGACCACCGAGTCTAAGTGGCTGTATAGGATTTTATGATCAACAAGTTCAAAGGCTGCCGAGAGGTCTAAGAGGAGCAATAAGGCAGTTTTCCCATTATCTCTCAGAGTGTCAATTTGGGACTTGAGGTCGATGAGTGCAGTTTCTGTGCCGTGTTGGGGTCTAAATCCTGATTGCCGGACTCCTAGGAGGTGGTTTTGTTCAAGGAATTTTTGAATTTGTACATAGGCTGTCTTGTCGAGGATTTTTAGTAGGAAGGGGACAGTGGTGATGGGTCTGTAGTTAGTGGGTACGGCTGGATCGAGTGTGGTTTTTTTTAGTAGGGGGAGGACCCAGGATTCTTTGAGGTTGTTGGGGATGTTGCCAGAAGAGAAGGATGCGTTGATGAGTTTGGTGATGAATGGAGATAGGTCTCTGGCCGCGTCTTTGATGATTTGAGGCGGGCATAGGTCACCTTCGCAATTAGAAGGCTTGAGGCCGAGTATGATTTTTTCCTCTTCTAGTGTGGAGACTTTGGAAAAGCTGAAGTGAGTGGGGGGGTGGGGGAGGGTGTTGAGGGATGGTGCGTGTGGGGTTGTTGTTAGCTTTGGCATTGGATAAAGTCTCTTTCGTGTTAATTTTGATTTGGAGGCCTGCAACTTTATTGGAAAGGGCATTTTGGATGCTGGTGCACCATTGTTTGTCTTTCTTACAGGTGTCTGGGACCGGGATGGGTGTCTCCAGCTCTTTTTTTTTTTAAGAACTTTATTTTTGGCTTGCATGTCACAGTACACTTTGCCTATTTTGCATCTACATAATACAGATTTGCATTACAAAATTGACAACCCCACTCCCCCTGCAATCAATTACATCAGGTGCATGTCCACGTATATACCCACAAAGTGAGGTCACGTATGGCAGTCTGAGAGGCATGGCCCATCTTCCACGCTGTCATCGTCCGAGTGTTCAGTATGCCCTGAACGGGGCCCAAATGTCTTTTGGTTTACATGGAGCAGATATCATATTAGCATAGTTTTCCTCACATTCATTCACATAAGTGAGGGTCGCAAGGAACTGTTCTGTTGTTGGAGCCTGGCCGCTCTTCCATTTTTGGAGGATGCATTTCTTCGCTACTGCGCAGGCGACGTTGAATAGTCTCCTCGTTTTTTCCGATGCCTTGCCAATGTCTCCAAACAGGTATTTAGGTGGATTGAGGTGTGCAGGGATTTGTGTTATTTCTTCAAGGATGTTGGCCACTGCGAGCCAGAAACCTGCTATCTGGGGGCAGGCCCAGTACATATGAAACAAATCCGCACCAGGGGCGTGCCATTTCAGGCAATTGTCGGGGTGGTCTTGTAGAACCTTGCCATTTTGGCTGGCGTGTAATGTAGTTTGTTCAGAACTTTGAATTGTATCAATCTCAGGCCTGCATTGAGTGAGATTTTCTTAGATTGGAGGCAATATCTGGCCCATTTCCCCTCCTCGATTATAATATCCATGTCTTTTTCCCACAATGCTTTGATGGTGTTCGATGATTTTGTGTGGGCCTGCACAATATTGTATAATTTGGACACCCCAGTGCCTGCCTGTGAATACAATGATTGGTAGCATGCGTGCTCGGGGGGTTCATCTGGGAATGATGGCCACCTTTCTTTGAACGCGGCTTTCATACGGTGGAACTGTAGGGTGGCTAGTTGACTGCTCCCCACTGTATTTGCGAAGTCTTCAAGAGTTACAAATTTACCATTTGGGAACATGGTTTTCATTGTGAATTCATATTCGGGTAGCCAGGTTTTCTGGATGGCAATATCATACGTCGGCTGAATGCCCGGGAAGTTCCAGAGCGGGGCTTGGGAATCATAAGGGCAGTCTATGTGCAGACGCTTGCTTATTGCAGCCCATTCCGCAACTGTGCAAGATGCGGGGTCAAACTTGCAATCGTCTTTATGTGACTTTGTAAATATGATGGATCTCAAATTGGTCGGGCGGACCGAATGACGCTCGATGGGTATATGTGGTGTGTTATCCGAAGGGTCCTGCCAGAACTTTGCATAGTGTGCCTGTGCCACATAGTAGTACAATTCGGAAGCCTCCCATATCAAAGGGCTCCACCAATTTGTTCCATTTCATTCTATTCGCGCCACCGTTCCATACGAAGGTGGTGGCCATGGAATGCAGGTTGTCAAAGAAGAGTTTGCCCGGCCATATAGGTACATTACAGAGTTTAGGGAGTACCGTCATCTTGAGGACCGCTATCCGGCCAGCGAGAGACATGGGGAGTCTGGACCAAATTTGAAGCTTAAAGTGTATGGTTTGTAGCGTGGATTCATAGTTATCTATATAAAGAGAGTTCTTGTCGTGGGAGACCAGGATCCCCAGGTATCGAATGTGATCGGAAGCACACGACAGGCCATGAGTGTTTGTGGGGCAAGCAGTGGCACGTGTCAATGGAAAGATCTCGGATTTGGATGTATTAATCTTGTAGCCTGAGTGTGTAGTGAATTCGGTAATCAGCGCTAAAATGGGGGACAGGTTCATTTCTGGTTCCCGAACATATAGTAGTGCATCGTCTGCATACAATGAAATTGCTTGGTATACCCCGGCCATTTTAATACCCCTAAGGTCTTGTTCAGCTCTGACTGCAGCCGCCACTGGTTCAATGGTAAGGGCGAAAAGGATGGGTGAGAAGGGGCATCCCTGCCTCGTACCCCTGCATAGCGTAAATTGATTTGATAGGGTACGGTTGGTTAGAACTCTGGCCTTGGGAGAGGAGTAGAGTAATTTGACACATCCTATCAGGTAAGGGCCGAATCCGAATTTATGAAGAACCTCGAACATGTACAGCCACGATACCGAATCGAACGCTTTTTCGGCGTTAAGTGAAATGGCTGCTGCTTGTGCCTCTGGTTTGATCTGTGCTAGAACACTGAACAGTCTGCGCAGATTCAGGGCCGTGGACCTCGTTGGGATAAATCTGCATTGGTCGGGGTGGATTAAGGTGGTCATTTTGGGGAGCAGTCTGGTGGCCAGCACCTTTGCGTAAATCTTGGCATCCGTGTTAATCAGGGACAAGGGACGGTAGGAGGAG